>OX453291.1:24292154-24949590 GCA_949710015.1 Crataerina pallida
CTCTTGAAATGCTTAAAAAAGTTACAAAAGTTTAGATATTTAAGCTAATATTTGGTAAAACATTTTTAGTCTATGTAGATAAATAAAATAAAATTAGTTAACAGCCACGCCTATAATGTGCAAAATATATAGAAATTATTAAATAAAAGTAAAACAATAACATTTGCTTAGTTATGTATCAAAAATTGGCTCAATTGAATGATAGACACGCCCACAATTTAACAAAATTTTAATCTGTGATATTTTCTAATACATTAAAAAACTGCTTACTTACAAGCCACGCCTAAGGGTACATTTCTTGGGTGAAACTTGACTTCAAGCTGTTACAAAATCAACACTATTTGGGGGCGCAATTGCCCAACGTTTGTAAGTAGATGTGGAGGGTATTTAAGATTCGGCTTAAGCCAAATAAAATTTTTTTTTTTTTTGTATGGCTTTTATTGTTAAAATGCATTCAAAGATTTTTAGGCTGTTTCAAGAAATTTCCGCCTCCAAAAAACAAAAAAAAAATTTAAATCTCATCATATTTAAAACATACACGGTACATATCACACAACACAACTTTTTATTAAAGGAAAATAAAAAACAAAACAAAAAAGACACCGATTCAGTGAAAGGATGAACTTAATGTCAAACACATCAGACATGTTTATAAAATAATTTCCAAAACAATTTCGCTTTAAATCTTTTGTGTGTGTGCGCGCCCTAAAACAAAACAATATAAAACTTTTTTTAAACCAGAAACAAAAGAAAGGAACAATAAATGAGGAGGTCGTATAGGCTTGAAAGCATATGAGAGGCTAACGTCTTGCGCTATGATTTAAAGTTCTTTTGAAATTCCTTCCAAAAGTTTTTATTTCGATTTCTTTCTATTCTTTTCTCTCTGTCTCTCGCCTTATATACAATTTTGGTACAACACAAACCGAATGCAATTTAACCCTTGTGCGATAAGAACCAACACTCAACTTGTAATACACTCTTCGTCATCCATTTATTGGACATACATGCACTACACAGTCATTCAGTTTGGTCATAGCATACACACACGTATACATGCAAACACACTTAGCCTTTTTGATTTTCTCCTTACACTATCCATTAAGATGCTTGGGCTTGTAGAATTTGTACAATGGCTTGGCCACTTGCATCAAGCGCACACACACACACACACACACACATATGTACTCAAATACTTATTGTGCAGACATTTGTTATATTTTTTTTTTGAAATTTTGTTTTCATTTTGTTTTGCTTGAATTTTGTTTAATGCCACACCAAACGTAAACCGGCTTCATTGGGCTCTTTTTCGTTGGCTTGGTAATGTTGGGGTCGCTTGATCAGTTTCTTACAAAATACTACAAAAACATGGCCAAGCACAATATACCATAATATCGATGTTTGTGTGTGTGTGTGTGTGTGTGTGTGTATGTGCGTAAGTGGTTCTTCTGCCACTCAAATCTTGCCAAGCCATGGTAAAGTATTGTGAGTGCATGTATTTTAGCACTTGGCCACTTTTGGCTCGTTTATTCTCTTTAGTGTTTGGCGATGGATTTGAACTACAAGCACAAAACCAAGTCAATAATAATAATAATAATAACAATATCGACAGCATGGACAAACAACAACAATCAACCAACCAACGTGGCTACATTATAACAATAACACAATGTTAAGATAGTTGTGATGGAAGTGTTTTTTTAACGAGGTGTGGCAGCCTTTTTTTTTTTTTTGTTTAACAGCAAAACAGGCCAAAACATTTTAAAGGTAATAGTGGCAACAATAATACAATAACAATAATAGTTATAATAATAATAATAATAACAACAACAACAATGACAACGACAACTCTACTAATAATCAGTTAGGCAAACACTTTAAGACACTCTAGCCGTCTCGAGATTTCAACTGAAAATACAATTCCACCTCATTTCACCATTCAAAAACCTTTTTACATATATAACCCCTCCTTAACCCCTCAACCTCTACCAACACTACCTCACTCACTCCATAACGATCCAGAAAGCAACGGTTAAACACATTGCAGCAAACCAATCGATATAATAATAATGATCTGCATGCAAAAATATTGAAGATACAACAACAACACATTCATATTAACACTATGGTGACCGGAGATTTTGGTTGTTATAAAAATAACACAAATACACTTTAAAGGCATTAAAAATACATTTAAAGATATATTTTTGTACACGGAAAAAAAATTAGAAAAATATGTACACTTATGAAAAGTCAACGTTTGCCGACATTTCTGCGCCGTAGTTGTAAAAAAGTCACATATATACGGACGGATGGACATCCCTAAAACGATTCATTTAATTTAATTTTGTACCTGTCACGCCCACCATTGTGAATTTAAAATTTGATCCAAGTCAATTTAGTTTTCTTACTCGTTTTTTTTGTTATTGAATCTTTTATTTTTAATGGTGGCTTGAATGAATTCAAAAAATGAAAGTATTGACCTGTGGACGATAGACTTCAATTTTACAGTGATATGATTGAATTTTTTTTTTTTGAACTGAATATATAGTTAAATTAATTTTAAATTATTTATGTATTATTTAAAAAAAAAAAATTTAATTTTTTCGTTGTAATAGTCATGGAGTGTAAAAGATGTGTATACTGGTCACCGGTCCCCAAAGTGTTAATACCTAGTATGTATATATATAAAGCGAAGATAGATGGATAGTTTGTAGGGGTAGAGTGTGTCTGTAGACGGTAAAATAGTGTAATGTTAGAAAAAGTTGGTTTTGGATCTAAAATACTCAGAACGTGGAGAGGAGGAAGGAATCCAGTTTTGCTCTAAATCTGGTTTTTAATGTGTACACAATATCTTATACGTTGAATTTTCTTTATATACATATAAAATACATATACACACGCACACACCCAAACAACTTGACCTCCGTCTCCCTCTCTCGCTCTTCCTTTCTCTCTTACTTGGTAATATTATTGATTTGGGTGAACATTGGTTTTCTGTTCATATGCTTGAAAGAAAAATTCAAACACGCCATAGATAAAATATGATATAAAGGCCGGTGGGCAGACAGGCAAATAAGTCAGTTGTGTGTGCGTACTGCAAACATCTGCATGAATATATATATATATATATATGTATGTTTGTATGTATGGATATTTATTTCTACAATTTTTCCAGTCAACTAGGAATTTTCCTTTTTCTAACATCTGCTTCAAATATGGTTAACGGAGCCAACTTTATATACAAAATACTAAGTAAGCATGTAAGTGGTAGCTGTAGCTTGTTGTAAAGAACATGTGTTTTTATTTTTTTTTTTTCTCCTAAAATCATTGCATGCATGCTTTGTGTGAACCATACAAAGCAAAGCGCAAACAACAAAACACACCAGTCAACCACTCCAACAAACTCTACAACTAAAATAGAACACATGCACATATGCATGCATGCATGCATAGTCTTTATCGAAATGTTACAAACACACAATCCATACTTCGTATAGTACTAAGTAATATTATGCTTGTGCGTAGATACGTGTATGACACTAGCATTATATGGCACACAAAATATAATCAACGAACCAACCAACTATACAACCAAACAACCCAGTCACATAGTGACCTTCGTGTAATTTTTGTAAGCAGTAAATCGAAAACACACCAAAAAAAGAAAAAAAAACCATAACAACAACAACAGCAATATCATCATCATCATAACGAGACACTAACAAAGTGAGTATTTAAAACATGTGTTTACTTGATGGTATGCAAAAAAAAATATAACCAGAGATCACAGAGAAAGACAATGACAGCAAGAGAACCCTCCCCTCTCACTAGAGTATGCTTATGATATATAACATGTAACAAGTGAATAAAAATTAATTTGCTTCTTATGACAAATTTTATATTTCTTTCACATTTATATAGAAACAGTAGGCGTGGCAGGTACATAACAACGACCTTTCATAGTGTACATATTGCGTATCAGCGTTGTCCGGTTGTCGAATACGGTTTTTTGTAAATTGAGGGCGTGTCTGTTATTCGACCACGCCCATTTTTGTTACATCGATAGCTGCGATAATTATAATCTTGTATACTAAATTTCAACTTCATTGGTACATTTTTGTGGCAGTTAAAAAAAATTTTTTGTCGATTGACCATGCCCATTTTTACCACATCGACGAAAGGACTAATTATAAATATATAATTATAAATAAGTACACTATATTTCCACTTTACGGCTTAATATTATGAAAAGGTAAAAAAAATTTTTATCGATTGTGGGCGTGTCCGTTTTCTGACCATGCCCGTTTATGAACGATCGAGGGATGGGCTAAATATATGTATACCAAATTTGTAAAACCAAATTTTATTTTATAATTTTGATAGCATAAATGTATTTTATAATAATTGTGAAAGTGCCAACAACAGACGGACACACGGACAGATTGATCGAGAAGGGGTCTTTGACACCTACTTCTGGGCTTTGCAAATCGAAAAATAAACTTAATATACCTCCACAGTTTATGTGGACAGTATAAAAAGCTATTTTATTGACATCATTCTTTTTTTTAATACAATTCCACAAATCTCTGACACTCTCATACGAGTACTCATAGTCTCATAGTCTACCTTCCCCGTTATAGCTTTCATATATAAAATGCGTTCATTGGCAACCTGTCATAGATATTATCATAAAACATCACAGTATGATTTCATACATATACACATCATATGTGTTGTTGTAGATTAGCTAATGCATTGCAAATGTGATCTCCTAACTACAGATTCTTTCCACCTCTCTGTCACTCTTTCACCAACAACATTAACATTGGCCAATTCAATGCAAAAATAATCTATATGTGTACATACATATATACGTGTTTGTGTTTGCACGTCTATACATATATTGTTGTACGTTTAAATTAATTAAATTGAATTTAATTGAAACAAATTGAAGCGAATCAGCTTCAGCTTCAGCTACAACTACCACACAGTGTTGTGAATGAAAAATATAAAAAGAAACAAGTAATAAAATTACATTTAACTTAAACCAAATCTTAAATACTCTTCATATCTAAATATAAATGGAGGCGTGGCAGGTACATTATAACACCCTCTAATCGTGTATTTACTACGTATTAGCTGACAAGTTTAGTATGGTTTTTTGTAAATGGTGAGTGTGTCTGCTTTTCGACCACGCCCCTTTTAAGCATATCAATAAATGGGGTAATTGTAAATATATATAATAAATTTCAACGTGATAGCTTCATTTTTGTGACTTATAAATAAGTTTTTGTTCATTGTGGGCGTGGCTATTGATCACTTTTCACAATTTAAATAGAGATCTGAATGCAGAAAGTGTCTGTATAAAGTTTCAGATTAATATTTTAAAAATTTACGATGACGAGAGTGCCATATATGGGCACACGGACATATGTCTACATTCAAATTTGATACTTCTCAAGAACATATGGAATTTGTACAGTTTTTCATACTTTTGGGGTGTTGCAAATGATATGATAAACTTAGTATCTAATAAGGAAGGTATAAAATCTAAATTGGACTTAAGCCAAATCTTAAATATCCTCCACATATGTAGTATAAATAAAAGGCAGGTACATAACATGGGATGATAACGGCGTGTAAAATATTGTTCGTTTTACAGTTACATTGTGAGCGTGTCGCCTTAACTTACAAACTGCGAGTCTGAAAATTACAAGACAGTCTAGGCCAAATAAATTGTGAATGTGTCTAATATTTGATCTCCCGCCCATTTTTAAAACATCAATAATTAGTTTTTAATTTTATAATAGAATTTTTATATCAGGTAGATATATTATTACCAATTGTGGGTGCGACGTGTAGCATCCAACTAAAAGGAGAACCTTCAACCTAAAGAAACTCTAAATAGCAAACGGACTTGATTACATTGATACAAATTTTTTGAAGCTACTCAAGAACATATCAACAAAGTCTTTGAAAATTTCAAACAGGATGATAAATTTGATATACCGAGCACTTTTTATGGACAGTATAAAAAACTGTCCAGCTGCACTTTAAATTATATATATAAAAAAAAAAAAAAAAAAAACGATAAACTCGAAACTATTGAGAACCCAGGGGTTGGTTTTTACTTAAACGAGGGCTTGCTTGCTCATTCATCGATTGCAGTAATAACACCAATAACAAATGCACGCGGGTGTCGCGCTTTGCCTTAATATACATATATACGTATACATTTCACATACGTACACACTCATGCATGCAGATAAATTATATTTGCATTAATTGCAAAGTTCATGTCAAACTGTGTTTTTAAACTGCATTTGTGTTGGAATTTCTTTATTTTATTTATTTTTTATAAATTGCCACATGCACACACACACACACAAGTAAATTTATTTCAGTATAACACTTGGTTTCGCATAGAATAGATTTTGTCTAGAAAATTTTGTTATATATTGTGTACGTATTAAATGTGTGTTTATATATATGTGTGTGTGTCTGTATGTCTATAATTTACAATTAGTTTTAGTTACATGGATTGTTTTTTATTTTATTTATTTTTCTTCTATGTTACTGTTATTATTGATGTTGTTGTTGTTGTTGTTGTTACTGATCAAAGTTGTTTCTTTTTTTTTTTTTTTTTTTTTGTATTACTTTTAGGTGCGGTTATAAATATAAAATGTATACGCAAGGCAAACTGGAAAATTTATGCATTAATATAATACGAAAATAAAAAAAAAATATATATTTACAATCTTAAATAAATGCTTTCCACTAGCCCTGTTTACCCTTACCCTAGGATCTATCTATAAGTTTACAGTTTTATTATAATTCTGAGAATTTTTATGAATCGTAACTTTGCTGGAGAAATGTGTGAACCGGACGCATACATTTATTATCATAGTTTAAATGTTTTACAACAACACTATCAACAATAACAATAAAATATAAAATTTCTCATATAATTGTAATCCATTATTTAATAATCTATAAACGTGATTGTGATGTGAACGTAATAGAAAAACACATAAAAAAAAAAATAAAAAAACGCTAAATTTTGCCTTAGGACTAATCTTAAATACCTTTTACATTTACATGCAAATGGTGGGCGTGGCAGGTATAGCTAGTGTACGTATGACGTATCAGCTTGCAAGATCAGCTTACAGTTACAGAATACGGTTTTTTGTAAATTGTAAGCGTATCTGTTATCTGACCATGCCCATTTTTTGGAATATCGCTAGATGACATATATATAAATATGTATAATAAATTTCAATTTTATAGTTTAATTTAAAAAAAAAAATAAGTAGATTTTTATCTTTTGTGGATGTAGCTATTAAATGATTTTTTTTCAACTTAAGTAACGATCTATGTACTAAACGTTTATGTACAAAATTTTAACTCAATAAGTCAAAATTTACGACGGTGAGAATGCCAAGAAAACGCACGGACGCACGGACATTTAGTTTTTAATGCTAATGAAAAAAATATATACTAGCGCCTCCTTCTGGGTGTTGCCAAAGAAATGACAGACTTAGTATATTTGCCATCTTATGAAGAAATTGATAATCTAATAAAAAATATGACTAAATTGAGCAAAAAAGTTACTTAATATTTAATAGACATAAAGATAAATATCGTTTTAGAAGAAATAGAACGCAATTTTCCTATTAAGATAGATGCGGAAAGATGTTGAGAGATGTTCCAAGTATTTATTATTATTTTCTCTTGAATTAAACTGCCAACAACATAGTAATATATAGCATTTAGAGCTTGACAACGGTACATTGAAGATATATATATATTGTTACTAAACATAATGTAAAGTTGATGTAGCCGCCATCTTTATATATCTATAGTATATATCACTTTGTAGAAACGTTTGCAATGCCAAAAAAGGAGATATCAGGAATGTATTTTGATTAAAATTTCAGTTAACCCCTAGCACAATGAACTATGTGTTTATGACGAACTATAACAATATTTTTCATTTACCATTAAACTAAACTAAATGAACTCTTATTTGCGTTGAGTATTTCACCAATCGCCTACAACATCCTGATGCACTAGCAATAATAATTTGTCTTGCTGTGCGGCCGCAGGACATCACGTTTATGCAGATTACACGAACAGGAATACAACAATAATAATAATAATAACAACAACAACATAATATCGTTAAATTGAATTGAAAATGGAATATAACAAGAAAATAATCTGTATTTGGCCTCGTATTATTATTGAACACCCTTTACACTTATACATAAATTATGAACGCGACATGTATATGGATTCATTGATTGTTTAAGTATATATTATATAACAACTCGAAAATGAAATGCTGAAATTGAAGAGATTTTTTTATAAATTGAGGGCCTGTCTGTTAGTTATGTCCATTTTTAATGAATCCATAGTTTTATAGAAAATTTCGCCCAAAATATTTATAAATTATTGAGTAAAATCATATAAAATATATTTGTTATACGACCACGCCCATTTTGTATATATTGATGAGTGGGCTAATTATAACCATGTAGACCAAATTTCAATTCCTTAAATCAATTTTTGTCGATTGTGGGCATGGCTCTTGATTGATATGTGTATCTGAATAAAATTTCAGCTCAATATCTCAGAATTCACAACTGTGAAAATGCCAACAACGGACGGACATACGCTCACACAGGCATTCAAATCTAGAACGATTTAGTTTTTAATGCTGATCAAGAATATATATACTCTGTCGGGTCTCTGACCTTTCCATTTGGATATTGCAAATGATATGACAAACTTATTATACCCAAATGATGTATAATGACATGCCCCTTAAAACTTTCTTTTATATTCTACCAAACTCTATACATTATAATTCATTCATTTGCAAAATCAATTTATTTTCTTGTTTGCCTACCGGTATTCTGTATTCTGTACATACGGTTAAGAACAGTGAGATACTGTTGCATGAATGTGTCAACAACCCAAAAACGTGGTCAATTTTCGAAAAATTGTTTTTCATATACTTTTTCCTACTTCTCCTCCTTCCTCATTAAATGGCATACATATATATACACAAGAAGTTGCATGGTTAGTTAGTTAGATGTAAGTGAGATACGGTATAAGTCATGGGAATAACTTTGCCAGATAACACAAATACACTCTCAGTGGAATATTTAACAAATCCCTTGGGCTGTAAAGTGAACTGAACTAATGCTTCACCTACAAAAAAACAAAAAAAAACAAAAAAAAGAAAAAACAGAAAAGCCCAACCAAGCAACGGTAGCAACAATCAACAAAGAGAAAAGATGGTTTTTTTTTTCTACTTTTAAATAAATCAATTGTTAGGTTTTGTGTGTACTGCTCAATTGAAGCCGTTAGTTAGTCAATCCATCTCTTGCTCTAAAGTTGTACAAACAGTGGCTTGTTCAGAAAGCTACCACATACATATGTATTTATTGTTGTTGTACTACCAATATGTGCAGTGGCTGTCTGCCATCGTTAGGGGGTCACATTATGGTTTTAGTGCTAAAACATTTATACAGAAATAAGAAATTTTTACGTATAATGAGAAATCAACAAGAATTTTATAAACGGCCAATGGGAAATTTTCTACACCCTTCATATATCATTGTAATGTATAATTAGAGTTTGATAATTTTATTTGTATATTCTTCACATTTATCTTCCTTTCCAAGAGGTGTCAAAGTCCCTACAAGGTATATATATTCTTGATCAGCATTAAGAACCAAGTCGTCCTAGACATGTTGTCCGTATTGTTGGCATTCTCACGAGCGCAACTTTTAAAATATTGATCTGAAATTTTGTCCAGACACGCAGACCGCTATTTAAAATGGTCAAAAATGGTCAAGGGTCACGCCAAAATTGGCAAAAATATATTTATCTACCACAAGAATTGAGCTGCAAAGCTTTTTTTTTTAGTTAAATACCTATAAACACCAATTTCAATAATAAGTCTGTCGGTCTGTCCTCAAAACTTTTTAATGTTTGTATAAACAACCAAATTATTCAATCACAGAAACCCTTAAAGTGACCCTTAAAGATGAGGGCGGGATCGTTGTATAAAAAAGATCTTTTTCAGAACGCCTAAAAGTATGTATTGTTCTTTAATCTATAAGATCATATTCTAGAGCATAAGACAACTTTAGAGAAATTATAGGCGTGGCACCATAACTACCAAAATGAAGTACATTAATAATTATTCAGCAGTTCAAGTTAATCTAGCAATGTTTGTCTGTCCATATAAAGTTGTTATACAAAACAATCTTTGATCTTTTCCAAACACATTGGAACACCATTTCATTTCTAATCACATTTTATTAGACGATTTACTCAAGCTGTCACAAATAAAAAGTAATTAAAATTGTATAACGTTTACAACGCCTCTATATTTTACCGCTACCGCTACCGCTATAGGACTATAAAGCCATTAAAATTATTAAGAGTAAAAAATAAATTCTGTTTGTTTATTTTCTTCACATAGCCATAATTTTTTATAATTTCCTCCACTTTTACATTTACTTAATTTGCGGACTCACACACACAAATATATATATATATATATACGCGTACTTTATTATATTCTCTACATAAGTAAGTTTGTCATTCCCTTGGCAATACTCATTAGGGTACTGTATAAAGTATATCTAGAGCAGAATGAAAAATTAGATAGGTGTGTCCGTATGTCCGTCTGTTGTTGGCCGTCTTATGGCCGTAAGTTGTGAGATATTGATTTGAAATTTTGTTTAGGAAGTTTTAGTTTTTACAAGATCGGTCAAAGGCCACGCCCACAATTGATAAAAATCTATTTATCTACCACAAAAAGTAAGCAATGAACTTAAAATTTGGTATGTACATCTATAACTATGAATTTTATCTATGTGTAAAAAATGGGCGCGGTCAGATAACAACCACGCCCACAATCAATATAAATTTTTATATTTGCCACAAAAGTTAACCTAGGAATTTGAAATTTTATACGCCTATACATAGTTATTCCATTGACTGATATGCTAAAAATGGGCAGGGTTGGATAACAGATACGCTAGCAATTTACAAAAAACTTTATTCACAAGACTACCAAGCTGATACGTAAAACATATACTATTAGAGAGCCCAATGTGTGTATGTATATATAGTTGCCACGCCCACCGTTATATTTAGGAATATTAGAGATTTCGCCTAAGCCAAATTTAGTTTTCTTACTTCTTTATTTTAAAGATGGTTCCTTATCCTTCACATTATATGGACCAAACTTCAAAACCTTTTTACATTTTTTTTTTAACTTGTTTTTCGCTCAATAGATGTACGAACAAAATTACTATAGAATTATGTTATGAAACCAAGCTTGCTTGTTTTATTTAACAAACAGCTATAATGGGCCGGGCTACCCAACATTATTGATATTAATTAATTATTAGGAAAGATAATAACAACAATGATAATGGAAATTAATCGGCATCATATACATACACAAGTACAACCTATAATATCTTTTCATATTTTTATATCTATGCATGATATTCACTTACAGCTCGACTTGTTATAGTAAAACTTTATCATGATTTTAGCTTAGTAACACATAAAGTATAACAACAAGAACAACAACAACAACAATATATATAGTGTTGTAAGGAATAGTACACAATATATGGTTTAATAGCAAATCACTCGCGGAACATGTGAAATTGTAAAAGAAATCAAATCAAATCAAATAGACACACAGCTTATACACAATACATATGCATATATGTATAAATGTAAAAACTTATATAAACATTTTTATATACATGTTGGCATGTTGATGTTAGTTGGTTGGTTGGTTGGTTGGTTGGTTGTTTGGTACGAATGATCGGTTTCGGTTATTTTGTGCTGTGTTTGATTACATGAGATTACGATTATAGACAATGACACACAACACAACAATAAACAACTGAGTTAAGCGTATTTTTGCATTATTTTATGGCAAGAACAAGAGACACCGTCTACCTTTAACTCTTTCATTCTTTTCCCTTACCTCTCTATCTCTCTCTCTCTCACTCTCCTACTCATCGTGTACATCTGTCTAACTCGCTTAACATTTCCTATGAAAGGAGAAACAACTATTACAAGCACTTTGGCGTGTGCACTCTGGTGATGCTGAATGATATCAACCAACATAGTAGAGAGACGACGGCATTCGCATTGTAAACCAACAACAAATTAAAGTGTTGTTATTGTTGTCACTAGTTGTCGTTTCATATATGTAGTAATGGTTTTTTTTTTTTCTCTTAACAATCATAAAATTATTATAAATATTGTACATTACTATCATTCACGCAAGATACACATACACAGGCAGGCTGTACTTAGTATATAAATGCATATAAAACCAATAATTTAAAGGAAATTATTTTCAATTTGATTGGTTTGCTATTAATAGATTAAAATCTTAATTAGAACAACAACAACAACAACGGTAACAATAATAATAATAACCAGCACTTTAACCTATATGTGGAAACATATATATGCACTTAATAATGACAGGTGGGCCATACGATAAAGAATGTTTTTCTATGATTTCATTATTTACAAAAAAAAAAAAACAAAAAATAACAATAACAACATTCCCACAGTATTATAATATAATGAAATGTATTTAAAATAGATATCTACACTATAAATTGTTGTAATTATTAATGAGCGGAGTGCAATTGGCGCACCGTGTTCATAATAATAATAAAAATAACAACAATAATTATCACCAACAACAATAATAACTTATGGTTGATTAAGCAAATCATACCTTACACAATCACACACACACACACAAACACACATACAATTATTGATTTATCATTTACTTAAACATAACGGCACTTACCTTCACGACACTTGCACTCGTACGTTAGACCGGTTGATGGCCGACATGTGCCACCATTTTGACATGGAGATGGTGAACAGGGTATATATTTCGATTCACAATTTTTACCAGTATAACCGCCTGGACACATGCATCTATGGAAATAACAATAATAACAACAATAACAAAAAAGAGACATTTAGTAAAATAGTTTCTTTTTCATTTTCTTTTTTAACAATTTAACCAAATACGATTTCAATTCAATTCAATTTCAATTTCAATTTCAAATATAAAACAAGTAAGAAAATTAAAGTTGGCTTAAACCAAATCTTAAGTACCCCTCACATACGCAATGATGGGCTTGACAGGTATATGGTTATGCCCTCTAACAGTCTATGTGTAACGTATCAGATTGCAAGTCGAGTTTAACGGGGACTATGGTTTTTTGTACATTGTAAGCTCATCTGTTAGACGACCATGCCCATTTTTGGCAAATCGTTCCATTATATAACTATATATATGCATACCAAATTTTAATTTCATAGATCAATTTTTGTGGCAAGTACATAGATTTTTGTTGATTGTGGGCGTGACTCTTGACCGATTTTGCCCTTTTTCAATAACAATCTACACTCAAAAACTAAAAGTTTCTAATTTTAACACTAACGTTACCGGCGTATTACATATACCAATTTTTAGAAAACGAAATATTCAATTTATTCCAGTAAATAATGGAAGCTTTTAAATATCATTAAAATAATGAATCATTTCTTTTTATTTGTAAAACAATATAAGGGCAGCCTTTTTTTTATTCATATCGATTCATATCGGGCTGTTTTCAATAAATTTGTTCCACACGTCCGAAATTAGGGCGAATTTGTCCGTTTGTAGACGTTTGCTTCGTTGCGTCTTTTTATTAAATCGGAGAAATATTAAAATTTCAGTAAATTTTGGTATGGGCAGATGCCATACAGATCCTACTTCTCATAATGCTTCTGCTTCTGTACATGTTTTTATGTGCTCAACAATCCACTTATCAATAATCAAAAAAAAAATGCCGTTTTTGTCTTACCAAACATAATGTTTCTTTTAGCGTTACCTGTTGGACCAGATAAATCTATTAATTATTATATGAAAGTCTTCCGATTGCAGGGCCTGCTTTTATTGTTTCCCAAACAGTTCCATCAAGAGCTTCTTCATTATTCTCGTTTGAATTTTGATTACTCTCACTTTCGGAATCCGATAAAATCCTTCTACGTTTTAGACTTCTTCGAATATTCAAAATATATTCTTCTTCATTATTATTATCAGACACGCACACACTTTCAATTTGCATATTTTCAGATTCACAATTTTCAAGCGATGAAACCTAGCTTCACTTATATTTTGTATTTTTTTCAATAATTTTCTCTCAAGTCGTTCGGACATATTTAAGTATAAAAAAAAATTATTTTTACTGAATAGTATGAAATTTCTTTACTATTTGTGCTTAAGTTTTCTACAGCGCGTACAGTGTGGAACTCAAACTGAGAATGATTTTTTAGATTTTTATCGACTGCATCGTTTAGACATGTGTTACAGATTTTTTTGAGAATTACCGTTAGCAAGTCTAACTGTTCAATTGCTTGTTTTAAGATAATGAACTTGCGATAACACTCCGTTGTTGCTTAATTTATTTACCGGTCAAATGACCGGTCGCGGTAAGGAAAGCCAGCAGATGAATATTTATCAGTGAAAATAACAAATTAAAAATTAAAAAAGTTGACAAATTGATAAATCTAATAATTTAAGAAGGGCTTGGTAAGGTTAGTGTTAATAGAAATCTGTATAAAAAAAACTGTACAATGATAAGAATTTCAACAACAGACGGACACACGGACATACATATCTGGATCTACTCAGTTTGTGATGCTGACCAAGAATATATATATTTGGTAGCGTCTGGGATGTGTCCTTCTGGATATTGCTTCTGAACAGAGTAAACATGGTAAACTTTCAGCCCATTAGACTATTATTATACTTTGTGAGATTTTTAAAGCTTTCTTCTGGGTATTGCAAATGTGAGTATATACACTGGTGTGTATAAAAATATGTTTCGCTTTTTTTTTTTGGTGTAACTGTTCTTTATATTTTTACCGAATAAAGCTGTTACTGATTCATGCAATAAAAATTATCATTATTTTCCATTCTAATAATATTTCTATTCTAAGCTTTCTCCGCAAGTTCATCCATTTTACCAATTATCAATTATTTAAAGATAGAAAAGAGCTAAAGCGATTTTTTGTGTTTCTTTTATCTTTTTCGTGTACGTGACAAATCGATTGAGTACTCTGGATAGCCGTAAAAGTAAAAGTATGCGTTTATGATGTCAAGAGAGACAGAGAGAGAGAAAGAGAGAGAGACGAACAAACTTTTTAGCGCATACATTTGCTAAACTAATCATTACTGAAATTATTATTATACGTTGCCAAATTATATACATATAGGTAATGAATGAATATTTTGGGTAAATATGATACATGCTTAATAAATCCACACACAAAAAAAAAAGAAAGTTTTTATCGTTCTCGATTGAAGGGGTCAGAGTTTTTACATATCCCTACAAATAAAACAAAAAATTTAACAAATATTTGACACCATTTCATAAAAATGAATTTCACAATTTTCATTTGAACAATAAACCGATAAAAAGTGTTTTACTTTATAAAAGAAGAACATATTAGGAAGGATCTGTATACTAATAACTTTAGCACAGAGAAAGCTGTTAAGCCTTTCCATGTATGTATGTATATTGCATACATTTTTACACTCTCTATACCCTTCACGTAATATAGGCTTAGTAAACTAAGTTTGTCATTCCGTTTGCAATATATATAATTTGCACAGTCTCTGACGTCTCCTTCTGGCTGTTACAAATAGAATGACTTTGTGGAGATTATAAAAATGTTTGATTTTTTAGTATTTAATTAACATTTCCTCAGTGTAGCAATAGATAGTTAAATAATAAGTGTCAAGTGATAATAAAATATTTTCATAAACCTCCTTCCTACCTGTTTTATATGAAAAGTTTACCTTCTAGTGTCAATTATTTTATCTAACAAATTAATATGACCATAATTTATATTCATGATTATTTCTTTTTAGAAATTAAATATGCAAATTTTTTCCTCTTTTTTAAACAACAACATGTTGTTTTATAAAAATACTCCACAAGGTGTAACTTAATACGAAGTCAAACTTCAACTTTAATGAATCAATTTTGAAAATTACACGAGCAAGAAAAGTAAATTTGATTTAGACCAAATCTTAAATACCCTTCACATCTGCTGTGGTGGGTATGTCAAGTATATGATTACGCTTCCGAATGGTTTATGCAGCTGATAAGGAAGCTTACAAGTCCAGTTTAATGTGGGGTACATTTTTTGGAAGTTATGGGCTTATCTATTGTACAACCATGCCCATATTTTTGGCATATCGATGAATGGGACAATTATCGATAAGCATATCAAATTTCAAATTCTTGGGTACGTTTTTGTGGCAAATATATAGGTTTTTAACGATTGTGGGCGTATTTGTTATTCGACTGCGACCAATTGTCAGTGGCTCTCG
The DNA here is from genome assembly GCA_949710015.1 of Crataerina pallida. Classification (NCBI taxonomy): domain Eukaryota; kingdom Metazoa; phylum Arthropoda; class Insecta; order Diptera; family Hippoboscidae; genus Crataerina; species Crataerina pallida. The sequence continues at coordinate 24,308,623 of OX453291.1, forward strand.
ACAGATTTAGCCCCTAAAGACATTTGTAAAAAATTTAAGTTCAATATCTCCAAATTTATGACGGTGAGAATTTCAACTTCATAGAGAATCAGTTTTTGATTCTAATCAAAAATACAGAAACTTTGTAGCGTTTCTGACGCCTTCTTTTGAATGTTTCAAACTTAATGTCAATCTTAGGATACTCTCCGTCTTATGTGGAGGAAAAAGATCACACGATCGTTTAGTTTAATTTAAATTAGATTGATAACCTGTAGTCATCGTCTGCGCTGACTGGACTGATAAATTTCGTAATGAATTAATAATTTTTTGTTTTTTGTTTTTTGTTTTTTTTTTTTTTTGAATATTTTAAATTGATTTTTCCGTTATTTATGTGACGCTTAATTTGATTTATCATCAGCGTTTATTTATTTTAATTAGATACCAAAAAAAAAAAAAAAAGAAACCAAATCGAAGCTCAGCTCATAAATTTTCTTCGATTTCTATTGTACGGTATTTGGCAGCGAGCTCTCTCGCTAAACCATTTTTTATCCCTGTCAGTCGGTGGCAGGTACCATACTGTACTCTGTTTCTGATATTTGTTGGTAAAGTTAGTAATTTAGTGAGTGATCTGAGTTGGGTCTGAACTAATGTTTTCAATTTGTTAAACATTTTATGTTTTGTTTGTTTGTTTTTTTTTTTCTTTTTCAAATGCTAATCAATTCAAGTGAATCATTATCAGTAATTATCACATAAATATGTTTTTAAAAGCTACTCAATTATTTATTGATGTTTAATTTTAAAAGTACTGCAGTTGGTTTTATTTTTTTTTTTGGTATTCAATACTTACTGATAAGAACCGTGTGTATTTAAGCAGGTGCCACCATGTTTACAGGGATTCAGTTTACATTCTTCCACATCATCGACACAAGTATGTCCTTTAAATCCTTTGGGGCAAATACATTTGAAACTGGTGCCACCAGCTACCGATGTACAGGTACCGCCATTGCGACAGGGCGACGTGGCACATATATTTTGAGTTTCACAGTGTTCACCTAATATAAAGAAGAAGAAGAAGATAGAAAATATTAAAAATTATCTTTATCTGGAGAAATTCTGTGTAACACTTGAGGCAAAGTTTGTGCGAATGTTTGTAACCTCTAAACCCACCTTCAATTCAATCCATTTTATATCTAAATGTGAAACGATTTAACCATATCTGTCAGTACGTCCGAAGCATATTTTTAAGTTATTTTAATGAATATTAATATTTTTTAATAAAATTTAGCAAAGAAAGCAAAAACAAAACTTTATTTGATTAATAATTATTTAAGCCAAATTTGAACCCAATCGATCTATTTGCAGAACCCCGTTCCACATAATTATACATCACAAAGTATCTAACTTTTTAGGATAATTTGTGGAAGTCAGGGGTATTGTTTTTAATAAAGGCCACTCTAACCAATATCCATTGAAGAACTAACGCAATCTTCAACTTACCCGTATAACCATTAACGCAAGCGCACGTATATTCTTCCAAAGTTTTCAAGTTACAAGTGCCACCATTTTTGCACGGCGATGAATCACAAGCATTTTTCACTGGTATTTCACACAATGATTCCGAAAAACCAATCGGACAAATGCATGTAATACTAATGCGATCATTACGATATGAACCTTGACAAGTGCCACCATTTTGACAACGTCCCAAACCGGTTAAACAGGGATTCGAATATTCACAATAATCCCCAACATATTTAGAAGTGCAACTGTAAATGATAAGAAGATATTCAAATGGTAAATAAGTGATGAAATATATTGAGTTTTAAAAAAATGGTAAAATATTGTTTAAGGAAAAGGAGTGACTTATAAGAAGTTTACCCATTCGTTGATAATATTAAAAGTATAAAAAGCATTTTTCAATAGACACATAACAATATGTAATAACCTCTGAACATTTTTCATGATCTGTCAAGGTCAAAGGATCTTTATCAAGATAAGGTATAAAAATGAAAAAAAAATTACTACTAAAATCAAGAATCGATGGTTGCAACTTTACGAGCGCTTAGTTCAGACAGGTTAGGCATGTTATAGGGAATCAATTTATGACAAAATATTTACATTTGGATATTTTTGTGCTAGTTAGTTAAAAGTGATCAAAAAATGTGTTCAAAAATGTATTTCATGCCGGAGTATATATTTTCATCGAAGAAAAGCAAATGTGCTCGTGAAAGTCAAGATCTTGAAGAACAAGATCAAATTCTATAATTAAATGTAATATGTGTACTATATACTACAATAAATTTCAGCTTAATATCTAAACTATTTTATATTTTATTCAAATATAAAATTGTTATGTCCTTATTGAAAAATCTAAAAAACTTTTCAACTTTCTATTGAATTTGAAAAACGTCACAACAAAATATATCTTTTAATAAACCACTTTGTTAAAGCTAAACTGTTAACCAAATAAAAGTTGTTTCCTTGGAAAAAATGAAAATACACACACACATCTCTAGCAACAATGTTACTAATTATTAAATATATGCTTCAAAGAAACCAGTAGCGTAGACATATTAAAAAGTCACCTTTCAGATATTTATTAATGTTGTGTTTAACTTTACTTAGATAGATGTTTGCATGGACGGACGTATGGACGATACGATAAATGCAAGCATGGATGTATGGATGGATGGTTTGGATGTTTGCAAGAATTGTTAACGATTGTTGTGACAGTAATATTGCCACTTGAATGCATGGCATCATTATATCACGCTATTTTATACCAACATACATATACACACACCCATACACCCATACACCCATACACTATATATAATTTAATACATGTCGACTTTTTATATGTTTTGCAGCATACCATACCATTTATAGAGATTCTGCCTGCAAAACTTTTATTTATTTTCTTCTTCTTCTTCTTCATCATGGAGCATACGTAATGTAATGTTAATGATCTTATGTATGTATGTATACGCACATTCCACAACATAACATAGTAAATGACAGATTCAACTATTTGCCTGTATGAGCCAACTGTCAGTCTAATCAACCAAGTTGTGTGCACATATGTATGTTTGTATGCAAGTATATACATATATGTAATAAATTTATTTATTAACATTTTGTATAACTTGTTGAAGCTTTCCTGATATCCTACATGTAGTTTAGGTACAAGGGATGCTTGCGCCATTGTTAGGAAGAGATATATACGCATTCCCACCTTTAAGTATGAAAGTATTGTATGAAAAGGTCATCAAAGGCACCATGGAACATACACACATATACAGTACAAATGATTTATATTGTTACTCCAGCTACAAGATAACTTGATGAACGTCTTCTTTTTTTTTTTTCATTGCAAATGTATTGTAAGCTATCAAAATGTTGTATTTTATATAATCAACTTAACTCTACGTTTAGTCACATACATACTCGTATATCTACCAAAACAAAAAAGGAGTCTAAGAAACCAGATACAAAATTAATGCCTGCCAATATAAAACCACCACCCAATGAAAATCTTCTGTTAGCATAATAAACTGCGTACCAAAATAGCTTTTTTCCACCTTTCTCAACATACAATATATGTCTCTAAATATACGAGTCAGATCTATCAAAATATTGTACTACAACTAAGCATCTTTCAACTGAATGTGATTTGCGATAATAAAATAAAACAAACACATAAAAAAGACGGACGCTTGGACATTACAAATCAAGCAAAGATTTTAATCGGTATAAGAAAGACAATAACGAAATATGATATAAAGCTTACAAGAATAGATTAATACACTATTTACTGCAACAGTTTAACTCACACACACTTACAGTGTGTCATACAACAGTAGGAGTATTTAAAATGCAACTGATGTGATGTGAGATATATATGAAATAATTTCGCATCCAGAATTCTTCTTGAACATTATTTTCATAAAGTCTGAAGACAGATAAGATGTTAAATAAAAAAAAAAAAAGAAATGAGGTTTTGAACAAATCTAAAATACCCTTCATCCTAACCATGCACTTTTTCAATAAGGACATAACAATTTTATATTTTAATAAGAAACTTAACCTTGAATATATTTTTATAATCTGTCACAGTGAAAACGTCACTAAAGCTTAACATTTTTATCTTGGTGAAGTTCATAAACGAGCAACGAACATTACTACAGCAATTCTGATTTGGTGGTAACTTAACATAACTTTAAGAACTCTGACTCTAACTTTCGACCTTAAAATCGTTTTATCAGTCAGGCTGTGTATATAAAATTCGAGTCAAAATATTCACTATTCAATGTTCCTGTGCCTATGAGACAAGGCAACGATCCAAGTACCGTAATTGCTTCAGTTCAGTTCAAAATGAGTCGATACAGTGCTGTTCACATGAATTGAGAATTCTCAAACTACATTGGGTTGAATATTCCATAAAAATCTTTAACTTTCATTAACTTACAAAAAACAAATTAATCAAAAGTTGAAGCTTCTTAATCATTTGAAGCGTCGAAACTAATATTATATTAAGTTATGTTCTTATTGAAAAACTCTTTAGCAGGTTTCTGTCACTTGCGGGATGTTATCTTTTTTTGTGGGCGTACTCGTTATGCTTTACTGACCGCATAACTTAATATTATTATATTCATACCAAATTTCAACTTCATAGCTCAAAATTTTGTGGCGGATAGATAGATTTTCCTTAATTGTGGGCGTGGCTATTAAGAAATTTTGCCATCTACATATATAAACTCGTATAAGTATAAAATTTCAACTTTGATATCTTAAAATAATGAAGAACTACACATAATGACACTCGGACGGACATGACTAAATCGTTTCAGATTTTTATGCTGAACAAGAATCATCATCTTATAAAATCTAAGTGTTTCAAACAGTCTCATAAACTGAAAGTACCATTTTTTTTTTTTTATAAAAAATAAAAAGAAATTGTGTTGTTGTTGGTGTTGGTACAATTGCATCGATAACACCGATATGTAAAGTGTACAAAACAGTTCCACTGAATGTCAACATTTCTGTGTTATTCCACAACATAAGTTTTTATCACACCTTCATTTTGAAATTCTTACGTATAGACAGAACGTAAGAGAAGAACAATATACGAGTATAAAGAAAATTGGATTTTATACAATCTTTGTTCATCGCCATATATGTAATTCCAAATTATTACTGTTATTGTCAAGGTAATTATTAGCCAAATATAGAGGGAGCCAGCTAAAGAGATCTTTATTTGTTGTAAAACAATAATTAATTAAAAGGAAAAGAAGAAGAAGAAGAAGAAGAAGAAATGAATTTAAAAATAAAATTTAATTTTAAAGACGAGTAAAAAAAGATTCGTTTGGCAAAAATCACTGCAATAACATAACCTCAATCTTGTTAATAAGATAATTAAATTGATCATAAATGAATGATATAAGGACAGACGGACAAACGAATATGGTATAAGATGCAATCCAGGTAAGAAGCTCTTCTCCCCATTTACCCTTAAAAATAGTTTAATTTAATAAATTCCATTCATCTTTATATATCCTGCTTAGCTAACAGCTTCAACTTTTTTTTCTCAAAATTGAGAAAAGTAAAAATTTTTAAATAACACGGATTTATGACACAATCACGTACATTGTTTATGTATAATTTTTATGGTCATTATCAATTTTTAGGAATCAAAAGTTTCTTTCTTACCACTTAATAACTGGCCCTGAATTTACTTTTTTTTTTTATTTCATTTTTTATTCGTTTGCCAAGTGTTGAGTTGCACAGAATATCAATTAGCTGAAAGACCCATTGTTACAATAAGAAATTGCCCCCAAACCGACGAATGAATATACACAAGTTAAATACAAAGAAATTAAGAAATTCCCAACTTTTTTAAAGAACAAAGGGAGAGCACAAAAGAGAGTTTAAGAAAGAAATTGAAGGACTTTTATGAAATATATGTACTTTATTCAAATATTTTATAAAGTTCCATACTAATTTATCGAAAATATTTAGGTCATGCATGAACAACAACAATAAACAAGTTTAAACATATAAGAAAACTTAATTTGGCTTAGGCCTAATCAGCTTGCAAGTCGAGTTTTACATTGAGTATGGTACAGTAGAGTTTTGTAAATTGTGGGTGCGCCTATTAATAGAGACTATGACTATTTTTCACAACGATTGATAATATAACTATAGATGGCATGGCTCTTAACCGATTTTGTCCATTTTAAAGAGCGATCAACCTAATATCTCAAACTTTATGACTTAGTGCTTACAATAGGCGGACGTACGGAGATATATGTTTAGATGGACTCAGTTTTTGAAGCTGGGTTCCTGACACATCTTTCTGGATGTTGCGTATGAAATACCATACTTAGCATAATACCTATTCTATGTGGACGGTACGTTTTCAATGTACCATATAAAAAGTAGATGCACTATCTGTATTACAATTGTGCTTGTGTATGTATACGTTATAATACGAAACTATTCAATTCATGGCTGTTGTTGTTGTTATTATTGTTCGTTGATTCTCTCCCCTAAATAGATTATCAAGCAGGTGTTACATGCTCATAATATTATAAATCCGCAAATCAGAATAAAAATAAAAAATAAAAAGAAATAACAAAACAAAGAATCTGTTCCCCCCAGTGCTGTAGTGGAAATGTAAAAATTCTTCAATTGTAATAAATATCAATACCAGGTAAGAAAAAGAAGAAAAAAAAAGATATAAAAAAATGTGCAAAACATGCACTGGGCAGGATTATCATGATAAAGTAAACATAAGTTTATCATAAAGAAAATGAAATACAAAGTAAGAGAAGAAAACATAAAAAAAGAAATGCCAACAGATGCAGGACTAACGAAGCGACTGTGTGCACTGCACGCTTACACACAGGACGGCATTAATGTAACAAAATGATCTGAACAAAAGCAACAACAATAAGAAGAAAAAAATAAATAACAAAATCGTCTTTTATAACACGAAGTGTATGCGCACACACACACGTGTACAAAGTGTGATCAAAGACATATTTCATTATTTTGACGCTTTCTTCTCTTTTACACTCCGCGAAACACCCTGTAAATTGTAGTCAAGAAAGAAGTTCAACCACAGTATAAATTTTTACAACCATTAAAAAATATATACATACACATACTCACATTGAGATACATAATAATTTTATTTATATGTCAGCCGAAAGCGAGAGAGAGAAAGAGAAAAAGTACACAAGATAGAAAATTTCAATATATAATAAGTAAGAAAACTAAATTGGGCCACTTTTACATTTGCCCATCATTTTAAATAGCGATCTGCATGCAAAAACTAAAAGTATGAAAATTTCTCCTCAATATCTCAAAATTTATGCCCACAGCAATTTTGAGATTAAAAAAAAAAAAATTTTGAGATTTAAAAACAGATAGACGCACGAACATGCATAACATGATCGATTCAGTTTTTGATGCTGCTCAAGGGTGCTTGACGTCTCCTTTTGGGTGTGGCTAACATAATGACAAACTTAGTATACTCCTCATCTTATGTGGAGGGTATAAAATAACTGACCAGTCGACCGAACATCCCCACACAAACGCAAACATTTCATTTATTCAATTATAATAATAATCTCATCATCATCATCATTGTCATCACACAATATTATCTTTGGTGATAATAATAATAATGCGTACAAAATATGTGCATATATATGTAAATGTGTATGTTGGTATATAACGATGATGCTGAACATTAAGCATCATTATTATGACAATAATGCTAAACCATTTCCGTTTTTTTTTCTTCTACCTTTATATATAAAAAAAAAATACTTGATGATTACACTGGCTGTACACTGGTATGTATGTATGCATGTATATACAAGTAAACAATAACGGTTTGACGTTTACATTAAAATGACGTCGCGTTAAATAACAGAATTCTTCTTTTTCTTTCTTCTTTTTTCATTTTTTCTTATGTATGTGAGTTTGTAGTTTCAATCATGCGTCCGCCTTATACAAGTTAATTAAAGTAATTGCTAGCCATAGAAAACTGTTGTGAATGGAAAACAAAAACAAATCAAATGCAACAATACAACAACAACAACAACAATCACAACAAAAGTGGAAGAAACATGCAAACAAATGAAGATTTATAAAAAAAAAAAAAAACATATTTATTCTGAATTTTACAACAACTGCCGACAATATAAAAACATATTATAATCGGTTATATGGGAACTTTTTATACCCTTCAGAACAGATTATGTTATAATTAGTCAGTGAACGTGCCCAATAAGTCGCTTCGGAGAATATTAGTATATGGAAAGGAGGTTTTAGACCTGGTGCAATTCGGTTTATTTTCAATAGGGTCCCTCTTTAAGCCACTATACAACCTTGCAACAAAAGAACTAACGATATTATGGAATTTGATTAACCCTTCTTATAAGATAGGGGGTATTCTCAGTTTATCATACCATTTCCAACACTCAAAAGAAATATATATATATATGTCCGCGTACCTGACTTTTGTAGTCTCTGTCTGACCTAAGTCAAATTTTAGTTTTTTACTTTTTTTTCTAAATAGCCACTTAAAAGAAAACTTCCATTCTGCATCCCTCGATATATAAAATACAAAACACCCGATTTAAGTAGTCCTTATAGGTCCTTATACGTGTGTGAAGATGTAAATCCATCCCAAGCTTACTACTCTAAATGAATCCTTCTCTTAAGTTTGTTTTTTTACATGAGATACGTTTCACGCTACGGGAATCTGACCTACGACAATGTGACCATTAGAAACTTCTGTTAATGCGGGGAAGGGAAATTATATTATGAATTCAAAGTATCCGATATTAAACCTAACGTGTACTACGTTGATCGGGTGTGCGCCAAAAGGTGCTTCATTTTTATTACCCGAAAAAGCATACTGTAATGCTTGGGAGTTTGAAAATCTTCATATCTGCTAGTGATCCTAGACCTTCCGGCAATCTGACTCCAAGTGTTTTGCGTTGTTTTCTCTGTATAGCCAGGCATTCACACAGCAGATGCTCCGCTTGCAGCCTCTTCCTTATCCCTGCAGGTTCTACAGAAATCATTTTACAGAGCACCGCACCTGCTGGTTATGTGGCCTATGGGACAGTATCCCGTTAGGATTACAACGACCTCGATCTCTACATTTCCTATTTAGACTTATAGGGTCCTTGATTCGTTTGCGTTTTAGTCGAGGTCAGAGAGCGCGAGATATGCAACCACCCGATACTTTACTTCACGTGCTATTTGTCCATCTTACCGCCTCCCTATCCAATCGACCATTCAATTATGAGTGAAGCACCCGCACCTCCACCATCTCGCTTTTTCTCTCCGATTCTTGCCATCTTGTTGCCGGATATTCCCGAGGGTCTAGGCACCCAGCAGGTCGCAACGTTGACAAATCATTGAAAAATATTTCAATAACTTTTGAACTCTTCATCATAAAGAAAGAAGTTTTCATCCCTTGAATAAATCGGTATATCCAAAATTTTATAAATTTTTTCCCATTCTACACTCAATGTTGCAAACGGTAAAACTATCTTAGTATATAGTTACCAATGCTTAAAATGCATTGTCTGGAAAAATTGCTTGGTAATGCAAAATTATTTTTTCGTTTAACGTTAATATAATGATGATTTTAGATTGAAATAAATTCATATACACTTAAAAAAATATTGTATTCTAATGTTAAATTCTCAACTAATTTAATCACATTTATTTATTCATATTATTCCGATCGTAAACATTTAGAAAAACTTGAGAGAAACTTCTGTATTCAAAATGTAAGAAATATATATTTAAAAATAAAAAATTTCCAACTTTGAAGGAAAATTGTGTAAATTGGAAGTTTTTAAATTGCCTGATTTTCTGCTTTGTCTAAATCATATTTTACTAAATGTTGAACGAAATTTGGCGCTATCACAAAGGTAGCGAAGGTGAGTGAAAATTTTACCTGTGTACACTTATAATATATTCTACACAGGTAAATTTTCTTGTACTTTTATTGCATATTCTTACATTTTTTTTTTTTTTTTTTTCTAAATGTATTATAATAATTTTTTAAGTAGAAAATTACCATTTATTTATTTTATATAAACATTATAAAACGTGCCATTATCGTTTATGTTGTTGTTATTATTATTGTTATTTAATATTTGGTAACGAAAAATAATTTATGAGTAAATTTTTTACAACCCACACAAATGATTTTATAAAAATCAAGGATTTCTTTAAGTCTTAACAATTTTAAAGAAAAATATAAATTAAATAAATTTAATGCTTCATTAAATAATTGATAATTATTTAAAAAAAAAAAACACAAAATATTAATCACAAATTAATTATTATTTTATTATAATATGGCGACAATAGTCCGTTAGTCATTCCTAATAGATACACTATTAGAGGGCGCAAGAATATTTTTGCCACGCCTATTGTTTGCAGGTAGATTGTGGAGGGTATTTGGCCTAAACCAAATTTAGTTTTCTTACTTGTTTTTTTTTTTATTATAAAACAAATATTGTTTGGGTCTACCTTTCCTTCTTTTGAAATTCTTTTTTAAACCTGTGATGGAAGAGACAATTTTCCTTATACATCTTTGCATTTTTCTCACCCTAAAAAACGCCCACGTAATCAATTGTACCAATTTTTTTTGTTTGTTTATTTTATCTTTATTGTAATTCATTTCACATAAAAAACTTAATTATAAAAAATGGAAAACGAATGACGAAATTGTGTTGATATAAATAAAAAGTGTCGCAACTCAAACAAAGTTAATTTAATTAATAAAAAAAGTAAGAAAACTTGATTTTACTAAAGCCAAACCCATCACATCATATCCACTGAATGTGTAGATTAGTCGAAAGCATAACATTCGAGTTCTTTGCGTAGAAAAAAAAGAGGGTTTGAATTATATACTATATACGTTTAGGTTAAATAATATCGGCTGGAAGTATATACTTATAGAAATACCGTTCTTTAAACAAAGAAATATGAGTACCTGATAACGTCCTCTGATAGTGTATCCTTTATTAAATTCTACACTAATAAATTTCTTTTCGAAAATAGTGTGTTGTGCAACCCTCGCCCTTTTTACCATCTCGATATATGAACGAATTCTAAACTTATATCACATTTCAGTGTCTTGAGTAAAATTTTGTAGATTACGAGCCTAAATTTTACCCAATTTTGATAAAAGCCTAAAAGTAAAAATGTTTGTAACGCTTTCGAAATATAGCCTTGATAGATTCTTTTGGAGTTTTTTATTTATACTGAATTACTAATATAATGTAATACAATTTATTTCAACTCATACCTAAATAACCAACAAATATAATGATTTTTACAATAATTGTTCTGTAGTAGTGGAATTTTACGATCTTCGAATTCGTTTGTTGCCTTGTTCACACCCATCCGTAGTCCCATTTAACGAATTCTCATTCTCTTCTTCTCTTTTCCTTATCGGACCATTTTTATTATCTTCTTTCTTTGTAATTACGTTTCGTTTTAGTTGAAAAGACTCTGGACCCAAATATTCCGACAATTGTCGACGTTTTATATAGCGCAAATCTACTTTCAAGCCCTCTTTCCAAATGTTATTCTGTACAGCCATTTCCATAATGTTTTGTAGAAACAAGTGGACACTTCGCGACAGATCAACAGTTTTGGATTCTCCAATTTCTTCAAATTTCAAACCAATAAACCACATAGTACAGTTCTTTAAATCGGCTATTTTGGTACATTCAAAGCTCTTGGGATTTACATGTGCTATGGAAATTTTTGGTCTTCCATCCAATTCTTTGATAAAGATACGAATTTTAGATTCTACAAAACGGCACCATTCAACATAATTGTGAGGCGTTCGAGAACTTGCCATCAAGACGAAAAAATGACGATATGTAGAAAAGAAATTGGGAGCTTTGAATAATTCATTCCAGTCAGCTCGGCCTTCTGTTATAGAATTCGTGATTTCCAGGCCCCGTTTTATTTCCTCTACAATCACTTTCCTAGTAGAGTGTGAAACATTAAACGTTGTATTTTGTTGGGGATAAGCGGGCGTAATAATAGATACCAAATGGAAACGATCAGCGTAATTGACACGTGGATCCCAAATTGGGAAATTCAAGTCGTTTTCTACCTCTGGATTTTTAAGCAAGATTGGAATTCCCCAGTTCCATTTGGAAAAAACTAAAAAGAATTTTTGCATTATAGTGGCTGCACAGGCATTCGGATATAGTTGACATACCCGAGCGACTAATATAGACCATGTAACTCCACCAAAATATCCAAGAGCATTGCTGTAAATGCCGCGTCTTTTGGCCCATAATTTTATAGCGCACAAAGCGAGACGGAACGTTTCCATATTGGGTACTAGTGATATAATCTCGTCGGTAACACGGCATCCATTCAAACTGCGTACGCTTTGTAAATCAAGATTCTTCAATATTTGATTATCTTTCAATTTAAAATCTTCTGGTATAGTCTTGAGAGACAAATGTGAGTACAATAAATCAATTTCAATGCCATGAAACTTTAATTTAATAACGGGAACAAAGGCATTTTCCACCGCTTGACATTCGGTTACTTTGGGATGTTGTCTTAAAAGTTGATGGAACGAATGGAAAAAATCGTTACGTTTAATGTTAACTGGTCCTACACATAAAACATCAATATCCGCTCCACGATGATGCACACCCATACGATAAGACCCGAATGGATATATTTTACCGCCTAACGCATCTGCAGTTGTCATGCATAATTTGTATTTTTTCATTGCCACATCTTTTATCCAATCTTTAAAAAGATTATTTAATTCACATAACACTTTCACACGAAATACTAATTCCTCTTGACTTTCGAATACATTGTACGCTTCTAATGAAGCTCTTAAATTCATTGTTCTCTGAAGATCGTCCGCTGATGCTCCTTCCAAACTAATAGGCGTAGTCATACCCATTTTAACATTTAGCGATTGTTCATTATTTTGCGGCTCTTGTTTTTCAACAAATTTATTCATAAAGCGTCCCACCATTCTATTAAGTGAGGAAGTGCTTCGATTATATGAGAATATCGCTATAGTTTGACTTATTCTTTTAAAATTTATACAATTTGCTGTGTTAACGCTAACACTTGCTTCAGAACTATGTGAAGCTGTAATTTGATCAAATCCTTTTTATACTAAAAAATCACATTCACATGTCCCTACCTGAGTCCCGAATCAATAAGTTAGAGTTAGATTTATTTCGAATTCTTTAGAATACCTTTACTTATGCTAGAACATATTTACCTGTTATACAATACCAGAATTCAAGTTAATTAGAAAGGAATTTTCTACAGACTATTAAATATGGTAAAATTCTCTGGTAATCAAAATCGATTATTTCGATTCGATATCATTTTAAATTCTTGTGGGTCTCTTTACAAAAGATTTGAACGGACTTATTTTTATACTTTGCACATTAGATTAGATAAGTTTGTTATTCGGTTTGCCACACCCAGAAGTTGACAATACGTATACCATAGAAGGCGTATTCATGTACCTGTCACGACCACCGCTTGTAGGTGGTGATGTAAAGGATGTTAAGATTTGGCCTATTTGTTTTATAATATAATCATTTGAGTATTATGCTAAACTTACTTGCAATATGAGATGCCATTGGACGGTGTTATACATGTACCGCCATTCTTACAACCTGCTGTTAAACATGATGTACCTAAAAAAAAATAAAAGTAAAAATAGGTTATAATTGATAAATAATAAAAAGTTCACATAAAATAAACTGAAATTCGTATAAAAATAAAATTTTAATAATTACTTGTTATCTATGAGTCTAAAGATCTTTCGAAAGGAACTTTCCAACAAGTTTCTTAAGTGTGATGTTCACTTATTTGTAGTATTATTTACACCTTTAAAGGTTCAAATTCACATCTAAGCTGAGGCAAATCTTTTCCATCAACGGACTAAACTTTTCTATTGGACTTGAGAGTAATACGAGTCACCCTTCATTCTAATTTGCTTAAAAACTACGAAATTTTTTTTATATAAAGAATTATTTTGAAATGAGGTTTAAGAAAAGACCCCCATTCAGTAGCCCTAAGGGGGTAGTTCAAAGCCGTTTCAACTCATTGATCTACATTTTTCATTCTTTTTTAATTTTTCACATTTCTATGACTTCAGACATTAAGCCCATTGGAAAGAAATTTTCGATAAATGAGACGAAAATACGCACCAAATAAATAATATAATAGAATCGCTTTACATTTACTAATAAAAAGGGGGAGTGGCTGGTATACAATACGCCTTCTTTTAACGTTTAATAAAACATTTAATGAAAAGTTAAAAGACGGTGCAATTATATACTTAACACATAGCCTCATAGCCTCGTTTAATGACACTCTTTATAAGATTAAAAGGAAATATTTAGCGACAGATTGCTGTTTGCTATATACAGTCTTAAGTTGTATAGTTTATTTATTTCTCCTTAAAATATTTTATACTTAAGTATGTATATCAAATGGCTATGCTGTTTAATGTAGAGTATATGAGTGTAAAAAAAAAAAAGAAATGACGTATAAAACAGATCCGAGAATGATTTGAATTAAAAGTAAAGCATTTCGTTAATTAATACATATTATTGAAAACGAATGAATTAATAAAAAAAACTCAGTTTTATAACGTCTTTTATATTCATGAATTAATTAATCAATAACTATTTATTTAGTGTTATTAGCATTTTTATTCCACAAGTGGAACCAAACTTGTGGCATAAGTTAGTGCGAATGTTTGTAACTCCTAAACTTTTCATTTCACATGAACCCAGTGATTCAGAATTAAAATCCGAAAACGATTTAACCATAAATGTCTGTCTGTTCAGGTAAATTTGTGATTAAACTACAGGTCATACTTTTTAAGATATTTTGAAGAACTTTGTTAAAAAAAACATTTCTTGTCTTAGAAATGAATTCTATTGACAATGGACCAAATCAGACTTTTCCATATAAGACTCTAATATTAAAAAAGTCTGTATAAGTCAAAAAATCTCAATTTTTGTTACTTTTTTAACAAAATTTGCTAAAGATTAATTATAAAGCTTAATAACTAAAACAAATTTGAATTCAATCAGATCATTTTTAGAACCCTTCTCCATATAACACTGACCATTTGTAACATTTTCACTTATTACATTAATTTATTAGCTTCTTAGCACAACATCTACTCATAACAGTAGCACGATATTATTTTTATAATAAATATTTCACCACAAGATTTCACCACTAAAGATAGATTGCATGCAGTGAGTCCCTACTGAAAATGAAAACAATACAATAAATGAGAAATTTTTGTAATATTGTATTGTGTGTGGGTAAGCCTTAACATACTCATTCACATCATATGATCAACAACATTATAGCCACTCAGTTACAATTTATTCGCCTTGCGATATAAATTGAAAATGTCAAAAATTCATCTAAGCACCCAAAAAAAAAAAAAAAAAATTAATGACAACATATAAATCCTAGATCGCATGTCTAGACATCATATTGTATATGAAGCAAAATAAACACCCAACAGTATAGTGAAATAAAAGAAATATGGTAACAAAAAATATTAAGAAATTGTTTTAAGAAGCAATTTTCAAATGAACTGTTGTTGTACATGCGACTGGAAGAGAATCATTTATAAATGGTTGGAATAAAATTCAGAAATTATCATTGCCTTGTAAGCGTTATTATATTGCCGTGTTTTTCCTTGAAGTTAAAGTTGAAAACAATTTATTTTTTATATTGGCAGCAATAAGTTTCAACACCAGCAATATTCAATTGTATAACGATTCTATTGCATAATTTTATTTATAATAATTTATTGATGTGTTACCAGCCAGACCTACTTATCAAATGATTTATATGTATCCCAAGTTTTCATAAAAACAAATATTAAAAAAAAAAAAAAAACAAATAAGAAAAAACATATGGCTAAGAGGCCAACCCTTCACATCTACAATATAATAGTGTTTGTATTATGTAGCTTGCCAGTCCAGTTTTATGTGGAGCATGATCTCTTGTAAATCGTTGCGACCACACTCATTGATGTGTAAAAGTGTCTGTACAAAATCAAAATTTGGGAATACCAACAACACACAGACATACGTACACACGCTCATACATGTCTAGATAAACACAGTTTTTGATATAATTTAAGAATAAATCAAGAATATACTGACGCCTCCTTTTAAGTGTTGTTAAAGGAAAGACAAACTTAGTATACCCCCTCATCTTATTCATTAAGATGTTAAGTAGAACTAAACACTCCATATATTAGATACAATATGTATAAATAAAAAATTGAAGTAAATGTGTGGCTTGTGAAATTATGGTTCATCTGCACGTAAAATTTCAACAAATCATACCTTATAAGATACACTTACACATAAACACGCACAAACACAGAAACTGATATAAAGATAGAGAGAGAAAGCCAATCAACAGTCTTACGGACAGATATGTAGTCAACATAGGAATTGGTGAAATTTTTGTGCTTGATTCACCTTGTATAACATTTAATTTATTACACTACATGCTTACATGACAGGTCTGATCTGGTTGTCTGACTGACAAACAGACAAACTAACTGACTGATTTACTTTTCACAATTTCACATGTTGTTCTCCTCTTATACTCGTTCGACATAAGTGTTGGTGTTATTTGTTGTTGTTGTTGTTGTTGTTGTTATTTCAGTGTAACTTTCATAAATAATCTTCGTCTTTATGCAGATTCAATTAAAATATTTCCATACTCTACAACATTACAAACAAAACATAATTTCTTTGGTGGAGTGAAATTATAAATAAATTAGAGACATGTTACATTGGGGCCAGATAACACGGTCATTAATAAGAAAGAAAAAAAAAAAAAAACAGGTATACTTACAAACTTTTTCTTACTTACATACATATGGAAATGGAAAAAGTAAAACCAGATCGAAGTGGGTACCGGAGAAAAAGTATACCAACTGACAGGATTACAAATGCTGGATAAACCTGTCCCTGAATAAATTGTTACATCTTCTAAAGATATCTCTATTCTTTTGTTATATTTGTAAAGTTTTTATGCTAATAAAGTGTATACGTATTAATTTCAAATAAAAATCATATTCAATCCATCAAACTCTTTCATTGATAAAGATTTTGAAAAAATTAGTAAACCGCCATTTTGGTGGAGTCTCACATACATAATTAAGAATATAAGGCAGGTTACTTGCAAAGCCCTTTCATTTGACATACATTTCGTATGAGTTTGAAGAAACTTGGTAATCCGCCATTTTGTGGCAACAAACTTTAATGAATTTAGAATGACAACACTTGACGGAGAGTATTCTAGTCGTAAAGCTCTTTCATTTCTTAACCATATTATCCGCCATTTTGTGACATCCGCCATTTGATTATTGTTTCATTTCGATAAATATTTATTTACAAAAAATCTCTCTATTAGAGTAAAACATATTTTTGCTGTTTTGCTTAAAGAGATAATGACGAGACATCCGCTATATAAAAGTAGAGCAACAAGCTGACTTGTCTCAGACATTTATAGTCTATAAAATACTTGCCATTGTACTCTTCGCTACTGTAATCATTAATAATATTGTCATCATCATTATTATACAAAACCATAAATTTGCATTGAACAATTATGAACAAAAATGGAGTTCATTTTAAATGATCCCTAAATTCGCATAAAATGTTTGCCTTAACATCTGCAGGCAGATAAGCATTTAAATGAATGCATTCAGTAAATGCTGCTGCTACTGCTGCTGTTGCTGTTGCTGTTGCTGTTTCTGCACTAAGTAGTCGCCATTTAAATAAACAAAAATGAAAATATTGTGCAGTAGCTAGTAGACAGTCAGTAACAGCAGTTAGCAGCATTCACTATAATATTACAACAACAACAAGATAGTGTTAATTATTAAACCGGAAATTATGTATTACTTGTACAATTCATTTGAGCGGTTTATTGTTCGATTCAGAAAAGTTAATTCATTTGTTGAGTAAATGAATGGCTCATTAGATCATTGATCCCTCAACTCTAACTCTCTATTAAATATATGCTTAGGTGGATGCAGCATCCCTTTCGGCACATCTATCTACATATTTATTCTATATCATAATATATATTCAGTAACACTCTCTTCATACAAAGTGTTATATTTAAGCAAATGCGTTTATACTCATAACTCCTGTGTTTAGGTTACTATGAGCATAATCGAGCGTGCTTTTGTTGTTGTTGTTGTTGATAATGCATTATTTTGTTTCCCACGAATATAAACTATATATAACATACATATATGTATATAATATAATTTTGGTTTTTTTTTTTTTTTTATTTTCCTTTTATTTTTTTATAACTAATTTACTTGAATGAATTCTTAGAGCGTTTAGCTGATAGGATTGGATAGTATTTCCCCTAAAGTTCATATAATTTAATATAGATATTCAAGTACTTTAAAGTGTTTGTAAAGAAAGACAAGAAAAGATAGAGAGAGAGAGAGAGAGAGAGAGAGGGAGAGATAATAATATTCACCCGTTTTTACTTCATTTAATCAACTTGGTCGCCCCCCCTCCGTATTCGATGTGATTTGTAACACAACATGCCGTAACATTACAAGTTTATCCAGCACATATTTATTTAGGGTTATTTTGCAACCAGCCGATTGTTAAATTTTAGCATATGTAGATATTTTTTTTTAACCACAAATTGATTTTATATACAAAACAAGCAAACCTTTAAAAAGATTATTTTATAGTGGTTGACAATCTTTGAACTGTAAATTGTAACATATCCTGCAGTGCTGTTTCATTACAAAAACACTTGACAAATATATTCTATTCAATTCTAAAATATATTGCTTTTATATATACATATACGAGTATATATTTAAGTTATATACACGTGATTTCTCAAATTGCAAAAATAAGGGTACATTCATAACATATGCTTTGCTTTTGCTTGCCCAACATTTTTTGATGGTATTAAAAGAAAACAAAATACTTATTATACCCTCCACATAAGATGGAGGATATACTAAGTTTTTCATTCCGTTTGCAACACCCAGAAGTAGACATCAGGTACTCAAAAAAGTATATATGTATATATATATTTTATTAACATGAAAAACAAAATCGATCTAGATATGTATGTCCGTCTATTATTGGCATTCTCATTGACATACATTTTGAGATATTGAACTAATATTTTGTATAGATACTGGTTTTTGCACGCAAATCATTATTTAAAATGGGCAGAGTTGGTCAAGAGCCACGCGTTTGTGAAACTAAGTGGGTCGGACTTGATCGACTAATATCTAATATACTTGTATTCTATAAAAATTATGACTCTCTGTCTATGCATGATAAAATGGCACCAACTAAACCATAATCATTAGGAATAATGATTACTAACAGGTGCTCTTACTGGCTAAGTAAGCAGTTCAACAGCAAAGGTCCATCTTGTACGACAAAACACACTTTTTAAGACTCTTAACGTCCCCATGCTTCTTGATGATGAGGCTTTTTTAGGCGTGTTTGAGAGAAAAGTAAAAAAAAAATCTTTATTTTATATATAAAAGGGGTATAAAAAAAATAATTTTCCATTTGTTGTGGGCAAAGTTATGGTACAGTCTGTTGGGAATACAACGATGCCAACATTGACACTTTTGCATATTAAATGCCATCTCTTTATGATTATTCAAATAATATTTTTGCATAAGCACAAATGCATATTGTTTATAAATGTTGTTCATGAACACACATACATATACAAACATATGTAATTGGAGCTTACATTTTGTGGTCTTGCTTATGCTTTATTATGCTTAGAAATACATATTTATCTACTTTTTTTTTTTTTTTATTGCTTTCCCTTCAATACTTTAATGCTATCGCTTCAATTTATTATTATTGTTGTTGTTGTTGTTGTTTTTTTTTTTTTCATTGTATATGTTTGTAGTACTTTTGAGTGGCGTGGAGGAGCGTGAGAAATTAACGTTTTCAGATTAAAATTTTATTCATACTCCAAAAGACATGTATGTATATGTATATGTATATGTATATGTATATGTGTAAACATATAATATTCATATAAGTATTTGTGGTGCTGATTAAAAGCTGATAACGCGTTATATGCATGCCGCCAACAACAATTGAATAAAATTAATAAACAAAAACCAACAAAAAAAAACACAAATTAAAAAAAAAAAAAGCAAATCAGTAAACTTAACAACAAACAAATAACACGAGACCACAAAGTATTATAATTATATATACGAGTATATATATGTAAAATAAATAGGAGAGAAGGAATAAAAAGAAAAACCAACAATTTTATCTTTTTTTTTTTTTTTTTTTCAATTTTAATGAAATAATAATAAATAAAATATGATTCGATGGATATCCTTTATGATTATTACCAAGATACTTACTCATACATACATATATATACATATAAATATATAATATTAGAACTTAAGTTCTATTAATTCATTGCAGATAACTTACTTTATGAAATACGCTTATAAGGGAAAATTGTTCTAAAAATGGTTCAATCGGGATCAAACTTGTTGCAGTCAAATATTAAGCTAATTAACTATTTTCTCACTAAATTTTGTCAAAAAAGAAAAAAAAAAAAATTAAAAAATGTGCATTTTCGTCATATAAAAAAGGGTTCTAAAAATGATCCAATTCGATTTATATTCAATAATTCTTTTTTTTGAACTAATACATATTTTTACTTTAAATTTCATCAAAATATCTTTAAAAATATGAGCTGTAGCAGACGGACGGACAGGCAGACAGACATGATTAACAATTAGGTTTTTGATATAAAAAATAAAATGACTTAATATACTGTTTACTCTAAAGTAGTAAAGAGGATCAAAAACTTACGCGTTTAATTGAATTAGTTGAACAAAATATTGATTAATTAATTTTATTTTTTTATAAAACATGAGAATATCAACATGATCACTTAGCCACTATTACAATCATAAATATAAATCATCATATGTAAATTTCAATTATAAATACCATGTAGTATATTTTATAAATGCATATGTTTGTCACTTTGTATATATTCTAGTTAACAAACTAGTTTAAAATTGTTTACATAAAATCACGGTTTTTATTGATATGAAAAACGGTAGCATACCGATTTATATAAACATACAAACATTTGCATTTAGTTTTTTTTTTTTAATGCAAAAGTCCCACACATGCACACATATGTATAGGCAGACAAACATCCATAATGTACAAAGCGTGTGCAGTAAGCGCCTGCTGTCTGTCTGTCTCTGCACACAAATCATGAGTGGGTGACCAAAACATTTTCACGCTCTATCAATGATGCTTGAAATCTTCACATTAAAAAATCATACACCAACAATAATACAAAACAAAAACGAAAAAAAAATTGTTTTAATGTTACTTTTCACAGCAATTACTCCCAAAGCTTTACATTCATTCGCAAATGTACGGTACGGTAAGATGATCTTGTATGAACATAATTTTACAATTTCTTTAATTGTCATGAATATAATAACTAGCAATTATTTCTTACATTTCATTAAATTGAACTAAATAGAACAATAGTTTAATAAGGATCGAAAGAGCAACATTAGAATTTTAATTAGATTAGAAGCATATGAAACATCACCTTTAAACTTTGCCAAGAGGAAAGTCATTAATTGTCTTTAATTAAATAAGTTAAGTTAAGTAAGAGTTAGAATACTTCACTTATGTCTGTCCATCCGCCTCTTCTAGACATTTTTATGATAATAGAATATAAAGAAAAACTTATATTAAGCTTGAACTAGGAAACTCTGCACTTTAGGGGTGGAAACTAATAGTTATGACCAACAATAACATTTATATATAATATTATGCGCGGTGTAAAAAATAAGCGCTTCCAAAAACCACTTAAAATGTTGACGCTTCTGCAGCTCATTTTAGAACCGATTTTGCTCAATTTCAATACCAATATTTCCACAAAAAAAAAACCACAAATATTTCTGTGAAGTTTGTAGTCCATGTCAATTTTTACAACTGAGAGTATGTTAATCTTAAAATGTCACGAAGACAGACAGACGGACATAATTAAATCGTTTCAAAATGGCATATTAATGAAGTAGAATATATCTCTTGAATGCTTTTTTCTAAACAATAAAAAAAAAATACGTAAAACAAGTAAAAAAAAAACTAATTGAGCTTGAAACCAAATTTTAAATACCTTCTACATGGACGTGGTAAGTACATGACTATGTCTTTAATGTATAAATTACATATCAGCTTGCAGTTTTGTGCAAATCTATAGCATTTATATTATCCGACCATGCCCATATTTGGTATAACAATTGTACGATTTTATAAATTTTTCGGATGAGTTACTTATACCAAAAATACCAAATTTCAACTTTATGTATAACCCTCTTTTTTTTTCTTGATTGTAGGCGTGTCTTTAAATCGAATGTGCCCAATTTACAAAGTTATCTAGAAACTAGAAATATCTGTAGAAAATTACAACTAAATATCTCAAAATTTACAAGCGTGAGAATGATTATAATAAATGGACACCCGGACATACATTTCTTGAACGATTCAATTTTTGATACTGATCAAGAATATACTTTCTGAATATTGCAAATGGAATGACAAACTTAATACACACCCTCTCTCTCTCTCTCTTATGTAAAGGATATAAAAATATCAGATCAAATTGCATTGCAAACACACCTGCAACAGATAAACGACTTTCTGTAATTCAATGCGTGAGGAAAAGATTTATACAAACTTATCATGATTTTTTTAAGGTTTACTTATATTTTATGACCCTTCATATTACAACAAGTATCCATTTGCAAAACTATTAGAAACAATCTAAAGAAAAACAACAAATCTCCAATTTTAAGATATTATATATATATGACCATGAACAGTTCCTCCATAACATTTATTAACTAAAGTGGTAGCAAAAGTAACGTATTTTTTTGTATTGTTTTGTCAATTATAACTACGAAGGATAATTGCAAAGAATATTATTAAAATGTATTATAAAGATTAATAAGGAAAGGTGAAAAATATAGAAGAGCGACAATATGTTCTGAAGAGATACAAATAATAATTTTCTATTCTCTAATATAGAACTATTGGTGTTGTCGTCTCTCTTTTCTTTTGCCACCATAACATTTAGCAATATGATATGTTTTCAAAAATTATGAGGGTTACTTATATATTGTATTATATACACATTGACAGATACAGGAAATTTATAATCAACCATTAAATAAAATATGAATTATACAAGTATGTACGAGTATATGTATTCAAGTATATTCATAGGTGTGTATATTTGAAAAAAAAAAAGGCACTCAGGATAATAAGGAAATATTCATGCATTTAAAAAAAGCATTTATAAAACACACATGCACATAAAAACGAAGCTATATACGGCTTGGGCCCAAACTTGTATACCCTTCGCATTTATATGTAAATAATAGGCGCGGCCTATATACTCGTATACCATAGATAAATCCTTTACACATCTTTCACATTTTATGTAAATTATGGGTGTGTCCTGTAAAAAAACAAAATGTAATAAAAGCTTGCCAACAAACTGGTATATCTTGTACATTTATAAAATAAAATGTGGGCATGGCATGTATGCAGATATACGCTCTCTTTTAATGTCTATTATACAAATACAACCTTAACAGTTGAGCAAAAAATTTTAATGAAATTTCTTCTTTTTTTTTTTTTGTAAATTCAATGCAAGAGGTTTTTTTAAAAGTTGACCTAAGCTAAATTTAGTTTTCTTACTTGTTTTTTAATTATGGGCATGGCTGTTATTTGAATTGTTTGCGCCTTCAATAAAAAAAAACTTGTTAAGTACCAGCTGTACAATATTTTTTTAGCTTGATATATGAAATTTTGTGATCTTAAGTGTTTCAAATATAGACACATACACAATCATACGAACAACGTTGATTTTAAAGTTTACTTGTGTTAGTTACAAATGACATGACAAATTTATTAAACATCGCATTATAATGTAAAGGGTAAAAAAGTGTATGTGTACACAATATACTCGTATATACAGTACAATATGATTATTTTGAAGTTCCAAAAAAAAACACAACAACAACAAAAAATGAGCCAATCAAGCTGAGATCTGAATTATTGTTGTTGGGTATTCTTTGTATGGTGTTGTACTCACATATATGTCTCTTCTCATTATTATTATTGTTGTTGTCTTTTACAACAGTGCACAGCTGTCACTTTTTTTTTCTTTTTTTTTCTATATATAATACATGCAAGCAAACACTTATATACACATACATATACATATATTTTTTCGATATTGTTACCAAAACATACTTTTGTAATATTTCACTATCTAACACATACACTCTCCTATAGAACAATTATATGCATGTAGGCATATGAGAGAGGTAGTATAACGGAAAAGATTGAGAATTTTATAAAAATAACAGAAAGAATGAAGAATGAAGAAAAATGATGCATATGTTGGTGGTAATAGTGTTGTAAATTTCAACATATGTTGTTTTTGTTATTGCTGCACTTTTTTTTATACATGTACTTTTACTTGTACTTGTATTTTACATAAATCAGGATATTAACACTTGTTTTTGTTTTTTTCTACTCTCCACCTTAGTGATGAAGGTATACTAAGTTAGTTGTTTCGTTTGCAACACCCAGTAGGAGGCGTTAGAGATCCTACAAAGTATATATATTTTCTTGATCAGCATCAATTACTGAATCGATCTAGAATGGTATATCCGTGCGTTCGTGCACCTGTCTGTTATTGACATTCTCACGAGCGTAAATTTTGAGATATTGAGCTGAATTTTTTTGTACGGACACTTTTAGTTTTGGGACGCAGATTTCCATTAAAAAATGGAGAAAATCGTTCAAAAACGGCGCCCACAATCAACAAAAAACTAATTAACTGTCACTGAAATTGTGTACCAAAAATGGGTGTGGTCGAATAAAAGACGCGCCCACAATTTACAAAAAATCATACTCTACGTATAATTAGACTTTTAAGAGGATACTATACTAACACTAATCGAGGGCGTAATCCTATACCTGACACAACCACCTTAGCAGCTGTGGAGGGTATTTAAGATTTGTTTTAAGCCTAATTTAGTTTTCTTATTTGTTCTTTTTATTTTTTTTTTTTGTTTTCTTCTCCGATTTCTTTACTTGTTGATGGCATATTAATGAGGAGGACATTTTGTATTTTTGTTCTTTTCTTTTTTCTTGAGGATATTTGCAATTATTTTTGACACTCCTTGAATTACGCTTGATATTAAAAAAAAAAAAAAAACAACAACAAAATCCACTCACCCAAAATATATATATATATATATATGCATACGTGTTTATAGAGTATAAGCTTGATTCCCATAAGCAAGCTGAACACGATTCGAAACGGTTTTTCAAGGTTCATTAATGTGACTGAACCATATATGTTATGAATTTTAAACACCTTCAAGTCAAAAGACAAATTTTTCATGTACATATATATATATAACTTTAAAAAGAATGATTAAAAGATTTTTTGATTATTATTTATTAATAAAAGACATAAGAGAAAAATATATTAGCTGGGACCCAATATTGTATACCCATCACTGGTATTGAAGCTTCCCCTGTAGTACATATGTCAATATATCTTGTCTACTTTATAAGTAATACGGAACAGTTTTTCTTATATTATGGGCGTGTCCCTTGAACAATTTTGCTCAATTTAATAATTGGATCTCTTAATCTTCTCAATTTTTGCGACCTGGCTAGATAGACTCAGATTCTATATTAGGCTGATTACTTCTTCTTCCTCTATTTGGATTAATACGTTCTCATATCAATCTATCAATTCAACTTTAAAAATTTAATGGCATTATTGAAACAATCGCCACCCTGAACCATTAATATGAGTTCAATTAGCTGAAGCCAACTTTTTGTTTGATAGATTTTTTGCAATATTTAGGCCCACTTGAAATTGCGAAGACTTTAGCGATCTCCTATATACCTATAATCCTTCATTATCTGTACCACATTTCAATAATAGATATAAAAAATTCCGACTAGTAAGTTAATTACAAGAGATAAACAGACGGGCGGATGTACGGACACTGATCAGGCTTTATATACTGAGGATTTCAATATAAAGTATATCAGTTAAAAATAAATCTGGCAGGATTTTTCAATAAAGACATAACATAACATAAGTTTTGACATTTCAAATCATTAAAAAGGCTCCATTTCTTAAGTTAATTTGATCTTGTAAAAGGATAAGTCAAGATCTTTAGCAAAAACTCGCCGCTAAAGAGATTCTTGATTTCTAAGCAGTGTAATATTTTCGTTTCTTTCACCTAAAGCTTAATCTATTGATATTTTTGCTTTCTTTTCCAGTCATATTTGATAAGTTATATATAAAAAAAATTCTATTTTATTTTGTCAATTATATTAAAAAACTTGCTATTTTGGAAAGAAACTCTTCCAAGTAACTTAAGAGGACCCAACTTCATCACATGTCTAGTAAAATATTTATTGGAAATAAGTAAACATGTTGCAGGATCTAGGATTACTAGCAGATGCTAACATCTTTGACCTCAAACGATTTAAAGCCGCCTCCGAAAGGCTAAACGGAACTCTGTGTTGTTTCGTCGGGTATGACAATGGGCCTACTTATTGGCCTAGGTGAAGCGCTCCTAACCCAACCTAATCTGGCTCCCTGCACCATTTAATTTCACAAATTAGGCTGCAAGTAATATGAAAAGGGCTTCTAAAAATGATCTGATCGAGTCCAAACTTGACTTAGACAATTACTAAACTAACTAACTATTCTTCATAAATTTTTTTAAAGACTTTTTCAATAAAGAACATGATACAAGAGGGGGTTTTAAGAATGCTTTAATTGGGTCCATGTTTAATATATATTCTTTTCTGCCCAAAACATAACCAAAAATGCCACCTATAGGTTGTAAACAAATTTACAGTTGGCAGTCGGGCAGACCGACAGACATGGTTAAATTAATTCAGAATTATTTTCTGTATAATTAAAGATGGGTGTGGCAGTTACCGTTTAAAAGTAACCTTTAGCACATTTGCAAACATCTGCAGCACACGCGGACACACGGACATACATGTCGACTCCGTTTTTGAAGGGTCTCTGATGCTTTATTCTATGTGTTGCAAACGCAATGACAAACTTAATACACTCCCATCTTAAGTGGAGGATTTAAAAATGGGATCTAATTAAAAATAACTCGACAATATAATGGAATCATTTAATTAATTTCATTCATAAATATTGCATTAAGAGCTTTTAAATAATTTTCAAGGAAAACAATAAAATGATTTTCCTACATACATATGGAATTATAATATTACAACAATATATATATATATATATATAATTCAAACATTTTCCCATCAAACATTACTTTTATTTTTAGGCTGTACTCTGCATTCATTTTTATACAGAAACTTATTTAAGTACAATTTAAATTACCTGCACAACAGTCTTAAATTATGTCTACATACAATATATATATCGTACACACACACTTTCTTATCACATTTTAGTTATGATTCTCTTTTGACCATGTCTTCGCCGTTTAATGGTTTTAAACCATACTTGTACGTACCACTCTATGCATTGCGTAAAGGTAGGCAAAGCGCCAAAACATATTACACGACCTGTTCGTAAGTTTATGGTAGACTTCAACATTCAAATGTTTGTATTTTATATCTATGTATAGGTATGTATGTCTGTACAATACTTAGCATGTATATCTGTTGGTATAGAACATATTTAAAATGTTTCTTGTTTTTATCTTTTCCAAGAATTTAACACGGTGTTCACAGTGTTTGACTGTGGCTTTTAATCTTTCTGTACAAAAAAGTAACAAAAAAATCATTTTTATGCCATTTTTGTGTTTTAATGTTTTCTATAGTATACGGTGATAATTCAATTAACACCATAATACATATAAATAAAAAATAAATAAAAATATTTTTATATAATAGATGTACATATATGTCTGTACATATTTAAAAGTTTCCAACATAATCTACATTATATTCTCTTTATGAAATGGGAGCTAAACTACTCTAGAAAATATATAAATTCTTGATCAAGATCAAAAACTGAGTCGATCTTAATATGAAAATCTGTGTGTCCGCGCGTCAGTGCGTCGTTTTGTTGTTGGCTCTCTTACGATCATAACTTTTCAATTAATGAGCTAAAATTTTTTATATTCATACGTTCTGTATACAGAACTTTATTTAAATAGAGCAAAATCGGTTAAAAGCCAACAATCGACAAAAATCTAATCTCTAAAAAAAAAACGTATTTGCAATAATCTCAATCAAAGATGTGATAAAAATGGCCGCGGTCGCTTACCATTAACAAAAAACTGTATTCAACGTTGAGACTTACAAGCAAACGCACCCATGTAATATATATGCATTATTAGAGAATTCAACCAGGTACGCCCACCACTTGTATGTCGACATGAACGGTTTTTAAGAATTAGTGTAAACCAAATTTTCAGCTTTTTTCATACGTCCTCCTGTAAACAATATAATGATCCCTTCCCACACTAAACTTAATAGAAACTGTAAAGTGAACAACTAAGATAAATGCAACAACAATAATAACAACACTAAATACATAATACCAATACAACATAAAGAATGAATAAAACTGAAAGAGGAAAAAAGTATCAGCAGTAAAAAATATGTAAAGGTGAGCGAGGAGAGGGGCTGCTGTGCGGTTGTGTGTTTGGGGAGAGAGAACTGCTCTCTTGACTTGAAGCAGAGCCTGTTGTCTGCCAAATGATGTATGTCTTGGCTAAACCAAGTCATACGTTGAGCAATGAAATAAACGTACAAAGGAATTATTGTAACAACAACAATAACAACAACATAAATAAACCACTTTTGTGACGCAGTCGGGTGCATAAAAAACCCATCAAGGAATGCTTGTACTCATCTCTTTCAAACACAAGCCTGTATTTTAACACTTACACACGCATGCAATCAAGCATTATTCCATACGGTCGTTTATGAGAGTTTTTACTGTGATCGATTGTGTTCTTCTATTAAATAAAATAAATACACACATACACCCATACCCAAATACATTGAAAAGAAAAGATTGCCCGACTGTGGTGAATTTTAATGAAAGCAAAAAAAAAAAAAAACAAAATGGTGAAAAACGTCGTTTTCTGTGTTTTTTTTTCCTTCTTCAATAATCATCCAAGCAAACAAGCTTTGTAAGGAAAATTAAATAAAATCTCAACTTACCCGCCGCTGTCTTTAAATTGATTAATCCAAATGGTAATATAAAATATATTAAATATTTTATCCAAAAAATATCTGATTTGGCAAAGGTGTGGTTTTTAACCAGCAGCCACATTGTAATCCAGTTTGGTGGCTATACAGCGCTCGTACTAAATAAATCCAGAATTCCAGAGTGGTAGAAGAAAACTACAACTAATTGGCCTTTGCACCATATACACTTACATATATACGAACATTTAAATGGTAAAAAAATTGTTGTTGTGTTTTGCTTATATCAACGTTTAAATTATTTTTTTCTTCTTTCGCTTTAATTTTTAGGAAAATTGTTTACACTGAATTATTTTTTATTTTTATTATTTTATTATAATAATTGTAATTAAGTTATAAATTTTCTTGTTGTTGTTGTTGTTCTTCCCTTTCCTTACTTTATTTAAGCGAACTTATTTAAAAAGAAAAGTTTAAAATCACATTTTCTGCAAAATTTTTAATTTTTTATCGTTGCTTTAAATTAAGACGCATTCGCTTTGGAAACTTGGCGAGAGGGAGAGAGAGAATTTACAATATTTCTTGATTTGGTTTTGGTCACTAAAGTCCAACGTTTTTTTTTTTTTATTAATTCGTTGATTCGCTCGTTGGTAAGGAATAAACCGCCACACCACTCTGCCACTGCTGCACTCTACTCGCATTAAAAAAATTCAGGTTTTATGTGTTTTTTTTTTTTTTTTAGTTTTTTATTGCCACTTATTTTCTAGTTGTGTATACCTCACCACCACCACCACTACCATTAAGCATTGATATGAAAAAGAGTGGCTGGCTGGCTGGCTGGCTGGCGTTCGTTGCTTCTGCGTGGTACTTCTTGTCTGTAAGTATATCCGTTTTACTGAAGAAACCACTTCTTCTTCTTATTGTTTTTCTTATTCACCACCACAACTTCTTTTTCTTGTCTCACACTATTCCTGCTGTTTGCCACAAGGAGAATTTCAAAATTTTCTTAAACCATTTTTCTAAATTTCTATCTAAACACTATGAAACTTCTTCCAACAAATTCTTGAACTTATCCTTTTTTTTTTTTTTCGTTTTGTAAAGCTTTTAATTAACGCCACATATTAAAATAGCTTATGTTGTTTCTTGTTTTATATCCAATTATGTATACCACATATATATAATTATATATGTATTCACAATATATGAAAAACCACCGAACCGCTCTTGAAACGCATGCGCAACGTCTTAACAATGTCTTTACAAAACCACTGGCAAAACTAGACTGCGTTGTGTACTCAATGCGAATACAAGCCGTAGTTAAATTGTTACAAAGAGCGACAGAGACATCTCTATAAACATGCTCTGTTGACGTCTCTGCTTCTAAATAAAATATTTTGTTCCTCTTCCTTTATATTTTTATACCTTAAATAAGAGAATTGTTCTCTTCTCTTATTAAAAATTTTGAAAGAGTTTTGAAGACATTTTTGAATAATTTTGAATAAATAATAAAAAAAATTATTAATAAATTTATCTATATATAAACGGTGGGCGTGGCAGGTATATGATTTCGCCCTCTAATAACCTCCTCAGTTTATATGGTGGTGGGTATAAAAAGGGAGTTTAATACTCTTAACAATTTAATATTTGAAGAGACAATTATTATCACCCCCCATTAAAATATAATAGGGTTGCCATTCTAATATCATTTTTTTTAATAACGGATTTTTCATTACAGACATAACAATTTTGATTTTTAATACGAACGTACTCTTGAATATTTCTTTTTTTAAGGTCATAGATAAGATATCACTAAACGTTAACAATTTTATTACGATGAAGTTCATAAACAAGGAATGTTTTGAAATTATTAAAAATTATTACCGCAAGTTTGAGTTGTTTATGGCAACTTTAAGAGCGCTTATTCCTGACAGGCTGTACTTGCTATAGTAAAGAAATTCTTCCTGTTCCTTTTGATCATTTGCTGAAACTTTAGCCGAATGGGCTGAGTATCATAAAAAAAAACTGATTTTCAACAAAAAATCATCTTCAGCAATGAAACTGATTTTTTGTCTTAACGTACGTCTGCCTGTCCATGTAAGCTTATCTACAAGCTATTTTTATTTATTTTGATGAAAATTGGTACAATTATACGATATAAGCTAAAGAGGAATTCTATTGAAAATCATTCGAATTGGTTCGTTGGACCTCTTCCCATATAACGCTTTATTATAAAGGAAGTCTTTGGCAAAATTTCCCAATTTAAAATATTCTTTTAGTAAAATTTGATTTAATGTAAACCATAAACCGCAAACCATGATTTTACTGATACGACTAAACCAATTGTTGCATAATTTGTGCAGCTAAGTTATAAGTAGAGTATTATATGGTCAGTTATAACCGACTATGACATATAAATTCGCTTTGCTTTGATTACTTTTATTAGCTGCGAATCTTTATAAACTATTTGGAATTAGAAAATAAAGCTCTTCTCTTGAACTATTAATAAAAATTTCAAGACCCATTGAAAAACACATCTTTCACATTAGGTAAGTATAAATTGTGAAATATATTTTTGTTTTTTTTTTTTTTTATTTATCGATAATATAATTTATAAATTGTTTGCTGTTGTTCTGATTGTTGCTATTTTATACCCTACTGTATGTATAATATATGTATTAATATTGTAGATCGATCCATATAAATAATTACATATACTCGTATATGTTTATTACATTGTCATCATCATCATCAGCATCATTATTATTATTAAAACATTGTAATAAACGAAATTGAATACTTCTCTGTCGCGTAGAAAGTTTGTATATAAAAATGTGATCAATAAAATGGCTGGCATAAAATACTTTCGTTAGTATATATACTCGTATATATATTGAAAAAGTAATAAAGGAAGAATACCGTTATGCTACAATTATACTTGCGTATAGTATATACATGCAGCACAAAGCTCTCTGCAGTATGAATTCATAATAAATGTTTATAAAAATTATTACATATTGTGGTTTGATATTAATTTATATAAATTTGAATTTGAAAAAAAAGACTGAAATAAAAAATTACAATTGGTATAAA
The DNA here is from genome assembly GCA_949710015.1 of Crataerina pallida. Classification (NCBI taxonomy): domain Eukaryota; kingdom Metazoa; phylum Arthropoda; class Insecta; order Diptera; family Hippoboscidae; genus Crataerina; species Crataerina pallida. Next base: position 24,341,088 of record OX453291.1, read on the forward strand.
AATTCTGCGGTAAAAATTTGCATATAAAACGTAGTATTTATTGTTCATGATCGTTACAATTATTTAATAAACTGCATTTGTATGACATGCGTATGTGTATGTGTCTATCAATTATGTAAATACCTTATATGATATTTTATGTGAATTAAGAAATTTTCTTCCATTCTAAGATATATGGGTTTATAAAAAAAATCTATATATTGTGATGTTTGTTTTTTTTTTTTTTGTATTATTTTCAATAAAGTATGGATTGTTGTTGTTATTGTTGTCATACTCTACATCATTTGTGCCAAGAATTTCAAGATGTAACCATGTCCATGTCTGTACCTCCGTCTATCTATGTTCAATTATATGCATTGTGCAGGTTGCATTTCTTGACTTATTTCATTAAAAAGAACATGTTTGCATCCAAAAAGGAACCATATTGAAAATAAACTCAATTGGACAATATATAGAAACCCTTGTCATGTAACGCTCATATTTGAAATGAGTCTTTATACAGCGAAAATTCGCAATTCTTAATCTTTAAAAAAAAAAACAACTTGTGCCTGTGTAATTAATTAGGTTTATAATGGGCTGTGACAAAATTGAACCTGATCGGATCATTTTCATATAACACTCTAATATCAAATAAATATTTATATGGCGAAAATTGGTATTTCTTTTATATCAACATTAGATAATTAACCTAACAATTGAACCATTTTAAGAACCCTTACTTTTTTTTTTTGATGACAAAAAAACGCAATTTTTTTATATTCTTGGACAAAATTGTAGCATCTTTTGTGGAAGCAAATGATGTAGGGTGTGAAATTGTCGGCCTTGACCGACTAGATCATTTTCACTTGTCTTTTTATCTTTTGCTGTTTGTCTAATATGGCATATTTTTATATTCAAGTCTTTTCGTTTACTGATCATTTGTTTTGTTTTTTTAATTTTTATTTTTTTTTTTTAACTATAATCTTAATTTTGGAAGAAATATAATTTAAACTTTTGAGATTTTATTATAGAAAAAAAAAAATTCTTAAAATGATTGGCTGTGCTCTCAGTCTGTTCTCAGTAATTTGGAAAGTTAACGGTCCTTATTGAAATAATAACTTAAGCAAAACAAAACAAAACAAAAACATAACTAAAGACTAGAAAGAGAGAAAAGAAATTCTAGACAATAATTTTAATACAATTTATAATTAAAGCCAACATTAAATAGCTCGTATTTGCCTCTTTATATGAATTAATTAATTATACAAAATAGATTTTTTTTTTTTTTGTTTTTTGTTTTTTGAAAAAGAGAGACGAAGCATAACAACACAAGCTACCAGATGATGGCATAAAAAGTTATACTAAATATATAGTATTGGAGATTGCATTTATATTGTGTGTTATATACCAACCTAAACTGGTCATAATATCATTAAAAATATTTGTAAAAATGTTGTCACATCAAGGTCATGGCAGCAAATCTGAAAATTGTACTTTTCGATTTGCTATACATATGTGGGTAAAAATATATCATATAAAATACATTCCAAAAGCAAGATAAAAGAGGACTTAAAAATATATATTTTCAAAAGTTCAATTTAAATTTAATCTTGCCATTCAGTTTCATCAACACCTTCCATATCGTCCTGTTCTAATTTTGTATTATATTCCATGCGAGCACTCACCGATTTTTGTATCTAACATAACATTTAATACAATTACAATCACAACTTATAATTTATATTTGTAGATTCATTAAAATTATACCTCTTTTTGTTTGTTAGCAAAATGATCACCTACAATGTTGGCACCATTAGTTCCCATATTCTCCAAGCGTTTTGTTTGGGGTAATAATGTTGTGGGTTGTGTAGACGATACTGTAATTATAATTATTTCCCTCAATAAACATCTAAAGAGTATAGTAAAAAAAGTCACTCTTACATGTTTCCATGCCTTCTGGTTGTAGACTAATTTTGGCAGGTAACTTATTATTACACAAAAACCATTCTTCAGCTGTCATGGTGGGCAACCATGTTATACGGGTTGGGGGAAACAAATCGTCTTGAAATAATTCACTCTATAATAAGTTATAAATTTTTACTTATATGTGAAAATCATTTTTAAACTTATTTATTGTCTTTATTTTGAAGTTTTTGTGAATATTTGTAATCTTTAAACCCCAAATGCCACCGATTCAGAATCGAAATCTCAATATTTAATCATGTACGTCCGTCTGTCCATGTAAAATTTTACTCAAGCTACATTTTTTGACATATTTTTATGAAATTTGGTACATGGACATGTTTTAAGCCAAAGCGGAGCCCTATCGAAAATGTACCGAATTGGACTTCTTCTAGAACTCCTCCCCACTTAACGATCTATTGCAAAGAAGAGGCAAAAAATTGAAATTCTTAATATTTTATAAAAAGATTTGATGAGGAACCCGATCGGATCACTTTTAGAACGTTTTTCCATATAATAACAAAGACCTTTTCGGCAAGACTATGAGTTTATGAATGCAATAAACGGAAATAATTTGTGGAAGTGGCGTAGAGTATTAAATGGGTCGAGCTTAACCCACTTTTCATTTGCTTTAACATACCTTAATGCGTGGCACAGTGAAGCTTAATGGCTCTATAGTTGTATTAGTTAAACGATAAGCTTTACAGAACTCCACGCTGGCCACATCACAATGATTTTTGGTTAGAAAACTTAAGCCTTGATGTAATGACGAGCAGCGATGATGTGATAGTGGACAAATATATGGATCCTCATCGGTTATCTCATAGCAATAAATGGTCGAATCACCTTTGCCGGCTACAAATAATGTGGAACTATCCTCATCATAGAAGGGTATTAATATGGAAGGTGATACATCTAAACTAGCGGTATTAAGTGGTGCTTTCAAATTGTCAGCTTTATAAACGCTAATCTGCCGTTCGGATACTCTGTGGTTCGGTGGAATATTAATTATTATTCTCTATGGATTATTATATGACATACTTATCAAAACCAGTGCACACTATATATTGACCCTCTAAAGCCCAGATAATACGTGCCCCTCTAGTGCCAACTGGGCCATTACCTTCACGTACCGGTAACTCTGATTTGCGTACATTATATATTCGGATCTTCCCATCTTTGCATACAGTGGCCCCGAATTTACCGCATGGACTCCAAGCAAAGTCGAATATTTGATCAGTATGGCCACTCAAAATACAATTCTCTTGCATGGTGCGTAAATTCCATAATTTAACGGTCATATCATAGCTGGCCGTCAACAAAACATCTTGGGCCAGTGGATGAAAACGTATAAAATAAATTTTATCCAAATGTGCTGTCAATTCCTCTTCGGGGGTGTTGGTGGGTTCGCTCAGACCACCCTCGCCAATACGCCACAACTTCACAATGCCATCATCACAGGCTACCGCCAAACGTTTCGCATCGAAAGGATCCCATTGAAAATCCATTATATTGCTACCGTTTACTAGCGATGGTATAACTCCATCCGGTAAACGACCCGGACGATTTAGTTCGAAAATTGCAATTTTACCACCCGGCCCAGACAGGGGCACAGCCACACGTTCATGGTTGGCAGTAAAGCCATTACATTCTCCTGGTATTTGACGACTCAAATTGCGTAAATTTTCAATATGAGTCGACTTGTGACCGGGTGTCCCTTTTAAATGGCGAAATTTCGACACCTTACCAAATACCGTAGAGGTACGCTTAGTGGAACTGGTTATAGCCCCTTCTCCAGCTGATTTTTTCATACCCATGGCATTCGAATTATCAACGACTGTTATCTCTTTAGCCGATAAATTGCGACGTTTCTCTTCCAACATTTTGCCTTCGGGCACAGATGTACGTTTAATATCAATTGAGGGAACCGTTTTTGGTGCATCAACTTTATGTTGAGCTTCTCGACGTCTACGAAAAGAATTCTGGTTAATTAATTTTTTTCTATACTCTAAGGGAAATGAAAAATACACCAGGAGTAAAGACTGCAAGTGAAATAAAGGAAGAGGCGGTCAGATAAGCATGGACACATCAACTCCGTTTTCGATGCTCATTTTATATATACGTATGCTTTATTGGATCTCCTTTTGGGCGTGGCAAACGTTTTGACAAAGCGATATATGTCCTCTGATGGTGGATATAATAACAAAATTTAGCTTAGGTCAAATTTTAAAAACTGTCCAGATCTATGTACAAACAGTGGGCATGGCAGGTACAAGATTACGCCCTTTAGTAGTGTACGTATTACGAAACCACGTACAAGACGAGTTTTACGCTTAGTAGGATTTTTTTGGAAATTGTGGGCGTACTTCTTAGCCATCCTTGGATGGTGTATTTATACGTTTCTTTATAAAATTTCAACTTCATGGCTTAGTTTTTGTGGCAGATAAATAGATTTTTGTCGATTGTGGGCGTGCCTCTTCACCGATTATGCTTAATTTAAGTGGCGATCTGCTTGCTAAAAGTGTCTGTATAAAATTTCAGCTTAATATCTCAGAATTTATGACCGTGAGAGTGCCAACAACAGACGGACGTACGGACACAGGAACGTGCATGCCTAGAGAGACTCAATTTTGAATATTGTTCAAATATATATATACTTCGTAGAGTCCCTGACGCCTCCCTTTGGGTGTTACAAACGTAGTATACCCCCTCCTTCTCATCTTATGAAGCGCATCTACAAAAACAAAAACTCACTTACATTAAAACCGGTGATTGAGAGCGTTCTTCATTAGCGCTTTTTGAGTGCATTTCATAAACACGACGCCTCTCAGCAATACTATTGCGCGAGGGTGAAAATCTACGCAGTTCCGCATCAGCCTTATCGTCACCTTCAGTGGAATTTTCCGAAGATTCGGAATTATTTTGTTCAAATATCTACAAGTTATAAATAATAGTTAATGCATGTCAACACACAGAGATATGAGATGTATATGTATGTATGTATATATATATATATGTTAAACACAGTTATTTTTATATTAGACAATATATAACCTTGTCACTGGAATCTTCGTCCTCTAATGACGACTGTTTTTTTATGTAAGTATGTAAGGATTTTATTGAAAGAGATTTTGGCAAGCGTTTTGTTAGTAGATCAAAAAGTAGAGAAAAAAAAATTGTGTTAATTTTTTTTTTTTGTTTTTTAAGTTTTTGTTATATTTCTTTATATAATAAACGGTACCTTGCGTCTCTCTGAAGTGCTTAAAGTTTTCTCCACATTGTTACCATTCTCTTTATCAGAGCCGCTGGATCCCTTTTCTATAATATACAATATTATGTTAGATTTGATTATTTGGTCATTACTTTCTGTACGCACTTATTTCAATTTCCACAATCAAATCGGATTTAACTGCGGAGGTATCGGTTTCAGTGGACGCGGCCATATTGGAAATCTGCGCTATGTTTTCTTGTGATCCTGGAGCCACCGGCACCGCAAACACTTTATCAAACGATACATCCACCACAGAATTGCTGGAGAAAGGTTTCGGACCCAAACGAGGCTGTCATACAACAATCACAAATGACAATATTTTCAATAAACACAGTTATGACGAATTTTAATTCAAAACAAAGAAGAAAACTAAATTTGGCTTAGGCCAAATCTTAAATATCCTTAATATCTACAACGGTAGGCGTGGCAAATATATATATATATTGCGCCCTCTAATAGTGTATGTCTTACGTATCAGCTTGCAAGTCGAGTTTTATGGTGAATATGGGTTTTTGTTAATTGTAAGCGTATTTTTGGCGTAAATGTGTCAAGTTCATAGGTCAATTTTTGTGGCAAATATATAGATTTTTGTCCTTTGTGGGCGTGGCCTTTGACCGAAAGTATCTGTACAAAATTTCAGCTCAATATCTGTAACGTAATAACACGGACATACGGACATACATGTCTAAATCGTCTCAGTTTTTGAAGCTGATTAAGAATATACATACTTTGTAAGGAGGTTATAATAAAAACTATAAATAATTTAAAAAATTAGGTAAATGGATTTTGTGTAAAAAATTAGAACAACCTACAAAATGTTAGAAACAAAAATACTGTAAATAAAAAAAAAGAGGACATTTATACACAATCCTACTCACACACACACACATATATATGCCAACAAACCTTTCTAACGAAAAAAAGAACACACAATTACAAAAACAAAATAAATGCCAAAGTGAAGGAGACATAAAGTAGAAATGTACGTCACACCTTATAAGTAGCGGCTGCGGTGCGTGGCCTTGGCCGCGGCATAACATTAACATTGGCATTGGACTCTAGCATAGTTGCAGTAGTTAAGGTGACCGAATCAGCCAAAGAATTATTACGTGATGTACGAGGCATCGGAGTGGGTGCAGTGGTATTATTACCATTACCATTACCGTTACCGTTACCGTTGCTATTATCCATATTTGGCCATTCCTGATCCATAGATGATGTTGATGTAATAATATGCGATGGCGGTGTCGGTGTCGGTGTCGATGTCGGTATCGGTGTTGTATTGTGTTCATAATCTCTCTTATTGTCTTTCTCTGAATCCGTTTTATATTTGGCATCAAATTTTCTCATAATTGCCTTCAACTCATCACTGGGCAAATCGGTTGCGTCATTGTCTTGTTGCTTAATCATAATTTTATTTTTAACTATAATTTGCTTGTCGCTGGCGCAACCATTTTTCAAATGATTTTTATTACTATTATTACTGTTATCAATTATTGTTGATTTTCGATTTTCGATATTTTTGATATATTCTTTTAAATTACCGCGATGAACCTTTTGCAACAATAACAATAACAACGAGTGGAAAGCATGTTGAGAGGAAGGGTTATGTTTTGTAAGAGTGATTATAACAAAATTTTTTTTTTTTTTTTTTTTAAATAAAATTCTTTATTCGGTTGAACTTACAGTTATGGGGGTATCGCCCAATTCTCTTTTGGCTGGATCTAAACTCATCTTGGGTACGGGTAGATTAACACCGTTCATCCATTGAGCAGCTGTCAATTCGGTACGATAACTGGCCGTATCGGGATACAAGTCACTGTGAAAATCGCGATAGGTCTGACAAGGTAATTTCCAAATTAGGGCAAATAATTAATCAAACATTTTAGCCACCTACCTTGCGTGGCACCTGATACATTATGGGTATTACCATATTCGATGTTAATTGCAATACGCGATTGACCTCACCTTCCATAACCTTGAGGGCACGCTTTGGCACTAAACAAGCACCTTTGGTTTGTTCACCCGTATGACGCAGTCCCTCAATTAAATAGGGATCCTTATCAATTACCTCCAAATAATTAATGGTGGTATCACCCTTGCCAGCCAAAAACAACATATTAGTGTCAGCATCAAATAATGGCATTAAAATGCCCGTCGAAGAATCTAATTCCAATGTCTTCTCGGGTACGGAAAAATTCCTTAAATCTCGTATAATAACCTGACGTAAACGAGCTGCATCAAAACCGGTAGTTAAGATGCGTGTCTGATTACCCAACCACACAACACGCGAGTCTTTAATACTTTGATGAGATTCCGTTGACATTTGAATGGGTGTAGTCGGTATGCGTGGATCCATTATGCGTACGCATTTATCTTTACAACTGGTAGCTAAAACAGTGCCATCCTGTTTCCAACTAGCCGCCTGTATAACCTCAGGATGTTCATTATTAACTGAAAGATAAATTTTTGTCATTCTTTACTTTTTATTTGTATTAGAATTTCTTATCTTACCAAAAATTTCCTTTTGTTGTGTCAAATCGTACAGGGTAACGCAACCACCCGACGTGGAATGTAATAATCCATCGGCGGTGGGATGAAAGTCTACGGTCTCTACGCGTCGTTGCTTGTGCGAAAACACACATTCCGGTTCCGTGAGAGAACATTCCAAGCCTTTTTCCGGTATATACCAAATCTTTACCATACAATCCTGCGAAGCGGTCGCCAACAGACCATCATGAAATGGTGAAAAACTCAAATCCGTCACGGTATCCGTATGAGCGTGCAATAATGGCATCGTTTTACTTTTGCGACCGCAATCATCTAACGGTAACACAGCTACACTGGAGCCGGTATGCTCCCAATTGAATGCCATAAAAGCAGCCGAAGCGGCTATATTGTTGCCGTACGTTTGATACGAGCCGACACATATGTCCCGGATGCATGCTTCTGGTTTTGGCACTATTGGGGCGGCATTCTTATATTTAGAGGCTTTAAAACGCCAGGCCATGATTTTCAAAAATTTCTTATCCGTTTAATAAATTAATTCAAGTTGCAGGCGGCCTTTCGTGATTTCACTTGAAGTAATCGCAGAAGTTGAGTGATGACGTTCAGTGGCGATAATATGAAAAACAGATTACTGAAAATATACATTAAACAACTTATGAGTAAATAACAGAAAGAAAGAAAAAAAACCTATCACACTACCTCGTTTATTGTTTGTTTTCATTCAATACTGATCATGTGACAGTGCCCATATTAAGTGACACAGCTTTAATTGGAGCACATAAATAGATTTATGTCAGTTATGGGTGTGGCTCTTGATTGATTTTGCCCATTTTCTATAGCGACTTGTATTAGTGCTTTTACAAAATTTCAATCAATATGTGAAAATTTATGACCGTGAGAAACCCCACAAAACAGACGGACTTTTCGACATACATATCTAGATGAACTTGGTTTTTACTGCTAATCAAAAATATATAAATTACGCCCCCTTTTGAGTGTTGCAAAAAGAATGATAAACTTAGCATACGCCCAATTTATGTGGATAGAACAAAAAAGAATATCTTTATATATATGTGTATGCTTGTTGTTTGTGAAATGGAAACTTAACTCGTTTTAAAGACGCTTTAAAAACGACCGTGATCTCTTCTTTGTTTCAAAAGACTTTCCAATCCGATAAACACATAAACTTGAGTCAATTTTATAATTAAGTTGTTATGTGACAATAAACGAAAACAATCAATTATTTAAACCCAATCGGTATCTACGATAATAGTTAAATGTTTGAAGGTATTTTTTCATATACAACAACACAAGGGTACATGTATAGATATATAAATATAAACAATTCAATTAGAGACAAGCACAACCGGACACAAGGTATATAAGTTTATGTAAACACTAACAATAAAAAAAATTCTTATAAAAACATTGTAATGCAAACATTTGCTGAACTAAGTATAAATGCATGTTTACCCCCTTTCTGAACAATTCTTTATATACAGACACATACAGCAATATATGTCAACAACCACCGCAGACATTACCACCAACTACGAAACAGTTACAAAGCAGTTACACAAACATAATACAAAGGATGAAAATGTCTAAGAGGTAACAACCCTATAAAACCCTATAAAGGCTTACAGGCCGACAAGGCACAGGTTCTCATTTTGCAGTCTACTTGCACTTTAACCGGGGTCATGTAATCCATACTTAAGCAAATACAACCAACAGAATCCTACATTTGATATTAGAAAAAAGGGGTCACCAAACTTACTTAGCATTTGTATTGTTTGTGTGCCAATATATATACAACAACAACACCCAGTCAATAAAAACAAATCACGAAATAATGATACCTGTATAAAATGCTTGAAATCCGGTATTATTCCATTAACTTGATGTTCTTCTCTTTTTTTTTTCTATTTCTAATTAACACAATAATGCAAGAGTTTTATTTTAAAAAAAAGAAACTTTCTATACAATTCTTGCTACGTGGAGATGATTTCTATACTTTTGCTAATATTAAAATTCTTAATTCTTCATCCACTACGTGTAACACACCCTTTTTCAAAGACAAAGACTTTTTGTCCAACACAAAACTGTATATAGATAGCCAAGCGCACAGACTTTTCTCTTTTTTTTTTTTCAGTTTTATAATTTTGTATATTTTTTATATTAAGAAATATATTCAATTACATACACATCAATACTGATTTGATAGATTATTAGAAGTATGATTAGTTTTTGCAAAATTTTGCAAAAAGTATTTCTTTTTTTATTTATTGATTTAGTTCCTTGCTTCCTTTGCTGAACTTGAAAGAGAAATTTAACCCAAAACACCAACAACTACAATCCAAACAGAATTTATTAAGCCGGTCTACAATACCAGATGTGCATTACACGCAAACGGTGATGCCAGAAAAAGAAAAATTTTTATTTAGAGAAAATTTATTTTAAACACAGAACACTTTATTTTTGGACACTAGATGGCCCGCGATTTACTTAAAAAAATATTGCGAATTCTACTTGTTTCTGATTAAATTTTAATAAATTCATATAAATTAAGTTTGAATACATTTATTTAATATTAAATACCCACCACACCTACAATAGTGAGAGAGGCAAGTATGTGATTACGCCCTCTAATAGTGTATTATGTATGCAAGTCTATTTAAAGGGTGTATATGATTTTTTGTCTATTGTGGGCATGTCTGTTATCCGACTACGCCCACATCGATATAAACACCAAATTTTAAGTTCATAGCTCAACATTTTAGATATATAGATTTTTGTCGATGTTGTTCATTTTATATATAATTCCTTTTCCATATGTATACGAGGGCCAACGAATTAAATCCATTTTTATATCAAATAAAAACAAAGTTTTTCAAGAGAAACAAATATATATTTTATTTATTTATCGCGTATTTAAGTGTACATCCATTGAATTCTTAGGCGTATATATTAATAAAGTTTGATTGCGGGGCACACAATAGACAAAGAAGGGAAGCAAAAAAAAAACGGCAAACATATATTATTGTTTTAAAAATTTTGAATATTTTTATTAATTATTTTACGTATTTTCATAATTATAATGATAATTGCGTTGCTTAATATTTTTCTTTGTCTATTGTGTGATTTTGAGAGCCCTCATTCATTATACTCTACACCATTTGTGGCAAAATTGTAACATCTAAACGGTTAAGGATAGACCCGAATTTTATTATATCGAGCCATTTAGAATCAAAATCTAAATTGATTTAACCGCATCCATCTATCTACGAAAATTTGTACTTAATCTGTAGGTCACATTTTTTAAGCTATTTCCATAAAATTTGGTACAAGAACATATTCTAGAACCAAAAGGAACTGCATTGAAATTGAACCGAATTGGACCATTTTTAAGAATCCGTTACTATATAAGGTTTTATTGTAAATGATGCCTTTATAGGACGAAATTTTTGCAATTCTTAATATTTTTTAACAACATTTAGTGAAGAATAATTAATTAACTTGATAATTGACTCTAACAAATTTGGACTTGATCAAGCTATTTTTAGAACATTTTTGCATAAAATAATATTTCACGAAGTGACTTTTAGGGTAATCTCCCGGCGTTTACTGATACAATTAAACTAAAATTTATGCCACTAAATGGTATAGAGTATTAAATGGTCGGTCTTCACCGACTTTAACAATTTCACTTGTTATTCTTTAGTTATTGCCATAATGATAATAATACTCACACACGGCCGCATACATAAACATTCACATACATACATTTGATTATCATAGTAATATTGATACTGTATAGTAGAAGGGGGGGTAGATATATATATAGAATGAATCTTTATATCTAACAATTTTATGCTTACAGTTGGCTTTTACTTAAACTGTTAATCTCTCAAAACAATAAAAGTTTTAGAGTAAAGTGAAGTTATTAGTTCTCTAAGTATATATAAGTACACCCATCTCTCGTTTTACATGGGAGATACGTTCCTGACAAAACCATGTATTTCGAAAAAATAACTTTTAGATCTGAACTGTAAGATCGAAAACGTGCAAAACAAGTACCGTGTAAAACGAGGGATGGGTGTATATATGTATTGCAGTATATTGTTAACATACGTATATGTATAGCTCACAAAATTTGATTAGTTGTTATGTGGTAGTACGTATTATTTTTAGGTGTAAAACAAAAGGCGATTGCACATTAAAAGAAATATGAAATGTAAAATGGGGAAAAACATTAATGTGACGTGACTGATACAAAAACATATTTATTTATACTTAAGCTATTTATGTTAAAAACAAAATACAATAAGTTAATATAAATACATATGTATGTGTGTAAGGTATGTTTGTAATGTATTGTTTAAATGTTTATAAAATTTTCTTAAATAAAAATGCTCAACAGATCAAATATTATTGTGCTTGTTGTTTAAAAATTAAAACAAAAATGAAAAAACAAAAAAAAAACTTACTTAACTACTTAACATAAAACTTATGCACAAATAAATGAAACTTGCACATATTCCAATTGCTCGCTTGGGTGCTCTTCCAATTGTTACAAAATCTACTTTCATTCTCACTTGTATGATTTTATAAAATACATGTAAAAAAACACTAAATTTGGCTTAGGTCAAACAGGGGGCGTGGCAAGTACCTTGTTTTTAGTAGCAACACATAACATCTTACATCAGATTCTCTTAAAAAAATTAAAAAAAAAAATATTGTGGGCGTTTTTATTATCTAACCCCGCCCATTTTTGGCATATCAATGAATGGGATACTTATAAATATGTGTACAAAATTTCAACTTTATAGAACAATTTTTGTGCCTTATAAAGTGATTTTGTGCCGATTGTGGGCATGGCTTTTAACCGATTTTGCACAAACAGTAAATAAAAGTGCTTGTCAGCTCAATACCAAAAAATTTACTACCGTGAGAGTGCCAACAGCAAACAGACACACGGACGGACATGTTAGGATCAGCTTAAATCTTCATGCTGATCAAGAATATATATCCCAATTGTTGCAAAAGGTATAAGAAACTTAGTATTTATAAAATTGAAATTATTCAAAAGATGATTTTTTTTTGGCAACAAAGTATTTGTAAATGTTGTTGTTGTTGTTGTTGTTGTTGTTGTTGTTGTTGTTGTTACATGTAAGATATTTCATATGTATGTTTTTAGGTATATATATGAATTATTTTATAAATGTAAGTATATTTACACACGTGCCTTAAAAACAAGAGAAGAAAACAGTCTTGATTTTATGTAGTAAGTATTATTATTGTGTGTACGTGTGTTTATAAAAACTATATAAGCACGATCCCGTTTTAATTTGACATAAAATATAAAACCGTTTTGAATAAAATGAGAAGAGAAGAATGAGAAGGCAACAATTTTTTTTTTTTTTTTCTGATTGATTTTTATCGAAGATTTCTTGTAGTTCAACTTATAGGCTGAAACAGAATGTGTGAACATAAATCGGGCTATTTGTTAAAATCATAATTCATTGTTTATATATATTTACAATGTTTGAAGGCATTACTGGCCGAAATTGCTGTACATAGACTAACCAATAGGTTTTTCAATAGAGACATAACAATTTTGTATTTGAATACAAACGAGCCCTTGAACGTTTTTCATAATCTGTCAATGTCAAAATGTCAATCAAGGTTAACATTTTTATTGTGGTGAAGTCAACAAACGTGCAACGTTTAGAAATTATAAAAAATTATTATCACAATGCTAAGTTGGTGATGGCAACTTCCTACCATTTGTCAAAATATTCACTAATAAATGCTTTTGTGGCCAGTAAGGAAACGCATCGGTTGAAGTAGGGAAAATGTTGCAGCCGTATATGCCTCAGTTCAAAATAGACCAAATGAAGCGATCTCACAGGAATTGCGAATCTCTCAAAACCTCTCATTCTGGCGAATTTTAAATAAAAATCTTAGCTTACACCTTTTAAAAACCAAATGAAGCGTCTTGATTATTTAAAGCGTCGAAACTTATGTTATGTTTTGTTATGTCCTTATAGAAAAACCCTGTATAGATTGGAAAATGAACGCAAGTTTCTGTTTCAGTCACTTCACTACAATTTAAGCTAATATTTTTTTTGCAAGAAATAGATAGTAGAAGAAATTGAGAGCGGTGCAAACTGGAAATTTTTTTGTTAACATGACCAGCTTCATTCGTTGTGCTAATATATACATGATTATCTTTTCTGTTTTTTTCCTTTTATCTTACATGCTTTGATAGTATGGGTGGGTTATCTGTATACGTAGTAATGTGGTTTCATTGGTAAACATATTAATTGTGCACCACGGCACGTTTGCCGCGTGGCTTTATAGTCTCAGATATCTCCCACATTTGTTCTTCTCCAAGAAAGTTTTCAAAATTTTCAAAAAATCTTATAATACGTTCGTTACGTCGGAAGGGATATGAACTGAAATTGTTAGAAAAATTGAATAAATTGTGCATAAAATAGTTCATGAATTGAAATATTTATGAAACGTACCATTTTTTAAAACGTTTCATATTATCTATAATGTTGTATTGTTGCCAACGTTTAGAAAAATTGATGACGCCATCTTTTAAGAAATCTGGATTACCCACATGAACAAAGGTTAAATCTTGCAAAACTAAACCGCTGCAATGGTGATCGTATAGTATGAATTAATAAACTGTTTAAGATCAGATACCTAATTATGTAATTCGTTACATTGTAAAAGATTAGATGGTTTTCTTCACTTCGATTTAACAATAACAAATTACATGACGATGCAAAGTGTGATATGTTTTTTATACCCTGCAGCACTTGTGCAGATTACAAAATCTGAATCCATCTCTATGTCCGTCTGTAGTCTTTATATGGTAAAAATTTGCAATTCTTAATATTTTTTGACAAATTTTGTTGGAGGATAGTTAATTTGAACTCGATTCAACCATTTTTAGAACCCCTTTCCATATAACGATATTTCACGAAGAGACTTATATGGCAATACCTCGCGTTTACTCATCATTTGTGGTGTAGGATATTAAATGGTCGGCCTTGACCGACTTTAACATGTTCACTTGTCCCTTCCTTACTTACATATAAGGTATACAAGGTGGCTGAGTTTCTGCCAACGCTTGACGATACGCTCTGAAACTCGAACTAGAATCAATGAGGGTGCAATATTCTTTCAGACCTTCAGTAATGGTTTTATGCCACTCCAATCTACCGTTAAAGGACGATATTTGAATTACATGAATCTTTCCCTATAGCACGCTCTATGCTTACGCTCACCTTCTTATCGGTGCCGAATCCAACGCCGACAATAAAGCCAAATAGGAATTGTAGTTGTTCATTTTCCTTAAATGTTTCATAATTTTTATAAATTTAATCACATGCTTTTCACGCTCTTTGGCACAGGACAATGTTAAAATTTTCGAACGAGCCCAATACGACATCTTGTTAAAGTGTTCAGTAAATTTATTGAGATTTGGGGATCTTTCCTCACATTGCTCTTTAGCAAATAACAACACTTCAGGTATTTCGATTTTTTGGAACAGTTCAGCATCCAACAATGTCATTTGTTCAGCAATTTCCGCTGACTTTAAATCTAATAAACTCGGCTGATTAGAGACCGTATATAATGTATCATTTGCTGGGTATAGTGATGGCAAACGTAATTCTCTATACAAAGTCACCTAAAAAAACAAAACAAAAAAAGTGTGCTTCACTAAAGATGCTCGGAAGGAGTGTAAAAACCATTTAAACCAACCTTTTCTACAATTTTATTTCGCAATAGTTTGGCCAAATACAATTGTCCACCACAAACTAACTGATAAACAAATTCCACTAACAATGTTAACAAACAGCCTGTTAGATCGGTGGATCTAATTGTGATGTATTACAAAAAAATAACAAATAATTCCACAAATTTATTTTCGTTAGTAGAAAACTTACGTTAAATCGTTAACTACTCTGACTAACAGAGAGAATGTTTCTTTGGCTGCTTTTTTTTTTTGATCATTGTGTTGACAAAAAAATACGGTATATCTGTGGGTGAGTTTCTCAACAACATCAATGGGTTGTATAAAGGTACGAAATGTCGTTATGAAGGCTTCACTAAATGCTAAATGGAAAACAGCAATAAAGTAAAAGAAATCGTAGAGTATTGAGTTCACTTGTACTTTGAGATTAAAATGTCATGCTAATGTATCACTTTACGAATAAAACAAAAACAAACAAATCGTAGTTTAAGCAGTTTAAGCAGTGCGATCTACTTTCACCAGTTTTTATGCCCTCCCCATAAGACGGAGAATACACTAAGTTTGTCATTCCATTTGCAATATCCAGAAGGCATCATATTCTTGATCAGCATCAAAAGCGGAGTCCATCTAGGAATATATGTCCGTCAGTCCTTCTACCGTTGGCACTCTCACGATCATAAATTTGAAAATATTAAGCAGACATTTTAGACAGACACTTCCAGCACATATATCACTATTTTAAATGGGCAAAATCGGTCAAGAATCACGCCCACAATCAACAAAAATCTATATATCTGCCACAAAAATTGTGGTACGAACTTGAAATTTCGTAAATATATCTTTATCTCATTCATTGATAAGTCAAAATGGGCGTGATAGACCAATAGGTACTCACACAATTTACAAAAACCGTACCCCGACTTGCTAGATAATACGTAGTATATACAACATTACAAGGCGTAATCATGTACGTTCCACGCCCCCTATTTATATGTAGACGCAAAGAGTATTTAAAATTTGACTTTTTCTCACTTGTTTTTTTCTTTTTTCTTATATTAAATTGTCTGATAATTCCTCGATAGTATAGGGATTAGTAAAACCCCATTTAAATCTTACCATTTTCGGTGATTTTTTGTACGCGACTAGCATGTACAATCAAAGCATCAATATAACCGCCCTTGACTTCTGGCCCATCTTCATTTTCCTTTTTAAATATCAAATATGGTATAATGTCGAGTTCTTCTAAAATATTTGGCAAATGATTGATTTCCTCGGTAATTAGGGAGCTCTAAAATTAATTAATACCAATGGCTATTAGTTGCTTTGTTTCAAATATCACTTTCACTATACCTTTCTGGAATTATCGAAAGGATTACTATTATTGTTATTATTATTGAAGTTGACAATTTCTTCCACTTCTGGCCCGAAATCGCCATTTGTATTCGTTATTGTAGTTGTTGTATTATTTTCAATTACATTGGACGTTTCATAATCGTTTGGTAAATTATTTGTTAGCATATATTCTTCATCAATTTGATCAGCTACCTCCTCACAAACCGTCGACATTAAGTCGTTGCTGCCCGAGTTGCTGCTTAAAATGCGTGTATGATCTGTAATTTTCGGTTTTGGACTCGGTGGTGGTGTTGTTATAATGGTGGGTGGGGCTGGTGTATTATTGGTTTTTCTTTGTTTATAATTTTTCGGTGGCAAAGCGGGTGGTTTTTCAATTTCTGGTGATAAAAACTCTTCTTTGGCTAGAGGAACAATGCTGCCGCATAAGAAGAACGATAAATAAATAACATATATATATATATATAATATATACATAAAAAAAAAACATACTTCATTGTTTGACTGTGAGTTATATTGCGACTTAAGTTGTAGGCATGCATTGTATGCCGGTGCTGTTCTATAGAACGCGTTGAAGCTGAACAAATCTCCATATATGCCAAAACTAATAAAAATAGAATAGAAAGTGGAAAATAATTTACATTTACGCCTTTAAGTAAAGCTTTGACATAAATATTTAATAAAAGCCGGTGGTACAGGTACAAAAATTATACTAAAAGCCTACAAGACATAAAGTGTAATGAACTCTTCCAAACTTACCCGAGAATGCCACACTTTGAAACACTATATTTGACAAAAGGAATTTACAGAAAGAAATTATTATCGTTAGCCAAGTTCAAACATGTCTATTGTTTAGTTTTTTTATTAACCAAATATTCTTGAATGTGTTCTAGGGTGTGTTTCATTCACAATGATTTTATTTTTATGTTGTCCGATTAAACGTATGACATTAAATACTTAGAGAAAAGTCAATAAATTGCAAGCTTTACCATGTTTATATACAGTGACTCATTGTAGATATGTATCATGGACTCATTATATATACATATATATAGCATCAAGATGCAAAGTGAACTTTGCAACTTCTAATGAGTTGAATGAATCTATTCTTTTGTTTGTTATTATAACTTACTGTGCTTCTTCTTCATGGGTAAAGGGGGCGGTTGCTCTCCACTTGGGCCATTATCTCCAATTTGTATAGATTGGCAACTGCCAGCTGGTAAGTCCAAACGTCTCTGCTCTATAAGACTGGTATGCTTGGTTTGCCACTGATAAACGCGATGCTGTTGATGGTGTTGCCTCATTTCGGGTAAATCTTGAACACTGCAAATGATTACGAAGATTTTTTTTTCTTTCTTTTTTAGTTTAAATCAATTCGAAATGTATTTGAAATTACCTGCCACTTATATTATCAATAGCATCGTAATTGTCATAGAAAGAGGGTTGACGATCTTTATTGATTTTGGTTTTTGGTGGCAAAGCGGGTGGAATTGCTGCATCATGATTATCACCATCACCATCACCATCACCATCACCATCATAAATATTGTGAGCTGCCAGGTTATCTGACTGTAGGGGTCTTGTTAATGTTGTCGTAATAGAATTTTGCAATTGTTCAATTAGATTTTTCTCTGTATCGGCCATTTTTTCAATATATTCCTCTTCGTCCTGATTGCTTCTACTTTCTGTAATACTGCCACTGCTCATGGCACTTGAAACACATATAGCCCCCGATTTGGTTAATGATGTTGTTGTCATTTTTACATGTTCGTTAGTAATGCTGCTGTTGCTATTCTCAACGGTAGCAAAAGTGATTTCTGTGGAAGAGTTGCTGGATTTGTTGGACGATTGTATGCTAAAATCTGAAGAACGTTTAGAATAGCTTTGTGATGAAGTACGAAATGAATTAATGGACACAAAACCTAAAGTAGACAAAAAAATATGGTTTGTGGTTAAAAAAGAAAAAATTAATGGAACAAATTGTTACAAAAAAAGGAAAAATAGAACAATACAACACAATTACAGTAGCATGCAAACATAATCACAAGCTAAAGAGGGAGCGGGAGCAACGCAACATACATCAATATCAAAAGGTAACAATAACACACTGGCTATGAAGGATTATAAAGATTAGTACCGGACTCATTTGAATGACGATGATGATTAACTGTTTTACGTAATTCTGCTTTATTGTTAGTGATGTCTTCTTCTCCTATTATAATACTAGTGACTGTTGTCATCAGTGGTCTTGGCTTGACGACGCTCAATTTCTCAGTCTGTTCTTGACTGTTGCTACTATTAGCTATGTTGTCAACTTCTGTGAAACTTTCTAACGGAGGTTTTAAGAAATTTGTAACACATCTTCTTACTAACATTCTACTCTCTTTGAACGGCTTTTTAAAGATTTTTTTTCAAGCATAAAACTAAACATTTTGTAATACTTACTAAATTCATCATGTAGTAGACTGTAGTCACGACCAAATAAACGACATTCGTCATCTTCACGTAAATGATTCATGGCAGAGTCGAGGGAACATTGACTAGAATTCTCATCTGGTGAACGGGAACGCACCGATAAGCTGAAAATTAATATTGATTATTTTATGACAGAGTTGCATTCTTCGGTATTTACTTACTGATCAACACCTAAAGGATACTCTACGCTACCAATATCTAAATCGGCATTAAAACTACCTTTATTATATGGCTGTTGTTGCATTTGTTGTGATTGACTATTTTTCTTTGGTGGCAAAGGTGGTGGATTGGAGGATCTAGAGCATAAATTCATTATATTAATAAATGTGACAATAGCAGTAAGTTTTATACCTATTGGGTAGAGGTGGTTTTGGGGGTGGACTGGTATCACGCAGTATACTTTCAGTACTATACGAGACACGCATAGGATTGCTATTTGTGTTTTCTAAATTTTCTCTTTCCCTGAAAGCCAAAATAAAAATAAATAATTAAACTTGCATGTGCTTGAATGCTTATTTGGTCACTACTTTGGGGTTAGAGTTATATCCGGTAAGGAGGTACGCTGTCCAGCAACTTCTACAGTGGGCCGCATCAACAAATGTTGTACTGTTGTTGTGCTAGTGGTGGAGGAGAGTAGATTTTCCGGCGATATTGGCACATTTTCATATTGAAACGCCAATTCCTCCTTTTCCTTAAGCTTTTGTTGGGCCAATAAAGCTAAATTCTGTTTAAATGAATATAATTTTTTGCATTACAATACTTTTGTGGTGGAATACTTTCAACATTACACACCTTTACAGCCTCTTCCAAAAGGTCGACAATTTCTTTAACATTTTCACTGCTTAAGGAGGCACACTCTTCGTTTTCATCGCTCAGCATAACCTCGTCGCACAGTTTTATCAGCTTGCCCAACGACTGATACACCAATTGTGTGGCTGAACGTAGTGTGGCACTATTCTCATTCAGCATGTACGATTGTATAACTGCAAGACACACAAACAAACTATTTTTAAAGACATTTTCATTTTAGAAAAAAATATTTGTTTAATACCGGAGAACATGCTGGCTATAGTCTCTAGGATAACCGTCCCATTACCGGGCAACACCTCCAATTTCTTTTTGAGTATAACATCACGAAAATGCTTTAAAGCATTTGATATGTCTTTAACGTGTATTTCCAGTGATTGCCAGGATTTTGCCATCTCTTCTGCTGTGGGCGGTTGTTTATTTTTATTGCGCGGACTTTGGGGAGAATGCGATCTATAAAAGTGGGATCTGTTTAGCAAGAACATGATTATCGGGCATGCATTTCACTCAAACTAAACTTTATCAATTACCTGCCCAATGTATTGGTGGGAGTACGCATTAGAGAAATTTTTTCAAATAGATCGTCTTTAAAAGAACGTGCTCGACGGGCTAATTTTGTACCTCTTAAGCTGTTTTTATGTCCCGCTATGCCAGCCGGAGTTTGTCCTAATGTATTATAGGGATTGATGGTGTAGTTTAGTGGTGCACCGGTTGGCTGTTGAAAAGATGTATTAGATGTTGATGTGTTCAAGTTGGTTTGTGATGACAGGGAAGAGGATGGTGTGGATGGAGAGCTGATGACGATGTCTGTAAGTAAAGGAAAACGTTACATCTACGTTGATAGCAAAAAAAAAAAAAGAAAAAAATCATTGTTTTACAAGTTTACTAAGGGCTGACGCCCTATTGCTTTTTTATATTGGCAGTTCTTTGCCCTCCTCACACATGTATAAAAAAATTATTAACTATACTAAATATTTCTCACCAAATATGTTACTTTTTAAATATACATTTTTTAAAAAAATATTCGACAAAGCTTAAATTTGAAGAAAATTCGCTGATCTATAAACGTCCGAATATGTGCCGATAAAAAAAAAAAGATTATCTTGTGATGAATCAATGTACACAAAGGTACAAATATATGTATGACACCTATGTATACATACAATCGCACACTGCATACATTTATGCACTTCATGCAACACACACACGCTCAACTGTCCACTTTGGTGCTTTACCTTTTTGCATCATTTTCTCAGCCTCCTCCAGTGGTTTCGGCTTTCCTTTATCAATTTATAAGATATTTTACTAATCTCACTTAATATAAATTATTCGATTAAATATTTTAACATATTTCTTGCAATTATATACATTGAAAGCATTGAATTCCCGAAAAAATCTTTTTATGAAAGCAAATAAATTTACTAATCATTAAAACAATAAGAAAAGTCTGCCAATAGTGCCAAGTTTTTGCTCATTTTACTTTCTACATTTGAATGGTTGCAAAATTTTCGCATTAGCAGCGTTTTGTACTTCTTTCGAATGAAGAAAGGTAAATTAATATATGTCGTTATAAAAGTTAGGAATTTTTAATATAAATTTTAATTTATTTCCTAACTTATACGAAATTATAGAAACTATCCAGCAGAAATAAATAAAATTAATAGGAATAACTAATATAAAGAGCAATATTCTTTGTTTTGCTATTTACCTGGTTGATAAGTTCATTTGAAATCCCCAATTTACGAACTACACATGTTATTTGAGGCATTTGATTGTGCATAAGTTGTTTCTCTGTCAAGCGATTGAATAATTTCGCATCTGTATAAATAGATTTTTGAAATAAATGCCCTAAAATGTGCTAAAAAGATATTTAAACCAATTTTAAAATTTAGAACAGCGTGTTGGCGAAGTTTGTAAATAAGAAAACGGTTTAAAAACAAAGAAAAAACGTGCTGAAAAAAATAAATTACTACCGTACCCCCAAAAGACAAAAAACAAAGGAAAAAAAAATAGGTATTCCACGCACATAATTTCTCACCAAACAGATTCCCTGTACCTTGGTACCCCTTGAGCTGTGCTCCAAATATTTATATGAATGTATATATAAAAGTTGAAAAAATATAATTCTATGTATATACTTGTGGTTAGATAAATATATGTTTACAACTTTTTTAATATACTGTTCAATTTGGAGAAGAAAAATTGAGAAAAAATATGCATATTAAGGAACCAGCTAAAATGATGCCAAAATTTCGTCAGTGTGTATAAGCTTCAAAATACATGCATTTATTGTATGTATGCACATTTATATTCGTGCCTGCTGTAAATATATAAGCGTAGTAGGAATAAACGTGTGCGTGTGTGTATAAAATGATACAGAACAAGAGAGAGTACGGAAAAGAATTCACTTCTCTACCATACGTAAATAATTACCGTGTATATGAACAAGTGTACGGACGTGTAAAGAACAATTGGAAAAGCGTATGTGTGTTAAATATTACAACGTGCAAACTCTTTACTCTCGCTTCCTTTTAAATAATATTACAGTCGACTATTGTTTAATATATTTTCATATTAGCCGGACGCTTAAGCTTGCAGCCCATTTTAGGGAAACCTAAAAAGGAAAAAATATATTTTTGTGAAAAAGCTAAAAAGTTGATTATAAAACATTTTGATGTAGTTAAGAAAAAGATATATATTCATGTGGTTATGTGTAAGAATGAATAAAAACAAAATTTACAATTGTGTATAAGAATAGATTAAACTTGTGTAATATGCGAATGTGTACACTCCTATATATATATAAAAGTGTGTTGGGATGTATGAAATCTGCGGCATAATACCATAATATAAATTAGGTTACTATCGGACTGGCTCGTATTGTCTGTGTTGTTTAACACCGTAACTGTTATACTATAACCTACCCGTGTTGTGTGTCCTATATGTGGTGTATGTATAAGTGGGTTCGTTTGCCCTACAAAACAAGCAAGGGACATGCCTTTCAATGCTTACAAGATTTCGTATTTGCTTCATTAGAAGTGTGTGTGTGTTGTGTATTTACACCAATTTGATTTTATAACCATTCTCATATATACTTTTCATCTTTCTCTCACAACGTTTCATGCACATGCATGCATGCATTTTAAGTAAAGAAAAAAAAACCTTTTCGTTTATACAAGTTCAATGTACACAAACGTACGCATGCATACCAGCTTGTATATATATAGAATATGGATGAAACGGTATTCCCGTTATTTTTAACTTTTTCTCTTTTTTACTTGACACTGCTACGGAACATAAAAGCAAAAGATTATTTTAATGACATCTGTCATTATCATCATCATCATCATTAAAATGCATGTTCGTATAACTGTGCATATAAAGTGATAAATATGTTTTATCAAGGGCATTAAATTTCTATTACATGCTATATTATTGTTATTGTATGGCTTGCGTACATAAATATAAACATTGCCTTTACACACACACACACAAATAGAATAAGAATTATTGATTAAGCGTTTAATTTACATATATATATATATGGTTGATTTCTCATATGATGATGATGACTTTTACGTACGTAATAATAATATGTTTTGTCAATGCTTGTACCTATTATGCAGCAGAGAGTGTGTGACATGTATATATGTGTGTATATATTTATCTACACCTGTTTATAAATGTTTCCTTTATATATACTGTGGTAATAACGATGCTGTCAATAACAATGTTGATATTTAATGCTACGTAATAATGCACAGGCGTTGTGTGTGTTTTAAAGTCTCGTTTTACATGATTACAAATGCCTGCAGGTCTTGTATTCATTTTACAAGTGATGTATTAAATTTTTGTTACATCTACAAACATACTATTCGTATCATAATCAGTTCTTTAGTCAATTTGATTAGATATCCGTCCGTCTGCCTTTTTGTATTTTTTTTGTATAAGAGCTGGTCTACGTATGCCTATCGTGTGTAGAGTATAGTAATTTACAATTATGTAATCGATATAAATTCTTTTGATTCTTCCTTTTTTAATCTTTGAAATTTTTTTGGGATTTGCACTTTTTTACAATCCGCCTCTGCTGGTTTTTCTAAAGACAGTTAAATGTATGTCAATCACTAAAATCTTATTTCACGTATTACTTACATACACACATTTATAATATATTCTTTGTTTGTTTGTATTCTATGTTCTTTTATAATTTATATGGATTTAAGAAAATGTATAGTTCACGCTCATCTTGTTAAGTGGGAGAAAATCCTTTAACAACAACATTAACACAGAACCAGCCAGACCAGACAATCGCATATATAACCTGACGGGGCTGACGTATGCAAAATGTACATATGTTTGTGCCTGTATAAGCCGTACAAGTGAAAGAAAGATGGAAAGAAACATTTCTTATGTTTAGTTTAATAACAAAAATAAATAAATACACACGCACACACACACACAATCGCATTCGTATGCCTAGGTAAAATTTATGGTCGCGTGTGAAAGTGTTTTTTATGAACAAGCATCTACTGCTACTGAATCTTGTTGTTGTTGTCGGTTTTTCGTTTAATTTTTCTTCTGATGCCATTTAAATGCGAGAATATTTTTAAGACAATCGTGTGTTTTGTTATGAAGATTAAAAACGAACATTTGAAGAACGGGAAGCAAATAAAATCTCTGTGTGAAAATAAACTAAGAAATAATATTATTTTTCAGTTAATCGCGCAACAACAGGGAGGCAAAAAATAAATAAAAATTAGAAAACATCAGTTAAAGACTTAAAATTCCTTAATAAGTGTAATAAGGAGCACTAGCACAAGAAGAAGAAGAACAAGTAAACGAAGGGTGTAAATATGCCAGTGAAAAAGCAAGGTAAGAAAAAATTGAAAGTGTACCAAGTTTTTTACAGCCATTGCAAGAGCTAAAATAAAAACTTCAGAGATCGATCCTTCAAATTCAATATATTCTTAAATCTGAACCTGAATCCGAGTCTGAATTTCGTACGTGTATACAAAATGAACTGGAAATGAACATATTACGGTTTTCGTACTAATGTTATACCCTGCACCACTTGTTTTGTACTTGTTGATGCCTTTTGTTGTTGTTGTTCTTGTTGGTTTAATTGTTTGTAATTGTCGGCTATGTTATTAAGTATTTGGCCAAACGCCAACATCATGTCTAAGATCATAGTTTCTCATTTATAATAGCGGCCGCCAACCAACCAACCACCTCAGGGCTATAACGGTCACATACTTTACTTTAATCAAACAATTGTTATGTTGTAAATGATGTATTTTATACCCTTTGCAATGGTGTGCGCGGTATATAAAGTTTGCTAAAATGTTTGTAATGCACAGAGTTTAGCGATGTCTCCTATTTAATAAGCATCCAAATATATACAAGTCGATCTAGATGTGCCCCAATACAAATTGAATCATTTATTACGTCATGAGAGTGTCCTTAAATCAATTGCAATCCCTTTGCTGTCAATTATTTTGAATGAAAATCAAATTTAGTTTGCTACCTCAACTACACAGTGTAGTGCCTTCAAATAAACATGCGTATGTATTTAGGATTGACGTATGATTAAATGACCATGATATACAAAACGAAAATGAAACAGAGCAAATATTGTGGATAAATGGCACCTTTTTATAGTACCGTTAAGTGGGGGGGAGAAACAAGTCAAATTGTATAAAACCAAACAACGCTACAGTGTGATAAAGAACGATTTTTAATTAATTTTATTAAAATATATATTTTTAAAAAATTCTCACTTTTCTTGTGCGAGTGTGTGTATATATGCTTACTTATCGATTTTCACGGTAATTAGGTTTTTTTTTGTTATTTGTGTTTTTGTTGTCGTTTATGTTTAGTCAAAAGCCCTTTACACTCATACTCATCATTTGATCACAAATTCAGTTCAAGCTAAGCTTTGGTCAAGTGCAGTACGATTTATTTAAAAACTTATTGCAAATAAAAAAAAAAAAAAAACGAAATGACAACGCGCCCTTTTAAAATCGCTGATAAAATGCAGGATATAAACGTAGAGGTAGAATTGGCAGAAAATGCAAAAGATTTTGTTTTGAATATAGAAGATGAAGAAAAAGATTGTAGTAGTGAGGAGGAGTGCGCTCACGGGTTTACCACTGCCTTGTTAGGTAATGCATCAAAATCAAAAGAAGCCCCACATTCAACTGACACACAAATCAATAATATTCATAACGGTTATATACCGTTAAATAATCTTAATAATGAAGAAATTATTTGTGAAAAGCAGCAGCCGCCTACTTTATCAGCCAAAGAGGAACGCCATCATCAGCAAGAAGAAGGCGGCATTGAGAATAGTCCTTGTCCCGATTCGAAAAGGGAAAGCGAATGCTTCTATTCGGGCAATGATTTAGTGGAATATGACGCTATGCGCACATATGTATTGCATACGCCCGAAATGGAATCGGGTTATTTTGAAAATTCGGATAGTTTATATTCGAATGAGGGAATTGAGAACTCCTCCTCCCTTATCTGTGAACCACTTTTGTCCGAAGATTTACGCAATGAGTTGAAACGTTTCGATCGATTAATTCAATCGCTGAATCAACACGATTGCAAAATTAAACAAAACTTTCTGACCAAATCCTTTGAAGAACGCGGTTATTGGTCTACAATATTTGGGCAGGCTAGCAAAAATAAATTGTATGATGACTTGAATGAAGAGCAAAGTAATTGTTTTATGTTTATATTTAATAATGTTGAATTGAATAATTTCAATAAATCTTGAATTTCAATTTAATTTTGTAACCTTGCTATTGTTCTAAACATTGCAGAAGCGCATCGTGCCCTCGAATTGTTAGAGGATTATCATTCACGATTATCAGAACCTCAAGATCGCGCCTTAAGGATAGCCATTGAACGTGTTATACGGATTTTTAAATCTCGTTTATTTCAAGCATTGCTGGGTATGTATATAATATTTAATATATTTGATATGAATTGTATAAATTTAAATATAAATTATAATTATTGCATAAAATTATATGCAATAAAATGTGCTTGGATCGCCCGGTTTTTACGTTTTTCGTTTAGTACAAAATGTCAAAGCTTTTGTAGATTTTTTTTATGTGGCAACACTATAACAATTAAAAACGGTAGATAAGCATACGTGAAAGAAAAGCAAGAACAAAATACAATATTCTGTGCAAGAATCGGCAAAATTTAATCAAATCATAAAAGAAAAAAATGTTTGGTACACTAAATAATTATTTAAGTGGCATTCATCGCACCTGGACGGATGGTGATGGTGAAAATTTGGCAGCTTTTCTATCACTGAAAGACAAACACATTATGAATCGGAATTTGTATGTAGAAATGCCGGAAAATGCAATCAATCGGATGCTGGAGCCACCGATTGATGAAATTGTGTGCTCACATCTTAAAGTATTATATTACTTGTGTTCAGAACGTAAGTTACAAATAAAGACTATGTATGGAAATATAATAAATATTAGGAAAAAAAATATTTGGCATTAGCACGAAATTATCTGTTGGCCTATCGTCATCAATCGCAATGTACCCAGACAGTGGTAAAAATGTTGCAACAATTGAAAGACGAGAATTGGTGTTTGCCTGTTATGTATACAGTGTGTTTGGATTTGCGTATTTTGGCACAAAAATGTGAAGAACTGGGCAGTTGCTCTAAACCGGGTGAAATTTTAGAAAAGGCTGCCGACTGTTTAATGAGCTGTTTTCGTGTATGCGCAGCAGATAATAGGTAATAAATTATCTCTATTTCTTATTTAATATTCCTTGTAATTATGTTTTTATTTATTTTTAAGGTCTTCTGATAATGAAACCAAACGTTTGGGCATGTTGAACTTAGTAAATCAGTTATTTAAAGTGTATTTTCGCATCAACAAATTGCATTTGTGCAAACCTTTGATACGTGCCATCGAGAGTAGTGCATTTAAGGACACATTTCCCCTACCCGAACAAATCACGTATAAATACTTTGTGGGCCGTAAAGCCATGTTCGATTCAGACTACAAAAGTGCCGATGACTTTTTATCCTTTGCCCTGAAATATTGTCCAAAACATTTCTCTCATAACAAGCGTCTTATCCTCATCTATTTGGTGCCGGTAAAAATGTTACTCGGCTATATGCCAAAAAAAAATATACTCGAACGTTATGATGTTCTGCAATTTCATGAGTTGGCTGAAAGTTTAAAAGAGGGCAATGTACGCAAATTTGATGAGGTTATACAACGTCATGAGATATTCTTTATTAAGTGTGGCATTTATTTGCTGGTGGAGAAACTCAAATTCATTGTTTATCGGAACTTGTTTAAAAGAGTTTACTTAATCAAGCAAACGCATCAATTGGATTTGAATGCATTTCAGTCGGCATTGCTATTTGTGGGCGAAAAGGATATGACACTGGATGAAACGCATTGCATTGTGGCGAATTTGATATATGAGGGAAAAATCAAAGGTTACATATCACACAGTCACAATAAATTAGTGGTGTCCAAACAAAATCCATTTCCACCACTCAATACCGTATCATGAAAACGAAAATTCGTGACGCTATGGCGTCCACATGATCATGATGACGCTGATAATGACGTTAATTAGTTATAGTTGAGTGATAATTTTTGTAGTAATAGCTATAATAAAATGTATTTGTAAAAATGTAATAAAGACAACATTTATAATGTATGAAAATATTGTATTTGAATTGTGCGAGTTTTTGTGCTATAAAAATTATATAAATAAATAATGTTGTTATTTCTTATGCTTGAAAAAATATCATTTATTATTAAAATTGCTTTCCCTGTATGTGTGCGTGTGTGGCTGGGCATTGGCATATATATTAGCCTTCATCCAAAGACGGTTCACATTAAATGTATACCGTTTCATATAATTTCCTACGTTTAAGATTTCCTTGAAGAAAATACATTGGTTTTAATTTGTTTTCTCTTTTTATTCTTTTTCTGCTTCTAGATATACAAGAATTCTATGAATTGACGTTGTTGGATGATTCAAAAACTATTCAACAAAAAACTGTAGAAACTTTACAAATTGCCAGTAAATGGGAACAAGATGGTCATGCCATTAAAACTGCTGATGTAAGTATATTCGTATTGCAATTAAGCACAAAATATTTGGTTTGTGCACAGATTTAATTTCAGTTACCCTGTGCATTAAATAATATAACGGTAAAAAATATAATATATAATAATATCAGTCAGTTTATTTAATTATTAAAGCAATGTTAGAAGATAAAGGTTGTATAGATGAAAGGGAGAGCAAGCACTTACATCGTTGGCTATTTAGGTATTAATTGGGTTTTATTTACACTTATTTCTAAAGAATTTTAATGCAAATAATACCCAACAGTGATTATTAAAACAAGTAAAAAAAGTTATATTTGAAACAAGATTTTAATGAACCGTTAGCTAGAGGTGAAGGTAACAAACTTGCATTAGCAAAATTAATGGAGTGGGAGCATACCAAAGCATATACAATCTTTTTCACTGGCATATATTTATAAACCCACCTACGGTGTGTGTTTATTTAATGGAAAATATATCTGTAGCAACCTAACGCAGCCGTTTGCACATTTATGGATAATAAAAAGAAACGAATATACAAAATTGTATAGAATTTTTAATACTAGGGAAAAATAGCATTGTTTCAATTTAGTTGAATTTTTCGGGTGTTCCGTTTATATGCGGCAAAGGCAAATGCGGTAATCGCAACGTTAAAAATAAAGAATAATTTATTTAAATATTACGAGAAATTTATCAAAATCAATAATAATTTGATATGTTACGTTTTGTTATTGTTATGGCGGCATTCAGCAAATCCGTTTATATTGCTGTTGCCGCGTACTGTTGTTTATACTGCGGCCTACAAATACTATAGGAATTTAGAAATAAAAAAAAAATCAAATATAATAATGTGTGTGTTCAAATTGCATAAATAATACCATAACAGAAGATTTATTTTGTGGAAAAGTAAACAAAATAGTTCTCGAAAAAGTATTATAAATGAAATATTTCTCTCTACATACTGCGTAAATACGTGCACTGTATAAATACATTATTAGTGGGAATTACTTTGCAGCGATCTGTAATACTTTTTTTTTCCATTTGTCACTTAAATGAAATCGGTTGGAAGACATAAACTATATTAAAAGTAAACAACTGCTACTAATTGGCGACCTCTGGTCTATAGTAATGTTATGTAACATTGTGCTATTGAATATCAATGCAATTTATTGTAAGGGTTTTTTATTACGCTCTATGAAAATGTGCTGTGGTTGTTCATGTTGAAAGTGGTATCATGCCATAATACATCATGATTGATTGGGTTTCAATAGTTAAGCATTCACGTCGTCGCCTTTCAAATTCCTTAATACATGCACGTTCACCGATGCGTATACGGCAACGTCAACGTTTAACATCTAGTTCGAGTTCAACAGTAATGCCATCCCCACCTGCATCACCATCTTCATCATCAACAACAATACCCTTTACCACAAAATGTCCTCATACACCGCCTTGTTGTTATATTATAACAACCAATAAAAATATTAATAAGAAGAGCAAAAGTAAAACGAAATTGAATAAAACTGAAACAATTTGTTCACATCACCATCATCGCAGTCATCATTATGCTCAACAACATCATTATCATGTTTGTGTAAGTATGTAGTGTTCAAGTGGTCAATAGAACAATATACTTATAGTCCAATGTGTGTCATCATGTCAAATGTTTGTTTTTTTTGTTTTGTTCTAAATTTGTTGTAGAAGTTAGCACATCGCAGATAATCCCGTTATATAAAAATTTATGTTTGATTTTTACAAAATGGACGAAAATGTGTTCACAATAAAACTATACCGTTATTTATATAAAAATAATGTTTGAGTGTAAAAAGTTTTCAATTTTTGTTTTGTTTATAATATAAATGTTGTTTCTTTTCTATTATTATAGAATCCAGCTGTGAGAATAGGAAGAAATGAAGGAAATCGTGCTGTCGACAAAGGAGAACTAACAGCAAATGATATACAGCAACAACAAAATAATGGACAACAGCAACAGCAGCAGCAGCAACAACAACAACAATCAAGCGGAAATACAGACGTGAATGTTGTAAGTTTCTCTGCTGGAATTTTTATGTAATTTAAAATTGAATGGAGAAATGAATATATTTTTATTTTTTGTATATGTGTTAATTTTCTCATTTATATTTATTTTACGTTTTATATTCTTATTAATGCATTTGTCGTATATATTAAGTATAACAACGCTTGCCTCTCAATAATTTGTGTTATGTGCCAATTTTTGTATAGTTCCCACCTTGATAATAATTTTAGTTTGTAAGAAGCTTCAATGTGTAAAAGAGGAAAATAATGCAGATCATTACAAACATTTTGATTCATATGCATTTTTTATTTCCTAATTTTAATATTCTTTTTTGTTCGTTTTGTTAATAAGCATGAGTTTTCGTTAAAATAAAATAAAGTATAATTTTGTACGCAAACTTTTTTATATACCAATTTTTACGTTTTATTTAATAATTTATTCATTTAATTGTTTTTGTTATGGTTTGTATGCATTTTGCCGCTAATGTGTTGTCGACACTATAACGTATGTTTATTATTAAAAATTTTTTATTTTTTATAATGAACAAACACATAATCTTCTGATGCGTGTAGTATTTTAAGAAATTCATTGTTGTTATATAATAATAAGCCTTGGAAATCTGGTTTCACACAGCCTGCTTTATAAGTTCATACGAATATAAGGAAGATTTTGCAAAGATTTTCAAAAACTTAATATTCTAATGAATAATTTTGCTAAACTGATATATATAATTCTTCTTTATTGATGTTCAGACCCCCGTTTCAATGTTTATTTTGTTTTTTTTTTAAATTAATCTCCTGCAAAATAAACAGATTCTTGAAAGCAAACGGATTTCAAGAGCAAAAAAAACCATTCACATCATGTGTTTGAGCTCTTATGCATTTATACAAGTAATTTGTTTCTCTCGTTCTTTCACATGATCTTTGTAATATTCTATTATTTAGAAAACGCCATTTAAACCGTCCTAAATTATGCAACTCTGTACACAAGTAAATTAATTCCTTCGTATGACAGTTTATAGTAGATGATCGCTTCGTGGTGTTGTGTTGCTTGTGAAAATGTGATAAAATTGTTTAAAAAAAACCAATAAATTATAAGCGGTCGAAACAATAATTAATTAATAGAGTATATAAGCGAAAGAGAAAATAATTTTAATATATTTCAAACTATTTAAAGAAAATGTTCTGTCTTTGCTATGCAATGTTCTGTGCAAAAATGCCAAGTATTTAGAAGTAAGAAAAAAAAAAAAAAAAAGAAAAAAAGGCCGACTACAGTATTGCCATATGAAAGAACGTATTGAATGAAACTTGTTAACAATAGTTGTATTAGGGAATAGTTTTTTGCTTGCCTGTGTATAATAGTAATTCATTTAGTCAATCATCAGTTTCGCATGGTATACGGGTTTGTCAGCGCGTAAAAAGCATTTCAAAACATTTTTCCTTATCAAGCGGCATTTAAATCTTAATTATAAAATTACATGAAATTAATTAATAAATATTAAAATATAACCAAAAATAAAAAGAAATCAAGAAAGAAAACGAATAGAAATAAAATGAATAATATGGTCATGAAAAGATTCAATTAATGTTTGTGAAAAAACGGTTGCTTGGCGACCAACCAAGTCATTATACATAATATGTATGTAAAGTGATGAATTTTTTTAAATATTATTTTTATAACTTTTTCATATACGAAAGTGTGTATGTGTGTGTGTATGTGCCTTATGCATATAAAACTATGAACACTGGCAAAGGGAAAGCTAAATAAGTTCATACAAATACTTGAAATATTTTTACTTAACTAACAATGAGCAGCAGCAGCAGCAACAGCAACAGCAGCTACGGCAGTACGAACGAAGCTGTTGCAGCGTATAAAGTCAACTCTACTACAATTGTGTACAAAGTATTACAGATTGTTAAAGTAAATAAGCAGAATGCCGCATATGCGGCCATCAGTATGTAAGCGAGTACAACAACCACATTTACACATATTTTGCAAGTTTTGTGAGAGAGTGCGTCATAGCCATCTAAAACAATACATTGTATAAACTGAAATGCACACACATACATATATATAAATATGGTTTGTGCGTGCACCTAAATATGTTTCAATGAATAAAACGAAGAAGCAAAAACAAAACAAACAAATAAGTTTTCGGCAAGTACCTATGCAACGCAGAGAAAAAACAGGGATTAAAAAAAAATGCATTCGTATGCATAAACAATAAATTCCGGAAATTATAGTAATTCGATAACAACAACAATAACAAATATTAAAAGCATCGTATGCATGCCGCCATATACGGCTGTTGCTGCATATCTTAACAGTGTCATAAATAGAGATTGAAAACTGCCCATCGCAACATTTACAATTATTCAGGCACCACACATTTTTTATAGTTATTACAACAATCGTTGCTATTTGTGTTCGCGTTTGTGTTGTGTTGTGTTGTGGCGGCGGCTACTACTTCATTACACCCAGTTGAGTAATTTCTGTTAATTTCGCTTTAAATTCCCGCGCGCGTTTGTGATTTTTTTTTTTTTTTTTGCTGACTAAACTCTTAAAATCGCGTGTTGATACGTGTGTGCGTGTGTATAAGATTAAAATAAATTTTTGATTTTGTGACGTCGTATAAATACGTGTGGATGTATATATATTGTATACGGTGTGACTGCATGTAGTGCTGTGGGTTTATACGGTACAAAATTTTCAAAGTGATCCATTTTGAAGCATAGCAAGTGTAACAAGTGAAATGACGACACGCAAAAAGAAGCGCCAAGATGGTAGCGGTGGTGGAGCGGGCGGTAGCATCAGCAGCGGCAGCAGTGGTCGATTTATCAAAAAAGTCTCCTCCCTCTTCAATTTGGATTCGGTAATTGTCACAATAATAATAAAAATAATGCAATAAAGTTAATTAGTTTATACGCTACAGAGATCATAAACTCATCAACGCAGATGAAATGTGCAAATAAAATTAGTTTTGTGAGATGTGGTGGAGTGTTGTAAACCGCAAGCGATTTAAACGATGATAAATAAATTATAAATTGAATCTATGACACATAAATATACGTACGCTTGTATAGTATATTTCTAAACGATGATAACATTTTTATATTTGTCGTCTTCACCACGCGTGCAGGGTGGAGCTTAGCAGCTTGTTTTTATGTTTTCCAAAAATACACTTGTTTAAATAAGTGCACGTGTGTTTATGCAATACCTTATATTTACCTTATGATATAGTGTTAGGTGTTTTTTTTAACACGATTTCAAAGTTACACGATTTGTATGGTGAGATGAGTATTACATGAAAAAATCATTGTAAATCGAGAGTTGGGTTTATATGCGAAGGTATATTTATATATGTAGATATGGATTTTTCGTATGTCTCTCTCTCTCTCTCTCTCTCTCTCGTTCTTATTCTATATGTTTTTTGTATTGAAAACCTTGTTTAGGGTGGGTATGGGGGTAAAGTGTCGAAATCGTACACCGAACTGGGCTAAGTGGGGTTGTGGCCTGTAAAAGAACAAGTGTTTGTTCACACAATGTGTGCAAAATGTACACACATACATGCTTACATACTTATCATACATATGTATGTATTTTTTTAAATTTTTATTTTGTCATACATTAAGGTTGTAAACGTGTACACCTTTATGCTCGTTTAGTAGATAAGTTGAAGAAGCCTTTTGTTGTTGTTGTTGTCATTGTAGTTGTAGTTGCTAAGAGACAAACGAAGAATGTATAAAATTGTATTCTCTGTAATTTTTTGTTCTAGCAGAGTAATAATAATTTTTTGCATAAAAAAAAAAATTTGTTTTTAATTTATAACAACAACAACAACAACAACAACAACGGTAACTTATACCCGTGTCATGTCATAACATCATTTCTTTTTTGTGTGTGAATTAAGATCAATTTGAATGAACCCGCCAAGGACGCATGTGTTTATTAATGCTTATGCATGTAGGTGTGTCTGTATGTGTACAATAAAGTAAATAAACATCATGAATCATGATTTGTGTAAGAAAATGTTCGTGTGACCCAAATTTTAATAAGTTTTCACAATTTTTCTTTTTTTTTTAGATTATTCAAATTTAATAAAAATCTATAACGTTACTTAATAATAGAATTAATTTTGTTTTTAAAGCATTCTTAGGTTAATAGTCAGAAATATATATGTTTAGCATTAGAATCTGGTTGATCTACACATTTATGTCCCTGTGTCCGTCTTATGTTGGCACTATAACTCTTGTAAATTTAGAAGTATTAAAATGAAATTGTGTACAAACACTTCTAGTTTTTAGATCGCACTTAGAATTGGGTAAAATCGCTTGAGAGCCACGCCTTCAATCGACAAAAATCTATTTATCTGCACTAAATATTGAGCTATGAAACTGAAATTTAATGTACATATTTATAATTACCTCATTCATCAATGTGCCAAAAATGGGCGTGGTTGGATAACATACACGCTCACAATCAACAAACATCTTTCTATTCAGCACAAAGATTGAAGCTGAAATTTATTACATATATATATATATTTATAATGATCCCATCCATCGATATAAAAGAAATAGGCATGGTCGATTCACAGAAGCACTTATAATATTAAAAAAAAAATTTTTTTTTTTAATGTAAAATCCAACTTAGAAGTTAATACGTATAATAAATACTATTAGGTACTTGCCACGCCTACATTTTGTATATAAATATGAAAGTTAAATGCGTTTTAAGTCAAATTTAGTTTTTTTTTTCTTTACTTGTTTGAACTGTTTCATCATTCTTCATATTGTACATAATTAGTCATCAGTTCAATTGATTTGTAATTTCTCCTTAATAAAGTCAATAAGTAACAATTTTATAACTAAGTGAAGAAGATGAAATCTTCTGATTAGTCTTCAATTAAAGACTTTTGTAATTTGTAATCTTGATCACTCTCTGTTTCTCTCAATGGATAATTATTAATAAATAATTATTACAATCGACAGTTAAATGTTCAGTTTTGTTATCAATCAGTCAATGCTGGCCTTACACACATGCACACACACTCACATAAACAATTAACCAATATTTGTAAATAATTGATTTTGAAAACATTTCTATTTGTTGCAGATTGATTATCTATATAAACGGGTATCATTTTTGTATAATCATCAAACTGGTTAATTATTTGTTACAAGTGTTGGATGATTGTGACTGTGTTTCTGGGCTGGCATATATTTACATATATATATGCGTTAGTATTAGTAAAATGTTTGAAAAAAAATATGTTAGTCACGCAAACTATTATTAGACTAGATTTTTTATATTTGTAACGGATGTGAGATGTTTGCAAGACACCTCCGTTATACACTTCAACTTGTAAGTTATCAATATTATATACAGTTGAGTATTGATTTGTAGTTTTAATTACTTAAAATTCTCTTAAAACCAATGATTGTAATTGTTTGCCACTGGGTGGAAACGAATTGAAATGATTTACGCATCAAAAAACCGGAATGTGTCGCTTTTTTAATGGTCTTCTAGAAGCCATAGAATTAAGTCATAATGCTATTCTAACTGTTAAAGCATCCATTTTAAAATCGAGAGCGGTACTTTATTTATAAATCATCCAAATGAATTTCTGTTTTGAGGTTCTTATATATGTCATGTTGCCAACACTTAGAAGGCGATTACAGGGACTGCATATTGTATATGTTTTACTGATCACTTCGACTTGGTTTTGTCATATATGTCCGTAAGTCCGTGTAAGGTAAACACTCACTCATTCACCCGGTCATTAAAGTTAACTTTTAAGTATGAAATCATTGTTGTCTATCCGTCCGTAGGTATATTCTTCCCCACGTAAAAATTAACTTATGAGTGGTTATCAAATTTAATAGAATTGTTAATAGTGTCAGTATGCTGGTTAGTATTGACAAGTGAAATATAGATATAGTTGATCAAGTCCAACTTTTTAATACACCTACACCACTTAGCTTCACAAATAATATTTAGTTGATCAGTAAACGTCCGACATTATCATATAAAAATCATTTTGTGACATATTTTTATATGGAAAGGGCTTTTAAAAGTGATCCGATCGGGTTCGAAATTCCCTTAGATAATTTTATTAAGACAATAAATTACTCTTCACCAAGTTTTGTTAAAAATTTATTTAATTTTTTGTTTTACTTATTAGTTATATGGGAAGAAGTTTTAAATATGGTCCAACTTATGATTATTTCAATAGTGCTTATATCTTTAGGCTAAGATAGATCATGAAAAAATGCTCAAGAATGTGTTTGTTTTGAAATACAAAAGTGTTATGTCCCTATTGAAAAGATCCTTCTTCTGACCAAATCAAAAAAACTTTCCAACTTATATTGTGGAGAAGTATAAAAAATTGCACATCATTACATAATATTGCTTAGAAGGCTTTTTTTCAATATAAAAATGGTGGGTATTAAAGATTTCGTTTAAACTAAAATTTGCGTTTTTACTCGTTTAATGAAAATCGAAAATATTAGAAATTCTGTTAAGCTAATGACTCTTCTCCTCTAAGTAGCCATTGTTTCAACTTTTTCTATATTTCAGATACATCGGGCATCTGCCACCAAGGTGAGTCAATGATATAATTTCGCAGACTGCACGTCTCCTACCATTCGTAGCATATTATTCATTAAACACGCAAGTCCAAGCAATTTAACAATAATTTGTTAATTTAATAAAAAAAAATATATTTTATCATAATTTAATTGTTGTTTTTGTTTTTGTTATTTGCCATTAATCTATTTGATCATCAGTTGTATATTTGAGTATAATTGTTCATTGAAGTAGCACGTACGTACATATGTGTGTATGTTTCTTTAGTTTGTTTAGTTTGTTGTTATAATTAGTTTGTGTGTACAGTTGTTTTTTATATAATTTTAGTTGTTGTACCCTTCCCATATGATGGGGCGGCATACTAAGTTTATCACTCCATTTGCAACATTCAGAAGGTGGCGTCAGAGAGCCTACAAAGTATATATATTTTTTGATCCGTCTGTTGTTGCCAATCTTACGGTTATGAATTTAAAAATTTTGAGCTAAAATTGAATTTTACAGACACTTTTAGTTTTTTTTTACGGAGATCGCTCATTGATTAAAGCAAAATCGGCCAAGAGCTACGCCCACAAATCGACAAATATCTATTTATCTGCCACCAAAATTGAGTTATAAAGTTGAAATTTGGGCATATCTATAATTAATCCATTCAGGGGTGGGCCAAAAATGGGCGTTTTCGAATAACAAACACCCTGAGAATTTACAAAAAACCGTATTCGGGGAAAAACTGGACTTGTGGCACTATTAGAGAGCGTAATCATATACCTGCCGCGCCCCCTATTGTAGATGTGGAGGGTATTTATGATTCGGTCTAAGCCAAATTTAGTTTTCTTACTTGTTTTATTATTAATATTGTTGTTCTTTTTGTTGTTATTGTCGTTTCCGGTTTTCTCCATTCCGTTATGTTCAATTATTTTATCATGTTATATTCTGTCAATATTCTGCTTGTATGCAGGTTAACGGTGATGACCATTGGCAGTTTGAAGATATTACTTTGGAACGCGGCACCTCGGGCTTGGGCTTCTCTATAGCCGGCGGTACAGACAATCCACATATTGGTAATGATACTTCCATCTACATCACCAAACTGATACCGGGTGGTGCTGCTGCAGCTGACGGCCGTTTATGTGTCAATGATATTATTGTGGCCGTAAATGATGTATCCGTGGTTGAGGTGCCACATGCAGCGGCCGTTGATGCTCTTAAGAAAGCTGGAAATGTTGTCAAATTACATGTAAAGAGAAAACATCAGGCGGCTATGGGAAGTGGGAGCGTTTTAACGAGTGCTACAGCTAAAGCTGCTGCTGTTGTTGCCGAATCTGGCCCCAAAGTGGTGGATATTGATTTAATCAAAGGTGCCAAAGGTTTGGGCTTTTCTATAGCCGGCGGCATTGGCAATCAACATATACCCGGTGACAATGGTATCTATGTTACAAAAATTATGGACGGTGGAGCGGCTGCGGTAGATGGCCGTCTATCGATTGGTGATAAGCTGATAGGTGTTAAAGCGAATGGGGTGAGTAAACCTTTCTTTGCATTATCGGATAATAAATTATAATAGGTTGCTGTTAACTATATTGCAGGAGGAGAAGAATTTGGAAAATGTTACACATGAACAGGCGGTGGCTACTTTAAAATCGATCGTTGATAAAGTAACGTTGATCGTTGGCAAATCACAACATTTGATGAGTGTAACACCTCAGGCAGCACAACAATCAATTAGTCAGGCGAATTCGCATGGCGCAGGTGCTTTACCTAATTTAGGACAAACTGTTGTCGATTATGCTCGTTCATCTTCTGCCACCACCACAATTAATGCAACCACCACCACCACCAGTAGCATCATTACCACTAATAATTTTATAAATAAACCATTACAACAACAACAACAACAAGAACAATCGCAACAGCCATTACACCAATACACAGTAGCCTCCAACATCATAACTACCACCACCAGCACTCCTGCTGTAGCCGACATTGCATCAACATCCAGATCCCAGTCACCTTTACCGCCTCGTAAGCTTTCAATTTGAGTTGTTTGCTGCCGCTTGTCCTACATCTATAATCTATTATTGATAAAGAAAAAAAATAAAAAAAAATTTCACATCTTTCCTGCAACATTACCTTCATTTTCCCCTATCTCTCTCTCTCTCTCTGTCTCTCTTTTTCATTCTGTTTTTCTCTATGTGCTACTTTTGCTTTTTTTGTAATTGTGATAAACTTACTTGTGCTACATATTTAAATCCTACAACGAACGTGTGTGCGTGTGCGTTTGTGTTTTTGTGTGTACAGATGTTCACATAGTCATAGCTTGTCACCAAATTCCATGACCACAATTGTCATTTTTTATCTACCACCTACCACGTCCATCTCCCCCCCTACACTTGTATGCTTGCTTGCATAATAAAACATAGAAATATAAATTGCAACAACTACAATAACAACTATTTGCTATTAGCTAACTATTAAAACGACAACGATGTGGTTGTTGAATAACCCAAGTAATTGTCTCTAATTGAATTATATACAATAACAACAGAAAAAAAAAATTTTTTTTTTTTGTTTTCTTTATTATTTTGTATACTAAAAAAGAGGTTAAATTAATTGTTCGTACTAGTCCAACATAAAAAAACAATCCGATAAGAATTTGTTGGAAAAGTTATTGCACTGGCTCGTTTCAAGATTCGTGGTGTGTTTGTTTGTTTCTTTTTTTTTTCAGTTAATTGTACTCAAAAATTTTGTCTCTTCTTTGGCATGCTTGCATACAAGAGTGGTTTGTTTCAAGTTTTTTTTTATAATATGTGTGCAATGTGTGTACGTATTGTTATGTACAAACACCCGTTTTATTCCTTCAAAACTAATCTCGTTTCTTTTATTCTACTCTATCCATTTTTTATTACTCTCTATAATGTTTAACTTCTTTATATGTATATATGTTTATATATTTTATGTGTATATATATGCGTGTGTGTGTATTTTGTCATTTTGTCGAAAAAATTTTTTGCGTGTTCTTTTATTGACATAATGGCACACAATCTCCCACCCAACCAATCAATCAATCGTTAAATCGTTTTAAATAGAGCCAGCATCCAGGTATGCATCGACGAATGTGTTGGCTAATGTACCACCCGGAACACCACGTGCTGTCAGCACTGAAGATATAACACGGTTGGTAAATTGTAACAAAAGGAGACCGTTTACATTAATTAATTAACAATCGTTGATCTTTTTTGTTTGTTTTGCCATCGATTACAGAGAGCCCCGTACCATAACCATCGAGAAAGGTGGTCAGGGTTTAGGTTTTAATATTGTAGGCGGTGAAGATGGTCAGGGTATTTATGTATCATATATATTGTCGGGAGGACCGGCCGATATGGGCGGTGAACTGAAACGGGGTGATCAACTGTTAAGTGTAAACAATGTGGATTTGCGAAGTGCCACTCATGAACAAGCCGCCCAAGCTTTAAAGGTATGCCGCTGATATATTTTTAATTTAATATAATTTGATAAAATAATTCTTGTACATTTAGTCCTCGGGTGGTGTTGTCACTTTACTGGCCCAATATCGACCCGAGGATTATAATCGTTTTGAGGCTCGCATCCAAGAACTGAAACAACAAGCGGCTCTTACAGCGACTACAGCTACCAGCACTGGCACTTTATTACGCACAACCCAAAAACGTTCTCTCTATGTGAGAGCTTTATTCGATTATGATCCCAATCGTGATGATGGCCTGCCGTCACGCGGTTTACCCTTTAAACATGGTGACATTTTGCATGTCACCAATGCCTCGGATGATGAATGGTGGCAGGCTCGTCGGGTATTGGGTGATAGTGAGGAAGAACAAATTGGTATTGTACCATCAAAGCGGCGTTGGGAACGTAAAATGCGTGCACGCGATAGAAGTGTAAAATTTCAAGGTCATGCCTCCAACATCAACAACAATGTGGATAAGGTGAATTACGTAAGAAAACATAAGCTTATAAATTTTCTATATTCTTCAAATTTTTTAAGAAAGAGGGGTGGGGGGGCGTGATTGGTTTCTAATTACGTTTCTTAATAATCAACTTCAATCAAGTCAAGATGACGACTTAGAATTAAGATAGTCACTTTTTTATAATGTCCAAACGTTGCTCGTTTGTTAACTTCTTCATTATAAAAATGTTAATATTGACTGACTTTTTAACGCTGATAGATCATGAAAAATATTCAAAAGTGTATTTGTATTGAAATATAATAATTGTTATGTTCTTATTGGAAAACCTGATACGAATTTCTACTTTATACATTAATTTCAGTGTTAATTAATTATGGGCGCGGCGTTTGTTCAATTTTATACAATTCAAAAAATCATCTAAGTGTAGAAAATTAAAATTCGGATATAAATCAAAAAAATTAAATACCGTGAGAATGGCAACAATAGACAGACATACGGACGAAAATTGCATCTAAATTGATTTAGATTTTGTTCAAGTTTATTAGACTTTGTAGAGTCTGCGGCATTTTCTATATCCCTCCTTTCAGCTAATTTTATAATTAAAATATTTAAATTTAATGAAAATTCGAATGAATTTTGAAACAATTTTTGTGTTTTTTTTTTTTTTCTTCTTGGCAGCAATCAACATTAGACCGTAAAAAGAAAAATTTCACATTTTCACGGAAATTTCCATTTATGAAAAGTCGTGATGAACGCAACGAAGATGGCAGCGATCAAGAACGTAAGTCAATAACAAATACAACAAATTTCAAATTTCATGTTACAAACAAACAAAAAAAAAAACAAATATTCGTAAACACGATGTATTCATTAATGTTTTTACAAAATGTTCACGAGTGTTAAGGTTTTTCGGTATTTATCAAGCAAACACAGCCGTTGATATTAATTAATTTATGTACTTGCACTAAATGGAAGATTTCTTATTTTTATTTTCTCTAAATGTGAGCAATTGAATTAATTTTCTAAATATTTCACAGTTTTTATCGTTAAATTGAATTTGTTGTTGTAAAAAGTATTTTATCATTTTATTAGATGTTTTCTTATGTTTGTTTTATTTAAACTTTTTTTTTCGTTTTTTTATTTTATTTTATGTGATCATACCAAAAAACACAAATTTAAAAAAACAAAAAACAACAACACTTGTGTAAAACGTGTCTTTGTACATGGCCTACATGTTATGTTCATCATCCCAACAAATCAACTGTTTACCAACATCCTGCATTTCCATCTTATGATCATAAAACAAAAAAAAAAAAAAAATTATTATCGTGTTGTATTGTTCGCCGACCAATATGTATACATGCATATATGTATGCATGTATATGTGGCTATGTGAAATAAATGAAATTGCGAAAAGTAGCAAATGGAATTGCCACCAGCACCAGTGAATTGGATGTTAACAATTTACACAACAATAATGTAACCCATGAAACACAACGTAAGTTCAAACTAAACAAATGAATCGTTAATCAATACACGTTTCATTTAAAAGCAAGTGAAAATGATGTTAAAGTCGGCCAATTCCGACCTTATTTAATACCCTACACTATGTGATGCCATAAATTATGCTACAATTAGTTGAGTAAACGCGTGGTAATTTCGTGAAATATCTTTCATAGACGAAGGGGTCCGTTCGGGTCCAAATTTGCCTTAAATGATTATAAAGCTTAATTAACTATTCTTTAATAAATTTTATCAAAAATTGATGATATTTTTTCTGATGAAGACTTTCACTATTTTATGAGAAGGGGTTCTAAAAACAATTCAATTTGGATAATTTTTAATACAGTCCCCTTTTGGGTTAAAATATATATTCTTAATCCAAATATAATGGAAATATCTTAAAAAAATGTTATAGAGTAAATTTACATGGACAGACAGACGGGTGTGATTGAAATGATTCAAATTTTGTTGCTGAAACGATCGATATAATTGAAGGTGGGTGTGACATTTGCCAACAAATTGTGTAGAGTATAAAACAAATATCTAAATCATATTTATACATATATTTATACATGCAGTAGTTGTATGGGAGACAATATTATATAAACACTCACGTAT
The DNA here is from genome assembly GCA_949710015.1 of Crataerina pallida. Classification (NCBI taxonomy): domain Eukaryota; kingdom Metazoa; phylum Arthropoda; class Insecta; order Diptera; family Hippoboscidae; genus Crataerina; species Crataerina pallida. The sequence goes on from OX453291.1 coordinate 24,385,006, forward strand.
TACAAACAATATTATGGTTTTAACAAAATGATGAAATGTAACAAACAAAACTAACAACATACTTTTTTTCTTTCTTTTTTTTTTTTATATATATATTTTTGTTATTGTTGTGTCTTTATACTCCCGGTTTCAGGTTTAACAATATCAAAATTGACTTTATATTAATTGTTATTATTGGTGATGTTTTTAATTATTAAGCTTATGTTTAATAAGTAAGAGTGGGTGCAATAACTTTATGAAATTGTATGTGTGTGTTGTGTTGTTGTTTATAACTATGGAAAAAAAAAAAAACAAAAATCTTCAAAGAATTCCAATCTGATAGTATCAATATATCAACAATTTGCCTTCATTGAATCATTCACTAGCTAGTTATAGCTACCACCACTTCCACCATCACACTATATACATATTTGAACATACAATTAATCAATTTTCATGTTCGCTATTTGATCTTCAGTAATTCTGTATTCTTTGTTATCACACATTATTGTATAATTTCATTACTGTTCAGTTGAAGAGTGTGTTGCAAGTACATTTTTTAAAAACAGGCGCCGAAGCATTTATGAAATGCTAGAGTGAATAGAGTGCTTGATATGTTGCATATCATGCGTAATCATAAAGTGGATATATAAATACATGTAATGAATATTGTTTTACGATATTTTTTTATGCGATTTCATATGTAGTAGGTGTCACTTTCTCTACTATCGCACCAATCGAAAGCTATTTATCGCACTTTTTAAGCGTTTATGTCGTCATCACCCCCCTTTTTTTAGCACTGATATTCTCAGTCTATGAATTAACGTCCCTCTCTCACTCGAGTGTCCTCTTTCTCTCTCTCTTAAGCTTTCCCTCACCCCTTTTTTTTTTTAAAGAAAAGCAAAAAAAAAAATACAAAATCAATTCTGTGTTTTTTCTCTCTCTCTCTTCTCTCTTCTCTCAATTCTTCTTCAAATTTTCCAGCTTTTATGCTTTGCTACACACAAGACGATGCCAATGCTGATGGAGGTATGTAATGTTATCCCCATTTAGAGTCCTTAGAAAGATGTAAAAAAAAAAAACAGAAAAAAAAAAGGAAAATCAGATTTATCTATAGTATCTTTTGGTTTAGATTGTTCCTTTTTTGACTTTTATGTTTTTAAATGTAAAGTAATTTTGTTTTATTTATTTAATTTATTTCTTTTAACTTTGTTTTGTATTTGTATTTTCTTTTTTTCTTTTATTTTAAAGTTCGTACTTAATAACTGTTTTATTTATGACTCGTTTCTCTCTCTCTCTCTCAACATAATGCATAATACTGTACTCCTATATATACCAATAAAAATTAAATTATTTCAATATATATAAACTTGTATACATGGTTACATTTGTTATTTTCTATATATATATGTATATATATATATATATATATATAACGCTATATATTTATTAACTACACATTTACATAAACAATAATGTTTTTTCCCGTTTTTTTGTTTGTTTGCTTAAGTTGACCGCCATCATGGCTCTTAAGCGATTTTTAATTGGCTTACTCCTCATCATTAGCCTTTATTACTAAACATACTTACATTTACATATATTATATATAGGACGTGTATCAATATGCAACTTTTAATCTCTCTCTCTCTCTCTCTCTATCTCTCTGCCTATTGTATATTACATATAAAGGGTTTTTCAATAAGGACTAAACATAACTTAGCTTATGTTTTGGCGCTTTAAATAATCAAAAGTCTTCATTTCTTAGACTAATTTAATGTTGTAAGGGTGCTAGCATTGCTCTTTTGCACCTCGTTTACACTATAATGAAACTGTTAACCTTGACTGACATTTTGACGTTGACTGATTTTTAAAAAAACTTCATAGGTGCGTTTATATTAAAATACAATATTGTTATGTCCCTATTTCAAAAGACAGACACACGGTCACACACATCTAGATCGAATTAGTTTTGTGATGCTGATCTCTGACGCTTCTCTCTGCGTATTGCAAATGGAATGACAAACTTTGTGTAATTCTCATCTTATGTGGAGGGTATAGAAATGTATGAAATGGTCTCTTGTGACCAAATTCGCGGCATGTTTATAAAACAATAATACACAAAAACAAATGTAAAAATAGATGGATTCTTTTCTATGTTAACTGAGACGACCCTCCTCTAAGATGATATTAACAAACTCCTCTTCTTGTTTACATATATTGTATTTAAATATAATACAATATATAAATAGTAGGATCTTGTATGGAAGATGTGGCATAGCGAAAGGCTTGTTTGGAGATTTGAATTTAATTCAAAAAAAAAAAAAAATCATTTTTTCAATATCTACTCAAAAATCATCCCCTGCAAAAAATCCCTAAATTATTATTTTTTTTAAAAAATTATATACATATATATTTTTTTTACTTAATTGTATTTTTGTGTTCATTTATATTCTGTTATTATTAAAATATTTGATTTGAATAATTTTTTATTATTATTATTAATTTTTTTTTTGTAACATTATGTGGTGTTTAATTAAAAAAGAAAAACAACCACAATATCTGAACGTATGGCAATAATAGAATTTATTTGTTTTTTCTTTTGAATTTATTTTATCTTTATTGTTCTACTACCAATTACCATCTACTACTACTACTACTACTACTATTCTTCTACCACTACCTTCTCTTTTAATAATGTAACCAAAAAAAATATATATATATTTAAACAAAAAAACGCAACAAAATCAAAACTACCGCTACACTCGTACTGTTGACTGAATGAATTCTTTCCAAAAATTTAAAAAAAAAAATCTTATACCACAAACAACTGCTACATGCATTACTACTACTACTACTACTACTACTACTACTATTACTTCAAAATAATACGAACCTTAAATTACTATTCTAAACACCTATGGGGGAGCACCCACTTAACAACAACTATCTAACTTAATATACTTTGAATGACCGTTGATTGATTGATTGATTAATGATGATGATGATGATGATTGTGAAAATAAAAGGCGAAATCATCTATAGAGTGGAATTGCCAGATATGGAGCAGATAACACTTATCTACTTGGAGAATAATGATGCTGACTATCGTAAGTCGAGCAACTAAAAACAGAAAAAAAAAAAGAACACACAAAGAAAATAAAACCCTTCCAATTAGAATACAAACAATGTGTTAATTTTTTTAACATTAATTGATTTTAGTTCTAAAAAAAAAAATGTGAAAAAAATTCATTTTGTTAAATTTTTGTTTTCTTTCTCTTAAACAAATTAAAAAATAAAAAAAATTACATCACACACCTTTTAGAAAATGTAAATTGTGAGAAATTTTAATCATAACTTATACTTTAAACTTTCAATGAAAACGGAGTAAGATTTTAATTGCATTGACATTAAAGTGGAAGAGAAGAAAATTATGTTTGAATCGATTGTTTTATTTTTCATTCGTACTCGTTTTTTTTTTTTCAAAAAAATCATAAATTCCTAAAAGTGTTCAATACACGATGGTCAACAACACTCGCTCGCTCGCTCTTACTCTCTCTCTTTCTTAATACTAGATTGCCTAAGCAAGTCATTTTGACTGCTTTATAATTTCAATTAGAAAAATGATTATGTATATAATGTGAGAATTTCTTACAACTTTGTGACTTTTTCTACAACATATAAATACGTTTATTTATAATAGTAGTTACCTCCCCCTCCTTCACTTTCGATATATATATATATGTGTGTTATACCTATATTGACTAAAAGCAGTCATTTTGACTGCTTTCATTTTTTTCGATTTCCGTTCATTTTTTTTGTCGATTACCTTTAGCTAATAACATATAAATAACAAATAAAGTACATTTTTTTCAATTACCGCTACCTAATAACATATAAGTAGTGGCAAAGTAGTACTTGCTATTCAAATCTTTATGCAGTCCAGTTAGAACAAGTTGATTATTTTATTTCATTCAATTTCATGAAAGAAATGTCAAAAATAAGTGAGTTATTGAAAAAGCTAACAAATATAAGTGAAGAGTGCTCCGATGTAGAATCAGATGCAACAAACTCTGAGCTATCATCTGAAGATGAAGTGGATTATAGTGAAACACTTAAAACTGAAGGTAGCGATGGAGAGCCGATCACCAATACACAATACACAATATCAATAAGTTCAGGAAAAGTGTAAGGTGCTAAGTAGTTCTGAATCTGAAACTTGTCGATCCATATAAAAGCTGTGGAAGAAATATCATGACCAATAACTTTTTCACTATCATGTCACTCGCAACAAAATTATTGGCCAAAATTTGTCAAGTACGACTTTGCCACAACAATAAAACAAATAATATATGTGAAAAATGTCAAAAGTTTGTTTGCGGAAAATGTACATATAAAAAGATTGCCACTTTCATTTGCATAAAATGTTCAAATAATAATGCTTAAATTATTTTTTTCCAAATAAATAACTTATTATAAATCTGTACATAATATAAAAAATATTAAAAATTAATTTAAAAAAAATTTCTTTGCATATTAGTTATTCTTATACAAAGCAGTCATTTTGATTGCTTTTAGTCAATATAATAGGTATATACAAAGCTTCCATCTTTCTAGTGTTAAAGACAAATTCATCATATCTGTCATGCACACTCGGCCGCCCCTCGATCTTCCTTACTTACAATCACATACGATTCATTCTAAATGACTCAACAATTTCATTTTATAATACGCCTACAAAAATGTCTCCCTCCTCCTGGTGCATATTTTTTTAAAAACCACACGACTTACCATTTATATAAACTACTACTCTACCTACTCATACATACCTATTTATCTATTAAGACTAGATTCAAATAATTCACGTTGCTGAGCTTATTGTTATGATAGATGTGACTCGACGTGAGTTATTTGATTCTAGCATTAGTTTTTTCAATTCATTTCTTTTTACACCCTACACATAAGTGTAGTTGGAGAACCCATAAAGTATCAGTATCAGTATCAGTATCAAAATCTATTTTCTTTCGGGCTCTTATGTGTCCGTTTGTTGTTAAAACGCTAGTAATAACGCTAGAAATTTCAACAGTTTTTTATTAAAACATTTTAAGCACATAAGTTGCTATATAAATTGGGCAAAAAAGGAAAAAGTGCCACGCCCACAATTGATAATATGTTTATGGAATTCAAGTACGTCCACCTTATGTAATTGGTGTCTGAGGGTACAATATCCCGTTGTCAGTTAGAATCATATTCTAAGCTCATTAATACGTTTTACTTATAGTATTAAAAAGCATAATCGGATATATGCCACACCCACATTTTCTATATTGATATTAAGGGGTATTTAAATTTGGCCTAAACCAAATTTAGTTTTTTTTTTTACTTTTTTTAATTTTAACTTTTTTCCGTCTGAATCTCTAAATTTTTTCACATCCTACAATTACAATTAGGCATTAAAAGTTTAATAAATAAAAATTTACAAAAAAAAAAAAAACTTGTTTTATGTTAATGCTTGACTTGATCGATCATGCAAACTCTTCTCCTTACACATAGTTTTTTTTTTTTTTATTCTTATTTTAGTGTGTTAATAAGAAGAAATAGAAAAATTTACAATAACAACAGCTATTAAAGGGTCATCACTCGTAAATGAGTTATTCCGAAATGTAATCTTGGATCGGTTGTGGATTCCAAAGTATTAGAAGAAGAGAAAAATCAAAATTATTTTTAAATAAATTAATTTTTATATTAAAACTTTTTAGATGTCGAAGCCTAATGTGTTAAGGGAATAATAATAAACCTTGAAAGATAATTGGAATTGATTTAAAGAGCGGCAGAGAGGCCGCGCCCCATTTATCAAATTTATGATTCTGTTTAGCTTTTTAAACCCTCTCCAGTATACTGAATTTGTTATTCACAAAAACCGAGTCAATCTAGAGATGTATGTCCGTAAAGGTATTCATGATACGCTTTGAAAGCTACCTATTTGAGGGCGTTATCATGTACCTGCTACGCCCAACATTTGTATGTAAATTTTGTACTTATTTCTTAAAATTCTATAAACTTCGTTGCTGTTGTTGTTGTATATTTTTCATCTACAATTATCACATATTTTGTAATAATAACTGCACTTTTTTTCCTCCCCAATTATTATATTTTCTTATTAAAAAATTATTATTTCTTGTAGGTTTTTGCCATCCCTTCAAATGTCCACTTTTTACCTTAATTATATAATTTCCCTCCCACTCTCACCATGTAGTCGTTCTTGTTATTTGTATATTAATGATCATGTTTATTGCAGATGCTGTATTTTTAGTTGTTGTTAACAAAATCAAATTTAGAATTTTTTGTAGTTACATCCTATGAACCGCCCTCCCGTAGATAGAGTAGAGTCCAGTAGTAGTGTAGCTTAAGATTAATGAGTTAAGAGAATAAGTTAATCTTTTATATTTAGTTTAAGTCAAAAATTTTTTGTTTTTGTTGTTGTTTTTGCTTTTTCTTTTCTACCCGCATGTACACGGGACGGGTTATATAAAAATTTGAGCTGCTGAATGAATTATAAGTTAGAGCCATTTCTCATAATACTAATTGGAATCATTGAGACCTCTGTAGAGGTTTTAAATATCAGAAAAATTATCAAAATTTACATCAATTTAGGCGTGTCCGTCCGGGTGTCCGTATATATATATATATATGCAGCTCTTCTAAAAGCAAATAGTGGCCCAACATTTTATTAAAAAATAAATATTGTGCATATGTCAGCTGTTCATATTATTTTGTTCAGGCCCTATTTAAATATTGTTTCGTTTACACAATAATTTTTCAATATGTATTAAAAGCTTATAAACATTATAGTTTCAACTATTAGCCAGTGCATGTATACCTATGCTCACGATTATAACCTGGAAGTTATAAATCTATATTATGGCCACGATTACTTGGCATGCATCGGTTTTGTGAGATAAAGAAATGAAAGTGTGTACAAATCTTCTACTTCTTCGGTTGGAAGACACGCCTACAATTAACAAAAAATAATTTTATGATCTATATATAACTTTAATACAGACTTTGATTTATTTATAATTAAACCATTCATGGATTTGCCAAAGAAAAAAAAAAACGGATCTCGTATAAGAGACAATTTGTAGAAAAGTTTATTTTGGCTTAGAAGTTAACTTTTAAGTTTTTTTCTACCTGCCACGCCCCTATACTGGGTAGGGATGATGATAATATTAAAGAATTGACTTAAAACAAATATAGTTTATCCTTCATTAAAGAAAATATTTCCCATGTTACGGTCAATGAAGTTTTCTATTATGCCATTTTAAATGTAACATGTATACTATACTTGGAATAAATTTCCGTCTAATATCTCTATTATTTTCTACTTTATTTAAATATAAAATTGTTATGTTCTTATTGAAAAACCGTTAACTTTACTCCAATTGACTAAAACTGTAAACGGCTAAAAGTTTTCTTCCATTTCACTTTATCCATAATAGTATTGAAGTATAAATAAATAATAGAAATTTTATGTACAGATGATGATTATTTTATTTTTTTATTTATTAAAAAAATTTTTATATTGTATAAAAAAAAAAAAGAAGTGAAATCGTATTGCCAACCATTTAAAAACCATAACAAGTTCTTCAAAGGTAACAAATAGACGATTTTTACTCTTTATTTAAACAATTTGTAAATAATATAATTTTCATATTTTCATCGAAAAAGTGCCAAATATTTTTTTTCAGTTTTCAAAAGCCAAATAAATGCATACATATAAGTAAGTTGTTTCTCTTTATAAATCACATTTACTTTCGAATTTATTTTAGTCAATTTAAATTTTAAATGCTTGTTCTTATTATAGATGTGTTATGTGTAATGCAGTATGAATTTATATGTGTTTCAATGAACTCGTTTGTATGACTGTAAATATGCGTATAATTAAAAAAATATATATATATATAAAGAAATATGTCAACTAATTAAAATGCCTGGCAAAGCAACACAATACGAGTACATAGTCATACTATATACACACTGATCACACATGCTTTTTAGCTTATTGAAAACAATCTCAACCACTTCCCTCTCCCTCACATTCTCTGTATAAAACATTCATTCACATTTTATATTGTATTATACATACAGTAACCAGCAAACTATTGCTTAAGTATTTAGCCTTATATGTGTTTTTTTTTTTTTTTAAGTCACATACATGCCTTTAAAATAATTACATACAATAATGAAAAATATATTATCTTATATAAAATGAATTATTTTTGTTAGTGGGAAACGTTATAGATACCATTGACCACTTAGTTCCACAAATTATGCTACAATTAGTTGAGTAAATTACCACATAAGTCACTTCATGAAATATCTTTCATATGGGAATGGAGTTGTAAAAATTGGCTTAACCAATTATATTAAGCAAATTAATTATTCTTTACCAAATTTTGTTAAAAAAATATTAAAAATAGCAAATTTTCTCCATATAAAGACTTCAATTATAATTCGTCGTTATATGGGAAGAGTTTTTAAAAATGGTTTGATCGAATCCAATTTTTGTACAATGAAATATTATGCCAATTAACTAAAATTCATCAAATTTGGTAAAAAAAATATTAAGAAATACGAATTTTCATCATATAAAGACTTATTTCTTATGAAGGCATTATATGGAAAGGAGTTCTAAAAATGGTCTGATCGGGTTCAAAATTGCCTTAACCAATTATTAAGCTAATTAATTATTCTTTAACAAATTTTATCAAAAAATATTAAGAATTGCAAATTTTCTCCATATAAAGAGTTTCTGTATAATAGATCGGTATATGGAAAGGGGTTCTAAAAATGCTTAAATTTGATTCATTTTGCATACGATCTCTCTTTGAATTAAAACATGTTCTTGTACCAAATTTTATCAAAATATCACCCAAAATGGCGACCTAAAGCTGTAACAGCAATTTACATGGATAGACAGACGTACAGACGGATATGATTAAATCGTTTCAGATTTTGATTTTGATTAAAGGTGAATGTGGCATTTATCTTTTAGGAGTCTATAATAATATATAAACAAGTGGTGTAGAGTATAATTAGTAAGGAATAGTTAGAGATGAGACAACGTCTCCACCTTTATATGAGTATCATGATTAATCTAATTGAAATAATTATAGACTTTGCTCAGAAACATTTTTGATTTCTCTTTAATTTTATTCTCAGAAAGATATGAGGTGATTCGATCGTTTCATTGACAAGACTTTATCAATTCTTAACTATTTTATGAATATTTCATAAAATGACAAAAAGTTTTTAAGATACTCAGCAAATGTTTAATAAATGTTATAGGTCCTCGTAATGCAGGTAGTACAACTCATTTTTACTAGATAGCTAGACAATTAAATGAATATTTTTAGATTAATAGTAATCAAACTCAAAGTAACGTAAAAAGGAAACTTGCTTGCATGACCACTTAGCTCCCTTCGCTTAAATGAAAAAAAAAAAAAAAAAAAAACATTTGCATTTCAATGACTTTTTACAGCTTCCGACGAAAATGTCTTATCTTATGAAGCGGTACAAAGGCTATCAATAAATTATGCCCGACCGGTCATAATATTGGGACCGCTTAAAGATCGCATCAATGATGATTTAATATCTGCAGCTCCCCATGAATTCGGCTCCTGTGTACCACGTAAGAAATTCTTTTAATGTTAAGAAGGCGACTGAAAATATTTATTCTTGTTTTTATTTTCAGATACTACACGTCCGAAACGTGATTATGAAATTGATGGACGCGACTATCATTTTGTCTCATCACGTGAACAAATGGAACGTGACATACAAAATCATTTATTTATTGAGGCTGGTCAATATAATGATAATTTATATGGTACCTCGGTGGCCAGTGTGCGAGAGGTGGCCGAAAAGGGTAAACATTGTATATTGGATGTGTCGGGCAATGCAATAAAACGTTTACAAGTCGCCAAACTTTATCCAATTGCAATATTTATTAAACCGAAATCGATCGATTCTATTATGTACGAGCGTAACTTTGTTTAACATTTTTCATTATCCGTTTTTCAAATATATGAAATTATTTCATTTATAGGGAAATGAATCGTCGCATGACCGAAGAGCAAGCTAAGAAAACTTATGAGCGTGCTATTAAAATGGAACAAGAATTTGGTGAATATTTTACGGGTAAGTTTAAAAATAGAAAAATCTTTTACATTTCATTCAATCAATCATTACCGGTGACTGTAGATATTATAAGACAATGTGGGGAAGTAAAGATGGAAACTTTCGAAATTTTTCGAAAAAAAAACTTCAATTAGAAAAGTTTTCGATTTTAATTTTCCCTCTTCTAATCTGATTATTCTATTTCAAGTCATCCTTTCTAAAGAGTTTCCAACTTTTGTTCTGCATTAAAAACATCAGTGAATTCTTCTGCGGTAACAAATGAATAAACAAGTAAAAGAACTAAAGTTGTTTTAAAGTAAACCTTTAATACCCTACCCATCTATATACCAAAAAATGGGCGTGGCAGGTACATGATAAGGCCTTCTATTATTAGAGTATGTATTACATATCAGCTTGCCAGTCGTGTTGTTGAATACAGTTTTTTGTTTTAAATGTAAGCGCGTCTGCTATCTGACCACGCCTATTTTTGTTACTTCAATGGATGGAGGAACATGTATACCAAATTTCAACTTTATGGCTAAATTTTTGCGGTAGACAAATAAGTTTTTGATTTCAAAATTTACGGCCACGAGAATGCCAATAGACGGACTTACGGACTTATGTCTAAATCGTTCAGTTTTTGTTGCTGATCAAGAAGGGTCTATGGCGGCTCCTTCTATGTGTTGCTTATGTATCTTATGTGGAGGATATAAAAATATATAAAAACTTAAAGAAAAAAAAAATTTTTTTTTTATATCTCATTACAGGTGTCGTTCAAGGTGATACCATTGGTGAAATATATGATAAAGTAAAAACCATGATTCGGTCACAATCTGGACCAACTATATGGGTACCATCTAAAGAATCTCTATGACCAACCGCTACTACAACATGGACACTGCCGCCTCGAGTACGTTGTCGACCAGTCTCGAGATCACAGACACATCAGCAAATGCATCAACATCATTAGCGACAACTGTAACAGGATTAGCAACAGTAGCAGCACCAACAGCAGCAGCAGTAGTAGTAATAGTAGTATATAATATTAAGCATCCGATTTTTTCTTTTCATGCACATCCCTCTTAACAAATTCGAACTATTAATCTATATTACAAACTAACGACAAAAAGAAAAACATACAATATATGAACGCATATATACATATATATATATATATATATATCATATATATCTAATTAAAACGAATTATATAAACGCTAATAGAATTTAAAAAAAGAAAAGAAAAAAAAAAAAAAGAAAAACACCCTCCTAATGATCAACAACAAATTACGGAAATCCAGCAGCATTTTAAAATCGAAACTAATTAGGGTTAATAAGAAATTAAATCAATTACAATAAACTTAAAAACAACATACAGACATACATTACAACGGCAGTCGTATTTAGCTTACTTACTTATATAACATATACATACGAGTTTGTTATTATATTTGAGTTATTTTTTTTTTGGTACATGTTGTTTACTATTTACTGTTTTTCCTTTTTCCCACCTTATAACAAATAAGTCTTCTTCTTTGTTGCCATTAGTTTCTCTTTTTTTTTTTTGTTTTTTTATTTATTTATATACCCATCACTTTAAGCCTAGAAGCATAATTAAAAACTATTTAAAAAAGTCATAGTAGAGCAAATCAATTTTATGTCTGTACGTCCGAAATGATTTTTGGTTTAATATTATAACTAGTTTTCTTCTTTGTTGCCATTATGTTTTTCTTCTTCTTCTTCTTCTTCTTTTTATATATGCTTGAAGCTGAATTAAGGACTTTTTGTAATAGTCATAAGAGTTCAGCAAAAAAAAAAAAAAATTATGTCCGTACGTCCGTAATGATTGATTTAAACATCATCTACACTTATCATGCATAAACTTTTTAGCTAGAATCATCATTTTTATTCTAATAACATTAAAGTGCTTGGTATTTAACATTTGGCTAAAGTCAAATATAGCTTTTTTAACTTGTATGTGTAAAATATTTTTAATTTTGATTAAACCTCGAATAACAAACAAAACCGAGTCAATACAAAAACATATATTGAATGCTAGTTTAAGCAGAATTGCAAAACAAAACATGCATGCTTTTAAACGAGTTGAAATATTTCAACTTTTAGCTAAATCAGAATTTAGTGGTGTAAGCATTTAATAGATCTTTAGGCATAAAAATGAAAATGTGCGCTTAAGGGTTTTATGTGTTTGTTTATACCAGATTAATATTATTTTGCTAAATGTATTTTATTTTTGAAATGTAAAATTTAAGGTTACTCGAAATATATATATATATATATATACATATATAAATATATATACAAAGCGGTACTTTATGAACATAATCTTTTTAATTTTTTGTTTCTTTTTGGAGCTTTTTATATTCACCTTCCTGAGCTTACAGTTTACAATAACAACAAAATCGCTAAAAAAAAAAAATATGTCATAGCCATTAAAGTGTTATATTGTATATGTTTTATACCACCCATCCACCCACCGCTTCACAAATTTTTACATCTACCAGAAGGAAACTTTAGAGATGCAACATAGTTTATACTATATACTGGAAATGATTAGATAATACTTAAGAGATCGAATCAAATATATATTTGTGTGTGTATCTATAAAAACATTCTTCTGGTGGCAAAAATTAATAATATTGATAATTTTATTTAAAGCGTTTTTCCTTTTACTTATGGAATTAAAAAAAAAAAAAAAAACAAAATTACTCTGAGAATGCGAAGGAACATAATACAAGATGGTGAGGAAGCAAGATTTTAATCAAACCGGTCATAGCTCTTTAACATACTGCACCACTCAAGGCAGAGGGTATATTAACTATAATCGATTCAGAATGAAAATCTGAATCAATCGATTTATGGTCTGTAATTTCATGTTCCATTTGTGCACAAAATTTTGGCCTCAGTTGTTGAGATATTTTAATGAAGTTTAGCACCTTAGGCCTTACTAAACATGATGCACCTCTTCTCAAGTTCTGACAAAACTTGGTGAAAAATAGTTAATTAGCTTAATAAATATCTAAACCAAAAGTGGATCCGATCGGACTATTTTTGGGGACCCTTCCCATGTAAGGTTCCGCTATAACGAACGTCTTGGTAAATTTGATTTGATTAGCATAACAATTATCTAAGCAAAATTTGATCTTAATCGGACCATTTTCAAAATCCATTTTCATATAATGACGACATTATAATGGAAGATCTTTATATGTCAAAAAAAAAAAAAAAAATGGCCCTTCTTAATATTATTTAACAAAATTTGATGAAAAAGAAGATAAACAAATTGGCATAATATTTGACATTATGAAATATGGGTACGTTTGGGCCATTTTAAGAATCCTTTTCTAAATGATAGATGCATTACGAAGTGACTTGGGTGGCATTAACTCAACTATTTGTAGCACAATTTGTGGAACTAAGTGGTGTTGGGTATTATAGGGTCGGGTATGATCAACTATAACACTTATTAGACCCATCATAAGGAGGTATACTAAGTTTATCATTCCGTTTACAACACCTAGAAGGAGCCGCCAGTCTCTAGATTGACTCTTTTTTTGATGCTCATGCATATTCGTGTATGCATGTCTAACTGTTGTTGGAATTCTCACGAGATATTGAGCTAAAATTTTGTACAGAAACTTTCTGTAAACAGATCGCAATTAGAAATCGTTCAAGAGTCACGCCCACAATTAACAAAAATCTACATATCTTCCACAAAAAATGACCTATGAACTTGAAATTTGGTACGCATATTTATAGTTACTGCATCTATCGATTGGCCAAAAGTGGGCGTGGTCAAATAATAGATACGCTCAAAAATTTACAAAAAAAAAAAAACACTCAACGTAAAACTAGACTTGTTAGCTGTTACCTAATATGAAGTCTATATATATCTGCCACGGCCACCGTTATAGATGTGAAAGGTATTTAAGTTTTGGTCTAGTTTTCTTGTCTTATTATATAAATTAATTTGCTGTTCGTTTTTTTCATCACCTTTTTTTTTCTCCATCAATTACTTCGGACAATACACACATGATTCTATTTAAGCATAGTTAGTATAGTTAATAATTAGTAACTAAGCGAATTGCGAAAGATACGTATATAAAGAAAATATAAATATTTAGACACTTTTATTAGATATTCTTCTTACCTTATAGAAGAAGAAAAAAAAAAGTCGAATTGTTCATTGTAAATGTTATGTAACAAGACGTAATTGTTTCCCGCTTCCCTCTTCATACCATCATTAACCGTTTCTTACGTTACTAGGTTGTTAATAATAAAAATTAAACAACTACAATTACAACAAAACAAAAAAATTAATAAAAAAATTAAAATCAATGAAATGAAAAAAATGATTTTATGATTTCTTTATTTGTGTACATATATATTAAAAATGTGGCAAAAAAAATTGTTATACTGCCATTTCATACATACACACATTTAGACAATTATATCATCTATCTATATATATGTAAGAATCGAAACATTTTGTATCTAACTGAGATCACTATTCATACAGAGAATATTAATTTCAATGCAGCTCTTCTTGTAAACCACCCATCACAGACGGACATGACTATATTTTGAATTATAATTTTGTTCCAATTGTTGTAGCTGAACTTTGTTGCAGTAATTTGAGAATGATTTCAATCCTTAACGATTATTATTCAAGTTTATCTCTTCAACTCCATCATAGACGTGATCTATATTATGATCATAACTCAACATAATATATAAATATATACATTCAAGTAATACAAAAAACAAAAACAATTGTGCATTATTTTGAAAAATATTAAAAAACTATTTCAATGAAATAAATTGTAAAAGAGTTACATATTAATCCTTGATAACAAGGCTGCAAAGTGCACACCCACATCCACACAATATATTGTGTTGTACTAAATTATAGCAAATGTCACGTTAATGTGTAGTGTTGTAGATTAGCTATTTAAGGTCGGCTTATAAAACGACTTTATTATCGTTTTGAAAATAAAGTTTTTTTTTTTCTTGTTTTAACGATTGTTGATTAAAATCAGAGACTGGATTTAACAATTAAAAAAAAAAAAAACTAAAATAATAATCTAAAATTCCAAAATTCATTAATATAATAAAAAAAAAAATTAAAAAAAAATGACGAAATTATTTTATCAATCATTTGAATGATGATGATAAAAAAAAATCTAAAATCCATTAATATAATATAATAAATGAAAAAAATTAAAAAAATAAAAATAAAGATCGAAAATTTGTTATCGATCATTTGTAAATGTAATGGGTTTTCTATGGATACATTCAATTCAAAATTTGCCCAACCACTTCGGATGCAAGTAGTAGGCTTCGCTTTAGTGTAAATGCCATTTTTGTACATCTTGTACTTAAGAACGTGCCCTTGGATGAAACAATTGACAGACACGGTACTACAAATTCAGGGCAATATATGAAAAAATGTGTTTGTTTCTGGATCTAAAAGATAAATGTACATAATGTTAAAGCCAAAGGACATAATGATTCAAGAAAAATTCTTAATTAAATTAGGACGTAATTACACCCTTTTGCAAATCGTACACCATAAATGGGCGTGTCAAATTTAAAAGTGGAAATTGTAATCATTTTAATTTCGATCAACAACATTTTTCAGATTTTTTTTTTTTATCAAACACTATTCTTCACATATTTACAAATCAATAATAATCTTTATCTATTCGACCGTTATTAATATTCAGTCTCTAGAATATAAATTTTCATAATAAAGAAAAAAAAAAAACAAACTGGAATTGTCACAAATCGTTATATATGAAAAAAATGCAATTGATTTGTAAAAAAAAAAAAAAAATCCCAGCCTTGAATAATTAAAGAAAATCGTACAACACAACGTTATGAAACATAAGAGAAAAGAAACAATATTGTGCCTTTTTAAGTTGTCTCCCAATCATGAAGTACACAGCTAACTAAATAAAGTCCTACCATATATACACAAGGCTATCTTCTCCTATCCATTCTTGAGTTAAATTATAAATGATGACAGTAAGGCCTAAGCAAACAAATATATTATAGGACATCTAATAATATAACAAAACAATTAGCAAGAGAGAGAGAGAATGCTATAGTAAAAGTGGTCTAGTTTTATGTTTGTTATCCTTTAAGTAGGTTTTTATAATATATAGGTAAGTCATCTGTTGCACTTAAGCACATGTGACAGTATCCTGCAAAATTTAAAACCTTGAAAATATCACATTTATGAAATGTGGATGCACTACACCCCCATTAATTATATACCATAAAGATTTGCAGTACATATGTATGTTTGTATATAAATAATTTTTGTATTCTTGTTGTGTTATATCATATACTTAAATATGAAAATTATAAAAAAAATCAATAAAAAAAAAAAAAAAAGTAAAAAAGTTATGGTCGGTCAAGCCAGACCATTTAATATCCTGAACTATTTAATTCCACAACATTATGCTACAAAATAGTTCAGTAAATGGCGAGGCTTTGCCATTCGTAATACATCTTTCACATGGAAATGGGTTCTAAACAGGGTTCGATCGGGTGCAAATTTGTTTACGGCTGGCTATTAAGTTAATTAACTGTATTTCACCAAATTTTGTTAAAAAATATATTTAAAGACTTTACAGTAGAACCGTATATAGGGAAGATATTCTAAATATGGATCGATTCTGATTATTTTCACAAGGCTTCTTCTTCTTCTTCTTAAAACATATCTTTGTATCAAATTTCATAAAAATATCTTAATAAATAAAGATTTAAAGTTTATGCATAAACTTACAGGGATGGACAGACGTACAGACAGAATATTCTATTCAGATTTTGATCGGTACAATTAAAGATGGTAAAATTTACTACAAGTGGTGCAGGATAATAATGAAACTCATGTAAACGTTGCCTAAAAAATTATTAATGAAAATATTAAAGTCGGTCAAGCCCGACCATCAAATACCCTACATCAATTATTATCAAAATGTGACGCAATCTGTCCCTTTGTCTATCACTTTGACTACTTGGCATTATTATCAAGATAATAGTATATAAAGATATATATTAATAAAATTTTATTCTTTGAAAAATGAAAAATTTTATTTGGTCTTGCTTACTTCTATTATTAAAAATATGAAAATGATTACAATAATAATTTTTTTTTATTTATAAAATCGAAAATTTTACTTTTCATAATTATTGTCAAGTATTCTTTATCAAATTTTTGGCAAAAAACATATAAAGAATTGAGCATTTTCGTTATAGACCGATTTCTTTTATAATAAAATGTTATATGAAGAGAGATTCTAAAAATCGTTCAGAACCTTATATGAAGAGGAATTCTAAAAATGGTCCGATTCTATCCATATTCAATAGTTTTTCTCTTTAAACCAATACATATCTTTATACCAAATTTCATTGAAATATCTCCAAAAATGCGACCTTACAGCTTACATGCTAATTTACATGGACTGGCAGGCGGACAAACGTACATTTTTAATTTAATCAATTGATTAAAATTTTTATTCTGAATCGATTGGTATAACTAAAGGTGAGTGTTGGGCATTTGCTGTTTAGACATTACAAACACTTGCACAAAGTTAATGTATCCTACGTCTCAATTGGTGCAGGGTATAAAAACATTGAAAATTATAAAAAATAAATTTACATTTTGTAATAAATTTAAGTTCACATTATTAGCTTAATAAAAACGATTGTTCATGAAAAATTCTTTAATAACAATTAAACACAAAGAGAAAGAAAATCAATTTAATAATTACGCATTTGTTCATTATTGAGAAAACATATTAAGAACATAGTAATAATAAATAATAAAAAACATTTCAAACTTAAAAAAAAAAAATACAGTTTCATTTAAGCAACTCATTTCAACTGTGGTCATCATGTCCATCTATTATTATGGCGACCTACTTGCCTTCATTATTACTGGGATGTCCGGCATCCACTTTAACCGTTTATAAAAAACAATTTTTATTTGTTTTACAAATTAAAATTAATAATTTTTATTATAATTATTTTGTGTATAAATATTTTGTTCCACTATATTGCTGCTACAGTCAATGCAAGTAAATTTTGCAAGTTTGCCTGCGTTTATGAGGTGCATGATGTGTAGAAGGGGGAGGGGGGGGGGGGGGGGTGGCTGTATAATGATTGCATTTTACAATAATTTATAAGTGTACATAAAAAATACTTTACATTTTTTACTTAAAACAATTGAATTAAAATTAATACTTGAATGCAGATGGGAGTGTTAAAAAAAAAATATTTTTAAAAAGAGAAAAAATGTTTCATTTTGAAATCACACATAAACGAAAACAAAAATAAAATTATATAAAACTGTTATAATTAATCTTTATCCTGGGATTGTAAGAGAGCCTTAATCTCTTGGAATTTATTTATATAGTCGACACTGCTTTCACTTATTACCGATAAATTCGAGGAAGGATCCTAAATGATAATAAAATTTATTTTAATTTTTAAAATTTTGTTGTTTTTTTTTCAATTTTAATTTTTTAATTATTTACCAATATATCTCGACTCGCATTGATTTCATCAAGATGACCCAATAGACTTGTTAAAGAGAAATCATTAAGATTCTCCTCCAACCAACGTGAATTGGATGTTGAGTCACGTACATGTTGTAAACCATTTAAAAAACTGATATCTAAAGAGATGCCATACAATGCGGTTAATAGTGTGAAAAGGTAATAATTGTCAAGATTGCATACGTACTGGAACACTCATCAAAAGCACTATCCACTGAGGAGGGTGCCATTTCCTGTACACTAACTTGACCATTTGTTACAATAGCTGCTGCATTTATATTGTTAGGCGGTAGGGGCGGTTTATTTATACTAGATATCACTGATGACGTTGGTGCCACTTCTTCCGACTGAGGTATTGTACTCGTTTTCATATCATCACTATTACCATCCAGCAATTTAACCACATTCCCCATATCATCAGCCGGTATAACCGATGTGTCATCTACATCAGTCTTTTGATATTCTTCACTGGGGTTAACAGATGGCTGCTCATCAGTAGCAATATTTTCGTTATTTAAGCTTCCTACATTATCGCTATTTGATACTAAAAGTCTTTGCACCAATACTTGGCGGGACATTTTCGGTCGTGTCAGCTGTGAAAAGAAGAAAAAAATGTTCACAATTTAACTTTCTTTTATAATATTATATATACCCTCCACATAGATGGGCAAAATCGATTAAAAAATTGAGCTACAAAGTTGAAATTTGATGTGCGAAAAGTGGGCATGGTCGGATAACAGATACGCCCACAATTTACAAAAAACCATACTCAACATTTCAAATGATACCTGTACACACCATTAAAGGGCGTTATTATGTAACTGCCGCGCCCACCATTTATATGTTGATGTGGAGAGTATATAAGGATAGGCCGAAGCCAAATTTAGTCTATTTTTATACTTGTTTTTTTCTAACATTTGTTAACTGTTTGACGGGATCAATGGAGGGTCGACGCAGAGGTACTAAAGGTGACTTGAAAGTATTAAGCTGACCATCATTGTTGCTAGAATTTACTGGAATCTTATTCGCCAGATAAGTGCGGCCGCCAAAATCTCGCTCCAACTGAAAAATGTTTTTATTTTTTCAATTTTTTAATTTCTCATGTAAAACAGTCACAGATAGTCAAATATTTTTGTTATTGTACAACAACTTACACGAATTTTGGCATTTGCATTACGTTCACAAGTGCAAGAACGTTTACGCAAACGTTCGCTTAAGTTGGCAATAAGCAGTAAATGCTTCAGTTTATTACTTAACGTACAACCTTCCAATTTGGCAGTCAAGGGGCCCAAATCATTTTCCGTTTCGGTAGCTGTAGTCACCAGCTCACCCGTAGCTAATATAATGGATTCTGTATTGAGATTAATATTATTTTGCTTACTGTTGGGCCAATAATAATCCAACTCGAGTTTGCCGTCGTGACCGAACACTACATACAAGTCGCCGATGGTTATATCGCCAGCATTGTTTAGCGTCCAACCGTTTCGTATGCTTTGTATAACATCATCATTCAGCAGTGGCTTGAAAATCAATTTTGAACTTTTTGAACGTTTGACCGAACGTACAGCACCTGATGTTGTATTGCTATTGGCAGCACCAAAGAGCTCTTGAGCTGTACCCATTGTTTTATTTATGTCTTTAATTTCGGTCAACGATTTATCAAAGATCTCTTCCGGCAAAGGGTCATTTTTGTTATTTGCCAACATTTCTGCATAATCGGATAACAGTTCTTGGATTTCATCGCCCAACTCATCACCGCTACTTTCGTTTTTCTGCAATATGTCATTGTCCGAAGGTGACTCTTCATTCATTAAATAGATGCTGGATTCTTGGGTTTTCGAACGTTTCATTTGTTCGGGTGAACGTTTATCCGAACCGCTGTCGGTACGGGTCCGTTTGTTGGGCATAAATGGACTTTGCTGGGTTAGCATTGCTGTGGGTGTTGAACTCGTTGTCGCATTCCGTTCAGTATTTAATGTGATGCCCTTAATTTTAACACCCATGCGTTCCTCGTAGGCAGTGAGACATATGTTAACGCTACTCAGATATTCTGTAATACTTAGTAATGGTCGATGTATGGTGACGCCCGGTTTGGGTAGGAAACACAGTTCAGGCTCCATTACATTGGATTCGGCACTTGGCACCGGATCACCGTTAAGCAGTTTAGCCTCCTCAATCAGTTTACAGTCGTAGCTGCGCCATTTATGTTGAAAGGCTTTAATGAAATTGATAAGTTTCTTATGCAAAGGCACTGTGGTACGGCATCGAGGATTTTGTGCTATACTCTGTATACGTCCAAAAGTCTCCATATTAGCTGGACTAACAATGACTTCAATTTTCGAAGGTAACTTAATATCTTCCAATGAATCTGCCATAATAATGGAAATAATCAAATTAATAATTGATTAAAATCAAATAAATCAAAGAAATTTGCTGCTTACCATCCAACTGATTAAGTCTGCGTAAAGCTTTACAAGATGGCGTTTTAATGCGTATATTTTTACCCTTACAACGCACGGTAACGTGCCCATCATAAACTAGATTTCTTAATTTTAAAAAATGTTTCTCAGAAACGAATTGTATTTTACGTCTCATTTCACCATAATTGATAAGAGCATATAATTCCTGTACTGGTTTACGAACCTCTGAAAGACATTACATTACAAACATTAAACGCGAAATGTTACATTATTCATTACCTTCTGAAAATCGTATATATTTGCATATTTTATGATATGTTTGATAGAAATGCTGACGCACTTGATCTTTCGATTTGAATGTGATATCAGTAGCTGGGCTGCGTCTCTTTAATTTTGCATTAATATAATTGCCAATCGCTTCAAAATCTTTACCGAATTCATTGAGAGCATCAAAAAAGTAATTTCGTTCCATATTACTCCAAGAGGGCTTATTGACGCGCACCTGGGTTGGGGTCTTTTGCCCCATAGAGCGCTCCTCTTTGCGTGCGGTTGAATCTCTTTCGTGGGGTGGTGTACCTGGATGGGTTTGTTGGTCTTGTTTCATTTTTTGTATAACACGAGCACTGCTTCGTGTCCCCACACAATTGTTCGTATGTGTGGTTACAGAACCCAACAGCACTTCAGCTTCAGCCTGTATAAAAATTTACAATTTTCACATAAGCAATTCTTTGTTGTATAATGTCATTTGCAATTACCTCGGATCTCGTTTTAAAATCACACTTCCTGTCGCTTCTTTCCTCCTTGCTACGGTTTGTAATCTTAAGCAAGCCTTGGCTGAATGGAATTTGATCTGGCGATTCCATAAATAAACGCTGTTTATCCAAATTCTCATTAGCAACGTCATCTTTCTCATCTTTTTCAATTGAGTCTAATAAATATTTGTCGTCAATCAAATGGACTTTTTCCATTGAATATTAATGCTTTCTTAGCGTATAATTTCCCCAAAAAATTATGGGTTTTCTCTGTTTATCATTTACCAATTTCTGTATATTGTTGGAAACCTTTTATTTAGCAAAATTACTGGAATATAAATTGAATCTACTCGGTTTACCAAGATGGCTGTCACAAATTAATGTTTATTTTTCACACGCATTTTCTTCAACATTTTACACCATTTACATTAAATACATTTATAACAACTATTAGCTATTCTATTATATAGATATATTTTTTAATTTCTTTTAAGTAATTTAAATAACTTTTCGAATAAGAATAACAAATTAATTTGGCACTAGAAAAACGGCTGCAAAATATTGCTTTTGTGTTTTCATTTTGATATATACAAATAGCATGACAATATCCCGTAAACACAACGATTGTTGTTCTTGTTGCATTTAATAAATACAACAGGGTGAATTGGAAAATATTTTATTTGGTATTTTATAACGAATTGGCAACGCAGTTTAAATAAGAATCATAAAAACGGACATTTATTAATATGATTTGAATTAAAAAAAAAAATATTACATAATTGTTTTGTGGGAAAAGAAAATTAAATTGCTATTATAATGGATCCCTTCTTTAAATGTATTAGATTGGTTTCTGTATTAGACATTTACAAGTGACAGGTGAAACATAACTGTTAATATTCAATTTACTTTTGTTGGTAGAAAAAAACTTGGGCAAATATTTATTAGTTGTGAAATTTCTAATTTAAACGCACGTTTAGTAATCGCTGGAATATATAAAATCAAATAATTCAAAGTAATTTCTAGTTCTTGCAATAAAGTTAACTCTTTTAATTAAAAAAATGAATGTTTTCCTAATAATTGTTAATTTTATTAAACCAAGTGTACAAACAGACAAAGCAATCAGACTTTACTGCGGAAATAATAACAACAGATTATTGTAAAATTGATTGTGGAGGTAAAAAACATATTGGGTGTGATCATCCCAATGTAAGTGCTAATTACATTTAAAAGAAAAAATACAATAAATTTGTAATTCCTCTCTTATTAAAAAAAACATCAAATACACAATGCCCAAAGGGAAAGATTATCTATAGTTATGGAAAGGATATGCAAGATTATATTGTAAACTTACATAATGAAAAACGTAATTTAATGGCGGGCAAATTGTCACATTATAGAGCGGCTTGCCGCAATGTCACAAATGCAGTGAGATAATGAATTAGCTAAATTAGCAGAACGCAATGCTGAACAGTGTACCGTTTATTATGATGAATGCCGAAATACGGAAAAATTTAAACATGCTGGACAAAGTATATTCTTTGGAGGCTATAGAGATAAGACTGTAAATTATAAAAACATAATACAAGAGGCAATAGATTATTGGTTCAATCAACATGGAAATTGTAATAAATTTTACATTAAGAATTATCCCAACAATCCTTCGGTGTAAGTTTATTCCTTTTTCCTACCCAGATTCAATAATACGTTTTAGAAAATTTTTAAGACTGTCAAACGCTTTGCACTTATGATGAATGAACGTAATACCCACATTGGTTGTGCGGCTACAACTGCTGAGACTCTTACTGAAGGTATCAAGGCATACACTTTGATTTGTAACTACGCCACCAGTAATACGGCGGGTCATGCTGTATACAAAGCGTGCAAAATACCCGCTTATAAATGTAAAAGCAGAAGCTTTACATATCCAAACTTATGTTCGCTTAATGAAGAATATGATGTTAATTCTTGGCCAGAAGATAATGACAACTTACCAATTACTAGAAAAAATAGACGCTATGCAGCATTGAACAAGTGAGTGAAATTTTCTTAAGTTTAATTTTATATTCAAATGCATATAAATATATAAAGAGACGAATATTATATAGTAAAATATTTAACAAATATTGCTATTCATGTTGCTCTTAATAAAATGGAAACCATGTTGTTAAGTTTTATCACCAGAAAAAGGCAAAAAGGATAAAAATTGTTACAACAATAATTGCTATCACAATAAGGAAAATTTTTTTCTGAATAAAATACAATAAAAAAGGGAAGTACATAAATTAATTACACGTATTTCATAAAGCAATACCTTGACTGTTTTTTTATGTAATTGTTCAGCTTCTTCCAACTCGCCGGCCCCCTTGTCCACATGCATTGAAGCCTGTTGAGCATGAAACTCCACTCTTTGTATTGTTTCACTCTAGAAATTTAAGGTTTTTTTTTTTTTATCAAGTGATCACTTGTTATACCCTATACACAAAATGGCAAGTATACTAAGTTTGTCATTCTGTTTGCAATACCTAGAAGGAGGCGTCAGATACCCTACAAAGTAAAGTTTTGATTAGTATCAAAAATTGAGTCGATCTAGACTTGTATGTCCGTGTGTCTGTCTGTTGTTGGCATTTTCAAAGGCGTAAATTTTGAGATATTGAGCTTTTTTTTTTATACAGACAGATAATTGTTTCAAACGGGCAAAATCGGTCAAGAGCCACGCCCACAATCGAAAAAAATCCATTTATCTGTCACAAAAATTGAGCTTTGAAGTTGAAATTTCCATAATTATGCCAACCATTGATGTGTCAAATATGGGCGTGATTAAAAACGCCCACAATTTACAAAGAATCGCATTCCACGTCAAACTTCACTTGCAAGCTGATAAGTGATTATAAAGCGTAATCATATACCTGCCACGCCCACTATTTTAGATGTGGGGAATATTTAAGATTCGGCCTAAACCAAATTCAGTTTTCTTACCTGTTCCAATACTAAAGTTTGTATTTTCAAAAATAATGCATGAACTTCTTCAATGGATTTTTCTAATTTTTTCAATTCATTGAAACGATCTATCAGATCACGCAGAGTTTTGCGTTCTTTTTCTGTTTCTTCTAATATCTACAAAAAAAAAAAATATTCAAATAAAATAAAATTTCAATATCAATGAAACGATTTACAGTTATATGACAAAAACTTACATTACCCACAAATAGATTTGTGGTCTTATTGGCAATTAATTCTTCAATTTCTTCATCGGTGGCATTACAATTAACTGAAAATCGAATAAATTTTTTTTATGTTTTCCATTCATTTATTTTTTTTACTTTTCTCACTTATTCTTGATTGCATTTTCAAATTTTTCTTTAATTTCTGTTCATAATATTGCAGGAATTCCTCATTACGTGTCCACAGGTTCACATAACTCTGATACAGGCCATAAAATAAAGTCCGTTTCATTCTGGCCTCTAAACTGTAATCATTTTCCGCGGGCAGGTTGGCTTTGAATTCTTGAAATTTATTCATCAATTGATTGCCCAGACGAAGATTTTGCTTGCGAAAGTGATCCATTTCATTTTCTACAATAAACGAAATACATTCCACATGCTCGGATATAGATTTCTTCTTTATTTCTTTATTTTCTAAATTATTAAGGACATACCATTGTACATTCTGATGTTGGTGGTTTGTACCATACGATTCATCGATTCCAAATTTGTAGCGATTTGCGCCAAATGTACACGAATTTCAGAATACTGTTACAAAAGCAAAGAAAAAAAAAAAAAGAAACAAAAAAATAAACAACGAGTTAAAGTCATACCATGTGCTTGGCATTCTAATAAACTGTGTGTGTGTGTGTGTGTGTGTGTGTATGATTCAGTTTTATTTTATCGTTAATTGTTGCAACACTCACCGGATTCAATATGGCGTCCACATTGCTGCTGTTCGGTTGCATTTTATTCTGCTGTTCCGTTGTTGGCGTCAACGAATTACCATTCGACGATATCCAGCTACTAGAACGCTATATTAAACGATTTAATACAATTTTTTTTTTTTTAATCACTTAAAGTCACAAAGAATTCGAGTCTAGCACAACAATTTTAAAAATGTGCTTCATATTGGTAAAGTCAAAACAAATATTAAACTTATCTAATCTGCAGTATGTGGGTTTGTTTACGTGTGTGTATATTATATATGTAAAGGTGTTTTTGTTATCGGGTTGTTTGGAAAGTAATTACGGTTGCAATATAAAGTCATGAATGCAGGCAAAAGGAAGAAGTCTTAAGATGACTAAGGGATAATTTTTATAAAATTCAATCGATTTTTAAAAGGAAATTTTAACTTTATTGAAGTTGAATTTTTTTCAATGATAGATATATTTTTCTTAATTGTGGGCATGGCTGTTAACTAATTGCAAATGCAAATTTCACGCCCACCTTTAATTATACGAATGAAAAAAAACGAATCAAAGAGTCTAAATCGATTTAAGCAAGTCCATCTGTTGAACACATGTAAATTCTGTACGCTAAGTACTATCGAAATATCGCTTAGAGTGGATTTGTTTTGAATTTGTTTTTTATTGGTTTCTATGAGGTTACTTTTCATACAACCCAATCTTATTCCAAATATTTTTATATAAGTTTTTTAATAACACAGTTGCCTTCTCTTCTGTTTATTTTGTGAACGTGTGAGTGTGTGTATTTGTGTCACTCTCCTACTCACTTACCTGTATTAATTCCGGCAAACGATCTTTTGCCATAATTTTCTTTCGAGATTAAGGCTTTATAGAGAAATGTTGTGCTTCGTTAAACTTTAATTATGTCTCTCCCTCTCCAGCTGTTGCTGCAGGTGTGTAAGTGTTTGGGTTCTGTGTTAAGGTATTCTTTGTACACATACACATACCCATACAGTTTTGATAAGGTAACGTCTCTGCTTCTTATGGATTAATGAACTTGCTGACGGTCAGAGTATTGCTATTAATTTGTCTCACATTTCACAAATAAGAATCGCATACACTGACCAACTCACTTAATTTGTATGGTTTAAGGGTCAAACTTCATTTTTTTTTCTATTTTATTATGATCGGATTTATTATTTTTAATGAATAAACAGCCAGCTTGCTTTAAGTTAATCAATGCGCGTTACATGTTTTCTTTCAATATTTATTTAATAATGCTTGTTGTTGTTGATTGTTTTAGTGAATTGAATTTTTTTTTTAAAGAATTTTTTAATTGTTGTCTTTGTTGTATCTTGTTCTTATTCTTACTCTTGTAATTATAATTCATTGCTTTTACAGCTATTTTGTATTTTTTTTTTTGTTCTTTTTTGTATGTTAAGAAAAGAGCACAAGTAACTATATCGTATAGATAATGCAACTAGAATCATACTGACTTTGACATATAATGTTTTCAGCCACCCCACACTTTGCTGACGTACGAGTATGAGTACGTAACATATAATGACGACCACACAGAACCTACACTCAGGGGAGATAAAGAAGAGAGCAGAGCATTTAAATGTGTAGTGAAATACTGATTTTGGTATTTTCTCCGTTATATTCTCTAACTTACACAATATCATAAGTAAATAAACGTGCATGTGTGTGTTGTAAATGACTTGTAAGAAATTGAACTATTTTGAATTTGTTATTATTGCAAAAAATTAAGTTTTGGATGAAACCAAATTATAAATACTCTCCTTATTTACATACAAATGGTCGGTGTGGCACGCCTTATATTAGTTTAGCTTGCAATCAGATGTTTTATGTAGAGATCGTTTTTTTGCAAATTGTGCCTTTGTTATTTAGTTACGCCCATTTTTGTTATATGGATGGATGCACGGGGGTAATTATAATTGTACAAAATTTCAAATTCAATCAAATTTTGGTGAAGACAAATAGATTTTTGTCGATTGTGGTCGTGTCTCTTATCCGACCACGCGCATTTTTGGATCAGATTTACGGACGCGCATGTCTAGATCGGCTTAGTTCTTGCTCTAGAATATATATACTATGTACAATATTTGACGCCTCCTTCTGGATATTGCAAATTGAATGACAAACTTAGTATACCACTTCATCTTATGTGGAGGGTATAAAAATAAGAAAAATTCTCAATGATTGTTTGAAGCTTATAGATACGTGTTTACGTATGTATATATAGAGAACTTTTTTGGGGATAATACGTATTTAGATGGGGCCATGTGATTATTGTATTCAATTTATATACCTAGAGAAACATTTTCTCATTGTAAAGAGAATTGCTTTTTGCGAGTGAGACAAGATACATTTGTATGTATTTGTGTACTGTACTGACTTAATACTAATTGAGAAGCAATTTAGAACACTTGATATATTCTCAAATAACATTGGCTGCATAATATGAAAGCGTGTTGGTGTGTGTGCGTGATGATTGTAAAAAATTATGCTAATTAGTATAAAGGTGAAGCTTTCACTTCTATGTTGCTGTACTATACTGTAGTGATGGGGCTTTACTAAGTTTCTTTGCTACACTCAGAAGGAGGCACCACGAAGCCTTCAAAATATATATATTCTTAACCAAATGCAAAATCTGATTCGATCCAGACAATGAGACCCTTCATGCGTTTGTGAGTTTGTTCTTGGAATGTTGAACGAAAATGTAGTGAAATATTTAAAGGATCTGTGCATAAAGTTAAAAAATTAGTTTTTAGTTAGTGGTTTTTAGTTACGCCCACTTTTATTGGACGATAAAAAATGTTATTTGTTATAGAATTGAACTTATTTGTTAATAGTATAGAAGGCGTTATTAGTTACATGCCACGCCTACTTTTTTTAAAGTGAAGTATATATATAATTGGTTTTTAGTTTCTTTTCACTGATTTTTACCTTCGCTTAATAATGAAAACATTTAAGTAGCAAATAAAAGTTGTAAATATGACTCATACGGCATCGTGACCATCAAAAATATTACATTTTTACTCGCTATAAAGAAAAATTTAAAAATAAACAAACTTGCTTTTTTAATTCTTCTCTACTTAGTCGTTTATTTGTTTTCTGAATAATTGGTTTGGTGGTGTGTTTTTACCGCTTGATGCGGTTTGAACTTTTTTGGTTTGTATACAAAATTTCTGCTGATTCATTGAATATGGTTTCGTTTTATATTCTCTGCTTCAGTAATAACTTATGGCATATGACTTATAGAGAGAACAGACAGATTAAAAGTTCTAGTCCGCTAAATTTTGTTCACCCGGTTGCCATTTAGGTATGTTTTGAAAATGATAAGTCATGTCATCAGCCCCTGTGACTAATTGTTTATCATCATCAAATTCTGATTTATCTGCCAAGACTTTGTTTTTGTGTGAACGTGACTGCGGCAATGCTCCTGTTGCGGTTATATTATATTATAGTCTATTAGATGGCCGCCGCTGCTGTTACCAGAGACACATACGTATGTAATGTTGTCTATAAATAATTACAAAAGATTTTCCTTTTAAGCCCACAGGTGCAATTCAATCCATTAACAATTATGAAAAGCTTTTAAGTATATGTAATAATAATAATCTTATTCTTCTTCTTCCTTTCATTCGCTCATTTATTTATCATGATTAAATAACAGGACTGGCCTGAACCGCTATTGTAGATAAAGTCATTCTGTTTGCTCTATATCAGTAAGTAATATAAATACATACACACACACAACTATGCATTACGTTTACATATTCGTTTGATAGTTCTTCTTAAAATTAAATCAAAGATAACCGCTTTTTATGTTCAATATAAATAACCATCGATTTATTTTACACGTCCTTTTCACTTTACATTCACTTTTACGCTTTTGCATTCCTTTCTTTAATGTAGCATGTAGCCATTGAAGTGTATTGTAAGCCTTAACCTTTTTTTAATCATTTCACGTTTTTTTTCCCTATTTATTCTACTCTCCCATTGAGATAATAAAATCAATTACATTTACTTTGGCTAGTAGGTGATAAATTTTTATGTATTTAAAATCATATCATATCAATTTATTGATTTTCGTACTTACATTTCTTTACAATCTCATGAATTTAACGATTTAAAAAAAAAATGGATCTTGGTCACTTTTAAAAATTACTTCGATGTCTATAAGTAAATGCGGGTGTAAATGTTACAAATATCCGGCAAAACTTAAGACGTAGGGTGCAGGGTGTAAGAATTTAAATATTAAATCTTTCCCTCGTTATTTATAAATCTTATAAGTTTTTCTTACACGCATATATTCCTTATTATTGCTTACCTTTAACAAACAATTAATTTCCCCGTCATCTGCATCAAAAATGCAAACAAATTATCATTAAAACAATTCTATATACACAATCATGATCATCATATATTTATTACGCATTTTGTTTAATATTGTTACGACCGAAATGATTGAAATATCAGTTAAAAAAATATATATAATAGAAATAAATTAGCTATAAAGAGAAAATTTAAAGCACAATAAAGCAAAATATATAAATAGATAATAAATAAATATATGTATGTATGTACTAAGAGAACTTATAACAACCCAATCAAAAACTTCAAGGGATTTCAATACATTTGGAATGGATTTCTTATTCATCAATTTAATATTTGGAACATTAACTCAATTAATGTTACAGCATGATGATGAATTATTTTAATATAAATATTTTGCATCATGCTGTAGTAATTGAATTAACTTTTCAAGTGTTTTGTTTTATGATTTAATTAATTAAAAATAACTGTATTGTGGTTAAGTGTGCGAACATAATTTCTTTGTAATAAAGTTTAATTAATAATAATGAAGGTTTAAATGAAGACTAATTCAATAGTTTCTCTTTTAGACTGTTTTACAAGTGTTTTAGTGAAGTGAGTTGTTGTTGTTTTTATTGTTTGTTTTAATCTTCGGTAGGTTTAGTTTCTTGTATATATCTGCTTTAATTTCATGTTAGTTCGTCTTGATAGTAGAAATTATTAATTTTGTTTTTTATCTTCCGGCTTAGCGTTATTAGTTAGAGCAGTTGCCTTACATAGATTTGGTGTTGTGCTATCTACAGCATTTTCACTTAGACTATTTTGCTGCAAAGTAAATATAAACGTGTACGATGTAAAGTTGTTTGTTTTTAATGTTGCTGTAATGCTCTTTTTTATATTTATTATCATACCTTCATCATTTGCCTTAATTTCATTGATTTGCCCATACTGATAAGGCGATAGCGTTCTTTAGTTTTTTCACGTATTTTTTCCGGCACCACCAACAGAGTTGTAGTTAAATTACCAATAAATAATATGGTAAATAAACCGCACATGACGTAGACCTGTGGGTTACAAAAAAAAAAAAAAATCAAATATCAAAGAGTTTAATAAGTTTGTGCCAATTTTTGTAACTTCTGATTCATTCAGAATCAAAATCTGAATCGATTTAACCATGTTTGTCTGTCTGTCCATGTAAATTTGTGCTTAAGCTATTGGTCACGTTTTTTGAGATATATAACAATAAAATTCGGTACAAGGACATATTTTAGGTTCAAGAGAAACTCTATTGAAAATGAACCTAATTGAACCAGTTTTAGAACCCCTCCTTATATAAGGTTTTATTGTAAAGAAAATCTTCATATGGCGAAATTTTGCAATTCTTAATATTTTTTAACAAAATTTGGTGAAGAATACTTAATTAGCTTGATAAATAACAGAAGCAATTTTGGAACCGGTGCGATCATTTTTAGAACCCCTCCTCCTATAATGATATTTCACGAAGTGACTTATACAGCAATTCTTAGCGTTTACTGATACAATTAAACAAATTTTGTAGAACTAAGCGTCGCAGGGAATTAAATTATGGTTTTTGTATAACAACTTACATGCCAGGGAGCATCATGAGTTTCGAAAGCTAATTTATATAGTGACCAAGCGTTGTAGGCCTGAAAGGCATAACCAATAAACAGGAAAGGTAAAAGGAAGCTTAAACCGCGCCACATCCACGAGTGGAAGCCCTCAATAGTGATATCCATATTGTGACGTTCACCCAAAGCCTTTAAGCGATATAACAAACCCTTTTGATAACCAAATTGTAAATATTGAACAATACCTGCAAGATGTTAAAAATTAATAAATTCACTCAAACCCATGCTTGCACAGATATTCCACTTACTAATGTACACATTGAAGTACATGAATTGTTGACGAAACAATGTCCAGTGTATACCTTGAGGCCATACTAATAATACACCAGCCGCCACTGTCGATATGAAATGATGAGCACGCCACCAACCTTTAATTCTTGAACCATTCACTTTCAAAATCGATTCACGTATTGTTAGCGTACAATAATACCACACCAATAAAAATATATACGATAATTCCAGAGCTCTACATATATATGTGTATGTGTGCATTATTTATACACCAAAAAGAAACATTTAGAAAGACAAAGAAAAATTTCACTAAAACCTTAGGGGCGATACCTGTAATCGAAGACTAAATTTACAAAAGCCATTATCAGTCCAATAACATTTAATATTAATTTGAACTTTTCATATTCATCCTTATAGCGCACTTTGTCGTTTCTATTCAATATGGAAACATTTACATCACCCAAAATGATCTAAAATAAGAAGCACAATTTTCCATATTTTCATAATTAATATAATTCTTAATGTATAGTTTAATTTGTTTGTGTGTAATTACCCTTAAATAACGACCAGATTTGGCGGGCAATGATTGCTCAATTTCATGCAACTGAGCTTTACGTTTAATAGTATTTTTTTGTAATTCAGCAATTTTCTCTTTCTCTTCAGGTGACTGAACATGTTTTAATCTAATGAAAACACGAAGTTGTTTTTTTTTTTTCTTTTGTACAATAGGTATATATATATATATGTATTTAGATGACGAAAGTTTTTACTTTCGCCAAGACTTACAGCAATGGCTGGGTTGTCTGTTCAAGATGTTATTTATTATTCAGCATACTTACTGTTTTAATGAAGCACTAATCTGATTCATGCGATAGCGTTGGTGTTTGATTTCATTGAAACATTTTTGCTGATGAGAATGCAATTGTTCCAATAATTCAATATATTTGCGGTTACACTCCTATATCCATAAAATAAATGAATAAATTTATTTTGTATAACTTTCTTTATATATTAGAGAGTGGTGACACGTACCTCCAGATCTAAATATTCCTGGCTCAGCTCGTCCCATTCACATGTCAGTGTGTCTATATCGATATTCATTTTTCAACTGCCGCCTCTCTCACTTTCTTCTTCAAAGTTCCGTTTAAAATTCACAAATAAAATATATATATATATATATATATATGTTTTGCGTGTATGATTATAGCACAATGCACTATGAGCCTTGGTGAGTTTTGCTTGATGTGAAATTGTACGGAGTCAAGGTGGCAATCTATTCAAATAAGTATATAGGCATATACCTTATATGAACATGCTAAGCACCATATACACACACTGTGTTTATAATCGTGTTGATATATATACATAAAATTTTAGATAATATAATGCATTTTAGTCGCGTATTTCATGTCTTTTTTTTTAGCGTCACCACACAATGCTATTTTGTAGTTGCTTATCTTTGGACTAATATTATTCGTACCTCTTCTATGGATATGTACTGTAGATTGAAAAGAACGGTACGTTTGTAAACTTTGATACGGCAAATTGGCCTTTTGCAAATAAATTTATCGCTTCTTTTTTATAACTTTGATAAGATTAGTTATATCCATATAAAAATATATTACAAGATATTCATAATTGATTACTTTACATTACGCAAAACTTTTTATTTGAACTAACTTTCCCAGCCATTTGCAATTTTTTCTTTCTTTTTACCGAACGGAATGTTTTGTTGCTTCCGCAATGTTCACCTTTATGATTTTATATTTACTGTGAAATTTACATAAATCGTTTTTAATTTATTTCTTATATTTATAATTCACTATCTTATGTAACATTTTTCTTATCAGCTTGCCTTTGATTAATAAATTATTTTATCTTTTTTACAAATGCAACTTTTTATTGCCGGCTGCTATCTTACATCGTGCCTCTTTCTTATAGTCAAAAACAGCTGTGTTTAGCAATGCTGCCAAGTAAAAGAAATTAAAACATTCTGTGTCACCTTCTTACTGAATATAAAAAATTAGTTAACATTAAAAATGTTTTATTGATAGTTTTGTTGTGTTTTTAAGTGCAATTATATTTCAAAGCAGGTTAGTTAGTTATTTATTTAAATCACATTTAATATGATTTTTAAGGCTTCTTTTGTATAATTGTTATTAAAATTCTTTAAATTTACGTTTTACTTCTTACTCTAAATATTAAGGCTAAGTAAGCACAAAATCTGAATCCAATTATTAAAAGAAATAATCCAATATAATCATAAGGTAAATCGCTTGATGAAAAATTCAATGTTTCCAGTATAACTTTACCCGATTTTGGACATGTAGCATTGGATAGATTGCAAGATATTTCACCAGGTTCAACATTCGCCCACTGATTAATCAATAAACCCTCATTGGCATAACGAAACCATGACAAATAGGCCAGCCACTTTAAATAAACCGGTATTGAGCCGATGTTCAAGAAGAAACCGCCGAAAAGTAGTAAGGGAATGGTAACGGGTGGCCCTACCGCCAAAGCCATAGACGTAGATTTGCTAATGCATGATATTAAATAACCGAATGATGCTGAAACGTTAGCCACCAAAGTAACAACAGTCAAGGCTTTTAGGTACGGTCCGAAGCCGGGCCGTAATCCTATCATGGGATAAGCAATGGATGTAAACACGAAAGGAACGGCCAGAAATAAAGGTAATTCAGCAACAGTTTTACCCAAAAAATATGTATCACAACGATACAAACGGCTGCGAGATTCACGCAGAAAAACAGGCAACTCGGAAGTAAAGACCTAAAGAAATAATAAAACAAAAGTAAAATAAAGCGGAATAGAGGAAGTAGCAAAAAAGCAAAAAGTTACTTACATTTATAACGGCGAATACATTTTGAAAAGTCATATTAGTTAGAAATAAAAAAATCGCTCCATTAATATTCATAACGCCCACTTGAGTTAAGGACTGATTCATAAATATCAAACCCACCAGGATGGCAACAATCTGTGTATAAAATAAATACGATTTGAAATGAAATTATTTAAAAGATTACCGTTATTTAATAGAATACCGTTGTTTGTGTTAAACGAACTTTAACCAGCAACGGTTCCTTTAGCACCGACAACCAAGAACGCCACAAAATTGCCCGAAATTGTGTAAACCAAGATGCCTTATAATTGAAACCGTTACCGTTATCATCTTTCGTTAAAGCGGCCGGACAATTGACAATGTTTTGATATTTTCGTTCTATTTCACCAGCTACCCTAAAAGAATTTAATTCGTAAAAATTTTATAGAAAAATGAATGTCGGAGTGAATACATACTTGCTGACGGCAAAATTATCGCATATTTTTGATATACGATCTCTTGATTCCAGTTCTCGTCCTGGCGCTATGGCCAAAACTTGTACATAAAAATCAGCCGGATTATAATTTATGGGACATTGAGCACCCACACTAGAATTTTAATAGTAGATTTTTGATTTTAAATAGTTTTGGTAAAACTTACTAAGAAAAGAAATCTGCGGCATCGATGGGTTTGCCTAGGAATGCTACTCTCCCCTCAGCAATTAAGAGAATCTTATCGAACAGCTCGTACAGCTCGGAGGAGGGTTGGTGTATGGTTAAGATGATATTTTTGCCGCGTTGCGATAACTTTTTTAGCACCTGGACAACACTGCGAGCCATAAACGAGTCCAGGCCCGAGGTGGGTTCATCACATATCAATAGAGGCGGATCGGTAAGAGCTTCCGAAGCAAATGCCAAACGTTTACGTTCACCTCCCGACAAGCCTTTCACCCGACCCGGTACACCAATTATGGTATTTTGGCACTTGCCCAACGACAAGTCCTGCACCACCTGATCAACCCGTTGGATTTTCTGTCGTTGTGAAGCGCAGCGAGGCATTCGCATCATAGCCTGAAAAATCAAATGTTCTCGTGCCGTTAACGAGCCAATGAATAAATCATCTTGTTGCACGTAAGCGCAACGGGCTTGCATCTCTTTAGCTTCAACCGGGTGGCCATTTAATAAACGTACACTGGATGAAGACACTTGGACACGTTGACTATTGCGAAAGGCTAAAGCATTCAGGAGAGTGGTTTTTCCCGCCCCCGAACTGCCCATTACTGCCAACAATTCACCGGGATAAGCTACACCGGAAACTTTCATTTATAAGGAAAGGTATGTGGTTAAGGGATTTATTTATTGCAGTTGGGGAAACATGATTACCGTTCTTAATAAGGTGTTTGCGTGGTTTTGGTACATGACGTTCATTGCAGCAGATACCCCGTATACGGTTTTTTAATTGCTTCCATTGTGACCCCGACTCATGGACTTCACCATAAATATCCAAATTATACCAAGTATAGGTTAAGTGATCTGATGTGGTATCAGTGGAACCATAATCTCGTATAGAACCGCCCCCAAACGAAGTCTGCTCGAGGGTGTTGGTGTTCTGAAAGGATATCATAGGAATAGTTAGATAGGAGTTCTTCTTCTTCTTCTTCTAACATGCCCTGTATGCTTTGCATGGTATACGATTTCAAACATTGTGTGCTTTAGTAAGGAATTCCACTGCAAAGCATCATTTTAAGCGGCCACAAAGTAACCTCGTTTGTAATGTCTGCTCACTGTTTACCCACACATACACATTTGTGCCTTTGTATACAAACTTGGGCATGTACTTTTAGACGTATTTGTTTCACTCTATATACAAACAAACATACATGTACAGTGTGCATGTGTTGGTGTGCTGTGAGAATGATTTTATATTTTGAACACACACACTCAACTAGTTTTATTGTTGTATCTGCCAATTTTTCAAAAGCAGGAAAAAGTGGGAGAGAGAGCGAGATAGTAGAAAAGCAATACAACAAAAACCACAACAAT
This sequence comes from Crataerina pallida, assembly GCA_949710015.1. Classification (NCBI taxonomy): domain Eukaryota; kingdom Metazoa; phylum Arthropoda; class Insecta; order Diptera; family Hippoboscidae; genus Crataerina; species Crataerina pallida. Next base: position 24,421,909 of record OX453291.1, read on the forward strand.
GTAGATTTCATTGTGCCAATTCACTAAACACACATCCCCACATACACACACACACACACGTAGATATATTCATCTGCATCAGTACACCTTACAAATTTAGATACTTTCTGTACGGTTTTAGTTTTTTTCATTTTCTGACTCTCAACCTTATTCGGTTGGTGGGTATTAACAGTGTGTGTGTGTTTAGGTGTATTTTTTCCCCAAAAATTTTTGTTGCACTAGCTTATGTTGCTATTGTTTATTATTGTTGTTGTTTTTCTTTATTTCAAACGTTATGAAAAACGAATTTTTTTGTTTCTAAATTATTTTCTTTTTATTGATGTCCCTTTAAAACCAATGACTTTGTTAAAAGTCACGCCCACAATTGTTATTTGTAACCATTTATTACAAACATAAAAATGTAGCTTTAAATTAAAAAAAATTGTAATATTTGATGGGTTCTACTAAGAATGGTTGAAGCTGTATAACGATCACTTCTATAATTGAAAAAAAAAACCATTTCGCTCAGAAGTGGACTCAATTGCTAAACGCTTGATCAGGTATCTAATACTAATGTACTGAATCGTTCCTTCTATCTGGAATAAAAGTCAAGTGTTTAACGTTGTGTTCCTGCCGTGGAGGCTTAATCAGACGGCATCTGAAGTCGAAGCTCAGATGCGGGGGAAAGATATGCGCTGAGTCATACTGTAAGGTTATGAGCTCCACTCCTCGGTGGAGAGGTTAAAACCTACTCTCTCCCCGTTAGGGGGAAATCACAGCCACCACGATGTTCCCACAAGGGGGCCTACCTCAATATGCTAGCAGGAAAAGGTCCTGGGGCAGGAATACTACCAGTTTGAGACCTTACATCTCCGGACTGGTCACCAAAAATCCTATCTGGAATGTCTGTTGGTCCGTTTTTCTTTTTCTTTTTTTTTTGTTGAAAATTATTCTCCATGTCTTAAATATTCAGAGATATCGCTGTCAAACTTAGCCATTGGTAATCTTCACTACCACTGTATAATATTTGGTTTGATGTCAATAGCAAAAGACTTTCAAGGTGATCATGTAATGTGTACACTAAATAGATGTCCACGGTATTTAAAATTCAGCCTAAACCAAAGTCAGTTTTTATACTCTCCATATACTAAGTTAGTCATTCTATTTACAACTCTCAGAAGGAGGACCGAAGACTGTTTAAAGCATACAAATAAATAATAATAATCAAAAATATAAAGCATCAAAAACTGAGTCAATCTAGACATTCATGTCTGTACGTCCGTCTGCTGTAAGAACTTTCACGATCGTACATTTTAAGATATTTTAAAGTGTTAGAAGATATTTGTTAACATGATATTAAAGCGAAGGTGCTATCCTTCAGTTTTCCAATAAACGTTTATTTGATGAACTATTAAACTGATGACCTATTGAAGAATTTAATTTCACCTGCATGGCTATGAATGTTTCTTTGTATATATATATATATAAATATGCTTACGTTAATATATAAAATTTCCGTAGAGCTTCTTCTTCTTCTTTGTTTACTGGAGTGTATTAAAATTTCTTGATCCTCTTGACCCATCTTTTTTATAATTTACGTTTATGTTCACGTTCACGCTCTTTTACTCTTTTTACACTTTTACTAAAACTTTATGAAATCGTTACGTGTTCAGCCCAATCTACTTTATTCAACTTTATCTATTAATAATCATAACAACAACAATAATAATAATGATATATATATATATACATATATATATATACATACAGGAGAATTTTGCGTTTCAAGTTGAGATGCTTCTGTTCGTGCTATATCAATGTTACTAAAGTAAAGCAATGGTGACACTTTAGATGTTAACTCAACGTCTTCATAGTAATAGTTACACTGGATGCATTCACTATGGTAACAACTTTTATGGTTGCATTTGACTAACAAATATGCACACGTACTCGTATAAACACACGTGAGATTGGTGTGAACGAACGAGTAAATAAAAGTGTTAAACATATAAGAGTGATGTGATGATGAATGGGAATGGAAGTGGTTCGTCAGTGTCGCATCACATTGAAGGCGATTAAGTGTTTTTTTTTTCTAGCTACTTCTTCAACAGATAAGTAAACAAGTAAAACAAGTAAATTGGGTTATATTAGGGGTATGCCAAATCTAGGATACCTACCATTATTACCAAATATTATACCCATTTGTTACGGGTTATGTTATGGGTTGTGACAAAGTTATGTTGTCATTATGTTTTGAAACAAAAATGTTTACCAAACTGGTTCAAAACCAATCATCATGGGATGTGAATCCTTTACTTAGATTAATTACACAAAACATACACATTTTCTTTTTAATATATCTCCTGTACGGCTTGTCCTATTTTCTCTATTCATACACCGTTAGAATGTCCAATAAAAAGACTATTTTTAATTTTTTTTAATCAAATTCTTTTCGACTGAAATCGAGATATCTAACCTGACGCAATTTATTGAAGTTTCTTAAAGTTTGGTTGTGTGAATTTCTAAAACCAAACTGTAAAAAAACTGGAAAATTATAACAAAATATAACAAATAACGGAACGGTCTTCTTAATTGTTAAATCTGTGAGAGGGTAACAAAGCAGAGTGTGAAAATTTACACAGACGTACGGACAGAGAGAGAGAGAGAGAGAGGCCAAATCGTCTTAGAAGTCAAAGCTAAGCAAAAAAAATTTATGTACCATGCATGCATATGCATATGTTTGCAATATACATACTCGGTGGCCTGGGTATTGTAAACGGTATAATAAACTTTTTGTATACTTATACACTCCTCATGTGAAGTGTATAAAAATATTCCCCTACTATGAACATAATTTCAAATACTTGTTAAATTTATTTTATAAATTATAGTTTATGAAGTTTCATTTGATATTATAGCCCAACTGTGCACCGGAATAAACATAGTTGTGTATATATACGGTTGAAAGTGTAGAATATACACACTGTAATGAGTGAAAATGTGTGTGTGTGTAACTTACTAAGTTTGTATATATCAGAGAGACTAGATGTTTATTGCATAAATTCACTATTAATTTATTCATATATGAATAGTATATAATTTTTGTTTTTGTTGTTATTTTACACATGCATTCAAACGAACGGACAGACAAAGGGACAGGTGTACGCATATAAATTAGAGAAAAGTGTAAATATTTCTGGAATCGAATTTTATAATTTATTGCTAAATTCATATAAAATTTAATATTTAATGTAATAAAATATATGTAAAGGTTATAATTATGAAAGTGATCTAAGTCAACTTTTTCAAAAATCTTTAAATTTGAAAATTTATAAAAAAATAATACTAGTAAAATAGCTAAATTTCTAGTTAGATAAAATGACTTGAATTGTCTTAATTGTGAGTATAAAAAAGAGAGCGTGTCTGTATGGATGATTTAAGAAGAAAATTGAAATCAAGGCATAAAATTTTAGTAAATGTAAGAAAATTTGTTCTAATTAAAGACATGACATTTAAACAATTGCGCTCAATTTCATTACAGAAGTGTATTATCAACATTAAACCAAAATGGTTGTCAGTTTGATGTCTTAAATTTTTATGTGAAGGCCTAAAAAAAGGTATGAAAAATATTAAATTTTACTCATTATGATGAATGAATAATATAAGACATGCACACACACTCATGCACACATGTACGCAAGTACGTATTTTTCAATATAATAATCTACTTCAGCCAAGCCAATGATGAGTTAAGTGTCAAGTATTCATTTTATGCTTGTATACATATATGAAATATTTGCATATAAAATGTAAAAAAATAAAAAAAAAAATGTTTCACATATGCATGTGTTCTGGTGTGTGCGTGTGAAATTTTAATTCCATCGTATTTATTTGCCACACGAATTATGATAATAAATATGATATTACAAAACCAATGAAATAAAATACTATGCAAGTATTTGCATGTGGTTCTTATTCGGTCATTAAACTGTGCAAATATATACACGCACACATACACACACACGCACACAACACGTGGCGGTATATCATTAAGCTGTATGTATGTATGATTATGCAAATTGCATGAACAAACGGGATTTTTTTTTGTACCATCTCTTACACGTTGCCTCCTCTCTTTCTCACTTAATCATTATGTATATCAGTCGTTTTTAAGCGACCAACTTTTACTATTGACGGGTTCGGATGTTGTGTGTGTTTCGTTTTGGTTATTATAGCCTTCACATAAAATGACGAGTTTGCAAAGTTTTTCATTCGATTTGCAACACTCAGAAAAACAGTTTGTTCATACTGTCGTAAATTTTTACAGACCCTTCTAGTTTTTACACGTATATTTCTATTTAAATTAAGCAAAAACAATCGAAAGTCACGTCCACCATCGACAAAAAAATATATATATTTGTCACAAAAATTGAGCTAAAAAGTTGAAATTTTGTATCTATATCTATATACATATGTCCGTCTATCGATGTGGCAAAAATGAGCATATTCGAATAGCAGACACGCCCACAATTTACAAAAAAAAAATTTTAAAAGCGTAAAACCCGACTTGGAAGATGATATGTAATACATATACAATTAAAAGGCGTCATCATGTATTTGCCACGCCCCCTCTCTATATAGACAAACATATTTCCGATTTGTTTAAAATCAAATTAAATTTTTTCCTTGTTTTACGTTTCATTTGTGTGTATGTTTTTATTGTTGTTTTTGTTGTTATTGTTTCGTTTTGGGTTGATTTTTATACACATACATACATAAATATATATTTTTTTAAAAATGTTTTCATTATTGCTTTATTTGATCTTTATAAGGGTAACAACACATAAAAGTTGGCGCGGTTGATGACGATAGTAACGGTCTGTGTGTTTTGTGTGTTAGTATTGGCAATGCCATATTTTAGTGGTTTCATGTTGACTTTTTTTTTTCTTAATCCAAGTTTTTTATACTAAAACACACAAACACATACATATAAGTGCTCTGCATTGCTATGCATTTATATGTATCCGCTTGTATGTTTGTGTCGCATAAAAGTCTACATAACTTAATAAAAGTACAGATTTAAAAGTATAGACAGACCACCTGTAGTTATAGTGAAATATTTTTAATATGAAAAATAACAAACTAAACTATAAACTAAACAAAAAAGAAAAAAATTTATTATTGAAAATGCTGTAATAAAGTTGAATGATGAGTTTTGTTGTTGTAATTATTTGAATTGTTCATATTTTCTTATATATACTTAAAACTTTAAATATATTTAATACATAAATCATTAAAATGGCTGCACCGCTATATAAGCTGGGTGGTATACTAAGTTTGTTATGTCATGTGCATAACTCACCTCACACTCTGCAACACTCTCATGCACATTCTTTAATTGTAATCAATTTAAAAGAATTAAAGAATTAAAATTAAAATTTAAAATCTATTTTATATATTAATAAATAGCTTTTTCCATTGATATACCATAGACACGCCCATAATTCTCATAAAAAGTTATATTTTTTGAAGAATTCATTCTTTAAGGTATAATATTATATATATTTTAGTACAGGGTTTATAAGAAGTAGTAATTTTTTTTTACATGGCACGCCCATTGTACAAACGTACAAATAAGTATAGAGTAGGTGACAATTTCATTTAAGTTTTATTTACTTCAATACAATCATTCTGAATCTTTGCAGATAGTTTCCTATCGAAAATGGTCAAAATCAGTTCAAAATCAACAGCCACGCCTGCACACGACGTAAATGTTTGCAGGTATTGTAAAAATGTAGCTTCGAAGTTGAACTTTGGTATATAAAAAAGTATAAAAAGTGAGAGTGGGCGAAAAACAGACACGCCTACTAGTACGAAAGTCTTTTTTGAAGCATAGCCCGACTTGGAAATTATTACAAAATACATGCACGAATAAGGTAAGTGCCATGCCCTCTTTTTATATATATGTACATATGTGTAGGGTATTCAAGGTTTGGCTTGAGCTAATATGTAATTTTTTTTAATTGTTAAATTTTCTCTTTTTTTTTGGTATAATTTCCATTGTTAGCTTTATTAGGGATGCGTGTATAGTTTATATCACAGACAGACGCTGAAAACATATGTAACGGTGTCCGTCGCCATGGATATAGGGAGCGACTCTCCTACTCTAATATAACTATGTTGTTGTTGACAAGTTTACGAAATCACTTTGTGTTTGGTTTCTGTACATTATGACGTCCTGTCTGTTTATCAATGTAACTGTGTTTGTGTGCATGTGTTTGTTTAGCGGGGACAGGCGCATTTATTCTGTCACAAAAATTGCCTGCAGTTGTTTGGTTGAATATAATTTGCTTTTGTTGAACAGTTGAACGGTTCCCTTTTATTACACTTACTTGAGAGGAAGGGGAAGGGGGAAGGGAACGGAATAGAGCGGAGAGTTTTTCACTGTATGTTATTTTACAAATTAAAGAGAAAGCAAAAACCAAAGCTATTTCCGTTTGTATTTAATATGACAGAAACAAGTGTTGATGGTTAAGTTGTGTTGTGTTTGTTTGTGTGTAGGATTTGAAAAAAAAAAGCACAACAAGGGTTTAACGTTTGCTGTTGTTATTGTTATTTTTTGTAATCATAAACAGCTGCATTTTGATAACATTCTCTGCTCTCTCAGCTCGTTACATATAATTTACACGTTGGTATAAAATTCTCTTAAATTTGATTAAAAGGTAAGACAACAGTTGTCATAGAAATATTAAAATATTATTTGCGTTTGCTTCATCTCTAATCTTACAGTATAATAGTTTCACTCAAAAACTCTTTAAATGAAATATGAAAGTTTCTATGTGTGTGGGTAGGTGAGGTGTTCTATATTTAAATGTGTAAATTTAATATAAAATATAAAATAAAAAAATTTTACTTATGAAAAAATTTTCATATTTTTATAGTCTTCACATAGGATGGGTTGGGTATACAAAGTTTGTTAATAATGCCCAGAAGAATATGTCAGAGATACTACAAAGTATATGTATATTTGATCAGCAGCAAAAATTGACCCGATATATATATATATATATCTGTCTGTCCGTCTGTTTTTAGGATTTATGCGGTCGTACATTTTTAAGATATTGAGCTGATTAAGACACTTCTAGGTCCTTTAAGCAAATTCCTTTTTATACTGGGCAAAATCGATCATGCGCCCACGCTCACCATGAACAAAAAACTTTATATCTTGCACAAAATTTGCCATATAAAATTTCAATTTGGTACACTTTTTTTTTGTATAATTATTTCATTCATTTATATGCCAAAAATGTTCGTGGTTGGTTAATAATTAATAAAAATCGATACATTTTGCACAAAAATCGGCCCATAAAGTTGGAATTTTATAATTACCATACTCATCGATGTTCCAAAAATGGCCGTAGACACGCCCACAATTTACAAAAAAACCTTTTAAAGTGTAAAACTTGATTTGCTAGTTGCACTACTAGAGAACATAAAAAGGTACCTATCACGCCCACTTTTTCTATGTAGTTGAGGAGGGCACTTAAAAATGTGGCTTAAATTTTGTTTATTTTTTCTTACTTATTTCATTACTTGTACTCGAGTTCTGTAAAGTGTTTTAAATGCTTAAACCAACCGTAACATAAAGCATTTAAGGGTTCATTGAATATTGAAAAAATCGTTGAGGGAGGAATTCTTTCTTTAAAAGATAGGCGCGTTATATATACAACAACCATTCGAGTTTTAATCGTCGATTTCTATATCAAAAGGCAAAATAAACCTTTCTGTAATCTTCTGTACATACATTTATAGAGACTTTAGCTGTTCGTTGTGCTTTTAAATTTGTATTGAAAATACAATATTTTTACAATAAATTGTGTGCGATACGAAAATTTATGGCTTCTTCTTATGTACTTACATTAATTTATCAGCTTTAATTTGCAAAATAAATTAAACACCTCGAAAATTTACTTATCTGGCATTTTTTTTTTTCACTTTTCACTTTTCCTTTTACACGTATACATAAATATAGTGGAAAAAAAATCAACCATTAAAAGGAATATCATTATATTCTGCTACCGGCAATGAATGGTAAACTAAGTTTTTTATAAACGTTTGCAATAATCAAAGAGGAGGCAGTGAAGGCACACATAAAATGTTAGTCATTTCAAATATATTCGCTTGTGTCGGTGTTTTTGAGATTTGAGAATATTGATAAATGCGGCCACGCCCACAATCAACAAAAATATTTCTATCACTCACAAAATTCTTTCCTTTCAGTGTCAAACTTAGAAGTTGTAAGATACTGCCACGCCCCTGGCATATATACAAGGGATGAACAAAATAATGTGAACACCTGACATAAAAGGTTTCGCAATTGCAGCCCTTCCCTGTTAGCTTTGTGGAATTCCCGCTGCACCGTTTTTGTCGCAAGACTATTACTCAAATAAATGTTGGGTGGTGAGTTCTGCTGTCACTTTTGTTGCGGTCATGTTATGTTGTCTGGCCACATTATTTTTTTTTGTTCGTCAATTTCGGTTTTACCATGTTTGGTGTATGCTGTCGTATGTTGTCGTGGATACTGTCGCTCGTGAAACGTTAAACAATTCAGCTGTTTTCGTTATAGACTCTCCCGCTAAACGAGCACCAACGATTTGCCCTCTTTCGAAGTCTAAGAGATCTCATATTGCAACGATCGCTTGTTTTAACCATACGTACAATGCACTGAAATAAAACCTATAAAGCTTGGCTCGTAAACTGTACACTATATACGCATCGCATTATATACACGGAGGCAATGTTGCTAACATTTAACAAAATGTACGATATTGCATGGTGTTCATATTATTTTGTTTATCGTCTGCATGTAGGGTATTTAAAATATTACTTGAGTAAAAAAAAAATTTCTTCTTCTTCATGTTTCTCTCCTCTGTTCTCAGCTCACGTTTCATTCGAGTTGAATTCTTGCTCTGCCACGTTCTTGGCAGTTACCGTAACATGACGTAACACATACATTGCGGATTGTAAACGTTAAATGTGAAAAGCATTTGTATGAATACAAATACGATTTAATGATGAGCACAAATTTATAGTTATATGTAAACGGCTAGGTTGAGTGTGTATAATGTGTGTGTGTGTGTTTATGCAACTGCATACGGATGCAGGGTAGCTTTTCTATAAAGTTTTGAACACTAAGCGAATTACGACTGACATCAGCAGGCAACGAGTTTGCGCTTAGTGTTGCGTAGAAATAACACCAGCCCCGCCAGCAATATTTCCAAAAAATAAAATAAAAAAAAATTTATAGGCACATTTTTATAGTGCACACGCCAACATTAACACTCTAATGGCATTTTCTCTAAGATTAACAGCAGGCGTTAAGGTATTTTTTTGCAGTTCGTTTTTTTCCCCCTTTTTTCTTCTTTTGAAGATTAATTGAAGTTGTGTAAAATTTACTATAAAAACTTGATTTAATGAATATAAATTTAGAATTTTTTAAAATTTTTTTCTTAAAGTTCTTAAATATGATTTTTCGGGCTTTTGATTTTGGAGGAGAGGAAAAACAAAATATTGTTATTAAGAAGGAAATTTTTATATGGAAAAAGGAAATCAACAAAATATACAATTGTTGTTATGTGTCCTTTCAAGCGTAATTTGGACAAGGTTTTTACTGCTAAAGAAAGAATTATTTTTAAAAATATCACAAAAGTAATAAAAAACAAACAAGAAACAGAAACAGAAACAGAACAAACGGGCTACATTAGGCGTGCGCCAAATCTATATACCACCATAATATATTTTTTATATCACCATTAACCTCTTCCAAGTAGTTAGGAAATAATATCTCAATTTATCAATTTGGCATTTATATGATTCGCAAATAATTTAAAAAATATTGTGTTGTACAGTTGGAGAGTGAGGGTTTTGAAGATGCTACATTTTTTGTTCGGTTCCTAGCGGAGCAACAGGATACTTGTAACATTGATGAAGCAATTGTACCAAATTTCAGCTTGATATCTCAAATTATGAGATCGGGAGAAAGCTGAAAGCTTCGGGTGCGTTGTTTAGAATGTCCTTTGTGGATTTTGCCGAATTGGGAACCGTAGAAAATCTCGAATATTGCATGTATAAAATTTCAGAGCGATATCTCAATTTTTACAACTTCGAGAGTTAAAAAAAAAAGGTGTTTTTTTTCACAAATTGCCCAAATCAACTTTTATTTTGATGTTGATCAAGAATATATATACTTTTGGGGGGTGTGGCTCGCCCGCTTCTGCGGCTACAAACGTCTAAGCAAAAACAATATACCCCCATATCATTATAACAAGAAAAATAATAATATAATATTTAGCTTAAAGCAACATACATAAAAGTGGGCGTGGCAGGCATATAAATACCCTAGTTTAATAGTGTATGTGCGTACGTATCTACTAACTGTTAGGATGATGGGTAAAATATTTGTTTTTCATATGCGGACGTGCCTGTTATGCCCTACTGTAAACTGTAACAAAAGTTTAAATCATACTTAATTATAGGCGTGCCTTTTAAAATGTTTTAAACATTTAAATAATAATCTGAGTGCAAAAACTAAAAATCTCAATATATTAAATTTTCTATTAAAGTGCCAATTTTAGATAGACAGACGTACGGACATGTGTAGGTGAATTCAAATGTAGTATCACTGACAGCTTGTTGCAAATGAAATAACAAACTTAGTGTAACTCTCATAGTATAAAAAACATAGCTAAGAAATTAAAGTGAAAATTGAAATATGAAATAAATGAATTTTTTTGTTTGATTACAATCTTCACTAATGGTTACACCTAAAGTTGAAATGTGATTAATATAAAACTTGCCGGTATTGATAGGTTCGAGTTCTATGGAGATAATAATGCGAACAGATCGACAGACATATTCAAAAAGAGATTATCAAATGATTAATATAAAAATTCAATTATTTAAGAGTTGCAAACATTCTCATAAATTTCATACTCTTTATGCTACAAATAGCACAGAATATAACAAATTATACTCACAAGCAAATGAGCCGCTTATCTCATTTGCATAATTTCAATATTTAGTTTTTGTGTGGAAAAATTTAAAAAAAAAAAAAAGTAAAAATTGTCCATCATCCAAGTTGACTAGTGCTAGGGCTATTGCTAAAAATTACAAGTTTCAAAAATTATAATGATGAACAATTAGGGGAATGTATGTATAGCTTTTAAGGGGAGATAGTTGCGGCGGTTTTGGAAGGAAGTAAGGCGGGAGAATACGGAGAAGAACGAAAGCTTTTAATAGCTAATTGATTTAATGCTTTATGTTGGAGTTTGAAAAATATCATCAATAAAACAGACTACGAGGGAGGGTCGTCCATATAGATTTTTGTAAAATATATTTCTGCGGAGTGAATTTCTTATTTGTATTTTGTAGCGTTGAAGCTATAAGGACAATATTTTAACATTTCCTTGCATTGTCTAATAATTTCCTTTAATTTGATGATTTTCTTTCTTTCACTTTCTTCTCTTAGTTATTCTTTTATTGACGGCTCCGTATTTATCTTACATTTAACAAAATTTTAATTAGATTTTTGTAATATTTTGGAAGATTTTTATCCTTCTTTCCATGGCTATAATAAGGCTTTTTTTGGGCAAGACGAACAACACTATGGTTTTTGCTTCGATAACCTCAATTTTTTGTTGTTGTATATATATATGTAAGATTGAATTGTTATTAAGATTATAAAAAAATTACATAAAAATCACTAAAAATATATGAAAAAGGAAAATAAAAAAATATTAAACATGAATTGAAGAACTTTTTAAAACTTTCTTCTATAATGAATGTAGCAGTTACATAGGATGGACAAAATTATATGAACAGTATGCAATATAGTACATACGGTGGCGTGTTGACAATACTGCTTCTGCGTAAATAATGCGACGCGTATGCGTATGTTTACGTGCAAAGCCCTCAAATATTTCAGTGTATTATGCGCGATGAAATGTGTGATCTCTCAGACTTCGAAAGAGAGCAAATCGTTGGTGCTCGGTGAGCGGGAGAGTCATAAAAACAGTTGAATTGTTAAACGTGACATTAAACATTATCGGCAAAGAGGAATAGTGAGCGAAACCTAAATTTAACTGTCAGTGACACATGATCATTAAAAAGAATTGTAGACAGACAACATAAAACTAAAAAAACGAAAAAGTGTCAGCAGAACTCAACACTCACTTCAGTAATACACTTGCGACAAAACCAGTACGATGGGAGCTCTATCAAGCTAACATTTATAGAAGGGCTGCAAATGCGAAACCTATGTCAGATATTCATATTATTTTGTCCATCCCTTGTATAGGCATTACTTCCTCTAATCTGTTTCTCCTATTACGTATGAACAATTATTAAGTCAGGTTTTATATGAAATAAGTTTTTTTTATAAATCGTGGGCGTGACCGTGCCCATTTTGTAAACATCCATAAATGGGTTAAATATACATATAAATACCATATTTTAGAGGCTGATAAATATATGAACAAAAGACGGATAAACAAGCATACAAACGATTATGGTTGGACTGATTCAGATTTTAAAACTTTTTAACAATAAATGTTTTTTTGTCAAGTCTTAAAAACTTTCCCCTTGCACTGAGAAAGACGATTTTTGTAGATTCCATTTAATAATGTAAAGCACATAAAAATCAATGTAATCACAGTAAAAGAAAATTACATAAAAGTTGAATGTCAAAAGGTCTTGGTAATAAATATCAAAACTAGTAATGATATCTGGATAGTCTTCTCTGTATAACACCTCAGAAGAATATAAATTCTTGCCCTCTTCCTTTAAAAACTTTAACAAAAATCCTTGATAAAGTAATTGAAAATATTTTCACTGATTTCTAATTCATTTAATTATAAAATAAAATTAGTTTTACAGTATGTAAAGTAAAACCAAACTATTAGTTAAAGAATCAAAGTATTAAAAAAAAAAAAAAAAGCAGCAATAATCATCTTAGTGGTCTGATCATCTTTTCAATAGCAATTAGCAACGTTTAGCTAAACAATTGTATATGTATGTGTGCATATAAATAAATAAAACAATCAATATTTTCTTTATACAAACACCAACACAAACATAAGCATTATACATATTTGCCCAGTTAAGCATTTTCATCATCGTGTACTTGTTCATAGTTAAACATTTCCTGCCTGTTTACTTAAACAATACAACAATTCAAAAATTCAGTCTGTCGGGTTTCCTTTTACAAAAGTTTTATGTATAAAGGAAAGAACGCCAGTCAGTAAAAATAGTTTTGCTAACTTTTATTTGTGTGAGAAATTTGAAAACTTGTAATGTTGCGGTTCTTGTGCTCTTGTTCTATAAACTCGTAAACATAGCCGGCTAATATTTAAGAAAAGGCCAACTTTTAGCTTTTCGTTTAGAGATATTGTTTAAATAGAAAATAAAAAATGCAATATCCAAACGAACCTGCCAAAAACAGAATCTTATGTTTTGATACCCTCCATATAAAATGGGAAGGTGTGTATACTAAGTTTATCGTTTCGTTTGCAACACTTAGAAAGGTATGTCAGAGATCCTCGTTTATTCATTTATTCATTTATTCATATTCACAAAAATCATTGCTAAACATAACAGCTAATGGAAGTATAATAAAAGTGATAAGAATATCTTATAATTAACGCAGGAGCAGCAACAGCAGCAACAACAACAACAACATCCGCAGCAACTCTGGATCCGGTTCATTAGTTCTGAATCTAGTTCACTAGTTTTTAAAGACTATACAATTTAGGGACAGTATGTTAATAAACAGTATTATGAAGTGTAAAAATAAATTACATAATACCAGGCATACAATAGTAGAATTTACAAGCTATAACATATTAGAGTTAAAGAGATACTTAAGAGTATAGATAAATAAATAACAATGTTAAACATTACAAAAGCTTAAATTTATTACTAAACTAAGGAACTTAAATTAGAGAGGTGGATGAATAGTTTGGCAACCTATTAAACCTATTTAATATAATTCTTTTAATGCAATCGATTGGATCAACCGCGAGATCGAACGAGTTTGAGTATTCATTAAATAGTCCACATAGGACCCGAAACGAACTTGTTTAGCTCATAGTTGGTGCGGCATTGAGGTAGCCATAATGGCACAAAATGCCTTGAGACCCTGGTTGGTATATTCAGTGTGACCAGGCCCAGTAGAGGAGGGGAGGACACTTCACCTAGCAAAACTCTTGCTATGAAGGAAACCCCCAACATTTGTCTTCTCCTCTCAAGTGTAGGGAGACCAATTATATTGAGGCCATTTTCATATGAGGGCAAGGGAAGTGAAGGATCCCAAGCTAGACCACGCAGTGCAAATCGTAAGAAGTTACGTTGAACCATATTCAATAAGGTCAACGTAAAATCTATAGCAGGGTATCCAGACGACGACTGCATATTCCAGTGTGGGTCTAACTAGGGACGTAAACAGATGTTTGGAAACATAGGGGTCATTAAACTCTTTGGACCAGCGTTTAATGAAACCCAACAAGGATCTAGCTTTGTTGACAGATGATACGATATGATTGTTAAATCTCAATTTCGGATCAAAGACGACACCACCCAAGTCATTATAACAAGATACATTTTCAAGGACATGATTATTAACAGAATAAGATGAGTACTGATAGTTTATCCACCCAAATGACATCTTTTTGCACTTATTTAAGTTCAAGTGCATACCATTTAAGTCACACCATGATACCAAGTTTGTAAGGTCCGATTGTAATAAATTTGTATCGTCCAAAGAGTTGCAAACATTAAGATTTGAGAGTATTGGATACAAGATGGAAGGTCATTTAGGAAAATAGTAAATAGTAAAGGCCCTAAGTGGCTACCCTGAGGAACCCCCGATGGAACAGAAATAAGGCGAGAATAGGTGGATTTAAACAAGACTTGTTGAGTACGGCCAGTCAAATAGCTACGAATCAAGGAGATTAAGATTTCCGAAAATCCAATGCGTTGCAGTTTAAATAGCAAAAGATCATGATGAACCCTATCAAACGCTTTAGTGAAGTCTGTATAAATGACATCAGTTTGTTTGTGATGAGAATAAGCATTAAAAATGTAATTACTAAACTCCAACAAGTTAATTGATGTTGATTTACCACGGCAAAAGCCGTGTTGACAATGAGAAATAACTGACCTTATTGATGGCGTTAGTCTCTTGGTAATAAGACATTCAAATAATTTAGGCAGCACACTTAATTTGGCAATATCTCTGTAATTCACTATGGAGTTTCTAGAACCATTTTTATATATGGGAATAATGAAGCTATTTTTCCAAATAAAAAATGTGCAAAAACGTTAAAAACCACGCCCACAATAGATAAAAATCTATTTATTTGCCCTAAAAACTATGCTTTTGAAATATAGTATGCCTCTCCATAGTTATCTTATCAGTAAATTTGGCAAAAATGGACGTGGTCTGATAACAGACACGCCCACCCACATTCCACATAAACCTATATATCTGCTACAAAAACTTACCTATGAACAACTACCGTCTTTCAGTATAGATATGGAATCTATTTAATTGGCTTAATAATTATCTAAGCTAAATTTGTGTCCCTTCTCTTTATTAGATATTTTACCAAATGACTTATACGAGTATGGTAATGCTTCTAATGATACAAACAAAGTTATTCCAACATTATTTCTAGAACCAGCGTTATTTCTAGAATCGTCAAGATAAGCTTTATAATGAAAAATACAAATAATACTAATTATACGAGATAGAATAAATAGAGACTGAATCATGAAAGGGCAAGAACACAGATGCCTGCAAAATTTCTTATATGTGAAAAGGGTGGACAGACTCTCTGTATTATAACCAAATACATTACTCAGCATCTAATTAAAAAACAAACAATTTAAATATGTGTAAGTGTGGTGTCAGTAACCAAGCTACGTATTGTAAGTGTATGTGTATGATTAACTATCATATAAATATGTTTACAGTTGGTGGTTAAATAGTACTGGTTAAGTTAACCACTTGATGCCATAAACGTAAATACACATAAATTATGGCAAACAAACACACACATACACACATACATACATATCCAATAACAATCATTTAATCTAACACGTTTATACGAGTATATGTTTATGTTAAGATTGTGTTTATTTGTCGATATTAATTTGAGGCTTGTAATTAAATGCATCTTTGAACGGGTGAAAACATTTAACTTGCCTTTATATAAATACGACATAACTTATTGGAGCCACATAGCCATAAATATGACAAGGGCGGCATCCCACCACTCTTCATTCCATCATGTATCATCAATGTCTGGAAAATAAATGATGAAAATGATGTACAAACTGCCTGCAACTGAATACAATACAATACTAAATGTACGCACCTACATACACAATACCTCGAATATGTCGTTTATCAAAATAATAGCACTCAGGTTGCTATCGCTATATTCATGAACGGATACTTACATACATATATATAAATTCTTGTACAACGTTAACACATTCGTATCATAACATACAATAGCTTGTAAAAGGTGAACAGGTAGATGAATTAAATGGAACTAAATTGAAGTATTTTTATATCCTACTCTGAAGAGACCTTACAAAGTATATACATTTTTGATTAGCATCCAGAATTGAGTCGATCTAGACATGCATGTCCGTATGTCCATATGTCCGTACGTCTGTCTGTTGTTGTTACTATAAAGACCGTACATTTTGAGTTGATATTTTGTACAGATATTTCTAGTTTCTAAACGCTATTTAAATTGGATAAATTTGTTAAGAGCCACGCCCACGCCCCATCGATAAAAAACTATTTATCTGCCACAAAAATTGACCTATCAAATTAAACTTTAATACACATATTTATAATTAGCCTTTTCATCGATGTACCAAAAATGGGCATGGTCGATTTACAGGTACGTCTACAATTAACAAAAACCCGTTTTCATTGTAAAACTTGCTAGAAGCTAATGCATAGTACATACACTATTAGGGAGTATAGTTATGTATTTGTCACGCCCACCATTCGTATGTATGTATAAAGGTACTTAAAATTTGATTTAAGTCAAATTTAGTTTTAATTTTTTACTCGTTTCCTTATAGCATAGTGATGAACCTTGTCCGTTTCTTTATAATACAGTTTGACTTGAACTTTGATTCTATTTTGCTGTTATTGTGTTATTGAAATAAATCGTAAATTCATGCATAAATTCATTAATTCCATGCATACGTTTATTTCACCTAGTGACGCGTTTATTACTATGGTTAATACTATCGTTTGCTGTTGCTATACTTTTTTGTAAAAATCATTCCATCATAGTTATATAACGATGCATAGGCAGGCATAGTGATGGTTGGGGTAGAAAGGTAGAAAGGAGCATAATTTCAATGAAGAAAAATTTCAACATCAATATGTCAGGGCACGTGTTGATGCGAGGTAAGTTACTGTGCTGGCTGGCTGGCTGGCTGGGTGGCTGGCTGACTGTGTTAAGTTATTGAAGCTATAACCTCAGATGCCACTTCGCCATGTTAATTTAAGATTGCCCTAGAGCTAATTGTTGACATAACTCTTTGTAATCATTACATACACACAGTACGACCACCACCACCACCACCACCACCACCACCACCATCACTATCATCATCATCAGCATCATCATTCTCATGTCTCTACTCTATCGTCATATTCTTCTTATTTTGCTGTTTTTAATATCCTACGTATCCCTTAGTTCATGCTTGTCATAACTTTTGTATAGGATAGGATAGTATAGAGTGTGTTGGTTACTGTAATTGGGTACATTTCTTACTTATTCATTTTTATTTGTGATGAGTTATGTATGTGTCCATTATACCCAAGAAAGCAAACAAAATTGCTTGGAAAGACTGAAAAAGAGAGAGAGAGAGAGGGAGACAAGAAATGACAACGCAGGAAAAAAAATATTATGTTGACATAAGCAAATACAAACATAAATACATACAAATACCTCCGCAGTCCTGTACATGCCCGTACAACTGAAAGGAACACAAGTCTAAGATAGTTGACTACAATTTTTAATTAAAGAAGAGATTAAAACATGTAAATCTATAAGTTTCGTTTTGGGGCGAAATCTTGAATACTTGTATATATTTATAAATGAAAAGTGGGCGTGGCTAATGTACAATTACAATCTTTTCTTTTTTTTTTTTTGTTTCAACATGAATCATATTTTATACCCAATAAAGTTCATCTTTTAAAAATCCCGTTCATTTTCGGCATAATTGGTGTAAATTTGTAGCTAGATTTTGTTCACCATAAAGTTATTTTTTATATTATGTGCATAACTATCAATCACTAAATTCTGGGGATAACTTAAAATTTTTTGTTTATATGAAAAAAAAAAAAAAAAAAAAAGCAGCAACTCTCACAACTTACTGCACTTGTCTCGTAAATTCTCACTTAAAGATATTTTGAAACAAACAGACAAGCAATCAATTCGTAATAACGCTTCCACATACAGTATTGCCTCAATTGTAGTCATGCGTGCACAACTTGTCATAACATGTCTAACAGCAGAGTCTTCGCCCGGTATTATAAATGATGCTTAAGCATGACAAAATTGGTTGGATAGCCAACATACATTCAATTATTGTGCTGGTGGTGATGGTGGTGGTGGTGTTACTGTTCATTGTCCTTTCCAAGTGTTTTCCAAGTATGTGTGTGTGTGTGTGTGTGTGTTTGTATTGTACCCGCACATTCTTACCTTCTACATGTGACCACTTATCAACAACTAAAGTGTTCATAAATCATAATAGCGTTCACACATCATACATACTAAATATATTTTATACAATATAAAATAACAACAACAATATGAAAAGTGTTGGCCCACGCACTACTAGATATGGTTGCGCAATAAACCACATTTTTGTGTTGTATTTCTAATAGCAAAGTTACATACAAGATGGACGATTACGTCTTCTAATCGTATCAGCTTGCAAGTCAAGTTGAATTATTATAAATTATGTGAGTGTTTGTTATCCGACCACGCCTATTTTGGCCACATACATGGATTGGGTAATTATATCAACTTCACAGCTCGATTTTAAATAGACTTTTGTGGATTGTGGGCGTGCCTCTTGAGCGATTTTGATAGTTTATAAATATAATAAATTGTTAAAACGTACCAACAGTAAATTTACACATTTCTTCGTATACTCGTACATAGAAGAACTTACTATTGAATTAATATGATGGCAAAAAGAAAAAAATATAATCAAACTTGCTTTCACTAAATGTAAAAGACAGGCTGTACAAAAGAAATGGTTTTAGAAGGGCAATCATAAGAGATTTGTGAATTTTATGTATGTACGGAAAGCAAAGGCGTTGCGTCATTTATTTAATGTTTAAATAACTTTTTCACATTTTATATATTTTATGGCGTTTAGAACTGAATTACTATACCTTTTTGTTAGATTAGAATTATAAAAACCAAAATTGAATGTTGAAAGAAAAGTTCATCAACTACTTAAGCTGAATATCTGTGCCCGCCTTCATCACAGATTTGTTGCTACTTTATGTCATATTTAAAAAAAAAAAAAAAAAAAAAAAATAATAACTTTTAGTTGGAATGCAAAGCATACACTGTCACATACTTTGAAAAACTCTACTTAATGTCAAACACAAAATGATTCGATATGGCTAGTAATATATTATGTATGTAACATACATACATACAAATATTATACAAAAACAAAAAAACATTCAAGTGTAAGTAATAACTTTGTTTTACTCTGACTTTTGCATCATGGCTGAACATAATGACATTGACAAAATGACTGTAAAAACTTCTTTCTTTCTGTAACTACTGTAGTATATAACGTATGAAATGTAATCATGGTTTTTATATGTATATCGTTTGTTTTCTCTCTTCGGGACTAAACACCAAGTAATTTATTAATCTTTACTATTAATACTAAACATATGGTAAAGGCAAACAATACAATGTGGCGATGTTCTGTTTGGTTAAGTATGTATTTTGTATATGTATGTAGGAGAAAGTAGTGTATGATGGCACAGTTTATTTGTTTTCATCATTATAAGGAGTATAATATATGCAACAATGTTTAAATTGGTAATTTATGAATGTAGCATATGATGGCACATGCTAATATTTTTAAAAAAATGAGACATGAGGTAATTTTTTTTTGTTTATTTATATATTTTGAAAATCGTATAAAAGTGAAAATGTGTAAAAAAATGTATAATCGTATATTTAGAAGGATAAGTATAAAATACAAGACACAACGTAAACATGCATATAAAGTACAAGTAATGTCAGACATTGCATTTGTAAAATTCATACATCTTGATATTACTCATACGCCATAGGGAACATTTTCTTGACAATACTATTTATCGCTCACAGACACACAATCAGACAGACTTGACTAACTATAACTTTTTTTTCCATTAATCACTAAAAACTTATACACCTTACAAACATTCACATATTTTACTAGAAGGCACCATAATGGAAAAAAAAAAAAACTCTTTCAATTACAATTTTTTTTGATTTATGATAACCAGACACATTTATTGATTTTCAACTAAAATGAAAGAAAAAAAAATCTGCATAAAGTATAGTGACAGCATCAGTTATACGTGTGTATGACGAGGTCAGTTCGTTTCACTTGTCAGAAAAGGTAGATACGTGACATTACTATGGATTGTGCGGTAAAGATTATTTCTACTCGTACCTGAACACCTGAGTTCTAATGAAATGATTGTTTTAGTTGTAAAATATTAAAAAAAAAAAAAAAACAAAAAAAATGCAATTTTTTTTTTTGCTTTACGTGACGAAAGAGAAAAAAACATTTTACCAATATGAAGTTTTGTTGGTTGGTTTGAATTAAGTTTCCGTTTGCATATAAGCATGACCTGAAACTGTAGAGGATAAAAAAATTTTTATTTTTTCAATTTCTTTTTATACCCTCAATATGGGATGGGCAGTATATTAAGTTTGTCATTCCGTTTATAACATTCAGAAGGAGGTGTCAGAGACCCTACCAAGTATTATATATTCTTGATCAGCATCAAAAACTGAGTCGACCTATGTCCGTGTGTTCATGTATTCGTGCGTCTGTCTATTGTTGGCATTCTAGCGGACGCAAATGTTGACATATTGTGCTACCGTTTGTAAGTAGATGTGCAGGTCACTTAAGATTTACTCCAAGTCAAATTTAGTTTTGTTACTTGTTATTTTGATTGTTTTTTCTATTATATTATATGAAAATGGAAAAACACTTTAGTTTAGTTTATGAAAATTTTTCCCGTTTCATTGATAATTTGGGTTATAGAGAAGCTGCTGTAACTAAATGATATGCCATCGTTTGTTGGCGTTCATTTTCAATTACATGAAATCTTATTATTGAAACCACGTGACGCACAATTGTCTTATTACAAAGCGATGATGAACCAATTCGATTGTAACGGTTATCTGAAGTGTCACATATTGTACATTCTCTCAATACATAAGCGCAGAATATTCTCATTGATTGGCATTGGATTTTAATGCATCAAAATAAGAAAGGCTGGTAGAAAGGCTGTAGGAAAATAATTTTGAAAGAAGTAAGAAAAATTAAATTTTGGCTTACACACAAATATAAAATATTCTCTACATGGTTACATGAAAATGGATGTTGCAGTTACTGAACTAATAGTGATTACCTGATGAGTCGAGTTTTAAGTTGAAAAATGTTTTTTTATTAATTATGATCGTTTCTGTTATCCAATATCGTCCATTTTTGGTATATTAATGAAAGAGCTGAATTCTTTAGCGAAGCTCACTGGTCGTAGCTGAAAAAAAAAAAAAAACAAACAATTTATTTTTGTCGATTGTGGGCGTGGCTATAAAAAGGGTTCACAATTAATTAAAAATCAAAAACTACATATTTAGAAAAAATATTTTAGCTCAATATTTGCAACAGACGAAGTGGCGGACGCGTCTAATTCAATACAAATTTTGATGCTGATATATATACTTTATAAAATCAAGTGTTACAAGTAGTTTGACAAACTTAGTATACCATCCATCTGCATGTAGGGTACAAATATGATCAATATAATAATAGGTATGTTAAGATGAGAGTATGTGTTTGATAAG
This sequence comes from Crataerina pallida, assembly GCA_949710015.1. Taxonomy (NCBI): domain Eukaryota; kingdom Metazoa; phylum Arthropoda; class Insecta; order Diptera; family Hippoboscidae; genus Crataerina; species Crataerina pallida. The sequence continues at coordinate 24,444,090 of OX453291.1, forward strand.
AAAAATATATAATTGAAAAAAAAAAAATTATTATTTAATAATAAAATTCATCAAACAACAATCATAATAAGAAGACGAACATGTGTTGTATGCAGCCTGACATCATACGTACAACAAGATGTTTACCAAAATATTTTACATTTCTTGGCAGCATATATTTTCATCAATTTAGTTTATATGCTTAAAAAACAAAAACAAAAAAACAAAAAAAAGAAAAACAAAAAAAAAAACAGTTATCTTCTTTTGCATATTTAATTTTGTTGTTGTTATTGTTGTTGTTGGTTGTTTTGGTATTTGTGCTGCTATGCTTTAAGTATCACTTGCACTTGTGGACTTCAAATATGCTTTAAGTGTGGCATCTTGTTATTCAAGTCTCAGTATTATGATATATAAGCGTATGAACAGATATTGGCTATGAAAGGTGTGTGTGTGAGTGTGTGTTTTTGAAAATTTCATTTTATAGGGTTTTTTTCCTTTTGTACTTAAATTACTTTTGAGTATCACTCACATTGAAATTCACAATGGTCTCATCAAATACTGGAAGTATTATTTTGTTTTTTTTTTTCTTTTTTTCTTTTGGTTTTTTCCTCATACTGCAACTATACAGTATTTGCATATACATACATATGTTTATGTAGGTGTATGAGGTTATATTAAGAAACTTAAACAATTGTATATATTTGTTAGAAGAAGAAAGATATTTGGAAAATTGTAAAACACTCAAGCACACTAAATATGGTAAGAAGAAGAAGAAGAAGTGTCTTGTTAGTATCGAACATAAGATAAAGTTGTAGAAAAGTATGAGTAAATACAGGAAAGCAGGTTTTAGCAGGAATCTGTGTTTACTTAAAAGCATGTGAGGCATGATGTTGTTTAGTGACCAAGAGCAACAAGAAAACAAGTGAAAATGTTATAGACAGTCAAAATCGATTATTTAATACCCTATATTACGCACAAATTGGGCTACAAATAAACGCGAGGCATTGCTTTATAAGTTACTCTCATATGGAAAGAGGTTTTAAAAATAGTCCAATCTGGTTCAAATTTGTTACAGCTCATTATTAAGCTAATTAACTACTTGTTGTCATATTTTGTGAAGAAATATTAAGAATTGCAATTTTTTTTGCCCTATAAAGACTTTCACTATAATAAAACCTTATATGAGAAGGGATTCTAAAAATGCTTCGATTCGATTTATTATTAAATAAAATTTGTTTTTGGGTTAAAACATAATATCAAAGCAAACTTTATCGAAATACAACCTAAGATATATGATTAAAGGATATATATATACATGGACGTACAGACGGATACGATTAATATGAATTATATATAGATTTTGAATGGATACGTTGAGGAAGGATACGAAAAATCATTATTTAAGGGTTACAAACATCTGCACCAATTTCAATTACCCTTTGCCGACCCAGTGATTTAGGGTGGAAGTGAAACGAATTGTGAAAAATTTCCACTCATTGCTTTCTATTTAGTGTAGTAATTGAGTTGACTAATTTAATATCCAGTCTCAACTCACACAAAACCACTCTTCTTCATTACTTTTTTTTTAAAAAAAATTAATTTTCCTGAAATTTTTCAATTTGGTTACATTATCACAATACCAGAGATATGCATGAACATGCAAGATGCTTCCATTCTTGTTGGAGTCCCTAACATCTACAAAGACCATGCGGACTCAATAATAATAATAACAAAAAAAAGCAAACAACAACATTCACAAAGCAAATGAAAACATGCCAGCCAAATTAACATGAAGCAATAATTTCCAAACACGGCAAAGGAAATTTTTGCTACCCTAACATGAACAAATTGAACAATAAATGAATGAATGACAACATTTTTGCACAGATGCTCAGATTCAGTAATAAGAGCAAGAATGGCTCTGTTCAGTATGCTCTGGCACATCTCAAATTAGAACATAGCAGAATAAAGAACCAAAAAAAAAATAAAAAATAAAAATAACTAACTTACCAACTTGTATAGGAGAGTAACTCGAAGCAAAGGTATGTAGGATAAGTATTTACAGTATTTATTCGGGTGTAATTTAGTGAAAAACAAAGAAGTAGAAATAAGTACAAACAAAAAAACGTATTAATTCCAAAACATTAAAGAAAAAATGCTCTGAACGTAATTGCATGTTAATCTCAGGGCGAAAGTATTGTTAAGAGAATAGATGAAAAAAAAAACAACAAGTTGTTATCGTATGTACATGGAAATGCAAACTTTGTTGATTGTACAAACTGATAAAAAAAAAAAAAAACACTCCCTTAAATATGTGTACTAATTATAAATCATTTATGCAACCATAAATATGAATATGTATGTAAATCTGCTCAAGTTCAGCATGAACGTCCATCTGTTGGTAGCGCTCTCATCTATCTTTGAACCAAAAAAAATAAAGCTATAAAGTTGAAAGTTAATACATTAACTTATTTATATCTATCAACTTCTATTAATGTACCAATAATGGACCACATTAATAACTTCGCTGTACAACACGCCCACAGTAATTAAATGCGTATCAAATTTGATATTCTTATCAAATCCATTACATTTGATTAAATTTTTAAACTATTCTATTACAAATGCAAATATAAATAAAAATATATCGAAACTATTTACACTTTATACTTAATGTTATATTTTGGCATTATTAAAGATTTTAAGAAGCATTTTTTATAATATTTTTCCTACATATAAAGTGTCAAAGTGATGATAGAAAATCTAATTTATAAACAAAGTAATTAACATTCTATTTATATTTATATTCTACAGCAGTTACCTTCAATTATATTGATCGATTCAGAAGCGAAATACGAAACGATTTAATTATGTCCATCAGTCCGTTTATCTAGCTGTACGTGAATGGAAAATTGTGCTTAAGCTACAGATATTATATTTTTTAACATATTTTGAAAATTCATCGAATTGAACCATTTTTAGAACCTCTCCCCCCACCTTAGAAAGTTTTTAAAGTGATACAAAATTTATTAAAATTTTTACAAAATTGATTGAAGAATAGATTAAGTTTTGAATGTAACAAATTTGGACTTGATCGGTATATTTTTAGAACATTTTTTCATATCATGATAGATAATTGTAACATAATTTATGATGTAGGGTAACATTTAGTTAAATGGTCGATTTTTAAATAACTATGACTGACAAAAATATAAAATATTAAATAATTTAAATAGAAAGAGTGAATGATCCAATTATGAGTACACATGAAAATGAAATCATATTTAATGTTAGTGACAGTCTAAATTTCATTTCATACGTGTTTTGTTATGAGTAGTAGGCGGCCTATTTCTAACTAACTGACTAAAAATAGATTATAAATCATTTATGGAGGGATATAATTTGTGTGTATGTGTGTGTGCGTACTGTACATACATTTATATTTACATCCATATATGGATGCTGTAGTGGTACAGCAATAATTCAATTCGTTATGTTGACTATGGACCACAATTTGGTGGCCACTGCAGATAACATACATTTTCAACAGCTCTGTTCAAATAATTATATTATAATTTCAATCAGATACACAAGGAAAAACACATATATACGCATGCATACACATAAACACAGAAGGAGTCCCTAAAACAAAACATTTATTACCCATCCAATGTAAATTGTTGTAGTAATTATGAATAAATAATTAGAACATTAATGGATTTGAGTGTTCTGATTAAAACACACACACACACATATTCAGATTTTAATACATATTTACTAGCTAGTATAAACATAAATATATATTTATTATATATATTCATGGCATTAGTTGTGCTTGCACGTACACGTAGTAATATTATCAAATGAGCAATATTTTGATTAACAATTGATATCAAAACAAATTGAATTCAATTTACTCAAAAGGCTGCAATTGAACAACAATTTCAAATAATACATAAAATATGAAAATGTTGTGAAGGGGACACATTTCATAAATTTTATATACATTTTTTTTTCATTTCTAAGGAGGCATAAAAGTATGCACACTGTATGAAAGATGCAAAGCACTCAAAAAGAAAATCTAAAGTACTCTAAGGGAAACACTTACACGCACACATACATCGATAATAATATATATGAAATACAATACATACCAGAAAGTATTGCTAAATATTTTGAAGAACTAAATATATATGTAAACAACATTTGTGGGAGAAGAATGAATATGAAAACAGAAAAAAAAAAAACAAGTAAGAAAACTAGTTTATATTCTAAATGGGCGTGGCAAGTGTATGATTTCGCCCTCTAATAGTGTATGTAGTATGTATTAGCAAGCAAGTCCAGTTTTACGTGGTTTATGTTTTTTTTTTTGTAAATTGTGGGCGTGTCTGTTATTCAACGATGAATCGAATAACTATAGATAAACACAGAATTTCATAAGTAAATTTTGCTGACACATATATATGTTGTGTCGATTGTAGGCGTATGTTATTCGACCGTGACCCAATTTGATTGAGATTTTTGTCAATTGTGGGCGAGAAATGTGACCGATTTTGTCCATTGTAAATATCGATGCAAAATTCAAAAATGTTCATAGAAAATTTTTGTTCAATATCTCAATATTTATGTCCATGACAATGCCAACACAGCCACACATCTCTAAATCTATTCATTTTTTTATGTTTATCAAGAGTACACAAGTAAGCTTTCTTCTAAGTATTGCAAACGGAAACACAAACTCGGTATATCTTCCCCTCTTATGAAAACATTTCAAAGAATCTAAAATACAAACACAATATATATATGGGTGTGTACTATATAGTATAGTTGAGTGAACATACACAATTTATTGACCTGGAAAGGAAATTTTACCCCAATGTATAAAATTATGATGGCAAGGAATCAACAACATCATCAGCAAACATCACTGTTGGCAACCAATAAACACAAAACAACACCAACAAACATCAACAGCAATGACACCAATATTATTATTTATAAAGTTGAAATACTAATATCAAATACCATCAATCACAGTCATCAATATTATTATTATTATTATTATTATTATTATTATTATAATTATAATTATCATGATGACAATAAATTCACACAAATATTTATTAATCAATCAGATAATAATAAAATATTGTTCAACATTTAACAGATTTAATATAACAATTTGATTTATTATTAAAACGGATTTATACAATTTATAACCGTCTAAATAAATTAGTAACATAATCGCAATCAATGTGATAAAGGACGAGAGTGATTCAAGAATTTAGCTAATTTCGCAAAGAAACTGCAAGAGTTATGAAAAAAAAATGATTTTATTTTAATATATATTTTTCCATTTAAGTGTATCCATTTGCTTTTGTATAATTTACTATTAAAACTTATGGCTTGTCTTCTTTGTACTCTCATATCATATTAGGAGGACATATTTCTTTAAGCCTTATAATTTTTTATAAATATTTTATTAATATTGCAAACATAAGAGATTTTTAAAACTAAAAGCTTTATTAAATATTTTAATGGTAGTTAGAGTCATAAACGTTTTTTTTCTTTTTTTCAAAATGAAAAATTATTGAAGAGGATACATTCTACATTTTGAAATTGTCTTTTTATATTTAAGTACAATATATATAATAGAAAAGTGGATTAGAGTAGATATAAAATAACCTTTATATATAAAATATAATTATGGGCGGGGTTGGTGTTAATTTAAGACCTTCAAAACTACATAATCTTACTTATAAACTTATTTCTTTATTACATAAAGATATTGACAAAAAGTAAGCGTTTCTGTTACAACAACCATGCCCCTTTTCTAGCCAATCTCTAAAAGAACTTATTGTAAATATATATACAAAAATTTTTCCTAATTATAAGCAATGTTATAAAGCGATTCGAAACAATTTAAAAGGAAACTGATTCTTACAGAAATTTCAACCCACTTTCTCAATTGAATTCTAACAACAAATCTATATCTACATTAATTTATATATTAACGATGATTAAGGATATTTCTCATATATATATATATATATATACAGAGTCTTCTGGCAATTGTAAATACTATGACCAACTGACCCATTTTATCTTATTTAAAAAACATAAAAATTGTAGCACATTACGGCAGCATGTATAACAGCAAAAAGACACAGATTAACCAGTTTAGATATCGTACATATGTACAATAATAAAAACTAATAAACTAGAAATGGCATGAACTATAAAAAAAAAATGTAATATGAACAAATGAGATTTGCACGCAACATACAACATATACAGGCCACATGCACTTTGTACCTATTACGAATGAACTTAACGAAAGAAAAAAACTAATAAAAAAAAACTATATACATATATATGGTCTTAAATACTCTACCAATCTTAATATATGTATACACAGACAACGTGGACTTGATATGGATCAATTTTTATCTTGGATTCTGTTCAAAAGAAAATTGTTTGTATAAGAAATTGGTATGTCTGTTATAAAGGGAGGAATGGAAAGAGAGGAATATTTATAAATTTTTTTATAGATCAATTTTTTTGTAACCGATAGAATGACTTTTGGTAAAATGGGGGCGTGACACTTAACCAATTTTGTTTAATTTATAAAAATAAAAAAACTGCTAAAAAGATCAAAATAAAATTTTAGATAATTGGCCTAATTTTTATGGTCTTAAAAGTACCGACTTTTACGGACGGACATTTTTTTTTTTTTTTTATATAAATTAAGATTTTAAAGCTGATAAAGAATATTAAACATTATAAGGATAATAATCTAATAAAACCTTTTTTTGCTAAAATGTGTATAAAAATAAGGAGACGACTACTGTTGGTATTCGAACACGAATTTATTGTGTATGGCTGCTTAAAGTACACAATAACAACAACATTTATATAAATACTAATATTTCTGTATGAATATGTTGAAGTCATCTATAGAATAATAACAATTTGCAAAACATGCATACTCACATACCAGAATGGCTGTTATAAAGGATGATAAAAAAAAAAATATAGCTTTCTGTTGTTTGTGTTCTATTGTGTGCCACTGTTTGTTATATCCATCCACCTCCATACAACTGTATATAAAATGTTAGCAATATATTCAAAGAAAGTTTTCTTCTCGTAGAGATAGACAAAAATGAAGAGTTCGATAAAGAAAACTTTATTAATGTAACACCTTTGTCGTCATTTTTCTTTTACTTTAACTTTATTTTGCTTGTTACCGCTATTCTACTTTTAAGATACATTTATATCTAAACAATTTATATATCTTGTAATTGAGTTATCGTACAGTTTACTTGTTGTTATTATTGTTGTTGTTGTTGTTGTAAGCGACCATTCTGTTAATTTGAATACAATTCTCATCCGTTCTACAGAAAGGTTGACTTGACTTGACTTGACTTGACTTGACTTGACTTGACTTGACTTGACTTGACTTGACTTGACTTGACTTGACTTGACTTGACTTGACTTGACTTGACTTGACTTGACTTGACTTGACTTGACTTGACTTGACTTGACTTGACTTGACTTGACTTGACTTGACTTGACTTGACTTGACTTGACTTGACTTGACTTGACTTGACTTGACTTGACTTGACTTGACTTGACTTGACTTGACTTGACTTGACTTGACTTGACTTGACTTGACTTGACTTGACTTGACTTGACTTGACTTGACTTGACTTGACTTGACTTGACTCAGCAACCTCAGTCTACACCGCTAACCTAAACTAAATAAAATAACATAAAAATATTCCTTGTAAGAATTTCCCTCATTTCTTGTTCCACCTTTACTTTCTACTTCAATACCTAAAGAGCTTTGTTAGCTCTTTCATTTACATAGTTTTCATTACATTTACAAAATTACCGCACTAGTCTTTTATCTATATTTTTTTTTTACATCCTTCACATTAAAGAATATATTAAGTTTGTCATTACATTTTGTAATAATCAGAAGGAGGTGTCAGACACGCTATAAAGTATTGAAATGAAAAATGGTCCCTGTGTCCGTATGTCCTTCAATTTGTTTCTGCTTATGTAACGCTATTTAAATTACGAAAAATTATTCAAAAACCACGCCCATAATCAATAAAAATCTATTTATCTTCCATAAATATTAAGCTGGCACTAACCTAAGTGATCACATATATACTTTTGAAAGGTATTTAAGACATAAGGCTTAAGTCAAGTTCAGTTTTCTTTACTTGTTTTCATATTATTACCGTTTCCTTTTTTCTAACTATTTTTAAACAGAAGAGATAGAAACAAAAACAGAAAAAATGAAAGTATTTGCATATAATTTAAGTTTTTTATTTTTTTTTTTTTTTAACTACATATATATTCATAAGAAAAAAAAATTAACTCAAAATAATTTACATATTTTATGCATATGCAAAAGGTGCAAGAGAAGAATGATTTTCAGATTTCATAAAAGCAAGTAAAAAGTTAAAAAAAAATTTGTCATTTGGCTGAGGTCAAATCTTCAATACCCAGCAAGGATGCCATCCAAAGCTCTCTGAAGGGGATATATGTTAATTTTCTTTCTGTTTTATAATTTTATAAGTAATATGAAAAATTTATTTAAAAAAATGCTTCGTTCTTAGTTTCGATTTCATTGGAGGCGTGCCGTTTAAACGATTTTTATTCATTTAAAAATAAACTGCCAAGTTGGCCAAGTTGGCAATCGATTTCTCAATTTTTGCAATCAACAGAGTGATTACCTTAGCACTCAAACAGACAGTCACGGCTAGATTGACTGAGTAATACCTGGAAGTTGATTCAATGTATATACTTTGTAAGGTCTCCAATGCCATTTTTTGGTCTTGCAAACGTTTTGTTTAATTTCCTCTATACCCCCATATACATACAGGATGGTGGGTGTAATAGAAAAAAAAAACTTCTTTTGTAAAAGTGTTTTTACAAGAATTTTAAAATTTTAAAATTAAGGTCTCAAAAAGTTATATTTTATGTCATCTTCTAGTTAGTTATACATTCAACAGTTAAAACTACTCTGAAAGTAATTTTTTTTAATATACTAAGAAATTGTTAGATTTTAGAGACTTGCTCTTCCTTTAAGTTACAACAACTGAACAGACCGGATGTTTATTCAGACATATTAATTTAAGATTGCGGATATTTCAACTTCCTTTACTTTGTATACCGTTCTTGTTGTTGGGTAAGAATATAATTTTTTTTTTATTGAGAACTTTTTTGTGTGTCCGTTTAGATGTATATTTAGCAAAATGTAGTACAATGTGTATACACTTCATACAATTTTCTTTTCATTAGAACCACTACATAAAAGGAAGTAAAGTATACTAAATTTGTTATTCTCTTTGCAACTCATAGACAAGAAGACATTAGAGACACCATGAAAATATGAGTTTTTCTAGACATGTCGGTTATTGGCTTTCTCAAGATCGTAAATTTTATGATATTGAGCTGAAATTTTGTTTTTGCGCGCTGATCGCTATTTAAAAATCGACAAAATCGATTAAGATCCACTCCCACAAACGACAAAAATATATTTATTTGCACAATAATTAAACTAAAACTCGGTACAAATGTTTACAATTATCTCAATCGTAGATTTGTCAAAAATGGGCGTGGTCGGATAACAGATATGTATACAATTAACGAAAATCTATATGTTTGCCAAAAAAATTAACCTATGAATCTGAAATTTTGTATGAATTTTTATAGTTATTCATCGATATGCCAAAAATGGGCGTGGTCGAACAAGCGACATGTCCACAATGTACAAAAAAACATACTTCACGTAAAACTTGTCTTAGATACATTAATAGAGGGCGTAATTATATACTTGCCACGCCCCCTATTGTAGATGTGCAGGGTATTTAAGATTTCGTCTAAACCAAATTTAATTTTTTTTATTTGTTTTTTTTTTTTTTATTTCCCGTTGTTGTAAACTAAAGTTTATATTATGACAATAAAACAACAACAGATGCAGAATAATACCGAACACACACACACACATACACACAAAAAACAACAAAATTATGCTTACGATCCGAACACTTCACATCATTATAGAGGAAGTAAAAAAAAAAAAAAAATTAAACAAAATTTACAAATGAAAATTTTGCTTTCTGTGTTCTGTTGGAAAATGAAACAAAATTTTTATGATAAATGTTCATCCATTACAGTGAAACGCCAACATATCATATATATACAAACAAATAAACACATGCACAGAGAATAAGCCACCATGAAAATAAACGTTATTTAAATTCAATTTTTTATTTATTTATTGTTGCCGTTCAATTTGTCATGAAAGCTTTCATTTAAAATCGTTCGGGTTACAATAGGTTACAATACGTATAAAATGCATAAGGTACCTTCCATGCATAAATAAATAAAACAAGAACAACAACAATAACAATAATAACAAACTAAATAACAATTGAATCTAAAAAAAAAAAAAAAAACGAACAAAAATTAATTAACATTCAGATTCAATTTCGTTTATAGTTACACAACTGCACACTCACATCAAAACACGCACACACATATATATATATATAAACAATGCAAAAATGTTTTTGTAGTAAAGGTGTGTATTGGTGGTGTTTGTTAGGTTCTTCCTCTAACCCCCTACAATATATCAAAGAGCTGCAATTTTATCTATGTTTTACATATACGTTTATGATGATAAGATCTAATTTTAAAAAGAATAATAAAGTGTATACCACGCCCACAATAGGGTATACTTAGCAAAATTTCAATGTAGAAATTTCTTTTTTTGAACCCGCTACATTTTTCGAACAATGGTTTTATATCAACAATCCAAGTAGATTTAATGTAATGTCCGTATGTCCGCATTGTTTATGAACGAAGAGAGCAAGTTTTTAAACTAAAGTTTTATACAGACACATTCTTGTCACACAAGGATCTCTGATATATATAGTTGGGGAGAAGTTTTGTGAACTATTCAAAAAAGTTTCCTATTACTTACTAACAATGTTGCTACATATTAAACGTGTTTCTTTTTGATGATTCTTTTTGTTTTCCAGTTAATGGTTAGTGATGGGTGGTCATTAATAGAAAAACTTTGTGTCACCAAAACAACACCAACTGCATTGTTGTTGTGCTATTTGTAAACGATTGCTGTGCTTGCAATGATTCGGTTTGTTTAATGCCCATAATAAAACCGAAACATGCAATTGCTGCTGCTAATATGTTTATAGTTTTTATTGGTTGACATTTGTTGTACAAGTCAAAGTGTTCTCATGCAAATTTCTCCCCTTCTCTCGACCTTCATATACAACTATTTACCATTAAACATTTACTGCTTATGCACACACACATACATGCTCTGATAGAAAGTTTGTAACATTACTGCAAATAAATGTAATAGTGTACCTGCTGTGCTTAATGAGATAATAGAGCGTTTGAAACTGTTTTTTTTTTTTTAGCATAAAATCAATTGAGACACAATGAACCAGCATCGAATAATTATTTTAATAAACAGTTGCATATTATGTGAGTGTAAGCAATCAATATGAGAGAGGGTGTGTTTAAAGTTTTATTACTGTATATCTTTTAATAAAGCCTCTTCACGGGGTTTTCATCTTTCTCACTCTCTTTCTCTCTCTTACTTCTTAGTTTATTTAAATGAAATTAATATAAATGTAAATAAAATCTAATTCGTTGGTATTGTGTAACAGGAACTTGATTGATATTTAAATAAAAAGCCGGCAACATTCAAATGCCAGCTACCAGCTACCAAATAAACTTTATATGATAATAATAGACTGGTATTGTACAGCATTGACAATTCTACCAGCTGCCAGATGCCTTTATTCTCTACTGTTATCTGTGTGTATATTTGTAACACTTTAGAGTGAACCAATTTCAATTTTAATAAAGGTGAATGTTCAAAACTTTCAAGCAATACTCTCAACATAAATATTTCAACACTACTATAATTACTTATACGTTTTACACAATTGCAAACTATTCTAAATTCCGTTGGGTATTCTCTAAACATGTTCTTGTATACATATAGATGTTTGTATGTGCGTTTAAAATAACAACTATAACAATGGTACATAGGTAAACATTAGTCACATATATACATATTCATACATATGCTGTGCTATCGTGTTTTAAAGTTGGTCAATCTATAGGGACAGGGTGATGTTGACGTTTAGATTTTGATAAAATTTTTTACTTAGAAATCTTCCTTTCATATACAAACATATACATAAACACACACAGCATTCCTCTCTTATGGCTCTCATAACACTGTATGTATTCAAACAAAAAAAAAAAAAATAATAATAATTTTTTACACAGCTTTTGAAATGTGGTGAGAGTACAATGGCAGAGTTCAAGTGTAATTAAATTAAATTGTAACAAGTATAAAAAGTATATTTGGCTTAGGCTAAATTTTAAATCCTTTACATATATAATAATGGGCTCAACAGGTATATGATTATGTCGTCGAATAGTTTACGTATTACGTATCAGCATCAAAGTCGTGGAGAATATATTTTTGTAAATTTTGAGCGTGTCTGTTATTCAACAACGCTCTTTTTGTGGCACATCAATGTACCGGATAGTTATAGATGTGCACACTAAATTTCAAGTTCATAGGTCAATATTGGAGTTTTGGTCGATTGTGGGCGTGTCCATTATGCAACTACTCCAAGTTTTGGCACATTCATGAATATATTCTTTGTAAGGGATTCTGGGTGCTGCAAACGTAGTGACAAAATTAGTATACCCCCTAATTTATGTTAGTGAATAAAAATAAAAAAAAATTATATTTTCTATTTAAGCCCATTCAAAAGTATTTTGTTTTGCGATTAGAAAGGCACAGCTTCTTAAATTTGTTTCATCCGTCTGTACGTCCATAAAACATTTGGGATTTTTAATCGTAATAAACTAATATTTAATGTATATATTATATAAAAAATACCACGTCCATGCTTACACTAATTATTTATCCACAGAAAGATTCTTTCACATATAATCTAAACTAATTGTTGATTTATTATTTTTTAAAGCCTTTTTTTGTAACCTTTTGCCATGTTAACATATGTTCAACAATTTTTTTTTTATACTCGTATTGCGTTTAAAATATTGAAAATTTCTGTACTGTGTTAAATAATGCGTACACCCATTAGCATACAAATTACTTTTTTATGTAAAAATACACATAAAAAAGGCGAAAGAACAGAAAGCAAATATTATGGAAAAAAAAAAACATATTTTTTTTTTAATTCCCTTCTTATCGTTATTGCTGTTACTGTTTACATTAAAAGCAATGAATTTTCATAATAAGACATTTATAGGAATTTACACAAGTTTATTATATTTTTCATTTTTTTTTTTAAATTAAATTTTTGATTTTTTTTGTTGAGTTTTTAATGAAATTTTTAATGAAACAATTTTTATACTTTCTACATAAGATATACAAAGTTTGTAATTGCGTAAGGAGGCATCAGAGACTTCAACTATTGAAAGTTGAAATTTGGTTCATTAATGTGCCAAAAATGGGCGTGGTAGAATAACACACACGCCTACTATTTCCAAAAAACGTATTTAGTGTGAAATACGACTGCTAAACACGTATTTCATGCACCTGTGCAGGGCGTTCTAATGTACTCGCCGTCCCCACTGTTTGAATGTAGATGTGAAGTGTATTTAAGATTTCGACTAAGATAAATTTATCTCTGTTGCTTATTTTAACTTCAAAACTATAATATAACGATACGATTCTTATTGATTTCTGAGAGTTCTGGGCTTTTAGTATACAAACGTGTAGTGTTGTATAAAATGGAAGAAACTTTCATACATCTACATATAAACAATGCGTTTTATATACTTCTTATATCTTATTTGTCTTGTATTATTTACAATAATTGGAAGTTTTTTTTTTTTCTAATTTTCCAATTTCTGCGTTTCATTGCTCTGTTCATTAGAAGCATTTTGTTAACAGACCGCTTCTTTTGTTAAGCTCAACTAATGATACTGCCAACCACTGTTGTCACCACAATGAAGTTGTGCTGTTTCTTTTACATTTCACTTGTTGTTTCCTTCCCCTTCTTTCAGACGCATACACACACGCACGTATATACATACTTGAGTGACCTTTATTGTTACTCTTGCACATATGGGAAACCCTCAAGTCTTTTGTCAAAACTATACATACATGCATACAAATGTAACGTTTCAACATATATATACACTGCCTTCCAGCAAATTTATAGTTGTCATCGTTTTCTCTTTGGGGTCACACTTAAAAGAAGTTGATCACACACATCTTCGCACACATGCTCACACACATCTTCTCATTTCAACTGTTTTTATACCCCTCTCTATATAATGTGGTGGATATAGTAAGTTTCTCATTTTATTTGTAAGAGGCAGAAGAAAATGTGAAAAATCTTATAATGTATATAAAAATGAAAGCTTTTACGTTATATGTAGCTAATAAACGGCTGTGTCCGTCAGTCCACTTGGTCGCGTAAGTTGATAAGTGAGATATTGATTTAAAATTTTGAAGTCTTTTTTTTGCAACTAAACTTTATGTATTTTTGCATAATAGACACGCCCACATTTCTTAAAAATTCTCTAATAAATACTATATGTATTGGTCATAAAATCCAACTCATAGATAGAGGTTTTATACGCCACAATCAAGTACCTGCCACACCCACAATTTATATATAGATATGAAATATGACATATTTAACAATACTTGCATATTTATTCAAGTTCTTAAAAGAATAACTTGTTGTTGTTGTTGTTGTTTTTGTTATGATTTAATATTTATTCCGAATGTCCAAACTTTATAAAACGCTACTGCAGGACAACGTAGTTTTATCTTTGATATATCCTTTTAAAGTATGTTTTTTATAAACAATACTCTGCGTGTACATAAAAAAAGCTCTCTCTTGCTCCAATACCCCTCGTTAACACATGAAAAATGTCCAATATTTACTTAAGCCTCATAAAACTTTCTTTATATTTAGCCTTTAACACATATGTGTGTTGTTGTTGTCGCTGCTGCTATTTCATTCATGTCATGTGTATAAGTAACTACTATTGTGTACATTAAATGAAATGAAATGTTAATACGGAATAACAAATGGTATATATTTCACATATTCTTTGTGTGCCCAAGAATTCTACACTTTACGAACCCTTTTCTACAATATGTACGTTGTCTTTTGTTGGAGAAAGTATTAAAAATAAATAAAAGAAGTAAAAAAACTAAATGAATGGTTTACGACAAATGTTAAATACCATCCAAAAATACATATAAACGATGGGCGTGGCAGGTATATGATTACGCCTTCTAATAGTATCTCAAATATGTCTCAGCTTGCCTGATTGACTGATTTTGCCCATGTTTAATATCGTTCTGCAGGCAGAAACTAGTCGTACTTTGTAAGAGTACAAAGAACAAACAAACTTATCTATATATTTTGTATCGTCTTTAACTCTTACTTCTCTGTGTTGTATGGTGCATGACAAACTTAGTATACTCCCCTCCATGTTACGTAAAGTATATAAAAATAAAAGAAGACTCAACGTTGCTATTCAACTCTTTTATAGTAACAGTATGTGGATGGGTGTTATGAAATCTCGCCTGGTGTTTAATATACAACACTTGAAGAATTTATAATGCATGTCATAACATGTCTTTACGATTGTCACTCATTCACTCATTCCAATGCTCTTCATCTGTGACCCTCCATTTTTTTCCTTTCCTCTCACTCTTTATATCGACCTTTCTCTCTCCCTTTAAGTAATCATAAAATTCATTAATGAAGTGAATACTGAGAATAACATACACACACACGCATTCACATACATACCCATTTATGAAACCTATTCTTAGTTGTTACTCATTTTTTTTTCTCTTTTGACGTTTTTGTGTGTGTGTGTGTGTGTATGGGAAGGTCTGTGTTCATAAGGCGATTGTAAAGATTCACTTGCACATAACTCCACGGGCGAATATTGCTGTCATTGCCTGCTTACAGTTATAACAAGTAAAAAAAATTCTATATATGACGGTCATCTATTCTAGGATACCCTACACATTGGTGTGTATACTATTAAACCTGCTTTTAAGATTTTATTTTTGTAGTTGTACGTTTCATTTCTACCAAAATAAAAAAAAAAGTTTCCAATTATGGGCGTGTTTGGTCGTATACCAAACCCAGAGAATTAGATCAAATTTTTGCCTTTTAGAGAATTTTATTTTCAATTTTGAGCGTGGCATTGAACAGTAATGTAGATAATTTGTAATCTAAATATGTTACAAAGGAAATGACAAATTTAATATATCTTTTTATTACGTGTAGAATAAGAAAGAATCCAACTATTCAATAAAACTATTTGGGCAATACCATCAACTTTATTGGTTCGTTTATACATTTTCTTCATCTTTGTTCTCCTTTTTTTTTTTTTGCAATATCACCCTTATCAAGCAAACTCTCACTTAATGAAATTAATTAGTAGTAGTAGCATTCATTATATGGAACATATCAAGCGTGTGTCATGTAGAAGGTGATGTCTTAGCTGACTGGTTTTGTGAAATATTTTTGGCAAACGTTTATATAAAAACGTTTTGAAATTGTGACACATTGACATGATCTTACAGATTATACAAAATTGCAAATATAAGTTATGTTGTTGGTGTCATGAAGCGATATGTAAAATTGTGAAATATAATTTCCACTGTTATAAACTTTCGAAATGAAATAAAATTTTATAACTACATCAGGTTGTGCATGAATGGGTGTAATTTGGTAAAAATCGAATCTTAAATAATTTTCAACTTTACAACGGTAAGCGTGGCAAATACATATATATATATGTATTGCGCCCTATGTATTATGCAGCAGCTTCAAAGTTTTACGTTGAATATAGTTTTTGTAAATTGTAGCCGTGCTTGTAATCCAACTGTACCCATTTTTAGCATATCAATGGATGGGCTAACTATGTATACGCATACCAAATTTGAAGTTCTTAGATCAACTGTTGTGCCAGATACATAGGTTTTTAATTATTGTGGGCGTGTTTATTATCCGACCATGCCCATTTTTAGTTCATCAGTGGATAGTATAACTGTAAATAATCATACCAAATTTTAAGTTTGTCTTGTTAATGGTTGTTGGCAGATATATCGATTTTTATTGATTATGGGCGTGGATCTTGTCCGATTTTGCCCATTTTAAATAGCAATTTGCGTGCAAAAATTAAAAGCGTTTGTATAAAATTTCAGCTCAATATCTCAAAATTTACGAAAATAATGAGAATGATAACAATAGACAGACTGACGGACACCTGGATACACGTCTCCTGACGTAATACTTAACTGTAGTCCCAGGAGAATTGCCGTTGGACGTTCGAAGTAGTTTTAGTGGGTGCAAGTTCCACACTGACTGGGCTTTCAAAGCTTTCCCCTTCGTTAAAAAAAAAAAGAAAAAACATCTGGACCCACGGACATGGTTTGACTCCGTTTTTGATGCTGATCAATTATATATATACTATGTAGGGTGTGTGACGCCTCCTTCTGACATACTTAATATAACCTCTCCATTTTATATGGAGTGAATTTTTAACAACATGAGAATATATATGAAACATAAACACTGACATAAACATAAGTATGAAAATTGAATAGAATTTAATATATGCATGGCCCATAAATAAATAAGTTTCTTTTCATGTTTCATTACCGTACAGTTTACTGTTCATTTTTATTGTTATTGTTGCTTATTTATGTGAAAATTTATAACAATAATAAATAAATCCTACAACAGGTGGACTGTACGTATGTACATATGTATGAATGTATAATTTAATGCTGTAGGTAACGCATAAGTTTCAATAACTTACACTTTTTTCTTATGCACTCCATATGACCATAGTTTTAATGGAAGGTAGTGAAAGACACTTAACAGGAGTTTATTGCTGTTGTTGTTATTGTTTTTTACTTATAAAACTGTTGATTCATGTTGAGATCGTTTAATATGTAGAAGGAAGAATAGAATGCTTTCATCTAAAGAATCATGGCTTCATTTCTACAGGTAAATATCCATAAAAAAAGTTATTGACGTTGTTATAAGTATTTGAAATAAAGCGAAATTCTTTCAATAATAGTAAAATTTCATTTTATTATAATTTATTTAATTTGCTTTAATCACTTTTTGGAACGATGATTGCGAAATCAATCTTTGTAGCTACGTAGGTCCCTTGTTTTTACACTTTTCACATAAGAGTGGATAATACTAAGTTTGAAATTGTGTTTGTAACACTCAGAAGGAGGCGTCACAAAGTATATATATACTTGATCAGCATCAAAAACTCCATCAATAATTTAAGCATGTTTGTCCCTGTGTCTGTCTGTTTTTAGGATTCTCACAGTCGTACAATGTGAAATATTGAGCTGAAATTTTGTAAAGACATTTTTAGTTTGTGGCACCAGATCGCTATTTAAAAAATTAGCAAAATCGGTCAAGAGCCACGCCCAAAATCTGCAAGAATTTCTTTTTATCGGCCACAAAAATTAAGCCATAATTTGATATGAAACAATATCTATACTTATTCTATTTATGAATGTTGCGAAAATGGGCGTGGTCGGGTAACAGATACGCTCACAATCGATTAAAACCAATTGACTTGACCTATGAACTTGAAATTTGTTGCACCTACTAGTTTTTTCATTCACTGATATGCTAAAGATAAAAGTGGTCAATTAACCCACGGTTAACTGTCACAACCACTATTGCAGATGTGAAAGGTATTAAAGATTTGACCTAAACCAAATTTAGTTCTCTTACTTTTTTTTATAATCACTTTGTTCAACTTTAACTTTTATGCCAGTATATCTACATATACGTCTCATTACATTATTACATGTTTAATTGTGCATTTGTGAAGAAATGTTGAATATAATATGTGAATGTGTTTATTATTGGATATTGAGTGTTTATTTACAAATATGTACCGGTATAGGTATACATGTTATAATCATTGACTTTGACACTCTCTGCTCATAACAAACTGTCAATTTAGTTTTGATTTTCTCTTTACCACAAAACATACCGCACATTCATGTTCCAATACATACAAAATATATTATACAAGCTTAATGCAATACAATGGCATTCATTTTGAGTGTCTTGTACAATGTGTAGCTTAATCATGGACCGGAATACAACATATTAAGTGAGCATAAGTTTATTTTATATATGTGCCATTGACGCTGTTGTTTTCATTGTTGTTGTTGTTGTTGTTGTAGTAGTAGTTTGTCTATTCATACTATTGCTTCCATTGTCTATCATTTTGTAATTGACTGGCATACTAACATAATATACATATGTAAGCAAGCAATTCATGTCAATTTAATAAACATCAATTTAACATCACTCATACGCCACCAAGAACCTCTAATAATATTAAATTGTAAAAGATAACGCGAACAAATACTTAATGTGTTTATTAAATTAATAATTATACAAATTAAAGTCATCTAATTTATAATATGTAAATAAAAATATTTAAATGTTTAATTTTATTAAATATTTAATTTTAAATACCTTATGCTAGTGCTTTATGTATAAGCTGGCAAGTTGAGTTTTATATGTTATATGATTTATGTTATTTATAGTAAATGGACAAACATATTTAGATCGATTCAGTTTTTAATGCTAATCAAGAATATATATAGTTTGTAAGATCTCTAATGACTCCTTATATGAAGGGTATAAAAAATGTATATATCAACTGTAAAAATCATATAAAAAAAAATTATATTTAATAATCAATGAATCAACAATAAATCACTTTTATTTATTACATAAGTTTACATGCATGAGTTGATGTTTTTATCAATAAAATAATTAATCAATACATTAACTTTTATTTATTTGTATTATTGATCTATCTTTTGTTTGTTTCTGGTAATAATGCACTTGGCCAAAAATTCATTAGATAGAAAATTGTAGCACACACATATAGATACGTTCACCTAATTAATGTTGATACAATTCAAACCAGGTCATATGTTCGTTTTCAAAGAGCATTACAAATATGTTTGTGAAATAGAAACTGATTAGTCAATGTTTTCGAAAATTTATTTGAAATTATTTTACATACAAATGCATCTTCTTAATACAAATGAATAAACATACATTCGAGGTGTTGCAAACGGAATAACAAACTTTGTATAAAAATAGGAAAAGTTTATAAATATTACCAAACACACCTTACTACACTTAAAATATGTTAGAGAAAAAAAAAACAAAAAATGAACAATTAAATATTAAATATTTACATAACAATTGTTATGTTTTAATCATTAAGGCAATAATGGCGGTTTGTTTATTGACCATTTTTTGTTGTTATAATTTTTTTTTTTATTATTTATTTGCTCTAAAGCATTGTATTTGTATTGTTAAGTGCATTCTGTGCTGTTAAATAAACAATTTGCAATTTGTAATAAAATAAAATAATAGCAATAATTAAGCAAACATTACAACAAGACACACATTTTTAACATATGTTATGTACGTTTTCATATACTATTTATATTAAAGTTTTTTTTTTTATGCACTTGTTTACCTAGCGTATACATATGTGTGTATTAAATAAATAAAGTGTCGGATGGGATTGATGTTCAGAGATATTAAACTTATTTAAACATTTATTTATTGTATTAATTTTGTTGGAATTTTTTTATTTTTTTATTTTTGAAGGTCAAACGACTTGTATACAAATAACTCTTTTTCGTTACTAACATGTACAAGGAATATACATAATAATATGAACATCTGATATATACAAAATATTTGTTTATTAATAAGGTGTTGCAAGCCACTACTTTACTTTTAGAACAGTTGCATAGATTCGTAGAGTGTCTAAATAGTTTTGCTGACACTTTTGCCGCGATAGTTTTATGTTGTCTGACCAGTTAACTTTGTTTTTTGCTCACTTTTCGTTGATGATTGTGTTTATATTATTTTGTTCATGCCTCGTATATGTTTATATAGTGAATGCCTTAAAAAACGAGGAGTTTGGTGTCTTTTGAAGGAAGAAAATCATTCTAATATTAGTTGCAAATGGCATTAGAAAGTAACTAAATAACTAAATAAACCTGACTTAGATCAAATCTTAGATACTTTACATATCTACATACATATGATGGTCGTGGGTGGGTATAAACATAACAACTTGCCAGCCAAGCTTTACGTTAAATACGGTTTTTTTTTTTTTAAATTGTAAGCATGCCACACCTTTTTTGAAATATCAATAGATGAGCTTATTATAAAATGAGTTTACATAAAATTTCAGCTCAATGCGAACGATATATGGACTTAGGGGCATAGAAACATAGAAACGGACGTATGGACATATATATCTTAATCGACTTTGTTTTTCATATTAAATACGAATATACATATTAATCCATTTGATATAGATGTTACATTTTATATATTATGTATAAACTTAATATTTTATTGTTCTTAAATGATCGTTTTTGTAACTTTTGTGCCATATTTGAAAAGCATTCAATGGTGAACAGTTAACAAGCATATTTACAACAAATTATGTGTCATGTGGTTATCCTGTTAGTTGTACTAGAACGCTTATATACAGACACATACACACATACATCTCTATACGATAATCTCTCTCTTGTGGTTTGTCCTAATTAAGATTTGAATATGTGCTTTTCAAAAATAATTTTCACTCTATGGCCGCCATTATATATACACACACACACACATACATATACTGTCGATTTACGCTTCGGTGCATTATTGTTGCTGCTCTGTTTCACAAATGCCAAATAAAGTATAAGTATGTATAGAAAGAAGTGTTGGATCCAAAAGCTGTTGTGTTTATGTGCGTACACCTAAATTTGATTACAAGCTAAAAACGTAGATATATATATATATATATATATGTAGAGTACAATTATAATGGGCTTAAATTATTTTCAACTACTTTACTAAGCTCAGTGCAATACATTTATGGTATAGTGATGTTGTGTTGTATATACACCATGTCTATTCTATTTATGCGTGTGTTGGTGTAATTGTTAGCAATTTGTGTGAAATCAGCTTAAAATTAACAATTTAACAGAAAGTTTTGCTTAGGGCAGCATTTTCTGTTCAATCTTCTTAAAACTATTTCTAACCAGGGAATGGCTACCAAACACTCGCATCTTTACCAGCAGTATTCTCTTTATCAGCATTTTTCTTTAAGTCTAAATATATATATACTCTCTCCCTCTAGTTTTTAAAAATTAATAAAAGTTTATATTGTATGTATTTTTGTATTCGCGTTTTCTTTTCAATTTTTCCTTTTTCACATTAAATTAAACAGCTAGATGTTGAGTAAAGCCATAAGTATAATTTTGTTTTTTATGTGTCATTTAAATAATCATGATTATTATTATAATATAAAATAAAATTTACAGTTTGAGAGGTAATGGAAAATGAGAAATCCGTATAAGATGAGGGGTATATTAAGCGTGTCATTCCATTTGTAATTATTAGAGAAACGTGTCAGATACTATACACAAGGATATATATTGAAAAACTAAAGCGATCCATTTGTCCGTACGTCTGTCTATGGTTGGCATACTCACGGCTGCTAAACTGAAATAACAAAACAGCCATTTTTAGTATCTTTACGCAGATCGTTATTTTAAAAATTCATTAAAATGTCACACCCACAATCGACAAAAATCGATTTATATGTCACAAAAATTTAGCTATAAATTTAAAATTAAAATTTAATATATATAGTTGTAATGGTCGAATAATAGATACGCCTACAAATGAAAAATTTTTATCAAGATGCCATAAAAATTATCTTAAACTTTGTTATAAATGTTTATAGTTACCCTACTATGTAACAAAAATGGGCATGGTTGAGTAAAAGATCATAAAGATCAAAATATTCATATTCAGGATATAATCTGACCTAATACATATACTAATAAAAAGCACAATAATATGCCTGCCACGCCCACTATTGTAAATGTACCCTCCCCATTTAAGATTTGGCTTGAGACAAATTTAATTATAATTCTTGTTTTAATAACAAACAAAGCAGATAATATTTTATATAAACGGATATAAACTTAAGTTGGCCAATTACTAAAATATAAGAACAAGAATTGTATACTATATTTAAAAATGTTAATTTGAATTAAAATATACCATTATTTTGTTATATTTTTAAAGGTTTTTATCTTCATTACTGAATGAATAAGATTATTTGTCCATACGTCCGCTTAAATTTTAGGAATTCATTGAGTACAATTTTTACATTTAATATTTACATTTTATAAGTATACCGTAAAAACTTGAAAAAAAAAAAAAAATCATACTTGAACTTTTTACACCTTACACGAAATCTTTATCGTTTAAATTACTAAAAAAAAATACCTTTGCTTTCAACATTATTTTTATTTGTAAATAAATAATTTTTTTATTTAAAAGTTAATATTTTATTAAAATATACTTTTTTGTATATATTAAAGAACAAAGGGACCTTTTTATAAGCTTTTTTAATAAATCTAGGAAACAATTAAGTAAAGGACATACGGACAATATTTTTAATAAATTTCTTAATTTGTTTTTCTGGTAAACAGTGTAGGGTAGTTACGGTTAACAATTTCAGATAATTATATATATTGCTGGTGGAGAGAAGCATAAGTAATAAGTAAATTGTTATTTATTTATTTTATATTATTTGTGTTTATTCGCTTGCTTGCTTGCTTGCTTGCTTGCCTGCATTTACTGATGAGTAATTTTGTTGCTCATTGCAACGACATCACATCCTTTTATTCTATAAGCAACAATTCCACCATTTCGTATTTTGTTTTCTTTTGTGAAAACAGGCTGATATTTAACGGTAATATTATAGTGTTGTGAAATTCAGTTCAGATACAAAAAAGAAAGCAAAATGGAAAGAAAACATAATACCATATAATCAACAAAAAGTACGTTATGCTATACAAAGGCAACTATTAAACTAGTAGGAAAACTTAATTTGGCTTAAGCTAAATCTGAAATACCCTTCACATCTACTTACAAATGGTGGACGTGGAATATATATGATAGTGTACGTATACATCTCAGCTTGCAAGTAGAGTTTTACGCGGATTACAGTTTTTTTGTAAATTGCAAGTGTATTTGTTAACCGACCATGCCTATTTTTGGCATATCGATGGTTGCAATATCTATAGATGTGTATACTTAATTTCAAGTTTATAAGTTAAATTTTGTGACAGATATAAAGATTATTGTTTGCTGTGGGCGTTTTTCTTATCCGACCACGCCCATTTTCGATACATTGCTGGTTGAAATAATTATAAATATGTGTACCGATATGAAATATTCTAGCTCTATTTTTTTTCGGCCTATAAATCGATTTTTATTTATTGTGGGCGTGGCTCTTGACTCATTTTTCCTATTTTAAATAGAGATCTGCTTTCAAAAATTAAGAGTCCGTGAGAATGCGAACAACAACAGCCACGAACATACACGTCTAGATTGACACAGTTTTTGTTGCTGATCAAAAATATATATATTTTGTAGGGTCTCTGACGCCTCCCTTTGGGATTGACAAGATTAGTATAATCCCATCTTATGTGTAGGGTATAAAAATAGAAATGAAACGAATATGGTTGTTGCTGCTGTTGCTGTCGCTACTGTTTGGTTGGTTGGTTAGTTGATTGGTTTTGTATTGTATTCGCTCTAATTAGTGGTGGATATGAATTTTCGTACTAGTGAAAATGATGCAATGATTTTGTGATTTTGTGAGTGTGATTCGGATATGAAAAATATATACGTTCGCATATATACAAAGCAAGCACGAGAATAGTAATAGTGATGATGGCTATGATGGCGATGATGATATTGACGATGATTCTTGTGGCTATAGTTGGTGTTCAACATAATATTGATGTTGTAGAATTTTTGTTGCCGTTACGCATACTCCTCTGTTACTGTGTTTACGGAAATGTGTTTGTTTTATGTTAATTTGTTGCTATTTCGTTTCGTTATTGTTCGAACTGAAAATCAACCGCACAGATAAATTTTTCAAAGAAAAAACGTATTTGCCTTGGCAAACTAATGTGAGCATAATTTTATGAACAATACATATGAGTAGGGTGTACACACATATCCAAAAAAAATGTTCAATGTTAGGCCATGTATTACGATTACAAGTTTTGATCGGTTTAATGAGTTTGGAAAAGATGAAGACTTGCAAGGTGGTAAGGGGGGGAGTTGGGGTAAAGAGAAGAGAAAAATTTTTCAAAATTTAGTTTCATACAACATGAACATAATAAGTACTGTATATAATACATGATGCTTAAATGATTTCCTGAGTATCCCTTTCATCTACTGTAGACGTGGCACATATTTAATTATGTTGTCTTCTAAATATTAACATCCTACTAGTATGACTTGGGATTACATAAGGTTTTTATGTATTGTAGGCGTGTCTTCTCCTCTATAATTAGAGCAATTGTGAATATTTGAAATAAATTTCAACTTTATAGCTTCATTTTTGAGACGGACAGTTAGATTTTTCTTGATTAGGGGCGTGCCTCTTAACCTATTTCTTTCCAATTTACAATTATATATTTATTAAACTTTTTAAAATATAGTGAGTTCGTTTAAAACAGTTCTCCACATGGACGGACACCACTAGATTGAAACAGATTTTGATGCATATCAATTAAAAATGTTTCATTAATACTTATAAATAATATATACATATTTCTTATATATACTTTTATTTTGTATAGACGTTAGTTTTCTTCTGGATTTTGTCAAATTGAACAACACACATAATATACCTTCTTCTTTTATACAGAGACTATACGTACATAAAGTGTACCTGCCTCAGCTTATAATTCTAACCAATCAGATGTTTTATATGGACAGTTAGGTAGTCTGCCATTAACACAATGTAGTCGATAAGGTATTAAAAAAAAAAAAAAGAAAAAAAATTAATTTGCTTTTATTCTCTTACACGATTTTTATTCATTATTTTAGTTTTTGTTGTTGCTGTTGTTCCTGTACAACCATTCCGCCAAATTTATGGTAATTTTTTTTCTACCTTTGTAGTCAATATTTTGAATTTTTCTCTGTTCATTACAACATTACAAATAGAAGAGTTGATAGAGTAGAATGAATAGAAAGAAAATTTTTGTTTGTTGAAAATCAAAATTATGAACATTAAGTGTATGTGTGTACATTCCATTCAATTTCATGAACACAAGCTTCACATATTGTATGGAAGCAGTATGGATTCTATAATTATAAAGCTATATAGAATGATTAATGAATGATTAATAAAGGATGATTCATTATGAGATTTGATTTTTGATTTCAAAAAATTTCATTTTAAAAATTTCATTAAAAATATGAAATTTTTCATTTTGAATAAAAAATTTTTTTTTTCAATATATTTTAGAAATTGTGTAAAGATTGTTAAAAGAGACCGTCATGGTATACATGTCACGTCCATAGGTAACAAAAATGTGAGAAGGGTTTCCAATATTTCTATAGTTTTGTTGTTGTTGTTATTATAAGTGTCATCCACATACATATTAAGAGATATAATCCAGACATGTTTGTTTATACAAAACGATATCGATTTGCATAAAAGTATATACGACAATGATTATTTTATGTTGTTCTATACTAACTGATTACGTATAATCACAATCACCACCACCACCATCACCACTAACAACAACAATAATAATGCAAATTTATTAACTGTGTCTGTCCTATTATGTGTGCAATTGAGTAATTTCAGCTTCAAGAACAGCTATTGAACATAACTCTCTCTCGTTCTCTCTCTCTCTCTCTTGTTTGCATTCATTCAAAAACATTCATGCAAATTATTTGTAAATATGCTTTCATTAGTTAGTATTATACATGATATATATATGTATGTATGTGTGTTTGTTAATTTTGTTGTTTCCCTATATAAATCTTACTACTTATCTATATGTGTCGAATGAAAATTTGGTGTCGATCAGTTGCTGCCGCTACTATTGTTGTTCATGTTAATAATTAATATATAGTAGTAGTTGTAAAACATTTCATGAATTTCATTCTAAATTTTGTTATATGAGATCTTATAATATAATCTAATCATTTCATTTAATTAATGCAATTTCGTTAAGACAAAGCTTAACTTGAATTGGTCTGATGATGAATTGTTAGTTGCTTAGCAATGGTTGCTTGGTTCCAGAGGCTTTTCATACCTTTCTTATAACATATGGAGTGTATATTGGTTTTGGTTACATTTTCGCAAATATTAGAATAGAATCTAAGCTGATTTAGTCCTTCTGTCTGTAACTTATTCTTTTGTCCTTATCTTGATTGAAAAAAAAATTAAGATTTTGAGCTGAAATTTGGTACATACAGGCTTTACATGTTGATTAATAGGAAAAGTCGCTTCCATTAAATGTACGTAAGAAAATTTTACTTAATTGTATTTAAAGCAAAACAAAAAAAAAAAAAAAGCTGCAGACGTTTTTTATACCTTTGCCATGATATATTTCTTTATTTATTTATTCATCCTGCTTCGTTTCGTTTTGTTACAAAAACATGTGTGTTCTTTATAAATTAAAAATCTCATTAGAAGCATACTCGTACATCACATCACAGTTATTTCATATTCGTTTCTCTTTTTATGATATAACGCAAATGAATATAATAAATATTTAATTGAATTAGTTTTTAATTGTAAAGCAATTGTGTTATTATAAAATATATATAAAAAAAGTGTAAAGTAGAAAATTTACTTTTTAATTTCATTTTATCATTATTTTACTATTGTTTTACTATAATTATATTATTATGATCCACATCAACAGAACATATTTCTTTTAATTAATTATTGCCGTAGGTATGAACATTTTTATTACATATTTATCATTTATAATATTTGTACAAGTGATAGTCGGTTAAGTGCGATTATTTAATATGCTTCACAACTTAGTTTCACAAATTATAGTATGCAAGGCTTTGCCATATAAATCATTACGTCAAAATGTCATTGTATGGAATGGATGGAGTTCTAGAAATACTCCGATTGGATCCAAACAGCTTATTATTCAGCTAACTAACTATTTTTGGCAAAATTTTTTTTAAAAAGCTTAAGAATTGGTCGTTATATAAAAAGGGGTTCTAAAAATTATTCAATTCGTTTTTTTCTTTCTTTCTATAAGTTTTATATAATCTTTCATGAAATTTTATTAAAATATTTATAAAAATGTGACCTGTGATTAGACGTAGAACGTATGGACACATATCGATTCAGAAAGCGATTCTGAATAAATTCAAAAACTAGTAAGAATTTCATCAAAAAAGTTCGATAAATATAGTAGACAAGGTTACATGAAAATATAATCCATAAACGGACATACAGACACAAATTGTTAAATCGATTTAAAAAGATATTTTTTTATTTCTCTTCAAAATATTTTTAATATATTTCCTCTTTGCCAATAATTTTAATATATTTTCTATATATATATAATATATGCAAAGAACTAAACAAAGTTAATTTGGATATTCTCTAGGTAGGACATCTATTGTAACTTCGTTTACCCTAGATGTGGTGTAGAGTAAAAAACACATATCGTGTGGTTAAATACTGATGTGGTGGATACTTTTATGTGTGAAGAGTTATTTATATAATTTATGGTCATAAATTTACACACATTGAGACTTAATTATAAGCATGTAAATATGACTGTATAGTTAGGCTTTATATTTATTGTTGTGGTAAAGAATTATGGTAAAACTTACCAAACTTATTTACTTAGTAGGAGAATAAAGATTCTTGCACAAGAGTAAAGATATGAGTATGCGGTTATTAGTCAACTGAGTACAGAGGCGGTGAGTTTAATTAACAACAAATACAGTTTTCCGTTGAGTTATTACATATGTCGCTCATGTTGGCCTCAGCTAAATCGCAAACGAATCAAGAATTTACTAAGTCTTAATAGTAAAAACGATCTCTACGCTTTTGAGAGGCTTTCTCTTATAGTCATAAAGTACGGTACCCTATACATAACTTTCTGTAAGAGCTGTGGAGAAGATCGAATCTGTAAAATATTTGCTTTGTAAATTTCCAGGAACAGGAAAACGTAACTATCTTCAATTTTCAGACGATCTGACATAATTGGGGGAAACATAGATAATTAATTTCTAGATGGGTTTTTGATATTAGTATGAATATAAGTTTTTGTAGGTATCAAAATGAGTCACAATGCCATCATCAAAATCATCTTATTGATGTACACCCTTTGTACTTATCTATCTACTTAGCAAACCTTTCCTTGTAATGCTCCCTAATATTCACTTTATATATTGTGAATAAATTTTTTATAATTAATTTAATTAATTTATATATATATACATATGTAAAATATTATTTAATTTGTATTGCTTATCGAAAATTAATTAGGTTAAGAATTAATTTGCAATGAACACAATTTTTTAACCCCCCTCCACCCCACATGATTTATTGGTATACTAAGCATATCATTCCGTTTAAAACATTCATTCTTGATAAGAATTTAAAACTGTGTCCACCTAGACATATGTATGCCACTCTCAAGATTGTAAATTTTAAATGATTATGTTAAAATTTTATATAAACACTTTTTGCCACAGATCGCTATTTAATTAGGGCAAAATTTGTCAAAAGCCACGCCCTTAAAATAATATAAAATTTATTCATTCGTTACAAAATCGAACTACAAATATTTAATAATTAATTCATCTATTAATGTGTCAAAAATGGGCATGGTCACATAACAGATATGCGCACAATTTACAAAAAACCGCACTGAGCGTAAAACTCGATTTATCAAATTTACATACAATTGTAGAGAGATGCGAAAGGGTTTTTACAATTTGACTTAAGCTAAATTTAGTTTTCTCACTTGTTCATATTAGTTTATCTTAAAAAAAATTTTATTTTGCATATTTTTGTTGTTGTTGTTTTTTTTTTTGTTATTACATTACTAAAACATAAACATGGATTAAATGTGGTTTAGTTTTTTATTGTTTTTATTTTTTTATTTTTTGGTAATTTTTAAAACATTTTTTTGTTTTCATTTAATGCTAATATTTAATAGAATGGAATATATACGATAAGTATAAGCTTTTTATTAGGTAAAAATTAATTTGTTTGTACACATATAAGTTTTATATAAAAATTTTAATATTATAGAATTATTTCAATCAGTTTAAATCTCTTTGTATTGAAAAGTTTGATCAATTATTTAATTGTTTTTAATTTTCATTACACTTTTAATTGTTTACTTTAATAGCATTTAATAGAATTTAGAGATATGTATGGAAACAAATAAGAAAACTAAAATCCTCATCTATAATAGTGGGCGTGGCGTGTGTGGATTACGCCCTCTAATAGTGTGTATACTACGTATCAGATTGGACATTAATTTTTATGCTAAACGGTTTTTTGTAAATTGTGAGCGCGTCTGTTATTCGACCATGCATATTTTTGATAAATCTATAGATGGAATAACTATACATGTCCATACTAAATTTCAAGTTTATAGGTCAATGTTTATGGCAGATTGTGAGCGTGTACGTTATTCCATTTTTGGCACGTTGATGGATTTGTATTAAATTTGAAGTTCAAAGTTAAACTTAAGAAGCAGAAATGTAGGTTTTTGTTGATTGTGGGCGTGGCCCTTGATTGACCCATTTTAAATATAGATCTGCGTGCAAAAACTAAAAAAATATATCTGCTAACAGACACGCGAACACATGGACATAGTTGTTCACGTAGACTCACTTTTTAATGCTTATTAAAAATATATAAACTTTATAGGGTTTCTGATGCCTTCGTCTGGATGTTGCAAATGGAATGACAAATTTTGTATATCCTTATATCTTATGTCGAGGTTATAAAAAAAGGGTATAATCTGTAAAGTGAATTATAAAAAATATACATTTTTTTTAAAAATGAAAGTAAATAAAGTTCTAAGCCGTTTAAAAAGAAAATTTTTGTACAAAATTGCCACCTAAACCTTTTGAACTCAGACCATTATATAAACTTTTAGAATATTATTACTTTTCCACCTAAAGCCACAGGGGGCACAGTACAATTGATGTTTCGTTCGCAACACAGAAAAAAAAACGGTGCTGCAGACTCTACAAGTACCAGCATTACATTCGCAAAAACTTAACTATCTATAAATAAGTTATAATAGTAAAAATTTATTATGATTTTTTGTGTTCATGTGTCAAATATGGGCGGGGTTTTATAGATAAGAGACATACAGATATGTCCACAATTTGCAAGAAATCTTATTAAGTTTATTATAATATTTTCTTCTTATTTGTGTTCTCATTAAAAATATTTCAATACAATTTTTGTGTTGTTGTTGTTGTTTTCGTTCAATTAATGCTTTTATTAAATGAACGTTTAAATTTATAATTAAATTATTTTCATTGATGCTTCATATAAACAACATAATCTAATATATTATAAAAATATTTTCATAAAATTTTGCGCTAATTTTCGCTAGT
Source organism: Crataerina pallida (assembly GCA_949710015.1). NCBI lineage: Eukaryota > Metazoa > Arthropoda > Insecta > Diptera > Hippoboscidae > Crataerina > Crataerina pallida. The sequence continues at coordinate 24,475,697 of OX453291.1, forward strand.
TTTTTTTTTTTCTTTATTATCACCGAATTTGTTTATATTCATTATTTAATGTTTGTATTAAATTATAAATATTGAAAAAAAAAAATTATTCGACACTTATTTTCTTTTTGTTTATTTTGAGATTTTTCATTTTTAAATGTTTTATCAAAAATGAAAAAGAGAACACGAGAATACAGTTCAAATCCAATCATATGCAGAAATTTTCAAAGGGCAAGGCAAGCATATAATTATGCTTCATATTAGTGTATGCCTTACATCTCAGCTTGCAAGTCAAGTATGACGTGGAGATTTTTTTTTTTTTTTTTTTGTAATCGTAAGAAAGCCAAAAACGGACATACGGACAACGTGTCAGTTTTTGATGCTGATCGTAAATATATATACTTGTAGGGTCTCTGGCGCCTCCTTCTGCATGTTGCAAACGAAAGGATAAACTTATATGGAGGGTATAATAAAAAACTAAAAACAACAGCAAAAACAACAAATTATGTTTTGTGTAAAAATGGAATAAAAAAAAAAAAAACAATACGTGAAAAAAGTAGGGCCCGAATGAAGAATGAAATCTGAAAATATTGTTTGTATAAATGTTTAGGTGTGTTTAACTGGGTGAATGTATGTACATACGTATGGAATGTAACCTCAAACGTGCTATATATTACATATTGGAGGATTGGCAAATGCCAAGATAGATATAGTACCAGGAAAAGAGTAAAAGGAAGACCAGAATTTAGTGTTACTTTAACACCCGTAAACAAAAATTAATAAAACAAATAAGTAGAAATATTGTAGTCTGTCATATCTGAACATTCAATACCCTACACCATTTAAGTCTATATAGTTTAGTATATAAAAAAAAAAAAAAAACGCGAGGCATAGACGCGATCATAGACAAGTTACTCTAGTAGAAAACCTTATATGGGAAGGGGTTCTAAAAATGGCCCAATCCGATCCACATGTACTTCAGCCAAATATTAGACTAAATAATTATTCTTTATCAAGTTTAATGAAAATATTTCAAGAATTTATTATCGTCATATAAAGTTTTTTTTTTTTTTAAAGGCAGAGGATTCTAAAAATTGTTTAATCCTCACCAAATATGATATAGGGAAATATTAAGCTAAGTACATAGTTGTTTTGTACCAAATTTTTTCAAAATATATATGAAGAATTTCGATTTTTTGCCATATAAAGGCTTGCGTCAAGAAAGGATGTTACATGAAAGGAGATTCTAAAGATTGTCCAATTCAAAATATTTTTAATAATTTGAATTTTTATACTAAGAATCGCTGTTGTACCCAATTTCAGCAAAATGTATTCAAATTTGTAACAAAAACTTTGCTTATAAATTTACATGGACCGAGGGATGTACTTAAAACGACTCAGAATTAAATATCTGCCCAACTTAATATACCCTTTGCCAGTAGCGGTATAGGGTATAAACATAGATTGAAAATAAGAGAAAACAAAAAAATAATAATAACACAACAACAACAAACAACATAAAAATCGAACAAGCATTAACTTGATTTCAATGCTTACCAATACAAAGACAATCATATACATGATTGGAAGTCTACATCATATAAACAAACATGTTCACTTCTATAACCGTAACATATAGCATATAAAATACCAATACCTACATACATACATCTAGGCATTTAAAGCTGTTCTAAGTGCTTGGATGAGTTAGTGTATACATGTGGAGTTCATTTATTTGTATGTTTTTAAAATTGGATTGAATGTGCGAATTGGGACTTATTTCTCCATATGAATATATAAATGTTCATAGCATATGTACACACACACACATATATATATATATATATACAAATGTATAGAATGTAGAATGGACTAAGGCAATGGTCAGTCGGTTTGTTGATTGTGTTGTGTAACTTGAATAAGCGGTTGTAGATCGAACAGGAGAAAGTGTCAAAATGGTATTGTTGCTGCTGTTGTTTGTATTGGTTTTGGTTCAGTAAAGTTTAGTGCATGGTAAACCAACACTATCAACTTTCTCAGTCATGCACTGTTTTTTTTCTCACTCTCTCTCTCTCTCTCTCTTTGTATAGGATTCCAAGAAAATAATAACTTTCTCTATATATTCACACACACACATATACACTTTTTTATATATTATATATGTGAAGGTGTATATATATATATATAATAAACGTATAACTAGGTTGCTGTCTAATGTGTTTGTGTATTTGTTGTAGCTATTATTCGTTGTTATTGTTCATTCTTTTATTGTGTGTAAGAAAAATCAATGCATTTTCCTGGACTTTTAACGCCAAACAATAGCAAGTGTAAGCATAAAATTTTTTTATTTGTTTGGATTTTTTTTACTTTTATTTTGTTTGTTTTTTAAACACTTCAAATTAATATGAGAGAGATAAACTAAACTTGTTATTGTGTTTGCAAATAGCAAAAGTATAATTTAAAAATCTTTAGTGATGATCTAGCTTAGGTCTTCAAAATTTGAATCGAACTATGTAAAAATGTCCGTCCGTGCCAATTGTAAATTTTGATATAATCAGCTGAAATTTAGGCAGATTTTTATGAAAATTGGAAAAAATTGGTCGAAAAAAATTTCATCCATTTGCCACAAAAAACTCTATATAACTCTATAAACTCTTCTTGTGCATGAATATTCCAAAAGTGGGCGTGGCAGAGCAACAGGCATAACCATAATTTACGAAAAAAAAAAATATTTTGCCTTAAAATGCAGCTTGTTACAGAGCGCACTCAGATACCTGCCACACCTTTTTTTTTTTTGGTTATATGGATGTAAAGGATATTTAAGATTTGACCAAAGTCAAATTTGTCTTTTTCTTACTCGTTTATATTCTTTGATTTTCTTCACAGCAAGCAGCTTAAAATTTATAGTATATGCTTCCTTTCATATGTGCTCGTTGATTTTTCGTCCTTCCTGTTCTTATTGTGGTCAAGCATATATGCATGTATGTATGTATGTTTATGTTTATGCTTACCATACCATATGATATAAAGTGTTTTGCTTTTGAATGGTTAAGACTATTTTGTGTGAATGCGAGTAAGCAGTTAAGTGGTTCGTTTTTTTCTTTATATAAATTCATACATTTACTATTCAGACTAGGTACATAGAACATATACCAGTATTCCTTTCCTTTCAGTTGGGACTTAGATATAATGACACAGAGATTTGAGTTGGACACCATTTCTTTTAAGCATGTTTAAGTATGGATACATGGCTATTCTCTCTCTCTCTTTCTCTCTCTTTGTTGTGATCATTTAACATGTGTTGGGTAACTGATACAATAAGAATATGAAAGAAAAAAAATTTTAAAAAACATATTCATCACTTGTGGAATTGTGTGTTTTGTTTTGGAATCCATAGCAAATTATTTGCTTACGATTCAATGTTGAATTTAAAAATCATTTCATATTTTCAAGTACTTCTCTTCCCATATGTATACTTACAGGTGTAAATAAAACAAGTAAAATATTAAATATCAATCACAAATACGTACAAATAGTGGGCGTGGCAAGTGTTGACAACCGTGAGAGTGCCCACAACAAATGGACATGCGGACACATTAACATAAATGATTAAATGGACTTAGTTTTTAATGCTAATCAAGAAGATATATACTTGGTAGAGTGTCTGACGTGTTCTTCTGTATTTTACAAATTGAATGAAAAACTTATTCTAATCTAATCTATATGATATAAAAAATATGTCCCAGGAAAGTAAGTATCCAGATAATTATTTGTTTTACTTGATTACTTTCTAATTATCTTTGTCTATGTAAACCAAACAGCAACGAACTAAAGTGTAAAGTAACAATAGAAGGAAAATATTTAATTGAAAAGTTGTGACCATGATGTGGTGCCCCATTACTTATCCCTTCAAAAGTTAAATGATCATTATATTGATTGAATTTGGTCTGACTTTTCTTATTATTGTTTCACTAAATTTTATTGTCCTTCGGGAAATTTGTATAAAATGTTCACCGACTAGGAATCTATTCTCTTTAGAAGAATAGAATTTTTCCGAAAATAAAGAAAAACAAAAAAAAAAAACACATCAAATAAAATGCTTTAGTGTTTGGAGCCCAGACAAAGAGCGATAAATGTTTAATGTAGCATATGAGTATGGGTGGGTAAAATAAGAGTCAGGAGACTGTAAAATTTTAACACATTCCAACCATGACAGGATAGGCAGTCAGGGTAACAAGTAAGCAGGCAGACTGCTGGCAATCATCAAATAAAAGAATTCAATCTTGGGCCCAAGCAGACTAAGCATACTTTATATGTATGTGTAGACTGATTTTTTTTGGGTGGCAGAGTATCATCTTCTTTGTCAGTAGATTACTTGGTGTGTGCAATTTTGTTGGTTGTTGTTTTTGTTGTCCTTCCATCAAAGGTATATAAATCGTTGGCTACAAAGTATAAACGAAACTTAAGCATTTTTTTTTATATTTTGTTTTGCAACCAAATGTAAAAATTTACCTAAAATGTTGTTTTTATTAAAGCAACACAATCAAGGTTGATTGTGTTCATGTTAATACTTTTTTTTTTTTTTTTTCTTTTGCTAAAACGAAACTTTCGGTTGTGTGTGTAAAAGTGTTTGTTTTAAGAGATTTTTTTTTTTTATGCTGTTGTTTTAAATTTGTTTGGCTTACACCTATAAAAATCCATTCACTTTGAGTGAGTGGTGGTACCTTAGTTTAAACTTTTCAATGTTGTTGTTTTTGTTTTTGTTCCTGCCACTTTGGTTTTTAATCTGATGAAACATGTCGCATTCTTGCTACATTTAACATTGGAGGCGGTATTGTGATCGTTGCTAAACTTTAGTGTTTTATAGTGTTTTGTTATTTTCGTTTTTTTTTTTTTTTTTTGCTTTTATTAGGCAATTGTTGTACTTGTGCTGGTTATTGGCTCTGACGGCTTTAAGTTTAGTTCAAAGTTATAAAAGTTGTCACATTTTTCACAATTCTAATAAAAATTCATTTTAGTTTAGTATTCTATTCCGGGCCTTGTATACAATTTAGTGCTCATTGGTCACACGTTTATGTGTGAAAAGTTGACTTGTAGGGGTTAGAATACTACATTTAAACTTTCTCCTGGTATTATTGTTATTGTTATTGTTATTATTATTATTATTATTGTTGGTTTAGCTTATGTTATAGTAATACCGCTTGAATGGTTCCCCAGACAGCGACATTTTCCATTTTATACATACCCGCATAAAATATACTGTTAGTTTTTAAAATAGCGCTTCTGCTCCGGTACTGCATACAACATTCTTTCATTACACTATACATCTAAGAGAGAAGAGGGTATACTAAGTTTGTTATTAAGTTTGCAACATGATGAATGAAAGAAGCCACAAAATGTAATTCTCGATTAGCATTCAAATTTAGATTTAAATATGTCCGTTCGAAGGTCGTCAATTTTAAAATAATAAATTGTAATTTTGTAGAAACATATCTAGTTTAATATGTAAGCGGATATCAATTAAAATTTCGACTAAGCAAACTGAAATAAAAGCCACACCCATAGTCAAACGAAATCTGTCCATCTACTGAAAAAATCATTTACAAAAATTAAATTTGATAATAATGAAAATAAGGGGGGTCAGTATAAACAATAAAACATAGTTTACACAAAAAAAAAAAATATTATATGGCTTATATGAATTTTGCCACGCCCACATTCTTTAAATTTCATATATATAAATGTAGGAGGATGTTTAAGATTCGACTCTAATCATATTTGATATTTTCGACTATCTTTCTGTTTTAAATTCAAGCTCACAAAGTGGCAGATAGCAAATGTGCGGCAGTGTACTAAAACTATATCTAAAAGTAGATGAACAACAACAACAACAACAACAACCATAATAATAATAAAAAAAGTTTACATTTTAATATGTTCGCGTCTTTAGTTTCGTAATAAAAATGCCTTTAAAAGAAAACCTTTATCTGTGACATGAAATTTTCACCACACCAACAACACGAACAAAACAACCAAACAATAATACTAGAAGCATTGTCGCTTTAATATGTTTATGTGTGTGTGTGTGTGTGTGTGTTAGTGTGTAGTGCCCACGAAAAATGAAACCCAAAAGAAAGTTTCTTGACTTTTTAATGATACTCGCCGTAGCAGTATAAGTAGACATACATATCCACACATGCTATACTCATTAAATATATATTAAAATACTAGCATAGTGGGTAAATTTGATTTGTTAGAACTTATTAAAAACTCACTTTATAGAAATTGATTTTTTTTTTCGATTTTGTTTATTTAAAAATAATCCTATTAAATGCAATGTTTGTTATATGGAGATAAGTAAAAAGCTGACCTTTCTTCTTTTCTTCTTGTCAATTTCTTTGCATTCTAATCAACGCAGGGCATCTTTTAAGAAACACTGCGTGAAGCTAACTTTTAGATACATTTTGGAAAAAAACATGAAAACGATGCAATAACCTTGACTAACGTTGGGAAAAATTTTTCGATATTGAACTGCATAAATTACGCTACTGCAGCAATTAGAGAAATAAAACAATACACATTAAATGCGCTTTTTTGTGCGTTTTCTTTTATGCGGTCTGAATCGACCATTAAATTTAAATCAATTCAGAGCCATGCTCACAATTGTCAAAAAAGTGTTTATATAAATAAATTAGGTATATGCCACGCCCACTTTTTGTATTTATATATATGTTTTTGTAGTAAGCATTTAAGATTTGGTCAAAGTCAAATTTTTAGTTTCAGTTTTTTTTCCTTTTTTCATTTGTAAGTGAAATTTTTTTTCATTATTGTTGTTGTTGTTGCGTTTCTTTACACACACACACAAATACACATACACATACATATGTTAAATTTCATATATTATGGCCGATAAATAATATTTGTTTTTAAGTTTTCCTTACACGAACCAAATGTTTGAAGTTTCTTCTGGGTGATCTCAAATCACAAACACAATAGAAATAGGAAATACTTAATATTAGAGCTTGATAACATCACCATCAGCACTTCATATCAGCAAGTAGAATTTATTTTTCATTATTTTCACACGTAATATATTCGCACGTATATAGGATGGTATACCCGTAATGTTAACAAGCTTTAAATCATATAATATATTTTCATTAAGCGTTTGTTAAGTATTTTTACTCATGCTATGCCAAACAACATGTACCGCAATATGCTAACCCGGTGTGTTGTTTTGTCATTTGTTTAACACAGTCATGGTTTTCATTTTGGAGATGCATAGAGAGCAAGCGAGAGTTGAATGGTAAAGTTAAGTGGCAACTTGGTCTGAAAAAAAAATTTTTTTTTATATATATATATATATTTTTTTTTTTTGGAATCATACGTTGTTGTCATTAGCAGACAACACAATATAAACAACAATACAAGACTTATAAGTGGAACACACGCATACATACACACATAGAAAAGTTCTCTTACTAGGAAGCGGGAGATAAAATAAACAAGCTAAGGCACCATATGGCTTAAGAGGTGCATTTAGAAACAAAAACAAAAACAAACAAAAAAAAAATAAAAAACGACAATAACAAAATGTTTTAATGAGCTGTTGAATACAAAGGAGTAACACAAGTTCTCGTCATTGTTTCTTAATAGTGCTATTGGGTGTGTGTACGTATATGTATACATGTGTGGTATAAAGCATCTCTATGTTCTGCCAGAGAGGTTCTGCTATGAGCTAAAGGTAGACTTCTATTAAGTAAGAAAAAAAGAGATAGAGAGAGAGAGAGAGGGAGAGAGGGATAGAAAGAGAGAATGAGACAGCAACAAAACAAGGATATAGGTTAGTATAATTTGTAAAGTGTTTATATAAGCATGTACGAACATATGTTTCCCTCTCTTTGGTGGATACATTTTTCCAACACATACAATTTCTGCCACATAAATACTCGGTACAATATATTTCTTATCTAAAATATTCTATGAAATTTTTCACCACAAACTACCTGAAATGTATGCGTGTACGCTATGGAAATTAGACAATTATTTATTCAAATAGTCGTACCCAGCACAACCCTTTGCCATGTTAATATTATCACAACTACATATATACAAAATTGTTCTCATGTAAATACATATGGAATGCGTGATGCTGAAAATCGTAAGTGTTGTTCATATTAAAAATCATGAATTACCATCTAATTATAGTCAGGAAATGGATTATACATGCTTAAGTGTGTTGTTTTATATAAACAGAAGTGAATTTGCCTTGAGGTCAAATCTTTGCAAATCTATTTAATAATAATGGGCGTGTCAGGTATACAATTATGCCGTCTAATAGTGTACGTATGTCTTACAAATCATCTTAAAAATTGGATTTTACGTTGGAAATGATTTTTGATAAATTGTGGGCATATCTAAAATTCGACCAAGTCCATTTTTGGCACATGAATGGATAGAATAATCATAAATATTCATATTAAATTTCAATTTTATAGGTAAATTTTTGTTGTACATATATAGATTATGATCGTTTGTGGGCAACTACGCCCATTTTTGGCAAATCGATAGATGATATAATTCTAAATGTGTAAACGAAACAACAAAGATCAAATTTTGTGTTAACTAAATATATATTTGTCAATTGTGGGCATGGCTTTTGACCTGTTTTGCTCAATTTAAATAGTGACCATTAAAGGAATAAAAAAAAAAGGGACAGAAGCAAGGACACTCGGTAATACAGCTCTAGATCGGTTCAGTTTTTTAAGGCAAATCAAAAATTTATATATATTCTTTCTAGGGTCCCTGACGCTTTCTTGTGGGTGTTATAAATAGAATAGCAACTCCATCCTGTGTAGAAGCCTAATGTCTAATTTTGTACTCCTTTCATAAGCATGCATTTATACTAAGTTTTTTATTCCATGTGTGACTATAAGAAGAAGAAAGGTTTATATATTTTTGAATCAGCTACAAAATCTGAGTCGTTTTATTTAAAAAAATCATTTGTTGTTGTTAAAAAGTAGATATCGAGCACAACCTTGATAGAGTGATATTTAAAATGGATCAAGATTTGGGCGCAAAAGAGACGTTCCCACATTTATTAAAAATGTCAAGGAAATTTTACATATGTTATATGCCATATTACTTAACAAAGCTTCTTCCAGCAAGGTAGAAAAGTAAAGTATCAGCTGAATATATTATAAAAATTAAACACTTTTACATAAAAGGATCTTTGGTAACATCAGGACATGTAAAATTTTAAACATAGTACAGATATACTTAGTTAATAAGTAGTTGTAATATATGTGTATGCTAGAAATTAAAAAAAAAAAAGAAGTAATTTCAAGTTTACCCAAAACCAAAGTACCAAAGTAGAGTGTGTAGTCGGGTTAGAGTATAAGAAAATATTTGTATTCTCCCTCCCTCCCAGACACGATTACCAATGACATGTTCACATATTCACATGTTCACATGCAATGCATAATAACATGCATATAAACAACATTTTTTTAGGTACTAATATCCTATATATATATGTATATGTCACACACAGGTTGCAGTGTTTAAAAAAAAAACCCAGCAAATGCATACTCAGGCATTACTTGAATATTTCATATGTAAAAGCTTCTTCTGTTAAAAAAACAAACAAACGAAAGATTTAAAAATGTGTTAAAAAGTTCATACACTTTGCTATCCTTTCAAATATGCATTTATGCAGAATATTTTACAAATTTACAACATTTATATACGTATGCATTTTGTATGAAACCTTGTATATATATATATATATATATATATAAAAATCGTCTTGCATTTCAGCCGTTATATGTTTAATATATTCATGCTGTCGGTATTCGCTAACACCAGACTGTGTCTAACCAGACTATATAAAGTTGATTTAAAGGTGTTTATGTGTAAAATCCATTGCATAGGAGCCGTTGCGAATGAAAGTGATGCATGTCCATTTTTGGAAAACTTTCAATTGTAATGTATTTTTGTAACATTTAAAAATTTTTGTTTGAAGGGCTTGTATCACTTTCATTTACAACGGCTTACATAAATATTTATCGTGTGTATTTATTGCTCATACGACATGTTAACCGTTTCTTTTTTCCTTACCTCTCTCCCACTATTTATCTTCCGAGATATTTGTGTATACTCATATGATTTATCTTATTTATCTTATTTACCGCTTTAAATTATGGGTTCATAATGGTTTTGGTACAAATGTGGCAAAAAAAAAGTGAAAATATTACACTTGGTCAAGCTCGATTATACGATACCCTACTATAATTAGTTGCATATATTATGCTATAATTGGTTTAGTTATATGGGTAAAGTTGTGGCATTGCCATGTAAGTCATTTGGGGAAATATCTTTCATATGGGAAGGGGTTCTAAAATTCATTCGATTGTGTTAAACTTTGTTACAACCGATTGTTAAAAGCTAATTAACTATTTTTGCACCAAAATTTTGTCAAAAATTAATAAAAATTGCGATTATTGTCCAAATAAATCCATTTTTTTTTTTCGTCACATGGAGAGGGATTCTAAAAATGGTCCTATTCAGTTTATTTTCAATAGTACTCCTCTTTAGGCCAATACATGTCCTTGTATAAAATTTCATCAAAATATCTCAAAAAATGCGACCAGTAGCTTTGCATACAAATTTACATATCACAGACAGAAGGACAGACGGACATGATTAAATCGTTTCAGATTTTAACAAATTTTATATTAAACAGTAATATAATAATTATGTAAGTTATGTAAGAGAAATGTGTGTAATGTAATTATGTTTTATTTAAAATGACATTTTGTCAGTATCCCCGTCTGCCGCTCTCTTAGCTGATTACACTTATTCTGCTTTACCCAGGTATTACGACAAGTTTGAAAATTTTATTACAGCTTCATATGTTGTTAGTTTTTTTTGTTGTACAAATTAAGCAACATACTTTTTGTGTTATACATAAATTGAGTTGAACAGTGTTACTCGTATTTTATTCCTTTGTTTATACCTTAATTTTCGTCCCTAGAAATTTATATGTTGTGTTTGGTATGTACGTTGTTAAAGTTACGAGAATTTTCAGTTTTTTTTCCCCCCCATTTACCTTTTACACTCATAAACTTTATTGTTGAGTAAACAAGCAAAATGAGTCCCTACCCCTTAGCATCCCATCTTCACAAAAACAGAAAAAAAAAAAAAAAAAATTGTAATGAAAACAGTGTTAAAGTTTTGTAAATTAGAAATTGTTGCTTCGTGCTGTTGCAGGGTATCATGGCCTTTAAAATAAATTTATTTAATTGAAATCTACAAAAACCACATTATGTGCCCGGGGGGGATTTCGTGGGTAGCACACTTCTACATGAAGCCGTAGCAGCATAAATTTTTTGATTTTATGATATTGGCTCTGGACAGAGCAGTTAAAAGCGAAACATGTAAATTTACTTGACTTTACGATTCACTTTGACTGAAATTCTCAAGACAAACTTTATACCTCATAAACTGTTCAGTTTGGTGCTATAGAGACTCAGAGGCTGATAAAATTGTAAAGTTATAGAACACCGTTTGTTGTACTGCTATCCGTCCACTAACAACTGTACAATTCCATAAGCATTTAATGATTTTGTCTCTCCACCAACCATACTGGCATTGTTAATTCTCTGCATGACTCCAGTAAAGAGAAGAGATGATAGCAACTGGTACAAAATCTATTGAACGCATAAAATAAAATAAAAAAGCAAGTAAGAAAATTAAATTTGGGCTTAAGACAAATCTTAAATACGCTCCATAGCCACGCGTGCAAGCAGTAGGTGTGGTAGGTGCATTATTACGCCCTCTAGTGGTGTATGTATTAGATATCAGTTTGTTACGGTGTTTTGTAAATTTGCATTCGTATCAGACCACGCTCATTTTTGGATGGAATAATTATATAATTGTCGATTGAGGGTCTATTTGTTATCCCACCACGCCCATTTTTTGTACTTTGATGAAAGGGATAATAATAAATAATAAATATATGTATAAAATTTCAACTTAATAGATCAATTTTTGTGTCAAATATATATTTTTTTTTCCGATTTTAAGCGTATTTATATGCGATCGTAAGCCCATTTTTAGTACATTGATGGATGCGATAATTTATGCCAAATATTAACTTCATAGCTTAATTTTTATGGCAAATAAACAAATTTTTATCGACTGTGGGCGTGGCTTTTGATCGATTTTGCTTAATTTAAATAGAAATCTGTATGAAATGGATAGTGACCGTGGACGCATGCAAATTTAGATTCTAAGCCAATGAGAACTAATGGTAAATGTGGCAGAAATTACAAACATTCTCCCACATACAATATACAGAGTTTATGGTGTAGCGTTAAAAAAATTATGACCGACATTGAAAAAGTCTATAAAAATCCTCAGAGATTTATAAAACTGTACACAATTCTGTACTAAATTTAAGACCAAAAACTAAAACCAATTCAATCTGGCACGAAATATGGACGAAAATTATCCATGAACTGTAGAAGCAGTAAGCATCATATATATGTGTATACGTACGTTGTAAAAATTGTAAAGTTTTTAAAAGCATAGAAATGCGTGCCATGTAAATGTGTATAGAAAAGCTAAGTAAGTATCCTTGTGTGTTAGAGTTAGTTAGACTATATGTGTGTATGTGTGCTTTTTGGGGGCAAAAAGGTTGCATAAGCATAAGCAAGTACAATATCATGTGTAAAGGACAAGTCACAGATAAAGTGTAAAATGTTTTCGAATGCTTTTTTCTCATGCTTTAAATATGCTCCGAATACGAGCGATTGTTTAGCAAAAGAAAATTAAATTAAATGCAGAAAAGCTTAACTCTTAGGCCGACTAATGCGTTGCTTACATTGGCCAAGTGCCCAAACGATTAAAGTTACTAATGTTCGACCACCGCACACGCACACCACAAATTATCCGCGTCCGGGTTAGAACATGAACACGTACCAACTTTTTCACACACAAACTGTTATTTAATTCTACAAAACTACTAAAAACCGAAAATGAAAACAATTTTTGTGTTTGCTGGATGCAACTTTAACTTTGGTCAGACCAAATTCTATGTAAAGGGTTTGGGCTGTATATACGTATGTATATGTATATATTTGTAGGTTTATTTATGCATTTGCATTAGGCTGTATAACGTACATGTATAATCGGACGTGGTTTTGAGTGTTAAAAGGGGATTTTAATTACACTTTCATTGCTTTATTTGGGTGGCTTTCTCTATATATAGGTACTATACATATACATACACATACACGCATATGTTGTGAATGCTGAACAATCTGAATGAAGAGATCTGTATAAATTTATATGTGGATATGTGGAGAGATGCACATTTTCAGGTATTAATTTGGTGTAATCATTAAGAAAAGCAAAAAAAAAAGAAAAAAAGTTCAATCATTTTGCAAACCATCCGCCATTCATTCAATCATTCATTATTCCGTTTAGCTATGTTGCCGAATACAGTTTTAAAATGTTAAAGATTCATTTCGAAATAATTTGAATTTTATGTAGCGACAGCAAAAGAATGAAAGGTCGGAGTAACGAGGGCTGTAACTATATTTAGATGGTCTAAGATTTTCATAAAGGGGCGTGATCGTATAACAGAGACATATCTGCCACAAAAATTGATCTGTGAACCTGAAATTTATGATTATCATGGCACACCCACAATTTACAAAAAACCGTATTCAGCGTAAAACTCGATTTGCTAACTGATACGTAATACATACATTCTGTCAAATAAGTACCCGGAAATTTGAAATAAAACACAAACAACTTTTAAAGCTATATTCCGGGATGGCCTTCAGTTCTCGTTGCGAATTAGTTTTGATGTCTTTAATGCGCTCAAAACGGGTTCCACGAAGTGATAATTTGAGTTTTGGAAACAGGAAAAAGTCACACGGAGCCATATGTGGAGAGTACGGTGGTTCTTCGATGATATTTGTTGAATTTTTGTTCAAAAACTCCTTCACAATGATCGCTTTGTGCGCTGGTGCATTATCGTGGTGCAAAATCCAACTGTTGTTCCGCCACAAATCTGGTCTTTTGCGACAAACATTCTCTCTCAAACGCTTCATAACGACAAGATAATATTCTTTATTGACGGTTTTGCTCTCCGGTAAGAATTCCGAATGAACAACACCACGAATATCGAAGAAAACGGTCAGCATCACCTTGATTTTTGATTTGCTTTGGCGCGGTTTTTTCGGTTTCGGTTCATTTTTGGCGCGCCATTCCGATGATTGTTGACTCGTTTGCATGTCGTACTCGAAAACCCATGTCTCGTCACCAGTTATGATGCGTTCGATGTCTTCAGCCACCTTACTGCGATTCACTTTTTGAAGAAAATTCAGATCTTTTGGCACCAATCGCGCTGCCACTTTCCGCATACCCAAAACATCAACCAAAATATGACGAGCGGTCTCATGAGACATGTTCATTTCTTGGGCTATCTCTCGCAAACTATAATGAGGATTTTCGAGCACCATTTCCTTTATTTTGTCGACGTTTTCTTCAGTTGCCGTCCTGAACGTGGCATATCGTTCACTTCTTCTCGCCCCTCTTTGAACGATTTATACCAATCGTAAACTTGACTTTTCGACATGGTTGAATCACTAAATGTTTTTTTAAACATTTCCAACGTTTTGGCATAAGAAATTTAGTTTAAAACACAAAATTTCACACAAACTCTTTGTTCGATATTTTTATCCATAGTAAAAATCGCAACGCACACAAAAGGTTGACTTGTTCCCAATGACGCCGTAACCAAATTAAATGACACATAGCAATCAAAATTGACAGAATAGTGGCTGACAGTTGTGCCAACCTGGGAAAAAATTTTTTTTTGAATTATTCTCAGCGGGAAAATTTAAAATGAGAATTTCCGGGTACTTATTTGACAGAATGTACACTATTAGAGAACGTAATCATAAAGCTGCCATGCCCACCATTGTGTATGTAACGAGCATTTAAGATTAGTTTTACTTGTTACTTGTTTTTTTTTTTTATAAACTTTGTGATCGCATCTGAAGTTCGACAATGGTCATATTTAGCGCCTATGTGTACATAATTTGATGGCTGCTTCAAATTGTTGTAAACAAAGAAGAGCAGTAAAGACGACCCCTCTGTAAAATGAAAAAGTTCACATCGCTGGGTGAAATTAAATTCAATTAAATTATTTTCTCATTATAGGTAGAAAGTGAAGTTATTCTATTCAAGATCGCTAACATATATTTTATCTCTATTTTTATATTGAACATAACAATGCATTCGTGTACAGTAACCTTTCTATTGGTTATAAGCAGTAATTTTTAGCAATTTAAACAATTTATTCTCGTCTTATTTTTTATGATGTTGAAGTCAATTGTAAATAATTGCTCTTATTGTTGCCGTTTCTTATTTTTTTTAATGACAATACTTTGAGATTGCACTTTAAGAAATTTTTATTACTGTGAATTTCAGTTAAACAAGAGAAAGATTTTTGTTGTACATCCAAGATATAAGATAGGAGGGAGTGTACTAAGTTTTTCATGCCATTTGTAATGTTACAAAGGGCGTGTTATATATATATATTCTTGATCATTATTTAAAACTGATTGGACTTGGATATATATGATCTCTTACATGATTGAAAATTTTAAGATATTACGCTGAAGTCTTCAGCAGACATTAGGAACTGGAAGAGGCAGGCCGAAACTACGGTGGAGTGAGCAAGTGTTTGATGCCCTGCAAACACGAAACACACGTGGCGTTCTTTTCTGCAACAGGCCCAAGGCCTACACAGATTGTAATCGGCCAGCCATGATGATGATGACTTAGGCAGACATATATCCCTATTTAACTTAGTCAAAAGCCACTCCCACAATCGTCAAAATGCTATTTATTAAACAGATTCTGCTATTGAATTAAACTTTGCTACACTTATTTATGTTTAGCCTTTTCATAGAGATTGAATTACAGATAGGTTCACAATTGACAAAAATCCTCATAAAAATTGGGTTGTAATGTTGAAATTTATAATTATTCCAATTATTCATAAGGCAAAAATGGGCGTGGTCAACACACACACAAAATTTACAAAAAAACCTCTTTTAGCATAAATTTTGACTGATAAGCTGATACATAATACAAAAACTCTTAGATGCGTAATCATTTACCCGCCATTCCCATCGCTTGTAATTGGATGTGAATGGTGTATAAGATTTCCTCTAAGCGAACTTTAGGTTATATTCCTTTTTATTATTTAATTACATTTTGTCATGTGATGCTCTTCTTTTCAAATATACAACAAATATCATCATTATTTTCTATTTTATTCTTTTGCCGTTTTTCAAACAGCTGCGCTCACCTAAAGCATCCCTTTTGATGATGAATTTTATATATTATATATTTTATTAGTTAAAGTTGAAATGTTTTTTGCAGTAATACGTGATTATTTTCTTCTTTTCTTTAAGATATTTAATACATTCTATATATTTTTTTTTTTTTATGAAATATTTTACTTACTTATGAAAAGGCTTTGCTTTTGATGTATTTGAATAAATGAATGTTTTGGATATTTAAGATTTGATATTATATTTTAAAAATGTTGAACGTTTTAATAATAAAATTTAAACAACGACAACAACAACAATACCATCTCGTATTTAAGTGTAAATAATAATAAAAAAAAAATATAAAAAAAAATCTGCATATTAATCAATTATAATTAATGTAATATCATTAACATAATTCTTCTTGTTCTTGTTCTTGTTTAAACAACAATAATAATAACAACAACAACAATATTTATTATTGTACTGAACATGTGTTTGTGTGTGTTTACTGTGAATGTGCAAATGTGAGAATATAATGAATACTTAAAATATACCATACATTAGCGTGTGTGTGTGTGTGTGTGGGAATGTGTGTATGTGTGTACATATTGAAAGCGTAGAAGTTTAATTACACTTTTATATGCATCAACAATCTATACGCGTTGAACTGCAAAACGAAAGACAGGAACTTAGCTTGCATGCACATGTCTCTGTGTGTGTGTTTGTGCGTGTATATTTGTGAATGAAAAATGTGTTATGAAAAGTTTAATTAAAATATTCATCAATATTTCTTGTACACATGAATATAAGCATAAATTTCAGTCTTTCTTGTTATTGTTGTTGTTAAAAATTTGTTGCTATTATTCATGCAATATATTTATAATATACGAGGTGTGTTCAAAAAATAACGAGAATTTTTGTTTTATGAAAAAAATATTTATTTATTCATCAATATCTATTTTGTCCCCTTCAAAGTAATCCCCCTCGGATATAATACACTTGTGCCAACGCTTTTTCCAATCCTCGAAACACTTTTGAAACTCGATCTTTGTAATAGCTTTTAGCTCTTTCAGCGATTCGCTTTTAATGTCATCTATGCTTGTAAAACGACGGCCTTTTAATGTTCTCTTTATTTTTGGAAATAGAAAAAAGTCACACGGAGCCATATCTGGCGAATATGGAGTTTTGTTTTTGGCCAAAAATTCACGAACAAGCAATGAAGTGTGAGCAGGTGCATTATCGTGGTGCAAAAGCCATGAATTGTTTTGCCACAAATCCGGGCGTTTCTTTCGGATTGCTTCACGTAAGCGGCGTTGAACTTGTAGGTAGTACTCCTTATTGATTGTTTGACCTTGTGGCAAGAATTCATGATGCACTATGCCATTAAAATCGAAGAACACAGTGAGCATAACCTTCACATTTGACCGCACTTGTCGAGCCTTTTTTGGTCTTGGCGATCCAGAATGCCTCCACTGGGACGATTGAGCCTTAGTTTCGACATCATATCCGTAAACCCATGTTTCGTCAGTAGTTCTGCATCGTTATTAACTTCATTTACCGACTCCTGAGCAACTTCCATTCGCCGCTGTTTTTGTTCGAAATTCAACAATTTTGGAACGAATTTTGCTGCCACACGTTTCATACCCAAAACATCCGAAAAAATTTGATGGCATGAGCCAACTGATATGCCAACATCATCAGCGACTTCTCTGATTGTGATTCGGCGATCGTTCATAACCATTTCTTTCACTTTTTTCACGTTTTCATCAGTTGTTGATGTGCTTGGGCGTCCGGGTCGTTCGTCATCTTCAACGTTTTCGCGGCCATCTTGGAAACGCTTATACCACTCGTAAATCCTTGCTTTACTCATAGCAGACTCACCATATGCCTTTGTTAACATTTTACAAACTTCACTACACTTTATTTCATTTTTTACGCAAAATTTAATGCAGGTTCTTTGATCCATTTTTTTTCACTAACGAAAATCGCCGAACTCGACGTGACATGACATGATATGATTACGTCCTCTAAGGTGTATGTGTTACGTATCAGCTTGAACGTTAAGTTTTTTTAGTTGAGTATGGTTTTTTCTAAATTGTGGGCGTGTTTGTTAACCGAACATGACTCTCTTTGGCATAGGATGGGACAACTTATATGTGAACCAAATTTCAACTTTGATTGTTTGTGTCGATTGTGTCGATTTTAGGCGTGGCTCTTGACCTATTTTGCCCATTTTCAAATAAATAGCGATCTGCATTCAGAGACTAAGAAGAATGTCCGTAAAAGATTTCAGCTCAATAATTTACGCTCGTAAGAATGCCAACAAAAGCCAGACACTCGGACATAAATGTCTAGATCGACTCAGTTTTTGATGCTGATCAAGAATATATATATATTTTGTAAAATCACTGTGTGTTGCAAACGGAATGACAAACTTAGTTATCCCCCTATCTTAAGTGTAGGTTATAATAAATATGGCAAAATAAATTGTGACGGTTAGCATCAAAGTGAACTTCATGACTGAAGGAATAGTGCTAAGGTGTAGAAGAAAATCGTACATAATAATAATTTTTCCCTTTCAAAATTTGTGTTGAAGATTAAGGCGAGCATTGTACAGATTCATCATTACCATGGTTTACTTATTCGTTTTCACATATATACAAGCTTACAATCTTCTTCTTATTCCATGTTATTATGTACATATATACATATAGCCGCATTGCCATTAACTTATGTTAAGTTATTCACTTCGTTTGCCAGACAGACATCTACAAAGTTGTGTCTGTCTGTCCGTTTTTGAATGAAAATCAATTTCCTAACAATTACAAACTAATGAGAAGTTTTCTTAGTCTCTGCTGATTTGTTGTTATTAAAAATTTGAGTAAAATCTTTTAAGCAAAACGTCCTTATTAGCAAAAATCTAATTTTTTGTATAATTTTTTTCCATATTTCTCATAAATCATAAAAGATAAGTATTTAGAAAATTGATACTTGTACTCCTCCGAAAACTTTAGTCCAAGAGCGCATGTTTAATAATGATTTTTCACAAAAAAAATTTACTTTATTTTCCTTTTAATACAATAAACGCTGTAAAACTACACCTCTACGTACTACTACCTTTATATAAATAAGTAATATAAGTTCAAATCCTTCATCTATTATAATGAATTATTCTACCAGGTAATAACAGGCGATATTATGTTGTGTAGGAAGAAGAGCAAGAAGATGAAGATGTAAAGATTTCATTATGATGCACACCGGTTTACATGCCATACAAGTACTTAGAGGGCATGTAAAGAGAAAATGTACGTGACAACGTCAGCAAATCTGTGTAATAAGAGAAGTGTACAAACAAACTGACAAAAACCAACAATAACATCAACTTTAGCAGTCAAACAAGTAAGAAAATTTTCAATAGCTTGAGACAAATTCTAAATGCCCTTCATATGCTCATACAGAAAATGGGTGTGGCAGATATGTGATTGTATTTTGTAATAGTGTATGCAAGTCGGGCAAGTCGAGTTGCCTACTAAATGCGTTTTTTTTTTAAAGATATATAGACGTAGGGGTATATAAACAAACAGACTTGACATCTTTTTTTAAATATTGCAGATCGAAAGGTAAGCTTACTACACCTGTCCCCATCTTATAAGAAGGGTATATAAGAAAAAACAACAACGTAACATAAATTCATATTTATTCTGATTATATATGTGGACAGATGCTAAGCTTTAACTAAAACGAAGTATCAACCAACCACCAACACGATTATATATATCTGGATCATAATGATATATACTTTGCCTTATGCTGATAATGGTTTTCAGGCAGAGTTAAGTTGGCAAATGCCAGTAAAACTCCACAATCTAATGAGGGCTAGACAAAGAACTACAACCTATGTATAAAGTGCTGACAAGTGCATCTCGTCATGAAAATAATTCAAAAGATTTTTAGATTTTTTACCTACAAACACTTACCCACATACCTGCATAAAACTTAGATCAAGGGGGTGAAAAAAAAAAAAAAAGAGAGCAAAAGTAAAGCATGTTGTAAAGGGAACTTTAGAAAAGGACAATAGCAGTGAATTGCATGCAGTAGTAATGGTTATGCCTTAACGTAACGACAGATACTCGTAATATGTCAAAAAGCCTCCAAAGGTTTTTGTCATCAACAGTCATTTGAGGTAAAAGAAACGTTTACGTTTGTTAAATGTTGTTGATTACTTTGGATGGTTACATTTAAAAGCTATAATGTATAAATTAAATGTTAAATAATTCATAAAGTAAAAATATATTTAGTTTTTGCTAAAGAGTGTCACCTAGTCACTTTAAGGCTAAGTCAGCTAGTAAGTGATTGCACAAAAAATTTAACTTGCACCCTGATTTTCTCATTTAAACCTTGGAAGTTCTATAACTTTTGCTTCTTCTTCTCGAAAAACATGAATTCGCTTCTTGTTCATTAAAAAAAAAAAAAAAACAGCAACAACAAATAACGGCTGAATCTGTAGAAAAAATTTGGTACTAAAGAGAAAGGTTAAAAAAAATGTCTTAAAAACCTCTCTGAGAGAGGCAGAGAGAATTGTATGTAGAGAGAAATTATGCAGAAATTTTAGAAAACACCATTTGTTCTCACGTTTATGAATTGAGTGTTAAAAGTTTAATGAGAGTAAAGTCAATATGGTCATGGAGAGACTTTGTGATATGTTTCTGTACTAAGTTTTACAGCTTAATTTTTGTTTTTAATATTATTAAAATATGATAGAAATGAAATTATATTTCTCTTTCATTTTAAATATTATGCTGAAATTTTCATAAATATTTTTTTTAGTACTAAATTTTAAAAAATCTTGCCTCAGAGTTTAAAATTTTCTTTTTACTGCTCTCAGCTATAGAAACTAAAGTGCAGTAGCAGTGATATGAATCCTTGTAATGCAGAATACAGAGAATGAGAATAATAATATACTTATACTCTCTCGAACAAAAAAAAAAAAATTAGTGAGAGACAGAGCGAGAGATATTGAAAGAGAATAATATCAGGTATTAGTTGAGAGGGGCTTCTCTCTATTTTTCTTTGTGTTTATATCTCTCTCGCTCTCTCTCTCTCTCTCTTTCTCATGATAATCCTTATGGTTTCCTTTCCAGATTTCACTCTTTTCTCTTTGTTTTCATATTGGATTAAGTATTATGTGAGAGATTGCATTTATTAATTTTTTGTCAAAAGTGTGGTGAATAAATTTTACTTTACTGTTGTATTAAATAATCTCCCTTAGTCTCTCTAGCTTAACTTACACTAACAAAAACAAAAAAAAAAGTATTCAATGTCATGTTAAAATTTTATGATTTTTGTCTTTGGACAAGAGCATTGTAGTGTAAACAGTCATGAGTCATGAAGGTTTTAGTTAGTTAGTTAGTTAGTTAGTAAGTTAGTTGGATTGGGTTGAGGGATGGTTGTCGTAAATGTAAACGACCTTTACGCTATTCTATCTTAACCAAAATAGCTGAGGAGAGGGCTTTAGGAATCTTTTGTGCTTTTATTAACGCCAGCAACGAGGATAAGAAAAATGAAATGAAAAATTGTTTTACATGTTTTAAGTAAGGTTCGTGTTCTGTGCACTGCTTTACTCTAAAATGCTGCCTTTGTGAAAGAGTGCAAAAGAAATGCAGCAACAACATAAAACGCCATATTATTATATATGAGAGTTTTAATGAGTTTTAAGGCCATAGATCTCTGACTTTCATAAACGCTAAAGTTACTTTCGTAATAATTGAAAAATTATTTATGCCTTTCTCCCCAAAACTATGGCTATGATAAAGGATTTTCAGATGACAGCGTTATTTTATACTTTATGTTGTAAAAAAAAAAAAAAAAGAAAGATTTCATGATTTTCCATAACCGATAAACAGTTGTCAGTGACGTTGACACCAAAAAAAAAAGTTAATCTGTGATAAACCGAGATTATGATAATAGGTTTATTTTTTGGTTTAAATATTTATAAAAAACTGTCAAGAAGTAAAACTATTATGTGAACCAGGGCAATTAAACGGGCATTAATGTAAAGTTAATACATTGAAGTGAATTGAATATGTTTATAAAAAAATCTGTTAAACACTTTTTTTATAAACAATTCATAGAATTGCCTGGGCACAGCCTTTTATCAGTCCTAACAATAGAAATATAAGTACATATAGCAAAGGGGGCCACCTAACATTGCTGTTATTAAAAATAAATTTAGCATAAGAAATAAAACAGCTGGCATTGTTTAAAGAACACAATCGAAAAAGCCAGAACTCTCTATTCCTTAAAGGCCTTCCCTGCGTAATTTTTGCTTATATTTTCATACAACGTAGATATATAAAAGAAGAGTCAACGGACGGATCAAATAAAAAATAATTATCATTAAGTGATTTACACAGGACTCGGAACAGACCAAACAGCTGATCATTTGTACGACAATGCATTAGTTTTATAGGAATATAATGGCGAGTTGACCTAATTGGTACATTAAACGGAATATTCTCTAACAAGAAAGGAGACGATATAGTGCCACGTATTAACTTAACCATGAATATAACGCTCAACGTGGTACGCCTTTTTTCAAGCGTTGGCAAATTAATAAGTAACAGCCTACTTTCATAAGGAGGGAGAGAGCGACGAGTGTCCCAGCCTAGTCCACGAAGGGCAAAAATGAGAAAATTTCTTTGGACTGACTCCAACAAATCAATCTGACATCTAGAACTTGGTGACCAGACAACTGATGCATATTCCCAAACTGGTCTCACTAGAGCAGTATAAAGTCTTTTACAAATATAAGAATCGGTAAATTCCTTAGACCATCTTTTCACGAACCCCAATAACAACTTAGCCTTATTCACCGAGGCTTCAATGTGTAAATGAAACTTCAATCTTGAATCACGTAGAACATCTAAATCTTTAAAAGAATCAACACTAGCAAGCAAGCTATTATAGATATAGTAAATCATATAAAATGTAAATCATATAAAAATTCAAACTTCATTTGTTGTCTTTACACGTAAATAAGGAATGTATTCATTTTCTATTCATGAAAAGCAAAATACATTGATCAAAAATTATAGAACATGTAACAGTCATAATGCCTGTCACATCTGTACAGTGTCCTAAAATATTTTTTTTTCCATTTCTATGCAAAACTGTTTCATGTGTAAGTATTTGTATGTATGTATATGTGATTGTGTATTTCAGATATCCGTTTTTTTTTTTTTTTCTTCTTCTTTCTTGTTACTATAAAATTTAAACGGATATAACAAAATGAAATGAAATAAAAAAAAAATTGAAAGGAAGAAGAAAAGGGAAAACAGAATGACAAAACGATTTAAAAACGACCAGACTTGGCTTTTTGAAGCAGAAAACAGAACAGGCTAGAAGAGAGCAAAGTTGAACATGACCATTATGTAGGCAAACGTAGCAGCAGCGGCAGCAATAAGTGTAGAATATTTGTATACCCTTCACCACTTGTGGAAACAGTTACATTAAGTTTATGCAGAAACTTGCAATTGATTCAGAAACAAAATCTATTTCAATATAATCATGTCCATCTAACCGTCTGTCTATTGTTATAAATTTATATGCAAGCTAGGTATTGCTTTTTTCAAAAATATTTTTGAAAAAATTTGGTACAAGAACCTATTTTAAACTTTAAGAAAATATAGTGAATTAGACCATTTTTAGAATCCTCCCACCCCATATTCTGACTTTATTATAATGGAAAAACGAAGATAGTTGGCTGTAACAAATTCGAACTCGATCGATTCTCTTCCTCCTCCTTTTACTGAAACAATTAAAATATGTAATTGTAACATAAGTGATAAGTAGGATATTCTATGGTCGAATTTGATCAACTATAACATTTTCACTTGTTTAAAACTGACATTAATGGTATGAGAAGATCGATGTTATGTTCTTGCTCATAAAAAAATTGTTTTTTTTGAAAATATTTCAACATGAAGACCTTCAAAGGATGCTTGCAAAGGAAAAATTTTACTGAAAGGCAGTGGTGTCGTGTACATATATATTTAAGTAAATATTGTAGTAGATGTTATGTGTTCTAATATTTGTTTGTATACGAGTATATATGTTTTATTATTTAGTTAAGTTGCAGAATATCCGCAAAAACCTTTGCTGTTAACCACAATATGAACAACGAGCTCTGTAAACAGCAAGATGTTGTTCATTTATTGTATCGCTTAAAAATGTATATAGTTGTATAGATTTAGTGTATTAAAGCATATATTAAATATATTTCATAATTGATCAATTTTTCACAATTTTGGTAATTTTTTCAATCTCGTTGTTGCCTTTAAAAAATGTACTAATTTGTATTTTGGATTCACAGATTATTAATATATTTTGTTACCCAGGAAGGATGTAACACAATACTACACACTTTACGACTACTTAAGAATACAAGTTTTATAAAGCAATTGAAAAAAATTCCCCTTATTATTAAAAGAAAAGAAAAGAAAAGAAAAAAAAAATGACAGCACAGTTAAGTCCAATGTGGAAAAAACTGAGACAACGGAAAAGTTAAGCCACACTACAGTACTTAGAATAAATAAATAAATACAACGCTACTGTATAAAAAATATATTAGTTAAGATTTTTATGGACGTTTATCATGATTGAAAAGACAAACAAATGAAAGATGTTCAGCAGAGCTTATGAAACAAGTATGAATGGATATTTAATGAGGAGAAGATGATGTTAGAGATGAAAACCAAGTAAAACAAGTAAAAATTTATATATTTGGCTTAAGTTAAAATTTTAAATATTTTCGGCCAAATCTTAAATACCCTTCACATTCACAAGTATGGGCGTGGCAAATATTGGCAAGCATGGCTATTATTTGATCACGGAAGGAAGGGACCACGTTTCAAGTTCATAGATTCAGTTTTGTGGTCGATAAATATATTTTTATCAATTGTGGGCGTGACTCTCAATCGATTTTACTCATTTTAAATAGCGATCTAAGTGTACTAAAATTTCGGCCTAATATATCAAAATTTACGCCCGCTAGAATGCCAAAAAGCAAGACACGCGGACATTCGTGTCTAAATCGACTCAGTTTTTGACGCTTCTGACACCTTCTTCTGGGTGTTCTAAACGGAAGAACAAATTTAATATACCCTCATCACTAAGATGGAAGTTATATAAAACAAAATGTGGGCATGAGAGATAATTGCTCGTTTAAATAGTGGATGTAACATAATCAACTTAAACGTCAAGATCCTTTTCAAATAAGTTTTTTTTTTTTTTATTTAAATCATAAGCGTATCTATTATGCAGCATTGTACATTTGTATTTATCAAAGGGCCAATTTTAAATAAAAGTAAATTCCAACTTTATACATAAAATTTTTATGCTTAAGTTGTAGATTTTTATCGATAGTGGCCGTGGCTAAAAGATTTCTTACTTAATTTTTTTTTTTTTTTTATTCTATTTAATTAGAAATCTTTTCACTGAGAGGGAAAATTTTTCATAGAAAATGTTTGGGCGTGTCTGGAATATTTTTACCTAAATATTTTCTCAATTTCAAGATTTCTTCGTTCATAATTAAACTCAACATAGCCATCCTTTTAAGTGAGGGAAATAAAAAAAAAGTCAATTGCCCTTAATAATCGTTAAATTTAAAATTTAAATTTAGTTTTTGTTTTTATTTTTTTTTTACCTGAAAAAAAAAAATAAAACCAAGGTTAGATAAATTTATATGCACCAGTAAACTTAACTGTTGCATCAAGATAAAAATGAGACAGCAACAGTTCAAGGAAAGACTTTTCAAATCAATTCAATTGAATTCGTCCTATTCCAGTATGAGTATATATATTGCTAACCGCAAAGCCATTCAGTTGCTTAAAATGAGCATTCCACGAATTGCATTCAAACATGCCCTGACACAAAATTCGAAATTCGTTCGTAACGCTATGCTACTCTGGTTCCTGCCTACTTGTCTGCCTGATGTGCGTTTCCCATTTTCAATTCTTTTAAATGGTAGACAATGACAGCAACAATATTGGCATCATTTTATACATACACATACATCTACATGCGGTATATGCGTGTTGATATGCATGCAAGCTTTATTATAACATTATCCACAGTTCTGAAATTGGTGGTGGTGGTGCTAGTGCTAAGGCTTTGCTTGTGTTATGTAAGTGCCATCACACAACACCGCATATGGTTGTGGTGTCGAAACAAAAGGCCAAAATGCTCTATCGCTTTGCACGAAAGAGATGGCACAGCAACCGATCTGCATAAAAACAACAGCTAATGGAGAACACAAGACAACCAAAAACTAAAA
This sequence comes from Crataerina pallida, assembly GCA_949710015.1. NCBI lineage: Eukaryota > Metazoa > Arthropoda > Insecta > Diptera > Hippoboscidae > Crataerina > Crataerina pallida. The sequence goes on from OX453291.1 coordinate 24,502,370, forward strand.
GTATTTATTGATACAGTCCACAATGCGAACAGTCAACTATAATACTTTTGAATAAGAATGAGGATGTGGTTATGGATATGGATGTGAATGGTGAGGTTAAGGTGTGATAAGTTAAACCGAAATAAATGCTAGAGCTTTTTTATATCCTTCACATTTGATGGCGGTTATACTAAATTCTTTATTACGTTTGCAATATGCAGAAAGAAGCGTCAGAGATCCGACGTCCGTACGTCCATGCTGCTATACGTTCGTATATCTGTATGTCTCTTCGTACATATGTTGTTGGCACTTTTGCGATCGTAAATTTTATAAAATTGAGCTGATATATACATACATATATATCATGCATATATTTATATAAATTAAGTAAAATCGATCCACGCTCACAATCGACAAAAAATCTATAAAAAAAAAAAAACTACAAAAACTGTTCTATAAAGGTTCAGTTTGGTATATATATATATTTTATATGGCTTAATGTGTCAAAAATGGGCGTGATTATGCAACAAGCACGCCCTCAAAAATCCCACTCGACTTGAAAATTGCCACGCCCACTCTTTGTATGTCGATATGAAGGGTATTCAAGGGTTGACTTAACCGAAATTTAATTTTCTTACTTATTTTTTAAATCCATTGTAAATAAAAAATAACTGTAAAGCTATTAAATATCATGAAATTTTTAAATATTTTTAATAACTCCGAAGCTGTTACTAAAGTTCAAACAAAAAGAATATATATCATGCAATAAGCTATTATATAACTTTTTATGATCATTAAGAAGGATTATGGAACGTTATTGTTATAGACATTTTCTTTACATACTCGTATATGCAATCCATACAACTGGTGACAAAAATCAATTTCATAGTATTAATTAAATTTAGTTGTCTTCCGATAAGAAAACTGCAACATTTTTATTTCCGGTTTGTATTCAAATTATTGTTGGCAAGGAAATGTAAGCTATGGCGCCTTCACTTCCTCACTGTCTACAGTTTATTAAAACATTACATTTATCATATTAAAATCATTACAAGTGTATGACAAATATATAATACAAAAACAAATGAATGAATGATTATCGATGATTTATATCTATCTTCTATCTTCTATCTTTCTCTTCTTTACATTTGTTAGCTTGGTTTATAGATAAATAAAGCAAAAATGAATTTCATTTTGTAAGTAGCAAAGATTGCAGGAAGAAAAAGGCAATCATTGTATTATGTGTATAAAGGATTTTAGTTTTAGGCTATTTCAAATATGTCCTTCATTTATATTGTTATATTTTATATATAGGTTAGGGAGTACATTTTATAGATTCACACAGTCATTGAGTTGTTTATTTTCTATTCTTATAAAAATTCATATAAGATGGAAGATATACTGTATTTGCACAGCAAAGACCTTAAAAAGGATACATGAATTCTTGATTTGAATCAAAATTCAACTCGAACTAAACATATTTTTATGTATGCGCGTCTAATGTTTATGACTATGAGGTAAAATTTTACAAGTTTTTTTAATCTGTTGTTGTTATTCTCACGGGCGTAAATTTTATGATATTAAATTGAAAATTTGTACAGACATTTTTCGTTTTTGCACGGAGATCGCTTTTGCCGATAGGCAAAATCGGCCAAAGACCATGCCCACAATTGACCAAAATCTATATATCTGCCACAAAAGATGACCTACGATCTTGAAATTTGGTATACGTATACATACTTATCCCATCCACCGATGTACCAAAAATGGGCATGGTCGAATAACAGATACGCCCACAATAGACAAACCATATTGACCATAAAAGTAGACTTGCAAGCTGTTAGGTGATACATACACTATTAGAGGGCGGAATATATCTATATTTGCCACGCCTACCGTTGTAAATGCGGAGGGTATTTAAGATTTGGTCTAAGACAAATTTAGTTTTCTTACTTGTTTTTTTTTTTTTTTACTTATTTTTATAAAAAGCATATAATTATTATACAGCGAGCTTGCCCATAAATTAAGACAGTAAACAATTAATTGTTTATGTAACAACAATGCGACCAAGGTATTGGTTGGATGGTTGTATTGAAAGATAGAACACGTTTTACTGAAGCTCCGATAAATATCATGTACGTGATGTAGGAACTAAAAGTGAATTGATAACATTAACATGGACCGAACAACAACAGCAATTGCTACTGAACACAAAATGTACCCTCACCTATACAACGTTAACAAAAGGCTGTAAAAGAAAAGAAACACATAAGCTGTACAACAATAAGAACCGGGCCGACCGTAAGGAGAGAGAGGCACATAACATAACATAAAATAGATTTCCGAGAGCTGCAATAACGAAATCAATGCCACTTATCCGTTACAAGTTTATGCTGTCAGATAAATTGGTTGTATTGGCGTAGGTGTACCATGCTAGTATTTGTAACATGTTTTCATTTTGTTTCATCTTCTTCTTCTTCTTCTCCTTCTCGTTCTTGTGCCGGTCTTTCCTTCATGTCGCTTGTATTGCAAAAGAAGACTTATGTGGCTTTCTCAATTGATGGGATTTTTGTCGTTTATCTTGTTTTTAATTCATTGGATCAGAAAAATGTGTCGCTCTAATCTTAATTGAGATGAAACTTCCACATACACACACACACGTGCATCCATGTGCTCAACTCTATTTGGATATGAATTTTTTTTTTTTATTTTTTTTTCAAATATTTAAAAGACAAAAGAAGTACAAAACAAAAACTCTCCAATGCTTAGCTAAAGTAAAAGTAAAAAGTTTTTCAATTGAGTTCAGATAAGAAGTGGAAGAGAATGTGGTATAGTATGAAAAGCAACAATAATAACAAAACCAGCATCACCTATACAATTAATAGGAATAGACAATAACATGGACTTTGACAAGAAAACACAGAGCATTCATTCTACATTAAATAACAGCCACATCCACAAAAGGAAAAAAGGAATGGTGGAAGGAGATAACATTACCGAAATGTCACAGCAACCGTGTAAAGATTAATACCTAATCGAAAGTGTTGGGGGCTGATATGTGTATTTATTTGTTCTTCTTCTTATTGTTTCTTTTTTCTTTGTTTTTTGTATGTGTATGCATGTGTAAATGTATGTTTTTATAAAAACCAACTAAACAGAGTGTTAGTTGGTTGGATGCAGTTCTAAAAGGGTTTTAAAACGGTATCTTGTCGTTTGAAAAATAGAAAAAACTAAACACAACAACAAAAAAAAAATGAATATTTAAACTGTTTCGGATATAACAAAATTAACATTTTTATGCTAGATTTTTTATATAAAATTTTTAATAATTTTTATATTTTCCGCATTAGTTTGTCACACCCAGAATGAGGCGTCAGTGACCCTATAAAGTATATATATTCTTGATTAGCGTCAAAAACTGAGTCGATCTAGATATATATGCCCGTGTGTCTGTCTGTTGTTGGCATTCCCGCGGGTGTAAATTTTGAGACATTGAGTTGAAATTTTTTACAGAAACACCCACTTTTTGGTATAGAAAGGTGGAGGGTATTAAACATTTTTTTTCAAACAAATTTAGTTTTTTTTTAATTGCTTAACTTCTCTTTACATAGTCGCGCAGTCCACACGGCGTTCATTTTTGATCAATTTAAACGATTTCTACTCTTTTTCTTAAGCAAATTGTTTAACAAATATATGGATAATATAACAATAACAACAATAACAATTTGTTTACAACAGTTTATACAATACCCACTATATCCTAATATTTATTTGTTGTTGTTATTGTTATTTTTATAGTTGTCATGTATGAGAATAACTTGAAAGTTTATTTTAGCATAAATTTTGTTGTCTAAACATATCCCATACAGATGTGTCGGCTTTCATTTGCAGTCATTTTTCATATGTATATGATGTGTTGTTGTTGTTGCTTTTGTTTTAGTTTATTTTTCGCTTATTTCTTTAACATACATTTAAAGTTTAAGTAAAGTTGCGAAATTCTCTAAAAAATAAAATTGTTGGCAACTTCCAAAATGGAAATGTTTACCAAACAAATTATGCATGTATATTATTCTCTTTGCACATTCACACATTATATAGTTGTGAAATGCACACAAAACATAATAAACAAACACACAAACAATGAACAAATAAACAAACTTTTGACAATTTCGTAAGCAGAGGCTTAGCGATTGTGCGTGCATTTTAAAATTCTATTCAACTAACTACCACACATTCACACACACACACACACACATACATCACAACAACAACTATATTTTGAAATGGAGTTTATGAAATGTCATATCACTAAGTGTGTAAACACTTGAGTGAGTGAGTGAGTGACTGATGTTTATGTTTGTGAGACTTTTAGAAAACTTTCATTTAGTTTTGCTAGCGTTGTTGTTAAAAAAGAGATTTTTTCACAAAGCGGTAACCAAAAATTTTTCCTACCCACATTTTAATCATTTTTAATAAGTAACCATAAGTTTTATTCCATTTGCAAACACTCAGAAGGAGTTTATGCTTAAAAACTGAGTCGATCTGTCCTTGAGTCCGGTTGTCTGCCTATTGTTGGCACTCTCTCAATTACAAATTTTAAAATACTAAGAAGAGCCTGCAGACATTTTTAGTTTCTCTATATTTCTTTGCTTCACTTTTACATATAGATGTGAAGGGTATTTAATATTTCATGTAAGTTTTTATTTTTTTTTATTTTTTTTTGTAAAATTATCTACAAATGTAAATTAATTGTAAATTTTTTTTGAACTTTGCTTCAAACTATAGTGTTGGAGAAAAAGTTATATAGATTGTGGTTAGAGAGAAAAAAACCAACCAACCAATGTCTGCATTTAAGAGTACATCTCTTAATAGAGCACCATTACCTTCATCAATATGATTATTGCTAAAATGCATATAAACATTCTTACATGTGTGTCCGTTTATGTGGTAAAAAATATAAAAGTTGTTGCTTTGTATGTTTAGCACAAAACTGCATATATATATATATATATATATAAAGCTAACGGCCAAAATGTCAACCATAATTCAACATGCACAGGCCACTTTGAATAAATGGCATATATGTGAGTATGAGTCGGAGAGCATGAGAGGCAAGTAATTCTGCCATGTTTAACTCGTGCTCATACTCGTACATTTTTTGTGTGTGCAAGAGTATATTTAGAACAGCTATGTTTGTGTAGGATGCAGAGACCCTATACGATTGTGTGTGTGTGTCTGCCCAAAGGCTTAACATTTTTACAAAACAATGTCTGACATACATAAATAACTGTAAAAACATACTCAGACGTACACCATTATATATAAAATCAACATATTCATATATATATATATAAATATATATGTAACTGTGAATGTATTTATTGAGCAATGCATGTAGAGACAAAAGAAAAATTTTCCATCTGTATTCATATGACATAGAAAACAAGTAATAAAACTAAATTTGGTTTAAATCAAATTTTAAACACCTTCTACATACATCTATATATAGAAAAAGTGCGCGTACCAGATACATGATTATGTCCACTTTTACACTGAGTACGGTTTTTTGTAACACTTTTGGTACATCCATGAATGGGCATCTGCTTACTATAAACATGTATATCAAATATTAATGTCTTAGCTTAATGTTTATCGATTGTGGGCATGGCTCTTGACCGATTTTGCCCAATTTAAATAGCGATCTGCACGCCGAAATAAGAAGTAGAATTTCTGTAGTATTTGTATATGTACGAATTTAAGAATGCCAATACCAGATGGACACGCGGACATAAATATCTAGATTGACTTGGTTTTTGACATCAACTACATTATATTAAAATTTGTAGAATCTCAGGATTGTCAAATTTAGTATACTGCATACCTTAAATGTAGGGTATAAAAACGAATGTATAAATGTGTGTAATGAAGTTTTACGCTAGTTTGGCAATATCGAATTCTTTCTAAAATATATGCTGCATGTGTATGTGTTTGTGTGTTGATGGGTGCATTTGTATGACTTTTATAACCACTAAGTATAGAAAGTATTCATCGTTCTTTACATACAACCACGAATGGGGGTGTTTTGTGTACGTCTACTGCATATAACTGCTGCCCTAGCATAACATTTTATATGTTGCGGCGTATGACATAATATATGTATGGTCGGTATGATGATACTTTTAACCAAAGACATGAGTGTTTGTTGGTTATTTTTAGTTTCCTAACTATCTATGTGTATGTAGATATGTGTGTGTGGGGGGGTGTGTGGATAAACAAAAAGCGTACCAGTAAATGAATCCAAACGATATGTAAACGAAAACAATTATTTGATGGATTAAAATACCTTAAATTATGACATCAGAGAGACAGAGGTAGAGAGAGGGTGAGAGAAAGAAAGAAAGAAAGAAAGAGCTACGTATGAGATATGATATGAAATTGTGTGGCAGGAATATTAAAAGATTACAGAATATTTATAATAACACGACACACTGACCTGAAAAGTAAATTACAGAAACTGTGTTGCTGTAAGCAATGTAAAGGAAATCTTTAATGCGAGACATAGTATTGGTTATTGTCCGTCTATACTATATGTATGACATCTTTGTACCAGGTATAATAAATGAATCTTGTCAGATGTGCCCATAGCAGCAATGGGCGGTATATTTGTGTGAGTGTGTGTGTTCCAGATTATTCTTTAATATCTTGCTGTATCACTTAAACTCACGACATATAGAGAGTACTTACGTATGTGATAATGTCAAATTATAAAACTATCATACCTGTCGGCAGTAAGGCTATTAGTTATTTTTATACCCATCACCTTAGTGTAGGTTATTGTTCTTTGTATACAACACCCAGAAAAAAGTCTTTGGGTACCCCTACAAAGTATATATATTTTGAAACAGTATTGAATACTGAGCCGATCTAAATAGTGTCTGTCTATCCATCCATTGTTATCCAAAACTGTGGCCAAAGCACACAAATTTACATATATGAACAGACGGAGAGACGATCATGGCTAAATAGTTCCAAATTTTTATTGTGAATCAGTCCGTATTATGGAAGGTGAGTATGGCAAGTTGTCGTTTAAAAGTTACAAGCATCTATGTAAACTTAATTTGCCACAAGCGGTGCAGGGTATAAAGAACATAAATTGTTTTAATAAACTTTATAGCATGCGATATTTTTTTCTAATTATTATGCAAATTTATAATGTTTTGATTTATATCGATGTTATGTTCACATAACATTGCTTAATAAACATATTTTTTTATTTTTTTTTTTTTGTTTTAATTTATACATAAATACTGTTAAAGTGTGGAAGAGAGTATGTTTTGTGTATGTCACAATCTGCATGCCAGCACTTACATACATAAATATAACGCATTTTTGTGTAAGTATAAGTACGTATATATATAGATAAATGAAGCATGTTACCGCATCGTTTTGCGGTTGTATTGCAAACCAACTCAAACAACAATGAAGTGATTTTAGCTTGGGCACCACTACTACGACGACGACTCTTTACTTTAAGAAGCTATTAATGCCTAAGCAATATACCATACCGTACCAATATGTAGACAGGTGTGTTTGCATATGTGTTTTAATGCGGAAACAATAATTAATGTAAATATACACTTTGTGCGAATTTCGTCAACTGCTGAGACAAGGAAGTTGCCGGTATTTGGGTGATCTAATTGGCTACATCATAAATTCTTAGAGTATCAGAACACCTGAAATATACAAAAGTAGCAACATTCGGTATATATTATGTAAGAGAAGCCGAAATGGAATCAATATTTCAGAAGTGCTTGCTACGGTCACATTGAATGTCAAATTATTGCGATTGCTTATAATTTCTTAAGTGGTTCATCTTTTCATTTCCAATTCCTTTATAGTGTGGTTTGGATTTAAAGTAAATACAATCTTTTTCATTCCTCCCGTTTGTATAATTATTGTACAATAATATTGATTTTCTTAGTACGCTGATAATTGCTTTTCATTTGTTTATTCAAAACTTGAATACCCACCCACCAGTTCTTCTCTCTTCTGTTGTACACTTTTCCTCAAACCATACATTTTCTATTCACAAATATATTCGCATTGGTTTTTTCATTATAACAAACTCTGCTATTTCAATACTATTTTGTATGAATTTCAAAAAAAAAAAAAAAAAACAAAAATATGTTGGAATTTTTCATAAGAATAAGCAATTCTTTGGTATGCTTCAATAAAATGAAATATGAAAATACAATTTAATCTGTTGCAAAGACTTTTCAATTGCAGAAGATTATCTATCACATTACGCAGACATTTATTAAAAGAATAATTGGCCAAAAGGGTTTTAGTTCCTCAGCAGTGAGTAATCAAGTTGTAGCCTAAGCCAAATTTTTATGTATTTCGTACCTTGATGATTTTTTTTATTTTAAAATCATTATGAGTACGTTTTAAAGGTGATTAATTTGAAGTAAAAGAATAGGTTTCTGATTAATTTAAATGGCAGATTTTCACAATTGCATCCTCCTCTGAAAGAGACATCAGACACTCCACAAAGTTTTTCTATTTTCCATTAGCATTAATTTGTATATGAATCAAATTCTATTGAAACTGTGAAAGGTTGTCAATTTTATGAATTTGTAAAAGTTTTTATACGCAGATTACTATTCAATTCAAATTAGGAAAAATTGGCCCACCATTTACAAAAAACTTTCTATTAGGTACAAAAATTTACCATTCCATTCGTAACAGTCAGAAGAAGGCGTCTAGACATGTATCTCCGGGCTTCTGTTAGCATTGTTAGCGTTCTTCAATTTTCAAAAAACCTCCACGTAAAACTGGACTTGAAAGCTGATGCTGACACTTTTAAAGGGTGTTATCATATAGCTGTCACGCCCACTGTTTGTATATAGATACGGAAGGCCCAAGCTCATATAGTTTTCTTACTTTTATACTTTTGATTGATTTTTTTTTTTTTTAAATGCATAAATTTCTATATAAGCACAATCGTACAATAAGATGAGATTAACATATTTAAATATATAAGGACATTATAAATGGGTGTGTGGCAATTAATTGTTGTACGAGTGATTTTGTGCAACTAACGAGAAACATTTTTATGTGAAATAGGACATTATGAGCCTGTTTATAAAATAATAATAAATAGTGTTTGCCTTACATCTCTATAAAATTTTGTATTTTCCTTGAATTTTATTGCAGACATAAGCATATTGCTGTTGTGCTATAATATAAGATGTTTTCCTAGCCAGGCTATGAAACATTTACATACACATATTTCGAAAATACATTTCATGTTATGCATTGGTATTTGGCATCATGTGCTCAACTGTTCTATGTATGCTACCATAGCATTGATGCTTTTCCTTCTGTTATGCAACAAATGAAATTTTTGCATTTGTTTAAACAATTGATAGCCAGTAAAGTACTTCTTCCAGTTCCTCTCTCTCTCTCTCTCTCTCTCTACAATTTACAAATATTTTATGTAAGGGCAAGTATGTGGGTATATATGTGTTTTCTTTTGAAATAGTTTTATGTACATGTGTGTAATTCGGTTTTAATAGTTCATTTGTTTTAAGCATGGAATGGCCTGCCTTACCCACTCTTCCACTCTGAATGCTATGAAAAAAAGTTGTAAATAAAGTTTCTCATAAAATCCTCTACTCTCACACTTCGAACCTCTTCGAACATAAACAGACAAGACAATATTGCAGTCCCATTAGCACAATAACCACAAGTCTCCATTAAAGTCAAAGAATGTGTGCATTTATGGAAGAATAATTTGTCACCTTTTTGTGGTTTATGCAATGCAACAGAAAAATCTCTGAATGTTTTATGACAAATTTTTATAATTGCTTTTTTTCATACCCTCCGCACAAGATGGGCGGTATACTAAGTTTGCCAGTCCACTTGCAACAACCAGAAAAAGATGAATGTACTAGAAATTCTACAAAATTTATATAATATTGATCAGCATCAAAATTATAGTTGATCCAAACTTATATGTCCGTGTGTCTCAACTTCGCTAATTTCGAAACATTAAGCTGAAATTTTATCTAAATACTTATAGTTTCTACAGACCATTGTTAATTAGTAAATCAGTGAAAAGCCACGCCCAAAATGGACAAAAATTGAGCTTTAGAGTTAAAATTTAATACACATTGATAATTACCTCATTCGTTGATCTGCCAAAAATGGGCACGATCGGATAACAAACAGGCCCATGACAAAAATCTATTTATCTTCCATGGATTAACCAAAAATGGGCGTGGTCTAGTAATCGATAGACTCACAATTTACAAAAACCGGAATTTAGTATTCAAATTTGTCTTGTAAGTTGATATGTTTAGAGGGCGCAATCATGTATCTGCCACGCCCACCGTTTCTATGTATGTAGATGTTTAGGGTATTTAAGATTTTTCCCAAGCCAAATTTAGTTTTTTTTCCTATACTATAAATGAAAGTGGGGAAAATTCCATAAACAAACAAAAAGTTATTATAACAGAAATATTTTAATGAACAGATTTCATCATTAATAATCTCTTAGTATCAATACTTAGCATTTTAAATATTTACATCTAATAATTACAATGACGTAAGGAATACGATTTCTAAAATGCAACTGAAATCTCGTTGTGAGAAATCATTGCTTAAGTATTAAACTGAAGGGTGATCGATTGAAATGAAATTTCATTATCATGATAGAATCAGCGTTATATTTGTTTGTTGGGAATAAAAAAAATACAAAACCCCCATTAAAGCAGCTCGAAGCTAAATCATCTCTCAGTTAAATGCAAACTTTATAAAACATTTAAAATTCTCCGAAGATTCCATCAATTGAAAATACTTTTAATCGATTGTAATTGTACAACTATAATTAGTCAAACGTTAAACTTTGAAAGGAAATAATCACTAAAATTTAATTTAATATTAAAAACTTGGTAATAAAGAAGATTCATAAAATGTCCCAATATATCAGTTTAATTGAGATGATAGTCCTTTGCGTAGTACAAAGTAAGTTAGACAAGTCTTGAAAATATAAATCAAGTGTCACATTTTCCCTTTTTTCCATTCAAGCAATCTTTGGTCAAAATTATTATAATGGCGGCTCAATATCTCAGGCGGAAAATATTGCACACAATCGTGAAATAGATATTGGCCGATTACAATTAAATCGCGGTTACACCAATTCTCATTCACTTACTCGGGGTAATGGTTTAAGTAGTGAGGCAGAAAGTAATGCTTTTTCGCGGGGCTTAAATATTGGGAGATTGAATTTAGGCAGTCGCCTAACCCATACTCGATCTGAAACAAATGGTGCCGTTTCACACGGTCTGGCTCATGATTTTAATGTGGGCCACTTGGGTATAGGCACTACTATAGACCGCAACAACTTGGAGAAGGGCTTAAAATTACAACAATCTCCCGATGGTGGATATGCTTTAGGTTTCGGAGCCTTAAATATTGGCCTAAACTCCAATCGTGTTTCGAATGGAGTAAAGAGTCAAGCTCAAGCGGATGCACAGGGTATAGATGCTCAAGCTATTGCCAATAGTAACAGTCGCTACCGGAATCGGCAATTTGGTAATATTGGTATAAAAGACACCATCGCTCAATCAAATGCAGCAAGTCACACTAATTTTGGTCGAACGTCGGCGGGAGCTTCCGGGAATATATAAAACAACTAGCTGTACCATCGTATTATGTTAAGTCATCATCGCCTTTCATAATTAGAAATTTTTCACAAAAGTTTAATAAAAACGAAAAACTCTTTAAAGTTAAAATATTCATTATTTTTATCTTTTCAAATAATACCAAGGATTATTAGATAATGATTGTTGCGGTTCAACTACTGCCGGACTTATTGTGTTTATATAATACATGTAAATGGGTGTCTCTTCAGGGATCTGTAAGACCTTAGAGCTCTTCGATGTGTCAACATATTTTAAATTAGGCAATGTGTCCTTTTCTTCTTCGTCATCGTTCTTTGGATTCGTGGTATACAAATAAATAAGAATTTCTTCTACTTTAGATTGCCCCGAAACTTTTATGATTGGACTTGATGTTACCACACTAGAGAGTTGATTCTTTAGTGATTTAAATGTTACATCTTCCACTTTAACTGTTTCCCTTTCGTTACCTTTCTCATCCCTGTCCAAGTTCGTAGAATCTGTGTTGAAATCAACATCCACTTTGACTAGTGTAATAGTACTGTCATCCGTCTCACTCTCTTCTGCCTTATTTAGTAATATTTCTATATTTTTCAATTGGTCCGAGCCAAGAGTAACCAACTGTTGATAAAATTGAATCGGTATCGCAATGAATTGAACGTCTTTGTGATCAGCTATTCCTTGTGGCGTTGGTATGTATTGATGACTTCGACTTTGCAGGATTTGTTATATTTTAAGGGGATCTTGTAAATCGGTGAAACAGTTTTAAGTTTGAGCAAAAGTAATTTACGCCTCCAAAGGCATTAATCTATTTTCAATCTTGCTTTGGGGAATTTGAACTTGAACTTGAAACTTGTGCTAACTTTCCAAAGATCTGAAATGATTTTTCGCAAAATATTTTTCGGTTTGTATATTTATATATTCAAAAAGCTTATTTAAAATTCTTTTATTGACCTGAAAAGAAATATATTAGTTTCTAATGTTTATTAAATATTATTTTATTACTAATTATAGAATTTTTTTTTTTGTTAAACTGGTTTCTGAACAGAACTTTACAGATGTCTATTTTCTAAAATAAAATCTCTTTCATAAAATATAATTTGGATCACAGTAATTTTTAATTTGATATAAAATTCTGCTTTATAAACTTCATTTCATTTAAACCGTTTGTTTGTTTCATTTTCCAATCAGAAATTTGATATAAGAAATAGCCTGAACTCTATTTATTTGTTTAATTGAACTATGTGGGTTAATAGTATTTGTAGTTGTTGTATAACGGTAATTTTCATTTGAGTTATATCTACTAGAAAATATACAATATGTTCTAATTGTTCTAATTCCTTTAAATTTGAGTTTATTCATTTCCATTTGAGTTTTTTTTTCATTTACAAACCGACATTGTTTAGTTTTATTGAGTGTTTTCCTTTAAATTTGAGTTTTTTTTCCATTTTAATTTGAGTTCTTTCCACTTATAAAGTTATATACCAATTGAGTTTTTAATTTTAGTTTGAGTTTTTCCACTTGAAAACTTAAATTGAGTGTTTCTCATTTACATTCGAGTTATCTTCACTCACTAACTAACAAATTTAAATTATTTTAATTTTACTTTCATTTTACATGTGAGTTTTTTCACTTGCAAAACCGATAATGTCCAATTTTAATTGATTTTTTCTCTTCCCTTTAACTTTGGGGGAATAGAAATTAGTGTTTTCAACTTTCAAACTAGCAAATGTTTAATTTGAATTCAATTTTCTTATTTCTTATTTAAGTTATTTTCATTTCTAACTTAGTAGTGCACCAATAGTAAAACACTTTTTTTACGAAATTATTTCAAAAAGTTTTAAATTCTTATTTGACTCGTTTTAATTTTGTGTATAAAAGTCTTTATTTTTATAATTATATTTTTATTATAACAATTTAAAGACCACCTGCCACTTCTACCGCGGCACCGTTTACATAAGAAGCTTTGTCAGAGGCTAAAAAAGCTATTACTTCAGCTACCTCTTCCGGCTGACCCATGCGTCCCATTGGACACAAAGCTATTATATTTTGTACGATTTCCTTGGGCAACATAGCGGTCATGGGCGTCTCTATATAACCGGGTAAAATAGCATTCACTCGGATACCAAATTTGCCAAATTCTTTGCTAGCCACCTTGGTTAATGACATCACTCCTGCCTTACTGGCCACATAATTCGATTGACCAATTGAATTGAGTTTAACCACAATTGATGATATATTAACAATGCTTCCGTTTTTTACATCATTATCAATCATTGCTTTGGCAAATTGTTGTGTTACCAGGAATGTACCCTTCAAATTAACATTATACACATCATCGAAATCATTTTCAGGCATTTTTAATAAATAACAATCACGACAAATGCCCGCACAGTTTACAATAATGGATGGAAAAGTTTGGAATTGTTTTCTAATAGAAGATAGAGCACATTGAATACTAGCTGAAGAGGTAACATCCATATCCAGGGGTGTCACGTCTAAATAGTTGAAATGCATAGTATACTTTCAGGTGCTGAAAAGGAAAATTTCAATTTAAACTCACCACTTCCCAACTTTTCAGCTATTTCTTTGGCTGCTTTCATATTCGAATCAGCTGCTATTACCTTTGCTCCATGGCATTTTAAAACTTTACAAGTACTGCGGCCAATACCAGAACCGGCACCTAATTTATTATTATTAAACATAAAGCTCTTTTTGAATCGTGTAATATATATTATCTACCTGTTACAAAGGCCAATTTATTTAATAATAATTGAGTCATTTTTTTCTTTTGAAATCTATTTAGAACACTTGGTAACTTTCTCAAATGTGTCACAAATGATCATTTACGTATAAAGTAAGTTAACGATAAATTTTGTTACTTGTACATTATAGAGTTCAGTCAAGTTTAGTATTAAAGATCAAATTCACTGAAATAGTAATAAAGATCAAATTCACTGTGAGAAAGTATTATAATATAAGCACAATACAAGGGTTACCTAGTTTATTATTAATACAATAATCGAAAATGGAATTTTATCTCCGTAATTATACCTCCACGTTGAGGTAATTTTGTCAAAACGTTTGTAATATTCAGAAAAATGTATTGGAGACTCTATAAAGTAATATAAATTCTTAATCAAAATGACATTTTTTTTCTACGTGTGTGTCCATGTAAAAAAGGGCAAAGTTCAGTTCTCTAACATATTATTATAAATTCCCAACTTGGCAGCAATATTTATACTTCTAGTAGGTAGCCACGCCTACAATAGACAAAAATCTATTTACCTGCCATTAAAAATTGTTAAGTTGAAATTTGGTGTGCAGATTTATAGTGACTCCATTTATTAATGTGCCACAAATAGGCGTGGTCAGGTGACGTACGTACAATCGATAAAAATCTATTTATTCGCCACAAAAATTGAGTTTTGAAGTTAGTTTACATAAGTAAACTAACTTCGTCGATGTGCCAAAAATGGGCATGGTCGGATAATAGACAATCTTGCAATTTACAAAAAATTGCAGTCAAGGTAAAAGTCGAACTGCAGTCCACCGAATACGTATACTTGTACTTACCACGCCCATCCGTGAAGGGTATTTAACAATTAATGTAAGCTGAAATTTAGATTTTTTTATTTGATTGCCTAATACCTACACTGAAACTGAATTCAATTTGATAGAAAAATAGAATAAATTTTTCCTCACCCTTATTGAATTCATTGTCTTCTTTCCACTCAATTAAAACAAATGTCAATTTTTTAATATAATTTTTATTATTTTAATTTATATTTATTCTTTTTTTAATCTTTTTTTTTTTTAATTTAATTTTTCTTTCTTTCCTATAATCAACAAAATTGCCAGCTTTAATACCTCAAGCAAATACAAGTATATTAAGGTGTATGTATTATACATATGTATGTATATATATATATATATATATATATATATATATTTGGATTTAATTTATGTTTATTATCATATATTTTCTATGTTGTCATTTTTTACCATAAATCTTAAATAGAATTCTTTTTATATACTCGTATATATTTTTTTATATTTCTTAAACATGAGAACAACTTATTTATTAAATACGTACAAAGTAATTGGATTGATTTATATAAACTAATATGAAAATCTTTTTTATACATTTAATACTTTTATACTACAATATATTTTTGAATTTTTTGGGGAAAATTTTCAAGTTTACATATAAAAATGGGGGCTGTAAACAAAGCACTGAAGATAGAAAAAACGAGATTTGGTTTAGACCGAAACTTAAATACGCTTCATATCTATGTACAGGATGTTCGGGATAAATTTGACATATTATTAATTAATTATATATCGCTGTAAAGTCCAAATGTTTGGCCTCCAAACTACCCAGACCTTAACCCCATGGATTATTTTGTATAGGCGGCAGTTGAAAAAGACACCAATCGCACTTCCAGTAATACAAAAGCCCAACCTGTTTAAGGTTCCGAAGCTGTGATCGATGCTAATGGTGGTTATTTTAAGTGAATCTTGTTGATAGTTTTGTAATTAACTCTGCCTGTAACGTTTTTGGTCAATTCATTAAATTTAATAGATACAAAAACGATTTTCTTTTTCTTTACCAAACTATCAAATTTATCCCGAACACCCTGTACATAGAAACAATGGCCGTGGACGGTATATGATTACACCCTTCAAGTCTATTACGTATCAGCTTTCAAACCGAATTTTACGCTGAGTGCAGTTTTTTTTTTTTTTTTGTTAATTGTGGGCGTATATATTAACCGACCATGCCCATTCTTAAGAAAAAGATTAACTTTTTATAAATATGTGTACCAAATTTAATTTTCTTAGATTCATTGTTGTAGGAGATAGGGTAGAATTTTTTTTATTGGGGGCGTGGTTAATGATGGATTTTGTCCAATTTAAGTAAAAGTCTACTTATTGGATAATCTGTACAAAAATTTCAATTCAATATCTCAAAATATTAAGACCGCTCAGAACAGATAAACAGGCGGACTCACGAACGGATATATTTCGAACAATTCGGTTTTTGATTTTCATCAAAAATATATATAATTTAAAAGGTCTCTGATGCTTTCTTTTGGATGTTGCAAAAGAAATGACAAACTTTGTATATTCTTCATCTGATAGAAAGTGTAAAAAATGCGTAAAAAATGTCTCTAAAGGTGACGCGAAGAGAAATTAATAAAAAAAATTAAAGTTAAATAATTTTGTAAATAATGTTTTTCTAACCTTAATTAATATTACAAATACAAAGTTGTGGCATAATGAATGATTTCTTTTCCTCTTTTTATAAATTTTATTATTATTACAATTTTATTTTATACATAAGACACTACATTTAGGTTAAGGGGCTGCAGCATTATTATTGTAACCTTCTCGGTATTGCCATCACCTATTGGTAGGTATTTACCAATCAATTGCATAACATACATATACATATAAATGACACTATAGTTGTATACAATTATTATGAATAAAATACTAAAGACGGCAACACGTTTATATGTTGTCTGTATACGTAAATGGTGTAAGCAAGGTAAGCAACTCTAAGGTTTTAAATGTTTTAAATGTATACTACAGCACATAATCACTATATATATATATATAGATATAAATATATAGTATATATAAATATTACTCTAAACTTAAACAATATCAGGTACTCTTTGGTTGTTTCATTCCTAAAATTCTAAACTTAACATCTATTTTAAGAATATATATACTTTCATCATTTTGTTTTATTTTAGTAAATTGAAAAATGAAAGTGTTTTTTATGTATATACAGTATATAAGTGTTTGTAAGTTTGTTTGAAATAATTGCCGAGTCTTACTAAAAATGCAAATTTATACATTTTGCTAGGATTCTATTTAAAATTTTGTATTGTTTGGTTTTCTTTTTTTTTTGAGTAGCTGTTGTTGTAACTATTTTGTTTTCAATAAATTCAAGCTCAGAGCTGTTTTTGCAAGAAGAACAAAGTAAAAGTTTTCCCTGTATTTCTTTTTTGTTTTTTTTTTTTTCGTATGTGTTGGCAATTCATTAAAGAAAAGCTTTTCTGCAAACCATTCAAAAGAATCATTTTTTTTTTTTTTAAATAAATATATGTAAAAAAAATCTTATCATTACAATAATTCTTGTTGTTGTAATATAAAATTGATTTGGCTCCTTACTTGCTGTAGCCGACTTCTTTGCTTCTGTGTTGTACTGCTATGATAATGATATAATGCTTCTTCTTCGTTTTCCTTTTTACCCTCCATCAGTCTTTGTGTCTATGTGGTTTTATTGATTTGAAAAAAGAAATGCATTTGATATTCTTTTAAACGGCAGTGGGTGGTGGCATTATTGATGAATTGGAGTTTCTTAAATACGGATTGCCATAGATGGCGCTATAGCGCGGATCAACAGCCACAGCAGCTGTTGCTGTTGCATTGGTTATGACATGCGTTGAGGTACTTTGGTTGCTGCAACTACCATTCGGTGAGGAACTTACCACTGAAGCGGTAGTCGATTGTAAACTGGGTAGACCGTTTTCTTGACGCACTTCACGTGAACCCATAACACTGCCGGTTAAACTGCCGCCACCCGTATTAGAGAGAAATGTCATGGGTAGACTTTGCTGTTGTTGTTGTTGTTGTTGTTGTTGTTGTAACTGTTGCTGATGATGTTGATGCTGCTGCTGCAAATGATTTTGATGATTATTTTGTATAATGGTAGCACTACCATTCGATTTAGTAGAACAGGTGGTTAAGTATTGTGGTGGCGGGCTGTAATGGGTGGTGAAGTCATAACCTGGTACATAGCCACCACTAATGTCCACTTTAAGATCGCTATAATTGGAGGTGCGATCACCCGGTTCCATTTTACAAACAACACCATTTTTGGTAATTTGATGTTCACTAATCACATCAGCAGGCGGCAATTTATTGCTCTTTCTACACTTAATATACACCACCACCAATACGGTGAAAATCATTAACAAGGCCACAGCTGATATGCCACCCACAATGGTCATTAACAAAGGTACACTCTCTAAGATATTTAAAACATTTTATAAAGAAAAAATCTGTGGGCAACATTCAACTATTGAACTCACTTTGAGCTTGCAGATTAATTTCCATAACATCATTGCCATAATCATTGACCACCGTACAATTATATTTTCCATAATGATATGACTGACTATCGCGTATGATGAGAGTTGATTTGACGCCACCCGGTACAGCGTCCACCAGAACAGAATAATCATGACCCAATTCTGAACTGATTTCATGACCATTAAATGTCCAAGAGACGTGACGAGCTCGTGGAACGGAAGTGGCAAAACATTCAATACGTGCTGTATCACCTACCAAACCGTATTGGAAGCGGGCGGAAGATATGGTTGGGGAACCTTTCAAATAAACATAAGCATCGGCTGATATTTCTGGATAACCGGGAACATTAGCTTTACAATAATAACGGCCAGCTGTATCATTGCTAACGCTAAATGTTAGATTAGGACTGGAACCCACAACCTAAAAGAAAATCATAAATCAAAATAAATTCTGTATTGGAAACTTTTAGGTCCACTTACGCGATCTATGGGATGTTGTATCCAAACAATGTCAGGTGTGGGATTGCCATCTACTTCACAATTCAATGTTACCAAACTGCCCAAATCCGCCTCAAGAGAGCGTGGCTTCTCTTTGAAGACAGGGGCATCTAAATATTAAGAAAGATTAGCTCACATTGAGAACCTTTAGAAATCAATTAAAATAATACTTACAGCTAATATCGAGAGTTTCACTGTCCTCACTCTTCCCTATAGCATTTTGCACTTCACATTTCACAATAGAATCGTGAAATTTTCGGGTAACATTACGTATTACCTAAAAGTGTAACAAAAAAAAAAAAAAAAAAAAAAATAAAAATCAACTTTCCTCAAAAACTTCTTTGAATTTCCAAAACTAACCATTTCTGTTTTTTGACCACCCACTATCTGTTCATCATTAATAAACCAACGATAACGTACATCATTAGGATTGGCATCAGCTTTACACTCCAAACGTACCATGGCATGTTCTGGTATACGACCATCCGGTCCTGCTCCGCCTATAATTTTCACTTGAACTTTTGGAGCATATTTCACTTCCAAGCGTATCTTGGCTGAACGGTAATTGCGATCAGCGGTATTTTGAGCTTGACAGGTGAAATTCGTATGATGATATTCCTTCTTGGGTATCAGTCGTAAAACTGATTTGGCTGTAAAACGTCTCTGATCGGGTAGAGGTATGACAGTATAATCGATATTACTTTCAGTGATTAGATTACCCAAACCATCTAACCAGGTAATTTCGGCGGCTGGTTTACCCCCAACCGATACACATTCTATATCAACTTTACGATCTTCAGTCGTATGTATAACATCGCCTTGGGATATTTTTGGGGCTTCTGGTGGTACTAATGCGGTAAGTTTGGCAAAGGTGGAACGTATAGAGGGATGACCATCCGGTCCCTGACTCACTTGACACTGATACCGTGCATCATCATCCAACATAACGGGATATATATCCAACGAATAATCACCCTCTTCATCACTACCAATCATTGAGTAACGTTCAAAACCCGACAAGTCACGCGATGTACCCAAACCGAAATCATCTTTGGTCCATTGCAAAACACCCTGTTTATTAACAACGCGACAGGGCAATGTTACTCGAGCCCCAACCACAGCCGTTTGATCTTGCGGTTCCATAGCGAAACGTTGATTGTGAAAATGTGTAAAGGAAAATGTTGATGTTGAGCCAGAGGGGAATGCTATTGATTTCATTATCAAGTTGAGATAACACAATAGCCAAAAGTTTGCAGCAGTTTTGAAGTTTAAATAGTGAAGAGTTCTAATCGAGAAATCCATTTTGACTTGACGTTGTACAGTTGTTATAATAAATTGAAAGTAGTGCTTAGAAAGCTGTAATGAAACATAAACAGGAAATTAAAGTGGAAGGAAAAAAAAAAACTCACAACAATCAGTTAATTTTATTATACCATGAAACGTTCATAAAATTACAAAATTTTGTTACTGCAACTTCCCTTATTACACAAACACAAACACAATATTAGTTGCGTGCACAGAATGTTGCTGTTCACATTTAATGCATACACATATGCTTCGTATATACAGGTGTTTTTAATGAAATTTTCTCACAAACTCACTTATTAACAATTTCAGTTTTTTTTTTATATAGTTTTGTTTCTTATCAAGTAATTTTAATTCATTAAAAATATAATTCATTGAGATGTAAAGAAAAGTTTCTTATGACATTTCTATAATAATTTTTTATGACATTTGCCAACAATTTCATTTCATTATATTAATCAATTGTAATGGATTTCCAAGATACCACATGAATCGTGCCACAAATCTTTCCCACCTGTTAACTTTTCTGCACCGTTTCTTTTTCTTTCGAAACTAAACTGTATACTAAACTCCACATATGTTTCTTATCGCATCTATTGCTTAAATGTCGTTCCATTTTTTCTTTTTTAACTTGGATCTAATGCAGAAAATGGAAAATTAAGCTATTTGTTGGCTTCCGTTGCTTTGAATAGAATATGTGGCCGTATTACAAGTTTTCCAAGATCTGGTTTAATGTTAAGGTGGGTTTGTACCAATAGCTTCATACACATATAATTACACATACACATAGTACCATATAAGTATCTGAATATATATGTGTGTGTGTGCAATGGGAAATTCTATCTAGAAAATTAAAAATATTTATATGAGACCCAAGCTAACACATATATCGACACATGGTTGTTACTTGTAAATGAATATTTGTGATTTCCGTTACACGCACATTGCTTCTCTTTAAACCATTACCATAGTAATCAAGTTGCAATTGTTGTTGTTGTTGTTGTTGTTTTTGTTGTTGTTGTTCCTATACCACTTTTAATTGATAATTGTTCGTTAATCAAAGCCTTTATCCACATCTGTCAGTTTTCTATAGTAAATCTTTATTGGAGAGCAACATTTTAATTGTAGGTTTTATTGACAGACAACAAACTTCTTGTAATCAAACAAAAATATAAAGCATGAGAGAAATGATACTGTAAAGCAAAAAGTTTTTAACAATAGCCTTCAATGCAAGTTTTTAAAGTTGAATTGTATCTTAATGTAGAACAAAGTACTTCAATAATAATAATAATAATAACAACAACAACAACAAACTACATTCTTGTAAAATTGATAAAGTGCGTTTGTTAATAAATAATTGATAATATGTGCAGCTTCATGTCATGTTTAACCATGTTGTGAATCGTGTAATAAATGAACATTAAGTGTCTCGTTTTGTTTGCAACAAAACTATAAATATCTAGTTTTTTATTTATTAGTTGTGAAGGGTGGGATTTACTAAAAATAAAAATAAATTTAATTAAATAGTTTTTATAGCTATTTTCAAAAAGTGGGCGTGGCATAAACTTTCACAAAATACAGATTTGTATATTATTAAGTACAAAAGTAAATTTGATTAAGTAGCCCTCACATCTATATAAACAGTAGGTGCGGTAGGTTTATATTAACGACCTTTAATAGTTGATGTGTGAAACATATCAATGAAATGATTACATACTACTATTAATTCGAATTTTAAATGAGATATTTGGTAAATTGTGGGCCAATTCTGGCCCATCAATGGAATATTTCATTATAAATATATGCACTGAACTTCAACCTTTTAGCTAATTTTTATACCCTCCACCTCAGTGATGAGGTCACTTTTAGTTTATGCACGCAGATCGCTATTTAAAATGGGCAAATTCGGTAAAGAGCCACGCCTACAATCAACAAAAATCTATCTATCTGCCACAAAAATTAAGCTATAAACTTGAAATTTAGTATGTACATCTATAAATATTAGTTTCATCGATGTGCCGAAAATGGGCGTGGTCCGATAACATACACGCCCACAATCAATATAAATCTTTATATTTGCCACAAAATTTGGTATACATATAAGTGGTACCGTTATCCAACACTGTGCCAAAAATGGGCGTGATTGAATGACTCAAACGCCTATAATTTAAAAAAAACACTATTTGCGTAAGTACATGAAATAGTCATATGTATCTCGTATACATAAATATGGCAATAGGAACTTAACCGAACTTCTCTATCTTGTTATAATTAATTTATAAATTTTTTAGCCGATTGTAGGCATGACTGATTTAGAATATATACACTTTGTAAAGCCTCTTACTTCTCCTTCTAGGTGTTGCAATGGAATAACATATTTTAGTATCGTATGTGGTGGGGGGGGGGGGGGGGGGGGGCATAAAAAGAAACAAACAAAGAAATAAGAACGGACGTATGGACCCCAGTAAATACCATAATATGCAAAAACCTTCTTAATCAGTGTAGCATTTCTTGTAATTGTAATTACGAATTGCCACAAGGACTATCTATCAGAACAGTATTTCCATACAAAGTAACTAAAACATGTACGCAATTAACTATAATATCCTTGGCAGCTTCAGAGTACGTGAGCGTAAATATGATAAAAGCGCAATACCAACCACACCAACCCCAACACTACTTAAGTGCAAACAAAAAATTATATTAAAATACACAGTTATCGGTGTTTTTTCGCTTCAATTTGGCTCCTCTTCCTTAAGGCCAAAAACGTTTTAACACAATTGTACACAAACACGTAACTTGATATAAAAAAATGGAAAAAAAAAAAAATACAACATGAGATAAACTGTAAACTGTAGATGAAACCGGTTTCAATTTTTTGAACACCTGAACTTCAATCACAGGTTGTACGGAATATACGAAATGACCAAATGGTATTTCTATATAAATTTACGTATATATATATATATATGTGTGTGTGTGGTTGGTATAATGCGTTCATAATAACTCTAAAGGTATCAACGGGCCTCATCAGTATATTGTTTTTACACATCTAGAATTGAATAACAACAATAATAATATTCATACACACATTTACACAGTGATGGAAAGAAAACCACACATTTAGGGAGAAGATGCGATCAAAATGAAATTCATAATAAAATTGTAAGTTTTGTTCTTATTTCATTGCACACCTGTATACGTCCGCTTGTTGTCCGTTTGTTGTCCATTGTGTTGTCTTTTGAATCACAGTGATGCTGTTGATGTTGCTGCTACAGCTTACATACATTAACTATAAATAATGATTAAACACAAGTAAAATCGGGCAGCAGCAAGGATTTACACTGCACTGGCTCTAACTTTGAAAAGATAACAACCACACAGAAACAACAACAAAGACAAAAATAAAGACAACAATATCGTTACAGTAACAACTGGGGCAGCGGTGGCGGTGGCGGCGGCATTTACGTCGATTTCAACGAACACTCTGACACTATGCGTTATAATTTTGTAGTATTAAATTACTGAAAAAATACCGAAACTGAAATTAAAATGCTTCCCTTTCCAATAAGAGTATCATCATTATCATCATCATCATCATCATCATCGTTATAAGGGCTTGAAGTTTATAAATAAAACAAGGTAAAGAACTAAAGTTAGCTTAGATCAAATTTCAAATACTCTACATATCTATGTACAAAAAATGGGCGTGGCAAATACCTTAAAATGTAAAAAAGTTAATTGTATATGTATTATAAATTAACTAATAAGATATCAAATAAGGTTTTTGTAGTTTTTGGGAATGTCCGACCACGCCCATTTTTCGCACATTTTAATAAATGATTTAATTATAAATATAAGTATAAAATTTCAACTTCATAGAACAATTTTTGTGGTATAAAGATCGATTTTTGTCGTATTGTGGGCGTGGCCTAAATAATTGTGTACGATTTTGTGAGCTTGCCAGATATCCAATTACGCCTTTTAGTACTATATTTACATAATAGGTGGTATTGTGCACTAAAAGAACTAAATTAAGACTGTTATCATCTGAACACGCCCATTTTTATTATATCCCTGAATATAAATTACAATTTTATAGCCACATTTTTGTGGCTATTTAATAAATTTAGAAAATTTGTGGGCGGGGAATTTTACTGATTAACTATATGTGCAGGACATTTAAAAATTTCGATACTGAATTTTAGTTTAATTTTTTAAAATTTAATAAACACACCCCAGGACCCAAGGACAGACAGATCTGAATTGATACAAAATTGAATACGATTCAAAAATATGTATATATTCTCTGTAAAGTCTCTAATGCGTTTTTCTAGATGTTGCAAAGCGAACGGTAAACTTAGTATACTCATGTTATGTGTAGGGTGTAAAATAAAAAGCCACTACTTTAGTCAATACTTGAAGTTGAAGCTTGTTAAAATTGTTAATAATACAATAAAAGTAGGGACTGACGTCTTCTTTACTCTCCTCTTCTATAATAGTTGTGCTCTCAAGGCTAAGAAATGGCGCACACATATATCGACTTCTTCTCTATTACATAAGAAAATGCTTTTAATTTTTGCATAAATGGATATTGAATAATTTTGTATGAAATTTTTATGAATTTTAAGTTGCTTCGATTAACTGAGGCTAAATATCTCAATAGATTATGCGGAAAATGGACTTGTATCATTTTTTAAAATAATTTATTCATTTATATCTACATATGATATATAAAAAATTTCAACCATACATACAATAAACTCAATGGAATATTTAAACTACATTAACATATGTATGTATAATAAAGTGACTCCCACGTTGATATTTTAAATATCTTTATATCCCCGTGAAGGTAAAGTTACATTTTTTTTATTAAAAAATTTATGCAAATTTATCAACAAAACGTGTATATTTTGTAAACAATTCTGTCATAACAAAAATCACAAAATTATTAACGCTCAGTGTATCAGAGGTTGTCCTCTTATATCTTCATTCCGTTGTTCACATTTAACGTATTTAACCAATTTTAGTTGTTGTTTTTGTTGTTGTTGTTGTTAATTATTAATATTTAATATTGTTTTATTATATTTACATAAATATTTGTAAGATAATTTATATACATATTTAACTGATTAAGTAGACAAATTATGACACTTCACATAGGCTTTAGTTGCAACATAAATCAATATAAATAAAATCTCATTAGACATCACGATTTATTCTTATTTTCCAAACTTTCAATAACAATACCAAAATAATTGTAATTGTTTAATTATATGATATTGTGAATAAACTCGAATATAATCAAGTGTATTATACAAATAATTAACATATGAATGCGTGATTATGATTTATAAATATTTCATAAATTAATTTATTATTGAAAAAGACTTATTACAAAATTCTTACTTGATTCATAATTCGCACCTGATAATTTCATTACTAAGTACTTAACTTGTATGAAATATGTACATTTTTTAATTTTAATAGCTTCTCTTCAAAGGAGGAGATTGTTGCCATGATGTTGGTAATACTTAATAAAGAAGAAGCTTCTCATCCTTTACAATGCTTTTAACTTCCGATAAACTTGTATTCTGGTCTCTTCTTTTTTTTTCCAATAACTTTAAATACATTGCATTGTTGAACTTATAATTCATCATCTTACTATGAGTTATTATACATATAAGATGGAAAGTATGATAAGTTGATCATTCCATTTGCAACACTTAAAAGAAGGCCTCAGAGAGCCTATGCAGCATATATATTTTTGATTAATATTACAATTGTAAGGTATTAAGCTGAAATTTTATGCAAACAATCTCTGAACGCAGATCCCTAAATGAACAAAATTGGCCACGGCATAAAAATTGTGCTATAAAATTGAAAATTGATGTATTTATTTATTATATATTTATATATGGCTTTTTACAAGCTTATTCGCCAGTCGAACCAACATCGACTTTAATGTTAATATCGGTTTTAAATGTCGGTGGATTACAAAACCAATACGACCTATGGATAAAAGTTTCAGCTGAAAAAACTCTTTCACTTTTTTCCTCAGCTGGATTTGAACCCGTATTCTACACCGGGTAGAGTCTACTAAGATAAAGCCTCAGCCTTTTCAGCTACTGAAAAGATATCTAGAATTACCTCTTTCTAAAATTTGCCAAAAATGGGCATGGTCATATAACATAAAGCCTATAATCAAAGAAAATCTATTTATCTGCCGTAAAAATGAAGCTACGAAGTGGGAATCTGGTACATAACATATATATTTTTATAACCCTTTTCATTGTGGGGTCAAAAATGGGCGCGGTCTAATAACATATAATCTTATAATTGACAAAAATTTATTTATCTTCTATGTACAAAAGTTAAAAATTGGTAAGTAAAGCTGTAATGGAGATTATTATAAAGCACCATGCCCACTATTTCGTTATGGATATGAAAGGATTCGTTTAAAATATATTATTTGTTTTCTTTTTTGTTAGTGAGAATGCTGCCTACATCCTGATTAAAGGAAGTAGTCTCATAAAAGGCGGATAGATTCGTATACGAAGACGGAAAATTTACAATCGTATTAACATAACACGCTTAGAGAGGCTTATGGAAGCGACACAATAAAAGAATGGGAGAAAAAGTATTTACTATTCAACGGCTATAAAAATTGTTGTCATGTGGTGTCTTAAGTTAATCGCTTTGGGCTATGAACGGTTCATATGTTTGATGGGGGATCTACTGCAATTCTTTCACTTCACATTTCTATGTATGGAGGTAGTAATGGCACAATATATAGCGAAAGTTTATGGCCTTGAGGTATTTTTTTAATTTCGTAATATTATTGATGAAATAAGGTCCGTCGCATAATCAGAAGGCTATTACAGAAGCAACGCAAAGACAGAAAGCTTTACAACCATTCAAAATAGTAACTGATGGCTATTTAATGCATTGTTTATATCATTCAATATACAGGTGAATAAACTATTGACGGGAATTTCAAATTAGTAGAAATTTCCTTTGAATTAATAAAAATTTCAAAAATACTCTGCTAGGTGTGTGTATCATAAAATTTTATAAAATATATCGTGTCTCCGTGCCACCTCCTCTACTGCAACTGTTGTTGCTGTTGTTGTTGTGTCAAACAAACAGGTTATTTTGCGATTATACTGAGCATAGTGTTGTATTATAGTTTTGTTTATTAATTTTTGAAATCTTATTTTTATGACTTTATCTCGACACAAAGGAGTGTGTCGTGTACATAAAATGTTCCATAATTTTTGAATAATGTTTATTTTTGTATAAAAGTGAGATTGTGAGATTGTGGCGTATGGTGCGGTAAGTATGTAATAATGTAAACAGTTTATGTAAGTTTAGGATAATATCGTATAACTTCGGTTGCACACGTTTCTCCATATGAGTGAACCGGCAAGGTAAGATAAAAGGTAAGATACTCGTACAACCAGTTATGATGGTAAAGCTTATAGGTGCACCGAACTCACCATGCATTTAGATAAGTAGCAACAGTAATAAAAAGAGGTCATTATTTTTTTTTTTGGTTTTTTTTTTTGCGTTTTTTACTTAAAAAACTCTAAACACTGCCACACTGCAAACACTATGCTACTGCTTTGTGCCAGTAAGTAACAAGCCACATTTTTAAATGACTTTTTAGCTTAACTTTTGTGGCAGATAATTAGATTTTGTCGTTGGGAGCGTGCCCTTTATCCGATCACGCCCATGTGCCACATTAATGGAAGCCTTAATAATAAATAAACTTCATATCTTAATTTTGTTTGATGCAGATAAATAGACTTTTGTCGATAGTGGGCGAGGCTTTAGACTGATTTTATCCAGTTGAAGTAACGATCGGCATATAGAAGCTAAAAGTGTAAAATTCAACATTGCAAACATTACAATGAATTACGGGAATACCAACAAAAGACAGACACATGAACGGAAGCACGGGTTTAAATCGATTTAGTTTTTTATGCTTATCCAGAATATATACGAGTATACCTTGTAGGGTCTCTCGATACGGCATGACAAACTTAGTATACTTCCATCTTATATGTAAGGTATAAAAAAAATTGCTAATTCATTTACAACCCATACAACTGGTTACATTATATAAATAATGAAGCATAAAGCCTACGTGTGAGTAAGGATGTATGTGAATACTTGACTAAACATTGTAACGTTGTCGTTCTCTCTAATTCATTTAGTGTTGGTTAGAAGATTTTTATTGTAGTTGTGTTCACTTATATTATATGTATAATGTATATAAACAACACACCCACCTACCTATTATTGCATCCAAAATTGTATGATTTACGTTTGAGTTGAAACTTGTTGTACGCAGTTTATGGTTTTTTTTTTTTTTTGTTAATGTTGTGTTCTGCCAATGTGTATGGTTATTGTTATTGTTTTTTTTTTTTTTTTTTTTTTTTGTTTGCATAGTATAACATACATTTTGCGCTAAAGAGCTGTAACAGTTTGTTTTGTTATGTTATGTTTTTTTTTTCTTTTTTGTTGTTTTTGTTACTTTTGTATTGTGAGAGTATATTGTTTGGTTGGATTTAAAAGGGATCTACCGGTGTTTTCTGGTGTTGCTATTTATATTGCTACTGCACAACATTGTTGTTGATCCCAATTATTGTTAACTTTTTAATAAGACTTTATGAAAAAGTTATACGAAGTAACGAAAAAATGCAGAGACGCCTCTGCATGAATGAGTGACACGTTTCATTTTTTTTTTACCCCTCTCTTTCGATCTCTCTCTCTCACGCCATAATCTTTGCTAATCTCTTATACAATGTTGTATATTTTAATGATTGTTAGTTTGGTTGGGTGTGTATGTGTGTATGTGTGTGTGTGTGTGCGTAATTGTTTGTAAGAACGTTAAAACTACACACAATGAAATCAAAATAGAATACTGTATTAGAAGTAATAACATTTACCAGTTAGCCTTAAGGGTTATTATGTTGTTATTGTCGGTTACCGTTGCTGTTGTTTGTTGTTTCTAGTGAAATGACCTTTACATTATAATTTCTGCGTGAAATATAGATATTGCTTGATTTTGTGTAATTGCATATATTCACAAACAGATATTGATGAAATAAAGTGTAGAAATTAAGGCGTGGAAACAAGAAAAAGGCTAAAAATTTGATTTTAATTTAGGCCAACTCTTAACCATGGATGCACGGACATTATTAAATCGTTTTAGAATTTAAAGCTGATTAAGATTATATATATATCTTATAGTCTCCGAAACGTCTTTGTGCTGAATACATAGGAAATAAGAAACTTTGTATGCTTTCTACTGATTCCAAAAGTTATAACGAATGACCTCTAAAGTGTGCTTCTTACATTCCTTATGTTTGTATTGTATATTTCTATCTAGTTAATGTTGTCCACTTTACATGCAATATTTTACAATAGTTTCCTTCAAAATATATCAATTCTTATTTTATTAAATTATAATGCAATCGTTCATAGTCCATAGCCAGCAAGCCTTACTATCACGTCATTGCCAACACATACAATCAAATGAAATATTTCATACAGTTTTTTTTTTTTTTTGAAAGGTTTGCATGCCTGTGTGTAAACATTATTTATAATATAATGGAATAAACTTGGCGAAAAGGACACACTTGTAATAACATTAAAAGGATATTGTAAAACATTTCCCCGTCACATGTTTGGTTTGTGCATACACTTATGTAACATTGAAGTGTGTTTTTATGTATACAAGATGAACAGGCGGCACTTTCTTTTTTTATAGTTTTGTGAAGGGAAAGTTTTGCTTTAACCTTGCTTAGTAAACGATTACGATATACTTGTGTGCATAATATTTAAGGGTGGTGATAAAACTAACAATGATTGTCATTGAAATTATCGAATATGACTGCAACATATTGGCATAAGTATGGTTGGGATATATTAATAATAATGTTCCCCACCCGGTTGTTAATTCCATTAATATTATGTAAAGTATTTGTACATAAGGAAAGCACAAAAGTAACTATGATTTTACGATGACGATTGTGAAATTGTTATGGCAGCATATAATAATTTATGCGTAATAAGGAATAAACATAAAACTGTCTATAACGATATATAGTAGTTTGGTTGGATTTAGACTCTGTCTCAATGAAACTTGAGAAGAGTCATTAGATTTTTTGTATATATATTTATAGAGGTACATAACTATTTTACAAAACCTTCACAAGTAAACACCCTCAAAACAATATTCTTTGTATTCTAATTCTATTTCTATACTAAGTAAAAAAAAATTTTGCTTTATTTCTATGTGAAAAGTTTACTCTACTTAGAAACCCTCTAATAGTCAATTGTTATATGAAACTTTAACCCCCCACCATCATTATATAGGGGGGGGGGATAATAAAGTCAAGTGACTAGCAGCAGTTTGTATTTTTTCCAAAATGAGTCATAGTTGAAAAAATAAATGCGTGTTTTTTTTCCACCCTTACCATAATGATTACTTTACTTGATTTTACTGTTCATGTAAGATGGAGAATACATTAAGATTGTCATTGTAAAAACTACGTCGATCAAGACTTGTTTGTCCGAGTGTCCGTATGTCCATGTGTGAGCCGGTTATTAACATACTCAAGGTTGTAAATATTGACAATTTTAATTTTTGCACGCAGATCGTTATTTCAAGCGTGCAAAATTGGTCAAGATCTATGGATAATTTTAAGCAAATATATTTGGCTATAGCAGACAAATTACTAATGGCTGACTTCTGTGCATTCTCGCATTTGAAATCCTTTTAATACTTGAGATTAAAGATAAAAACGTGCATAATTTATACGATACTAATATTTGTACAACACTTATTACATATGTAAAAAAAAAAAAAAAAAAAAAAGTTGATTCAAATATTTATTCAAGTGATTTTTTTTTTGTAATCCATGTAAAGTTGAACAAAACCACTCAAATGACGAATACGTAATTTTAGGTTGATTGTGATTTTTGTTTTAATTTACAAGAATTTTCTCTGCAAGCATTGTAAACAGATAAGAACGAAATACAGAACTGGCAGACACGTTCAACTGTCAGTGTTTTATACTTTAGCATGTAGAAACAGACCGACAGACGGACAGGCACACGTACACACCCAGTTGTACAGTTGATTTGCCTTCAAATCGTGAGATAAGTACGTTTGGCAGGTAGGCAGCACATATTCCATAAGTAACCGCATGGTACGTGCGTGTGTGTTATTCGTCTTGATTGACTGATTAAATTGAGGGTAGACACTAAAACGAATGTCATATCAAACCTAAAAAAGTCACAAGCGTCAATGAATTGCTTGAAAGGAAAAGAAAAAAAAAAAGGAAAGAAAAAGTAAATGCAGCACGAACACACACACACACACTTATAATTCCATATAAAACCCTGAACCTCAGGCACACGAATGGTATAATTCATGCGATTGTACACTTTTCTATATAGTATACACAAGTATAGAGAGAGTGT
The DNA here is from genome assembly GCA_949710015.1 of Crataerina pallida. NCBI lineage: Eukaryota > Metazoa > Arthropoda > Insecta > Diptera > Hippoboscidae > Crataerina > Crataerina pallida. The sequence continues at coordinate 24,534,444 of OX453291.1, forward strand.
GTGTGTGTGTGTGTATTTTTCGCACTTGTGTTAAAAATCTAAGTACTTGACATTTCCATGTTGAGAGTGCAGCAAAACGAAAAATCGTAATTTTGATTTGTAAAATATGTGCATGATTTTGTTTCCAATTTTCCAATTGTGTGTGCGCGTGTACATGCGTTGGCATCCCTTTTTTCGTATCAGCTTGCTCCCTCCCTGTATACAAAATTAACACTTGAATCACATTCTATGCTAGTGAGAAGTAAGTGCATTCTCTAAACATCAAGTGCTTTGTTTCAAATTTAAATATACACACAAATACACAGACACACGACAAAAGACAATTGTTTGCCATTCCATAGTTAAGTACACATGCACACAGTGCACCTTTTCTATTCCCATAAGCACTTGAAATACAGTTCAATTTAAATGAAGTAAAATGTAGTAGTGTGACGCTGTGCGGTTTTATTTTGTTGTTGTTATTATTGTTGTACCCTGCGTAACAAGTGGCATGGACATTTATTTGTAAAATGAGTAATGATAGAATAATAAAATAGTTGAAAAATTGAATTTCTGAGAAGTGTCGTACAAGTGTTCGTTTTACATAAATTATGGGTGCATGGAATTTTATCAATATGTCATTGTGTAAACCATATGTAGATGTATGGAATATATATATACAAAATCCTTATAGAAACACATTTAAAATTTGTTTTGTAACACAATTTGACATAAATAACAAAAATTTGAAGTTTTCTCCATATGTGAACATAACGTAAGTAGTGCCATGTCTTAGAGATAAAAGAATATACTGAGACCCTTATATCCTTATATATAAATGGATACTAAGAATAATAATTAAATTCATTTTAACAAATATTTTCTATTCACACCATTAATGCAGGAAATTTTGTATAACCAGAATATTTTGTCCGTGCGTCCACTAAATGAAATATGAAGCTAGCCGATAAAATTAGACAATTGGCACTCCTGTCACTGTTTGTCACTCCTTTTAATTTGAACTTTTTTTTTAATTGTATTAAATTAACGATAACAACAACAATAATAATAGACATATGGATAAAAACAATTCACCCTCTCTAGATATAAACTTTTATAGACACATGAGTAAAAAATAAAGCGTATGAAATTATTGTACAGCTAACTAAGTATTTCCATTCCATTCAAAAGCCACCATTTTATATATTCATGTATTGTAGTATTTTTGTTATTATTTGAAAAATTCTATTTTGCTTAACTTTGTATGGAGTTGTGGTTTAAAGTAAAGTAATAACTAGTTATAAAACGTTCTATAATCAGCACACGTTCAATCATTAAACAATTAAACACTTTACACCAGTTAATATTTTATAGTACATGTCAAAAACTTAATTTTATATTTTCTAGAAAATCTTAAACATTTAGAAAATTCTTGTTTAGTATTAGAAAATTTTGATGAAGTTGAAAAAAGTGTGTGAAACATGATCAAATCTATAATCGATATTTTACAAAAAATTCAAAGTATATGTTGACTGAGTTATCAATGATCAATATTATTATCCGTACATCCATCCGCCTGAACGCTTATGGTCGAACGTTTGGAATTATTTGAATTTTGTAAAAACACAATTTTTAATTTTGGTACTTGAGCTAATATTTAAGTGTGCTGAAATTGATCAAATGCCACGCCCACAATTGCAAAAAGTTGAGTTACAAAATGGTTTTTTGGTATTTATATATATTTTTTATTTGGCATAGACTCACTTGCAAGTAATATGTAAGTTATAAAAGGTGTAATCAAGAACCTGCCACCCCCACTGTTTGTATATATGTAAGATTTCTTCCAAGTCTAATAATCTTAATAATCAATTACAATAAATTGATTAAAGTTGGAAGAAATTGTTTTGTTTATCTTATGATTTCCTCTGTGGCCCACAAAACGCAGGCACACTGTCTACTTTTATTGAAATATAAAAAAAAAATACTGCATTTTCATATTTCGTAATAAATTTTAAATACTAGCATAGTTGTGCTGCTAACACTACCAGCAATGTTTCTATAAAATGACTTTTATGAGATTACACAGGAAGTTAATTTACTTTGCTTGGCATTAAAAGATTTTGCTTCTGTAAACATTTTTACTATTTTCTATATTCTGGCATATAAAATATTTCAAATGAATTTTTTTCTTTTTTTTTTTTTTTAAATATAAATTTAAGCAAAGTTTCAAGTAGAAATGAGTTCTATATGACTAGAAAGATATTATCATTTCTTTTATTGGTTAAGAGAACATCTTATAGAGAAGAATTTTTAATGGTTGCGGATGAGTGTTATTTCCTTACAGTTAAGTAAGTCATAATGTAGGTTATTATTTTTTAGGAGAGACATTTATATATAGGAGAGTTCGCTTTAATTTTAGTGTAGTTTAGAGATTGTTGGAAGCAGTCGTTTCAGGCATAATTCAACTATTTCTTCTTCATCTTGATTAGTGCTGAATTTTAAAAGGGATTAACTTAAATATAAATGTCTTCTTATGTTATTAACTTGACTACTTTTGTTGTAAATTTAACAAATTTTGACAAAATTTGAAGTTGGCAAGAGGTATAGATGTCAACCACAGAAAAACATTTAGATAAACTGTTGCGAAATATTATACTGAACTGAACATTTCTTGAATCTTTTCTTTTTCTTCTTTGTTTTTATTTTAACTGGCCTAAGACTATGTCCGGCTAAGTGATGAGATTTAATTTCCCCCCAAACAATTCTTATTTGTTGGAACCGATATAGAAATGATGCATTCTTATTCTTAAAGTGTTGGGTCTTACAATTAGTGAAGCATGCATTGTAGGGAAATTATTTCAATTTTTTTTTTCTACTCTCCGGATAGTTTTATTTTTTGTATTGTTTTCTTGAATAAGAAACATTTTTTAACAAGTACAAAGAAAAAGATAAATTTGAGATTAGTCCAAATTTTAGATACGCTTCCCTGTAACAATGTCAGCTTGCAAGTCAAATTTTACGTTGAATTCAACTTTTTTTTCAATAGTTGGCGTGGCCACGACCTTTCTTGGTACATCAGTAGATGCATACATTTTATTTGATTGTGGGCGTGGCTTTTAATTTAAAGAGCGATTTGTTAGCAGAAAGTAGAAAAGTATGTGAACAAAATTTCACAACAATATCTGAAAATGTACCATTGTAAGAGTAAGACGGACATACGGACATATGATAATACCAATTTAATGATCAAGATCAATATCAATAATTATGATTAAGAATATATGTATATATATATATACTTCTTCTTCGTCTTCTTCTTCTTGCCTGTTACAAGTGAAATAACCAACTTAGTACACCTTCTTATCTTATGTGGAGACTATAAAAATATGCTTTGTACTGTGATGTAGTTTTGAAAGTTAATTACAATAATAAAAATTTTCTTTTACATTTTTATATACATTGTTTTATACAACTACAAACAAGTATGTGCTCTAGCACAATACTCTAGTTTGCTCTTGTTTGGTTATACTTCAACATTTAATAAAACATTTACCACTTATTTACAACAGCGACAACAGAACTAAGTCTACATAGTTCGGAAATTTGTACACATCATGCACATATCTATACATGAGCATATGGTATGAAGATAAATACTATATGCATAGAGTGGGTTTATCTGTTTTATTATTGTGCAGTTAAGGTGACAACAACTGACCATTCATTGTGAATGGTATGTGAATGTATTTATATGTGTTCGTATATGTACATACACATATATGGTATATAAACGTTCATGTTTGAATAATAAAAACCGTCTGTAGTTAGAAATGTTCAGATTTGAATATTTGAATTTTTTATGCTTGTATGCTTGTATGCGTTCTTATAAAAACCGTAACACAATAAAATTGTTAAATTGTTGCCAAACATACATATACACACAATATATATGAACACATGCACACACACACATATATATATATATATATATATATATGTCTATGAAATTTTCGGCTATGCTTATGTTGTTGTTGTTGTAATATAAAAACTAGTCAAAAAAAAAATGTGAATAAAGATTAAAATAAGATAAAAAAAAAAAATACAGAATTTGATTCAATTTAAATATGAAATACCCTCCATATTAATATATAAAAAGTGGGCATGGCTCTTTTATAATAAATGCATTATTATTATCAATTTTCATGAGAAGTTTATTATGTTTTTGTAAATTGTGGACGTGTCTGTTATACAATCCAATTTTACTGTATTTTATTTTAATATTGTGCCTGTTGTGCAACCATGCCCTTATGTTTGGCTTATCCATGTAAGGAATAATTATAAATACTTTCAATTTCATAGGTCAATACCAGATTTTGATGCTTTTTAAGAATATACGTATATAATCTTTGTTAAGTCTCTGACACCTTTTTCTCGGCAGTGCAAACGACATAGCAAACTTGTTATACTTAGTACAGTATGTGTAGAGTATATCAATCGGAGATTTCATTGTAAATATATTGACTATATCCTATTTTACTCTGATCCACAACCACATACATATGCATTGTATATATATATATATATATGACATCAAATGGTTATGTATGTAATATGTTGCCCAATAAAAATGAATTTTATATGAATTGATTTACATACACATCCACAAGTAGTATCAGTTTGGGGATGGTGTTGTAAATTGAGTTGAACATTTTTTCACATAAAACTGATTTTGTTGGTTTCTGAGGATGGATTTTTCTTTTAAAACTACATTTACACTTACCATTCATATATTTGTGTCATATGTTGTTATTGTTATCCAATTCCGATAAGCATTTTTTCTTTTTTTTTTTTTTTTTGAGAGACAAAGCCACTCAACTGGACACTATATAACAATTCAAGAGAAATTACTTAAATAGTGTGAAAAAAAATATTCATTGTTGAGGTAATCCTTAGCAAAGTTGGTTATGATAGGTTTTTTTGTTGTTGTTGTTGTTATAAAGTTATCATAATTTTTTTTAAATTTAGCTTTAATTTGTTGTTTATTTATTTTAGTTTATTTTTGATAATTTTTTATATAATTATATTTTTATATCTTGTTTATTTATTTATTTATTTTTTGTATATAGCTTTGATAATTTTTTTTGTTTTTTATAGTTTTTTCAAGCCATTTAGACTTCTTTATTGTTTCTTTTATTTCGATGTTGTTGTTGTTGTTGTTGTTGTTGTTTTTGTATTTGTTGTCGTTCACTACACAAATTCGTTGAATTTTATAACCATAAAATATGCGCCATTGAATGCAATTTTTGTATTGTATTCATTAATAAAACTTAATTGAAATGATTGCGGAGCGTAATGGTGAACAATTTTTTATAAAGTTTAAAGTTTATACACCCATCATGAGACAGTTCCATTCAATTGAATTCAATTCAAAACCGTGGAGGAGTTTCATTTTTGTTGTTTTTTTTTTTTTTTTGTAAAAATTGGAAAATCAACAAACGAAAAAAAAACGAGATAATTTTTTTTTTATAATCAAATGCTTTTTTGCCCACGTCTAGGTTTTCTATGCTCTTTAGACAATTGTCGCTTATGTTGTTAGTACGCACGCCACCACAGTTAAAAACGTAATGAGCGCTCATTCCCTGACCAAATACTCTTGAGGTTGCTTAAACATGATGTTATTGTTGTTGTTATTATTCTTATTTTTTTATTTCAATTATGTTTTTCTGTCTATTTCTTATGCCACTCGCTAATGTTGTTTTACTTACTTCACTTGTGTGTTTTCTTTTATAAAAGTGTCGTAACGTCATGTATGGTAGCTGTGGTCTAAACTCCTAAGTTATACTACTGCCTGTGTGATGTTGCTGGTTGGTGGTGCTGACAGGCCTGCATGCATGTGTTGTTAGCTGCATTCATTCATTCATTCACAATCTCTTTCTTATTCTCTTTCTATACGTATATAAATCTGTATCTCAGTCTTTCTCTCTCTGTGTACAAATGTATCTAAATTTAAAGACTTACAGCCGGTTTTGGTCTGCATAAAATATCTAACTCTCTGCATCTGTGAATTACTTGTCAATATCTGCACTCTACACTTGTTTTTAACTTACTTAACTCTCGCTTTAGTAGGAAAATTGTAAATGAGTAAAGTTTCTGTAAATAATTGTAGAGAGAAACGATACTTGAATTTTTTGTTTTAATTACTCTCGATTTGAGAACATATTATAAATTGTGATGTCACTAATAGACTCACAAAAAAATTCCCGTTGTCTTGTTCCGTTCTCCAACCAAAGAGTTTTGTTTTTAATTTTATTTAATGTTTTTCTCTTGTTCTCTTAAAAGTTTCTTCTTATCTTTGTTGTGTATCTTAACCGCTTATGTTTTTATATGGAAATATAACAATTTTAAATTTAAAAAGTAAAACTAATATTTTATCTGTAAAATAAAATAAAGTAAAGCTTCAGAGTTTCTTTTAAAGTATTGTACAATATAAATAAAATATATAAAAAAGTAAAATAAATAACAAAAATAAAATCCTATAAAATGATTCTACAAGTTGCCTTAAAAATCTGCCTCTAGACTGCGCCCTTAAAATGTAGCGGAACCAATTTTTCTTAATGTATCTTTTATTATGGGACTATTTTCACCTTAACTTTATTCTCTATGCAGATTGTTATTTAAATTGGATGAAATTGGTCAAAGGCCACGCCGACAAACTACAAAAATCTTTATATTAGCCTTAAAAAAATTTTGCTATAAGGCTGAAGTTTTGTATACATATTTATTATTATTGTCTCCATCGAGTTTAAAAAAAATGAGCGTGTTCGGATAAAAGACGGGCCCACAATTTAAAAAAATCTTTTCCAGAATAAAATTTGACCTGATATGTAATACATGCACTATTAAAGGTGGATGGTATTTAAGATTTGGCCCAAGTCAAATTTAGTTTTCTTACTTGTTTTTCACTTCAATTTTATGAATAATTACGTGAATTTCTTAATCGTGCAACAGATGTTAGGGAAACTTGTTGGTGGTCAGCAATTTTGAAAAATAAGAGAATAATAAAGCATTCGTTAACCAAGAGATATACGGTGTAAAGATAGCATGAATAAAATAATAAAACAAAAATTAAACCTTCTCCATCAAAAAATTATTTTGCTGGCATTTCAAATGATTTGTAACGCAAATGTTACCGATGAACTTTTCCATGACCCGTTTGATTTCTCAAATGTCTTTCTGTCTGTCTGTCTGAATGTCTGTCTGTATGTAATATTGTTTAGTGTCTCTTGATCTCTCCCTACTTGCCAATTATTCTGCCTATTTACCATTTTACAACCGTTTATGAGTCTTTGGGTTGGTTTCAAGCAATTTGTGGTTTTTTTTTTTTCAAATAAAAATAAAAATATGAGGTAAAAATAAAAGTAAAAAAAAAAAAAGTACGAAAACGTAAGTAAAAGAAAGCATCTTTTCTAGCGGAAATTGAAAAATTTTATATTGACGCAGAAAAAATAATAATAAACATTTACACTAAAAGTAATTGAAAAAACCCACAGAAAAATTGTCTAATAAAACAGAAAACAAATGGCATAAAAAATATATTCATTGCTGTGAAATGTGGTTTCTTTGGAACGTTTACACATAATTTGAAAAATATTTAACTTTAAAATTTCAAACACACACAATACATACATGTACATATGTATGTGTATGAAATATATGAACATCCAAATAAACGACACAGTGAGAAGAGGATCTGCGTAGATGCCGTTACAGCCCTTTTGTTATGATTTAATATTTAGTTGGAAGTGATGGAAAAGCGGCAGCAACAGCAGAAATATTCAGTCAACCAAACCGTCAGTCTGCGTATCAAGTCAAGCAATACTTTGGTTGGTAAAAATAGATATATGCAGAAAAAAATGCAAATTGCCGTTAGCGACTATTTGTTGTGCAGCACACATACGCACATATGTTGTTGTTGTTTTTTCTTTTTTTTATGTTGTTGCCAACGATAATTGTATGTCGTCTCAATAAACCCTATAAAACAAAACGCCTTAGACAACAAGAACAACAACAAGAACAACTGGAAACAATAGTCATGTAAATATATCTATTGTAGCTTTACAACTGCCACTGCGTGGATGGCATTAAATGAAATGAAAACATCCTCGACGTCAGTTAGGGCAAAGTCCAATAAAAGTACTTTCCTTTAGTGACAACAGCAGCACTATACAATCACCCTCGGGATGTAGATGTCAGAGTGAAAATGTGTATGTGTGTGTGTGTGTGTCCATCATAGCTATAAATATATATATAAACAATGAACGATACGTCGTGTTCGCCTTGAACTCCAAATATAACTTCGCCGCACGCAGCACGCAGTAAGCAGCACACACTCCCAATATTAAGCATACTTGGCTGTCGACCTACACAATGTTAGACACAAACATCCGCTGCTGTTCAGCAGAAAATTTGTTGTTAATTTTTTGTTTGTCTTTCATCAGGCAAAAGAAAAATTCTATTGGTGGTAGAGGGTTTCAAGGCATGATGACTATGATGATGACGGGGATGATGATGGAGATCTTGGCTGCCTGCTTTCTATCAATACTCTCAAATGTTTGTTTTTTTCTTTTTTTTTTTTCTTTTTTTTTGCAAATTTTATCTATTTTCATTATTAAATTGGCAGCAACACGCAATTTGCGTTTTATGGTGTATTCGGACGACATCACATTACAGCAAATGGAGAGAATTTCGAGAATTTGATTTTCACTTCGCACTTACTATAGCAACGAATAGTATTTTTTATTTACTTTATTTTAGTTTTTCTTTTTTTAACTTGCTTTACACTTAGGTTTTTCTTTATTTTTGGCTTAACGCTTTAGTCTCGCCATGTTAATGATCAGTATATTATATATATAATATTGCTCAGTTAAGAAGGGAAAATACGAATATTTAATATTGCACTTTAGTACTAGTACTAGTTAGTGCCACATTCTTATTGGAAATATGTTTAGTGGGATCAGTAAACACAATTTCTTGTTACATCCGCATATACTTAAAAGTCGCATTAAGCAAATTTTTTATTATTATTTCGTTATATGTAAAAAGAAATGGTATAATGGGCTCGATGTTTGGGAGAAAGGACAGGAAGACTACTTCCTCAAAAGAGGAAATCTAAACATGGTCAAAATCTTTCTTAAAATGGAAATTTAAAATCATCATTGAAGCTATCACTATGTTATGATCAAGCTTAAACATGCACCATTGAATTCATTTTCTATTCTCTTTCGATTGGTAGCAATTTTTTGCCAAGACTTTCCAGGTATTCATTTTTTAAGTTTATTTGACGTAAGCTGAGGGAGCATAAGAGGGCATATACGTTAAAAGTAGAAGTTACACCGTTTCATATGACACTGTTTCGAGGTAAATCGCTGCAGCCATTCCCGAGTTATAGCGTTTTAAAAAGAATCGTAGTCATAAAATTTTCTTTCTCACAATGCTCGGCGCCTGATATTTTGGTTGATTTTACACTTTTTCATACTGATTAAATTATTGTAAACGTGTAATGTAAGTATTTTAAAGCATGGCAAATTTACTTTTGGAAAAATTTCCCAATTTTTACATTTATCTAAACCACAGAGAATTATCTATGATACCTGTTTAAATACAAAAGTCATTCAATTTCTTGATGGCCATGTGTGGAAATCATTCATTGTGTGGTATGTTACTATGAAAACTTTGAACGCTTATATTTCGAAAACGGTAGCTCTTATCGATCTGAAAATTTTTGCGCCCCTTTTTCTAAATTCGTTGAGGAATCCAATAATAGTAGTATCGAGGACCTAGGATGAACATTTTTGAAAAAAACGATACTGTATAAAATGCGTTATTATAAATAAGTCGGCTGGGCCATGCCCAAAAAATATACGTCATTGCAAAGGTGAAGAATTTTCCAGGTACGGACAGTTAGTTTGAACTAAATCCGTCACGCCGTTCCAAAGTTATAGGCTCTTGAATACGAGCATTCTGACAAAATAGGATTAAAAAAATATTTCGACTTGTGGTAAAATAAAATTTTGCAACAACAGAAACAACCACTCTTACTAAAAAGAAGGTAATATTGTTTTGTTTATAACTTTCCAACCACAACTCCCATTTTGGTCAAACTTTTTGTAAACATTTGGAAATTTCTGTACCTTTTTGATGGGCGTGGCACTGCTATTTTTTTTTAAAGAGACCTTTTTAATAATTTAATTAACTAATTTACAAGTTCTTAAAGAAAGTTTTAACAAAATCCGTTCACCGGTTCCTAAGTTATAAGACTTTAAAAAATGTGTTTAATCTAAACAAAATTACTGGTGTTTTTTACACATTTTCATATTTGCATGATTTTTAAAAGCTTCATCTTCTTTATATTTGTTATATAATTAACCCACAAGTGTATAAATTTTCTATTTTATGATGTAAAACTTAGAAGACGCACGTTATGACAAAATAAAAATATTCTCAATTAATTTGAGTTACTTGTGTATTAACAAAAAAAAAAAAAAAAATCACGAAAAAATTATGATTATAGCCTTAAAGCAAAAGCCAAACCAAACTCATATCATTAACTTCCCTTTTTTAATACCTCTCTCTCTCTCTCTCTCCCTCTTCCTCTATCATTGTTAGCCATAACCACTCATCATCATAAGCTGACAATTCAATGAGTCTCTTAAGAATTATAAGCATTGGGGAGTAGTTCAATTAAAAAGAAAAACACGTACCAATAAAGTCCTCCTATGATTACAATCCTATACAAAATAAGAAGAAAAAAATTATGAAAAATCATCGCATCTATGTAGGTGATAGAAGAAGCCAGGAAGGTAGAAAACTTGAAAAGAAAATTATAGAATACAATTTGTATTTGTTATACCTTGAAAGCTGCTTACCAATTTCCACTGCTAATGAAGTATTTTGACAGAAGCTATAATTGGCATTAAACTTAAATGCTATTGTGAATGACAATTTTTAACTTTTTTATTACAACAATTATTGCTGTCATCTCACTGTTTTAATTGTTTTTAGGGCTTCTAAATATAATATAAAATTAAAATATATTCATATAAGTGAAATGTATACTTCGCTCTTAGTTAGATGTCAGTAAAATACAACTGCTTTCTTATTTTAAGTAATGATGGGCTGAAAAGGGGCTGGCAATGGTTCGGTGAGTATGAGAAGAATTGATGACTTTTGTTCTGGAATAAAATGTGATTTGATATCATTTGATACTCAATCATCATCATCATTGGGACGTATACCAGCAAAGTCAATTGCAAAGCACACTGATATTGGAAATTGAATGGGGAAATATACATATTGACAGTGAAGCGATGATCTGGAAAATACTTAATGGAATGGAAAGAAACAATAAACAAAAAAAAAAAAAACAAATTTTGTCTTACCTTTATTATGTACAAATCGATTTAGACATATCCGCCCGAGTGTCCACATGTTGTTGGCACTTTTGTGAGAGTAAATTTTGAGATATTGAGCTAAAATTTTATACAAACATTTCTATTTTATAATTTCTATTTAAATTAGAAAAAAATTGATTAAATGCCACGCCCACAATTGATAAAAATGCATCTATCTGCCATAAAAATTTAGCTATAAAGCATTTATACTTGTCAGCGATGTTCTAAAAATGGTCGGGGATGGACAGTAGACACGCCCACAATCTGTTAGCAGAATTGAGCTATAAGATTGAAATTTAATATACATCTTTATAATTAGTCAATTTATAGATGTGCTAAAAATAGGCGTTATCAGAAGCGCCCACAATTTACACAAAAAAAAAAAAAACGCATTCAGCATAAATTTGACTTGCAAGGTGATACTTTACACATAGTATTAAAAGCAGTAACCATGTACCTACCACGACCAATTTTTTTCTTACACAATTTCTTTTTAATTTTCTTTCTTTTTCTGTTATACAATAAATTATCTTGTGAATGTGTTGACTTTTTAAAATGACAGCAAGTTAGTGGGTGTTTATCCGCTGACAGAAGGAATTTTTTTTTTATTAATTATAATAAAAGACTGTTATAATCACCTGAGAAGACATTTGCCTAACTTGAGATTTTTCTTTTCTTCTATGTATTATCCTCCTCTTCATTTAAGTGGGTATGTCAGCAGTTGGAAACCATTTTGTTTACGTCCTTTTATTATTATTATGATTTGCTTTTATTTTCCTTTTTATAAACATTTCTTCTCTGGCATGCTGTGCACCACTATATTGCTAAACAAACATTTAATTTATTTTCGTCATATTATCCTTTTTGTTCTCTTGAATGTGTTCACTTAAGATTTCTTTTAAAGGAACGTATGTATGTAGATGAGTTTTTATGAATATTTTGCTGTATTTTATAATAAATTAAAACTTTGCAAATAATAATTTCTGAAAAAGTATTTTATTGTAGTTGTATGATACCCCCTCATTCTCTCTCTCTCTCTCTCTCTCTGTCACTCTTTTTAAAACTTGGTCGTTCTTTGAAGTAAACATTTTAATTATTGGAAAAATTTCAAAATGTTTGCAAGAGTTATTTAAGAAAGAGAGAAAGAGAGAGAAATAATTAAAAATCGAGAAAGAAAGGCTTCACCAATTTTTACCATGTAAATATACGAAAAACAACAACATTAATTCATTTACCTTAAAACTAAAACTCAAAACACCATCATGCAACAATACATTATCAAGTTGTAGTCTTTTTAAGGAGGATAATGAACATTAGAATTAATTTTCTAAAAATAAACTACTTAGACTTGAATGTATGTGCGGTACATCTCATCAGCGATATTCTACCCCATGATCCTATGCATAGAAAGCATTTAAAAATAACTTTAAGCAATTTAAAGAATATTTCAACGTACTCGTACCCCAGCAACACACCAAGTAATGGAAAATGTTTAGCACTGTAGCATTCGAATTTTGTTAATTTTGAAAAGAATTTAATACATATTAAATCCCATTTCATATTGCATTAGCGAACAGAATTCTATGAATTTTTAGTGTACGTGTAGAAAGGTGTTGTATATAGATGTTTAATGTTATACTATGTTGCATTAAGTAGCATGCGATATAAGCAAGATGTGTCAAAATGTTTGTAACATTTAAAAAGAATCTTTAAAGGCACTGTAAAGTATAGATTTACTATTGATCAGCAGCAAAATCCAAGTATGTCTGTATGTCCATCTGTAGACTAGATACTGAAAATAGGCAAAATTAGTAAAATGACACGCCCCCTCTGCCGACCAAAACTGAAAAGAACCTTTTTTGAAATCTTTTAAGTTTACCATTATAACCCAAATTTGCCTCAAAAGGTATATAAAAGTATAGATCATCGACCACTCCCACCATGGTAAACTTCATTATTTTTTATTGTAATTAAATATTAAATAAGAAAAGCAATAAAATAATTGGTGCTGCATACTAAGGCCAGGCTTGCAGACGCACTGTTCTAAACCTTATCTTTATACACCAAGATAGTTGGGATCCAAAATATAAATTTTATTCTGCTAATACCATAAATTGCTCTTGTATTGAATATTTTTCTAACTAAAACTAAATTTTCACTTATTAAAAACTATGCTTTTTACTTTTTATCTAAACTATTTATTGAAAATAATATCGAACAAGAACCTTCTTTATATTTTCATTTTCAAAAAAAAAAAAAAAAATTAAATATTTTTGTTTTTTTCACTAACAATGCCTAAGTTGTACCGCTGTGAATTCCAAATTGAAGCTAATGTACCAAAAACTGTCTTCAATGCATTTCTTCAAGCTCAAGCGCAAGTAACGGGCGTAAAAGGTTGGGTTGAAAATACAGCAAATGGTGTTTATAAAGGTGTCCTGGAGGGTAGTAAGGAAACGATAGAAAAAATGCAAACTTTAATAGAAAAATCAGCAGAATTGGCGACCACTTTGAAGAAGTCGGCATTCGCTGAACTGAAAGAAATTGAAAAGTATACGCAAGAGAAATTCGAAACCAAATAAATGAAATTTTTAAAGAAAGAAGAAAATTGTGGATGAAGAGATTTTTATCATCATTTTTCAATCAATTAGAACAGTTATGATTTTAATTTTTGTATTAAAGATATTTTTTGATTTTTTATAAATTTCATTTTCTAACAAATTGTGCCATCTCTACCGAATAAATAAAAATATAATAAAATTTCGACATCAAAACAAAAAAGGTAGAAAAATATTCGAAATGTCTTTTAATCAAAATTACCGCTACGATTTTCAAATAAATGCTTATCTTCCACAACTAATACGCCAAATATTGTCTCAAGCTCAAGCGCAATTTAACGATGTACGCATTTGGTTTGAAAATAATGCTAAAGGTAATATATGCGGTTTCATTGAAGGACAACGAGATACCATAGAAAAAATGCGTTTGGTGTTAATGAAAATGCTAGAAAAATTGGGTATTATTGGAAAGGCGATATTCAGTGAAATGAAACAATTGAAAAATTATGCCAAAGAAACTGTACAAGAAAACTGGACACAAGAGAGTATAGTTTAAACAAACTTTTACAATAACCGATAATGTAAAAAAATTGCAATAAATTTTCTTTTTCACAATTACTATGTAGTGGCAGTTACATATGCTTTGTATTTGAATGGTTTTTTCTGTTTTTTTTTTTTCGGGTATTTTAAAAAGTTGAAAGCACGTAGTTGAGTGGTGGTAAGAAGAGAGTAAAGTAGTCCTCTTTAATTTACAGATATATACAATTTTCCAGCATTTGCACCGTTTAGAAGAACTATCGCTGTATTGATTGATTGGATTGAAATGCGAAGATACACTTCCTGGACGCTCGTACAGTACATCTATAATGAACGTCCAGACATGTTTGATGAACAAAAATGTTTCTTTTGAAATTATCCTCAATTTTTTTTATTATATTGATGAGCACTCTTTCAATCGATTTAAGCGATCAATGTCCATCTGTCCTTCTGTAATGTAACTTTGTGTGCAAGGTTTCAGCCACAATTTATTTCGATAAATTTGATATAAAAATGTATTTTAGTGTTTAAAGATGTTCTCTATTGAAAAGAAAGTATAAATTGAGTCCTTTTTTGAACTTTTTTGAAACTCCTTTAGAGCAATTTTTTTGTGATTTTATTGATGTAACTGAACTAAGCATAGAACTAAGCAGTGTAGGGTATTTAATGGCCGGATAGAATGGACTGTATTGTACTTGTTTATATTGCTTTATTATCATTATACGCATAAACATGTATTAATATATATAAACACCACTACTACATAACACATACATACAAAAGTTATGCTTTAAAATATCAGCTCATTTTGACAGCGATAATGATGCCAAAGCCTTTTTATAGTTCATAATCTTTAATGATTATATGATTATTTTTACATGTATCGACAACAACTGACTGCAGATACGAGCATCGACAGCATATTCCTATGAACTCTTATGTTATGGAGTTGTTTTTACATGAATTAATTGGATGCTGTGCACACGCACATACATACACACACAAATATGAAGCGATTATGCTTACGTTGGTTCATTGACTGAACTGTCATCTAAGTCAGCTTGATAACTTAATTGCTGACTTACATATACACATGTGACACATAAAATGCTTACAAGATCGAAGTTAGTTAGGGAGAAAAGAAGCGTTTTCGTTGTCAGTGGTATAAGTAAAAGGGAACATATTTTATATTATCCGAAAACTATCATAAATATCATAAATTATATATTATTCTCCCTTTCTATTTATTAATGTTACTAAACCAACACCAACAGACCATTTTTATGAAAATTTACAATGTATGTTTTGTTTGTAATAGTAATTGCCTCATTAAGGCCTTGCAGGAGATAAATATTTGATACACATCTTAGTTAGTTATTGAAAAAGAAATGAAGATGTTATTAGTTAGTCAAGTTCCACTCTACCACCACTTAGTTGCACAAATTATGCTACAATAATTACTTTAGTGTGTCAGTAAATGATACGAATGATACTTTTTTATCATATATAAGCACTACATGAGAAACGCTTCTAAAAATGATCAGATTGGATGGAAATTTGATCATATATTAAGGTAACTATTTTTTTTAACAAATTTTGTCTAATATGAAGAATTTTTTATGATCTTTTTTAAATGTAAAAGGACTTCTTTCAAATAAAGGCCTTTTATGGAAAAAAGTTTTAAAAATAGTTCGAACAGGTTCACATTTGTCATTTATTTATCTATAAAACTATTCTTCACTAATTTTTATCTAAATATATTAAAAATTGCGAATTTTCGTCATTTGAAGATTTATTTCAAGTAATGTTTATGTATGGAGAAGGATTCTAAATATGATTAAATTTAAACCATTTTCAATAGGGCACATCTTTGAATTAAGACACGTTTTTATAATAAATTTTATTAAAATAAGTATTAAACTGTGGTGAAAATCTCGCACACAATTTTACATTTTAAAAGGACAGACGGACATTAATTGTTTAAATCCGTTCAAAAAGGAATTTTAAAACCATTATAATTAACATATATATACATTTACAATTTATTATATTAAGTATTGTTATGCTAGAAATATTACACGCCCACAATATACAAAAAAAAAAAAAAAACTTATTTGGCATAGAAACCGACTTTGTCAGTTCATGTATGTAATACAAAAAAAACCATAGAGTTCCCAATTAGTTACATGCCACGCCCATTTGTTTGTATATAAAAGTTGCGAGTGTTTAAGTTTTAAGTCTAAAACAAATTTAATTTTTTATCTCTATTTAAAAAAACTTCACTATAATAATATATATAAATATTATATGACAAGAGGTACGTGTGTATATAAATATAAATAAAAAATAAATTTATATATATTATGATTACACATTTTAACATTTTTATTAATTTTTATTCATTTCATTTCAATTCACTTCAATTTCCCTTTAAGGTTTTTAATTAAAATAATGAATTGTCACAATTCTCTCTCTTTTGCCGGAACCTGACAATCCCTCAACTTACCACCAATATCAATTTCATGCCATAATTGTACGCTATTGTTGCTGTGATAACTTTTTTTTTTTTTTTTCTGCTTTTGTTATTATTGTATTATAAACAATAAAATAGTATTTCCAGAGGACAAACGTGTAAACCATGTTTTAAAATGTTTTTCATTCACTCAATCAAAATTATTTAAAAAACGCTGCTTTTTATTATTGTCTATGGAGCAATGTTGAAAATAATACTTCCTTACACCTTGTGCAGCTACCATTTTATAGCTGTTTGTTCTCTATGTGGAAATAAAATTTATATTTTGTTTCGTTAAAGTGTTTGCAACAACTAAACGGAAAATTTTGCATGAATTAATCTAAAAAATAAAGACCTTGAATGATGGTGGAAAAACACAAAATTTTATTTCAATTTATTTTTATGTATGTTTGTCTGTCTGTCTGTTAATGTTTTCCTTATGATAAAGTTTAATATGTACAACATTACCAAACATGGCAGCAGATTTGTTAGCCTTGTGCGTTCTGGTTGGTTTTGTAAGTACGTTGCACCCACAGCAACATTTTAAGGACATTTATTTATAATCTACATCATTAAAGAATAGTATTATACATATACATATATATTTAAGCAGCATTAAAATCTCTTAAACATTGATATGAACAATGTACGTCCGTGCATCCGTCTGTTGTGGAAACGCTAACGGTCGTAAATTTGTGAGCTCTTAAGGTGAAATGAATTTTAGTTCCATCGATATACTAAAAATTGGCATAGTGGAATAACGAAGGCACGTCTACACTCAATTTTTCATATCTTATATGAACAATGAATTGCCCTTACTGGTACTACTAACAAAATAAATTATAGTACAATAAAAAATGTTGTGAGTAGATAGTGTAGTAGATACTTTACGGTCATAATCAACTTTGAACATTTCCATTTACTTGTGTGGTATGATATAAGTATCATGAGTCCGATCGGCTGGCATACGCATCAAAATATTTACTAAAGTATATTATAATAAATGATATCATTGTGTACACAAGTTATGTATCGTATATTATTTATAAAAAAATTATCATTCAGTAGTAAAGCATGCGAAAATGAAAATAATTATGCTGCAACATTATGCAGTTATAATTATTTTAATAATTTATTGATCATAAATTATGTATATAGTATGTACTGCGTGTGTATGTGTTTGTGTTTGCGTAAATTGCATGCATTATTACAATGCCATCATTAAGATTATCAAGCATACTCAATGAAAGTGTTTAATTATATAGGTATGCATTTATTACATACAAACCATACTGCACGCATGCTGATTGTCTTTAACACACTCTTCACGACTAAAGACAAGATTTCATTTATACAAATTAAAAAATTTATTTATATACATTCGCACACATTCATTACGCACAACATTTATTTACATGCAAAAATACATGAATGACTGCTACGTCCGTATGTATGATGTTATTAAATAGTTTGTATTGTAAATTTGTCTAGCATGCAATTATTAAAATACGTGAGTATTGCATTTGCATTCCAAACATTATGAGAATTAAAAATATGATTAAACGACAGC
Source organism: Crataerina pallida (assembly GCA_949710015.1). NCBI lineage: Eukaryota > Metazoa > Arthropoda > Insecta > Diptera > Hippoboscidae > Crataerina > Crataerina pallida. The sequence goes on from OX453291.1 coordinate 24,553,047, forward strand.
GAGTGGTGGAAAAGGGCGTTGCACTCATTATAACAAAATGTTTGTAAAGCTTTAACATTTTTAATTAATTATTCTTTTCATTCTATAATTTATTATACAACTATTGGGGTGATCAACAATTCAAGCTGGAAATTTTTCATTGGCATAAAACATAGATAAGCAGCCTTTTTTACCATTTAAATCAGGCAGTAATAAAGTGGGGCACAAATGATTTAATTTTTCATTATTTTAATTACATTTGTTAAAGCATATAATCGGGAGGGGCCGTACGTTCACCAGCAAGGGATAAATGATAAAATTTTTCCAAAAATTTTATATCGAAATTATAATGCCATTCGATAGTAATTGAGCAGATTAATTTGAGGGCGGAAATTTGCGTTTGATCAAACCACTGTGACAGCTTTTGTACTGATTTTAAATTACTACGAAAAAAGTCTTATGAAACAGTATTAGGAAAAATGAATCATTTTGACTCAATAGCAATCGCACACATAAACTTTTAAACTCTCACGAATTATAAGAATGTGGTCTTTCAAATGAGGTAAAAATTTTCCTCCTACGTTTATTTTTCGCAATGTTATAACAATTCAAGCTTTACATTAAACTGAAAAACACCACTTGGTGCCCGTTATGCAGCAAAAATCCACAATTCTTTATATTTTTAGATGAAACTTATCATAATTATTCCATCTTATATATTTTTCAATTGTGACAAATTTGAATACAATCAAACCACTGCAACAGCAGTTATGATGAATTTAAATAAGTATTGTAGTGAAAAATTTCGGAAATTAATTCCATTTGTTTAATATTATTAATAATTTCTGACAAATTTTGGAGTCTAAAAAGACGATTTTTATTTTGCCAATTTTGAAAAAAATATGCAACCAAGATCGCTTTCTACTTATAAGCTTTATTCAAATTTGTGAAAAACCCCAGACGGTCGGAAATGCTCAGTAAGTTAATCTTGATTCTACATGTTTTTTAAAATCTTATAACTTAGGAACCGGTGAACCGGATTTTGTTGAAACTTTCTTTAAAAACTTGTAAATTAGTTCAACGTTGAAACAAAGCATAATTTATGGGCGTAACACTAGCCCTTTAGTTAAAAAACAAAAATTATTTAAAAGAAATCATTTGCTAAGCATTTATAAGCAGTGCCACGCCCATCAATAAAGATCTCTGAAAAGCTACAGAAATTTCCAAATGTTTGCAAAAAAATTCACCAAAATCGGAGTTGCGGTTGGAAAGTTATAAACAAAACAATATTATCTTCTTTTTGGTATGAGTGGTTGTTTCTGTTGTTCGAAATTTTTATTTTACCAAAAGTCGAAATATTTTTTTAATCCTATTTTGTCAGAATGCTCGTATTCAAGAGCCTATAACTTTGGAACGGCGTGACGGATTTAGTTCAAACCAACTGTCCGTACCTGGAAAATTCTTCACCTTTGCAATGACATATATTTTTTGGGCATGACCCAGACCACTTATTTATAATAACGCATTTTATAGAGTATCGTTTTTTTCAAAAATGGTTCATCCTAGGTCCTCGATACTACTATTATTGGATTCTACCGTTTCCGAGATATAAGCGTTCAAAGTTTTTATAGTAACATACCACACAATGAATGATTTCCACACAAGGTTATTAAATCTTTGTGTTTAAACTGAAATAGTCTGATATCATAGATCATTCTCTGTGCTTTAGATAAATGTAAAAATTGGGACATTTTTCCAAAATGTTTTTTCATAAAAATTTGCCATGCTTTGCCGTCTCAATATATACACCACCTATGGTATGCAATATCCGTGACGTTGTCTTTGACTATTATTAACATCTTCATTAAAAGATGGTTTACATGATTATTAATTAAAATACCAATGTTCACAAATTGCATAAATTGATTGGCTTTTGATATTAATTAACCAACACAAATACTTCAGGGAGTATCTACGTCTAATGAAATATGTTGGTTAATGCTTTATACTTTGTAGCATTTGGTTTGTGGTTGCATTTAAAGAAAAAAACAAAAAAAAAATCCCTTTTCCACGCCAACCCGCATACATACATACATATTCTATGCATTTTTTTTTACCTTTGGTATGCACAGTGCTAATGCATTGTATTATGTGTGGCATGTGTAGATGGAAATATCTGCATTTTTCAATTAATTTATATGGGGCAACAGTTATTATATCATATGCAGCTGAACCTCTCCCCCTCTCCCCTCTCCTTTCTCCCTTTATCATAGTGGTTTGCTTGTTATAGGTTACCTTTGGCAAACTTTTTACTGGCGAATTTATGTCGCAGTTTCATATAATGCACCTTAATTTGCATATGTGGCAATTTGTCTAGTGAAAATAAACACACATGCATAACCGAGCACAAAGGATGTAGACTGTATAGCATAAAAAAAAATAACTAAACAACAACAACAACAAATATGTTATTGTCATTTATATATACATGTGTGTATATAAAAATAGCAACAATTTATTCTCGTTTTTTTTTCATCATTTTTGCTTTTACATAGCATAATAAAATTATGAGAAATTGTAGACTTGTTCAGTGCACTATATAATAGCTGCCAAACTATTTTCATATACGCATTGTATATATCATGCAAGTGCGATTGTTGCTGCTATCATTTAAATCACATAAATGAATTGCTAATAATAACGCAGGGAACAGTAAGTTTTTATTATTTAACAACTTGAACGAAAAAAAAAACAAAAAAAGAAGAAAATAAATACAAATGTGATCCCTGGCAATCATAATATTATTGCAAAAGACAACAAAATGATGACTTAATTGGCCATATACTCATACTTGTACAAACATTCATATATATTCTTACACATACACATAACTTTGTAACCATGTTCATGTAAGCAAATTTGAAAAATATGCAAATGTGTATTTGTTGATATGTTGAATACACACTGTAACAACAATGTGTCAAACATTTTCAGCATGTTTTTAATAAATAAAGTTTAAAATGAATGAATTAATTATAGACACACACACACACAAATGAATTCTTTCTTTCTATTCCTTATAAGTTGCAACCTTAGAATAGATTTTTTTTGGGCTAATTCAACGACTTATTATGAAAATGATGAATTATGAAAAATTCTTAACCCTTTGGATGGCAAGGAGTGTAAAGCGTTTTTTTTTTCATTTTTAAAACTTTTATTTATTTTTTTTTTTAATTAAAAACCTAAAGTTAATTAAATTTATCAACATACCCCGAGTATATAAAATAATTTTCATTTTTAAAATTTTAAAATTTTTTTACAAACAATATTAATGTAAGGCACTTAAAAAGTGCGACCATCGATTCCAAATTACGGTAGTAATATTTAACAATTTTCAAAATTTACTTCAGCGTAACGACTTGACTGATGTTATTACATTAGCAGATCATGAAAAAGGTATAAAAAAAATGTTGGTTTGAGAATACAAAATTGTCAAAGTTTAAATGCCTTTGAAAAATTTCTTATAAATATTTTTCTTACTTGGAAATATTTGTTTTTATTTTTGACAAATATAAAAAAGTTCCTATCAATCAGACTTCAACAACATTTAAAAAAAAAATTCACCTAAATAGTAAAAACATACCCAGATATGCATACTTAAATACATGCCCAACACACTCATGCATCATAAAAGAAACCTTTAATGGCTTAGCTGTACAAACCACAAATTCGACTCAATTAGAATTACCCACTCAGCCGTCTTTGTATTTAAACATATTGAACAAAATTTCTTGGAAATATTCATTATATCATTAATTTTTTCTCTCTCTATATATATTTTCAACTTTAATTTAATGTATTGTTGTTTGTTTATCATGCTCACGCCTATAAGGTATGCTGGTGAGTTTACATCTTTTCAATCCCTAATGAAATGAAACGAGTGATATATTCTCTATAGTAATAATAATAGGCAGCAGCAGCAGCAGCACCACAACAACAACACCAATTGCTTATAAAGATAATATATATAACATAACATTAAATCAAAGCATTGAAGATATTGGAAATAAAACAGAAGCAATTAACATAAGAAACCTTCCGGCCTTACCCTAAAAAAACGAGGCAACAACAAACAAAAATTTGTAAAACAAGTAGAAAATGTTTTTTTTTACATTTTGGTTTAAGTCAAATATTTGGTACCCTTCACAAGTATAAACAAATTGTTGGAAGCTCTAATTGCAAACAAGTGCACAAGGCGTGTCAACCCCGTTAAAATTTTAATTTAAATGTGGCTCCCAATAGATTTTAAATAGCCACATAAGTTATTAATAATCACTGTAAAACAAATTTCACTTCAGTTTGTTAAAATTTATAATCGCGTGAGTGCCAACAAAAAGAATGGACGGATGGACATTGTTCAAGCGACTCAGCTTTTAATGATGATCAAGAATATATATAATTTGTGACACTCCTAAGCTCTCCTTGTGAGTATGATAAACGGAATGACAAACTTAGTATATCTTCCATCTTAACAAAGAACAAAAAAAAGAAACACAAACATCATCTCTACTTAAAACGAAGCCATGATGTAAACATACTTTTAATGATTTCAACTTACATGTATTACGAAACAGAAATTGTTAAATTGTGAAATTATGTTTTGCTTTTATAATTATGTGGCTGTTGTTAATTTCTATTATTATGCGGCTCTGTAAAAACTTGTTGTCAAATCTGCACCTGTTTTTTTTTTTTTTTCTGTTTCTATTTTATCATGTAATGTTTCTTATAAGTAGGTATGTATATAATTGACAAAGTGATTGACATGGACTGACGTGTAACGACCCAAAAGGTGACCTGGTATATTATGGTAGTTTGCATGTTATGTGGTGAGTGGAGTGTAGTAAGTGGTAATAGCTTGACAGTTGAGTTTCTTTTTCTTTTCTTATTTGTTACGTGTTATGGTTTGATTGTTATTTTCAAAGAAACCGATTTATCATGTTTTTCTTCAGTTAGTTGTAACACCTCTTTTTTACCTTTTTTTTTTTTTTTGTTATTCATACACTACTTGTACGTATGTTTACTTGTTTACAGTAAACAATTAGTAAAAACAATATATTAGTAGTTAAAGTTAAGTCTCAGGCATTCCCGTACACAAACACAATCTGACTTTATAGACAGACAGACGGATTAATATTTAAATAATTAAGTAAAACTTTCATAATCAGATGTTCTCATATAAAACAAAACAAATAAAACAATGTTTGACATAAAACGATAAAAAGAAATTTCAGAAAAATTTTAAAAAAATTTCAAAAATTATTCAAAATTTTATTTGCACATATTTTATAATAATTGGAATAAAAAAAGAGAAAAGAAAGAAATGTCCGACAATAAAACTTTTCGTTGTAATTTCAATGTTGAAGGCAATATACCGAAAATAGCATTTGAAACTTTTGCTTTGGCTCAAGCTAAATTGACTGGTGTGCGGATCTGGTTGGAGGAGAATGCTGAAGGTCGTATTCAAGGTTTTTTAGAAGGCAATCGTGAGACCATAGAAAAAATGCGCTTAATATTGATGAAATCATATGAAACGTTGGGCAACATAACAAAAGTACTGTTTAGTGAAATGAAAGAATTGAAAGATTATACCGAACAAACCTTAGCTAATAATTCGAGTGATTCAAAGGCTATTGTGAAAAAAAACAACAATTAAACAAAAATTTTACATAATAAATAAATAGTTAATAAAGCTGCAAGAGCTTTCAGTGGATTGCCTTGTCCACTTAACAAAATTTTCTAATTGAATTTTAAATAACAATGCAGCCAAACTAAATCTACATAATTATAGATTCTAGGTTCGATTTCCGCAGTATGAAATACTACAAAAAATAAAGAATTGTTTTTACTTAACATCTATTGACTGATAATAAATTATGTATGGCTTTCGCTTGTCGAACCAACTTTGACTTTTATGATAATATTTTTAACTGTGGCTGGATAACAATCCAACTCGACACATGGTTTCAAAGAAAGTCACTGTATTTGAACCCGAATCCTACAGCGGCAAAGTTTCCTACGCAAAGCCTTAGCTCACTCAGGTATTGGAAAGGACTAAAAAATCTTTTAACTATGGGTTTAAAATTGGCATTTCGGACTTACTTGTAGAAGCTTTATTCTGAGTTTTGAAGTTTTAGAATAAAATATGGAGCAATGCTGAGTTTGATACTTCGTTTGCAATACTTAAAAAAAAAAGCTTCGCAAACTATATATATATTTTGTCAAAAGATCGGCAGATGTCTTTTATGAATGCATAAAACCGTACCGGTCTTCCCCCAGATATAAAAATTACTATTCAACATCAAAATCCAAGTCGATCCAGTCATGTCCGCCTATTATCCGTTTGTAATTTTTGATATATTGAGTTTTGTAAAAACTTTCTGTAGGCGAGTTGCTATTTAAATTGGGAAAAATTGTAAAAAAAACCACGCCCACAAAATGTGACCTACAAGCTAGAAATTTCGTATACGTATTTAGAATGAACTCTAACAACGATGCGCTAAAAATGGGGGCGGCGTGATAATATATTCTTTCAAAGTGTAAACGAAAAATCTTAGAATCTCTCATGTAAGCTGATACATACAAACATACATTCATAAAGAGCATCACGCTCATATTTTTTATATATAATTAGAAGTGGAAGGTATTTACGCTAAATTAAGAGTTTTTTATGGTTTTTTTTTTTTTTTTAAAGACAATCCAAGTCATTTGATTTAATTGGCTATGTAGAAACGAACTTTTCTTGTAGGATAACGATTAGAGTGCCACAATTTAATGATAAAGCTGCAAATGGCTTTCTCATACATTTGCTCCCACATTCTCTTTATATGAATTGGCATTAAAAAGTTTTTGGGTTAACTTTTATTATATTTTTACTACATATAGTTTAAGGTCGGTTATCTTTTCTTTTTATTACAACATAATCATCTTCATTGTGTGTGTGTGAGTGAATATATATTTTAATATCTATTTATATATACTAACATACATATAATAAAACATAGTAGTTTATAGTAATTTAAATGCTGAGAATCTTTGGTGAACATTTTATGACTGAGTTTTAAAAGTTGTTTGTTTTCCTCTTTTTTTTTAAATTTACGAAGAAAGTACAGTACAAGTACAAGTACGTACGTACGGCTTGCCATGTTCCCGCATCCCATACACCTCTAACGTACAATAATAATATTTTATATGATTTTTTTTTTTGCATTTCATGCATTGTTTTTTTCTTTCTTATTGTTTTTCATGAACTGTCTTCATAATTAAAATAATTGCACTAGATTTGTGTACCACCACCAAGCAAAAGCACAACTTTGGTTTTTTGTTTTTTTTTTTTTTTTTTTTGTTTTTCAGGGCAATACACAAAGTTGCGCGCTTGGCATACAAAGCGTGTGCTAATGTTGTCGCTGCAATTAAGCTTATGGTGAATGCCAGAGAGTAGAATATGATAGTTTGCTGTAATGGCAGTTGGTATGCACGAATACATACATACATACATGCATGCACACAAATATATTTACCTGTTGTATGCTGGTACATGTGCGTATGTATGTATGTGTGCCATATTTAAATTGGATTGCATGTCTTTATATTTCGTCCGTCCCTCACTTCTGAGACTTTTCTTTTTTTTAATTTTTTTGGTTTTTTTAATATTTTCCCTCTTGAAGTTGAATGTTAATCTGTTTAGCGATTCTTTGGGTTAGGTTAATTAAGTTTCAGAGTTTTTCTGTATTTGTCTAATTATAAACTTTCTATATAGATGTGCAGCAAAAAGCATGAAAAATGTACGAGTGAATGTTTGATATATATGTATATGTGGGTAGGTTGGGAATGTTTTGTATGCAGTGAAAGCATTCTAAATACTTTCTCCGCCCTAACTCCCTTTCCAAACCCTACGTGCTGTTGAATATTAAATCAAGTCTCAGGTGAATTGAATGAAAGAAAAAAAAATTCAACTTTTTCATTTTGTAAAACTTTCATTGTTGTTGTTTTGCTTTTCTAAATATTTCATGTAATATTCTATGTGGCAGCCGCAGTAGTCAACTAATTCTTTTCTCTCTTCTTCTTTACCATTCTGTATACAACTTGCTACTGTTATTGTTGTTATTGTTGTTATTATTATGTTTATGGATTTCAAGTGAAAATGTAATTATGCCAAGGACGACTGACTTATAAGCCAGATGCAATTATGTTGATGATTTGTTGCCTAGAATGCTAAACGTTATTGTTGCTTAAGTTTTAGTTCTTGTTCTTATTGTTGTGGTTGTTGTTGGCTTTGTTAATACCCCTACTCATATAGACATAGAGACTGACAATTTCCGCTTGCTACATATGGGAATTTCCCATTAACACGCAATTTGTAAAAATGCTTCAAAGTTTTGCTGTTTGCTGTTTGCTGTTTGCTGTTATATACGTGTGTGTATGTGCATTTATTATCTAGCTTGTTACATATATTGTATGTAATGACCATCATTAACAAGGTGTGCATGTGAACACTCATTCAACTAATCATACTCTCTACCTCGTTTGTAACAGCCTCTTGACTTGCCCTGCCCTCCTCTATCCACCACCATACCCAGCCGCCTAGCAAAAACAATATTGTGTAAATTTTTCAGAATAAAACTTTTTAATTATCGAATAACATGAAAAAAAAATTAACAATTTATTCATTTAATCATTAGCAGTGAAGAGTTATTCTTACTTAAGTAAATAAATGAAGCAATTACGCTTCAAGATGAATCCTCCTGCCAAACAATTGATTCATGCTCTGCTCTGCTGTCAATTGCCATTTTTCAACTTTATTTCCATTTCAATTATTTTGTGAATAGAAAATAAATCAATTTTTGTGTAAAAAATAATTAAAGAAAACTGAGTTAAAGCTTGCCCAGCTTCACTTAATTAAATCAATTACCTTTGTTGAGCACGTTGTGTGATCTGGTAGAGTTTCTTAAGAATTATCAAATTTTCTAAAATGTTTCGTCTATGTTTGTAATAATAAATAATATACAAACACCTAGACTGAGTTATTTTTATCAAGTGCAAATATTTGTCAAATCTTTTATAATATCTTCCACATAGGATGGTGGGTATACTAAGTTTGGCTTGAGCCAAATGTTGGCAAATTTAGTCTTCTTACTTGTCGCAACTCAACTCTATCGTTGAAGCGTTTGTTATAATATTTTGTATTAAAGCTGGTTGATATTATACAACTATTTACAAAATATCAGGCATCTAGCATTATAGTCATTGGCATCAAAATTGGCAACTACAGCTGCTGGTATGAAATTATGCGCTTCTTTAAACGAATATTTGTGAGTGTTTTACAGAGAAACTAGGAATAAAAAAAAATTACACATTGCTTGACCGAAGAAACAGTGATCAAATAACACCGGAAATGCGTAAAATTGTTAATACTGTTGATGTTTGTGTTGCACTAAAGATGTCTTTTATTGCCAGTTCGCAGTTACACACAGTCAGTCAGTTACAAACTGAAGTGCATTGACAGACCCTACCTAGAATTACTGTGTGAAACAATACAACTAAAAATAAGAAAAACAAGTTAAAAAACTAAATTTGGTGTAAAGCAAATCTTAAATACCCTCCGCATCTACAGTAGTGGGCGTGGCAGGTATATATCAATGTATAGGTTAATTGTAAAAATGTACTAAATTTAATTTGATTAAATTCAACATGATTTCTCAATTTTTGTGGCAAATATATAAATTTTTGTCAATTGTGGGCATGGCTCTTGACAAATTTTGCCCATTTTAAATGGCGATCTGTACGCAAAAACGAAAACTACAAATTTGTACAAAATTTTAAATGAATATATCAAAATTTACTCCCATTAGAATGACAACAACAGACAGACGTATGGACACATGCACAAACAAGTCTAGATCGATGCTCTTGAAGAATATGTATACTTTGTAGGATCTTTAGAGGCTCCTTTGGGTGTTGCAAATGGAATGACAAATTTAGAGTACGGGTGTACGTAAGATACGTGGAGGGTATAAAAAAAATCATGCTTTTTGCTTTACACACGGATATATAGAACCTACGTAAACGAAAGTAATTTTTAGAAAATTTTATTTAAGTTAGACAATGTTTCAACCATGAACCTGTTACCAATCCATTATTACATAGTACTTACATGCAAATGATTTCATATATGTAAAATTGTGTTCATTGACATTGACAGTTGCCCCCGGGGGGAACATTTTTCGTTTATCATTTCATTTTACAAAATTACAACAAACACAAATGAAATGTTTAGTTTTTTTTTTCCATTTATATGCGAAACTTGTCACTTCGATATATTTACAGGTCCCAATCGTTTGTTGTCTGACAACTGGCAATTATTTGCTGCATAAATATTTTCCCCTATAAGAAAAATAATAGATGCGCGTGCATTTCCCTTGTGCTGTTAAATTTAAATTAAACACATCGGACCGACAGATATACTGAAATTTTTTTCATACCATGTACACCATCTGTACACCATATGGCTGAGCGAAATTTTCTATGAAAATTATAAAAAAAAAATAAAATAAAATAAAATAAAAAGATCCAAAGCGTCTAGCCATGAATTGGCAACATCAACAACAATGCCATTGGCAAGTATTTCACACTTCACCTTTGGATGTCTGGGTATTTCATGAAATCTATTTATATTCCCTGCAATGATTTTCGTGATTTCATTTTACCCAAGATGTAAATTTTTCATGTCAAAAATGATTTCTGATCTATATTCGTTTGTATATGCTGCCGCATATAAGAATCTGTTCTTTTGGAAGTAACTTAAAATGTTATTTAGTGGAAATGGGAAAAACCAGTGAGATTTAATATTTAACTTTTGCGAAAACATACACACACTCATAGTCTGGGGGTCATGGAAAGTGTTGAATACCAAGAGTGGCGACATATTTTTTGTACTTTGCTATAATTAACTAAATATTAGAAAGTGTAGTGAGTAAGTCAGTATCTATCTGTCCATCCGCACTACACTCTACCAAGGTTATTGTTTCGTGCCCAACATTAAGCAGAAGGCCCCATAGGCGCCTATACTCGTATATGCAAATGTCCGTATGTCCATAATTTAAAACCATTTCATTTTTATTTTAATGTCTTCAATATTCGCCATTAGCCAAATATAAATTTTCTGCTTGTTGTATTCATGTACATATATGTTAGCATGCTTGTGTGTGTGTGTGTGTGTGTGTATAACTAATAATTATTTGTACAGAAGTGTTTCTCTATTATTTTCTTGTTTCATATGAAAATTCAGCGTGTTATGAGGTTAATTTCAAATTGTATGTATTGCTATGCGGGGATGTGATGTTATGTATGCATGTATGTGTGCGTGTACTAACCACGCATGTGATACATTTATAAATGAACTCCTCTACGCATTGCTGCTGTTGTTCACACATACGTTCATTTTCATTTTCATCATTGTTATGTTGTTGTTATTGTTCTTGTATTATGCTAAGTTAACATTATGAAACAATTGTCAATTTGAAATTATTTCCGTTTTTTTTTTTTTTTTTTTTTTTTTGATGGGGTGGGGGGGTGTGTTTCTGACCACTTCATTTAGAACCGTTGTAAGCGTATGCCAGACAACACTCATGTTCACATATTTGTGTTGTGTGCTACGTGAAACGGCCACTCATTCATTTATTTATTCATTCTATGTATTCATCGGTTTTATTGGATGCTAAGCAAAAGCCACAATTGGAAACTGATTAATATGCATTTTTACTTAAACATGTTTTTGCTGATTCTGAAGTACCCGAACGCATATGTAATGATGTGTGAGATGGGTATAAACTATAGATATAGCTATAAGATCGACTATGTAAAATATTTATGATATTTAAATTTTGTACCATAATAGTCGCGCAAATGTATTTTATTGGAATTTTTTTTACGAAGTGGATCTGAAATTATATTCGGTGTTCCTACAATCTGACGCAAAATCAAATTTTAATCTTGAGTAACAAATTTCTTTCTGAAATTTTATAAATTTCTTGACTCGAAAAGCAAAGTTAGAACTTTTCCATCCGTTATGCTTTTGGAAAATAATTAATCGTGAAGTGTGTCTGTGATTTATGATCTTTTTTGCTAATTATTCCGAAAAGTCGTGGTTAAAAACGAGTATTTTTACGGATCCTAATACATAACTTAATTGTTATGAAATTTTTCCGAATGTCAGTCTGTCCTGTGTAAAATTATCTACTCTTCCTGCTCTGATCCATCTTGTATCTTAGAGTTTTAAGCTGATATCCTTTACATTCTTTTAACAAACAATAACTATCTATATAATAACTTTCTAGAAAAATGATACCAGAAATTTGATTAATAGTTGTAGAGGTACGGTAGTTAAGTTTAGCGTACCAACTAAATTAAATTTCTATGTAAAACATGTAAAAGTAATGAGAATCAATTGGATGATCCGTTTTCACTATTCATGCTATTTAAAAAGTTACATTAGGACAGACTTTTTTCACCCTGCAGATGTATGATATATAAATGATTGTATATCCGAATAGTTTTTGTCCACATTTATATGCATTTTATTTAAATTTTCTTTTATTTTTTAGTTTACTTTAGTTGCACACTCCATACTCTGTATATATATTATTGGTATTAATTTTGTTGTTGTTGTTTATATATATATTTTTCTTGTTTTTCCCCCAAAAAAAAAAAACCATTAAGTATTTACTTCAAAAATTTAGCTTGAAATTTGTTACACATATTTATAATTAACCGTAGCATAGACGTAACAAACATGGGCATGTTTGGATAACAGAAATGCTCATCGTCAATCGACAAAATCTTTATATCCTTTACAAAAAATAAGTTTGAAGTTGTAATGCGGTATATATTTATTTCTAATTATGCCATCCATCCAAAAACGGACTTCGTTGTATAACCGACACGCCTGCAATCGACAAAAAACCTGTTTATCTACTACAAAAATTTGAAGTTTGGTGAACATATTTATAATTATGTAATTTTTTGATACATGGTTGGATAAACGACTTGCTTACAATTTACAAAAAATTGTACTCGGTTGGTATGACTGGCAAGTTGACACATAAAAAATACAAAAATTAAAGGGTGTAATCATACACCTGCCACTCCCACTTTACATGGAGGGTAATCAACATTTCATTTATACCAAAATTTAGTTTGTTTGTACTGAAGCATTATTTCTTTTATTTATAATAATTGTTCTTAAGTTGCTGAATTTATATTGTAGCACAAAATGAAATATATGAATCAATTTTATTAACATACATATAAATAAATGCATTATATAAATATTTACATTTATTTATATTTATAACAAACAAAACATTATTTTACATTTTTGAATGATTCAAGCAAAGTTTTCAGTTGAAACCGAATGAATGAAAAAAAAAAATAAAATAAAATTTTCAAAATATCCAAAAACTTGCACTCCAATGGTTACATATGTATGTGTGTGTATATTTAAAAGCAAAAAATTGTTTCGTTTATTTGCAATCGTTAAACTTTAACTTTGTATCCGATAGATAGATAGATAGGTTTATAGAAAATTGATTGCACAGGCAATGTTGTGCTTATGGTTGTGTGTGTGTATGTGTGTATTGTACATTAATTAAATTTGTATTGTTACAATATTTGAACTTTTTATACTTATACATATATATATATATGTATGTATATGTGTGCTTGCCAAACAAGGCATACACAACCAGACATAAACATGTTATATTGTACGCGTATGATTAATATATATTTTTAACGTAAGGTGTTATTGTTAGAGCGCACACCCATTCAATATAACTGTAATTGTAACAATGAATAAAATGCAACAATAAATAACATTTATTTCCCGCTACATACAATATATGGTGTTTGATTAAATGTACGCTCGAAAATATATTTTATTAAATATATTTAATTTTTAATTCATTTATTATTATTGTTATTAATTTACATTTGCTGTTAATATAAATGAGATGCAATTCAATTCAATTTACAGTTGGTTTCGTTTTATCTCTTTTTGCTTCTTCTAGAATAAATATATATACACACAACATATACACACATACACATAAACATATGTTAATCATATTAATCGTATAATAACATGATTTAAAACAGAATCACTATCAAGTCAGTTAAATATGTAGCATATTAACAGTTGTGTTGTATAAATTAAAGTTAACAATAAACATATGCGCACACACAAGTCAAATAATTACACACCATACATAAACAATAACTTGTAAATGTTCATTAACTTTTCATAAGTTCTAATAGTCATTTTCACATGCCATATATTGTTCTTGTACAATTGTTAAGCAAACGTTAAAGATAAGAAATAAGAAAAGAAAATTTGACTTGGACCAAATCTTAAATACCCTCCACATCTATTTACAAATGATGGGTGTGGCAAGTAAACGATTACGCTCTCTAATAGTGTATGTATTATTTATCAGCTTGTCAGTCGAGTTTAGGTTAATTTTTGTGACAGATACACAGATTTTTGTTAATTGAGAGAATGTTAATTATAAACAGACATAAAGACACAAATCTATTTAGCTCCGTTTTTCATATCGATCAGTAATATATATACTTTATAGGGTTTCTGATGCCTCCTTCTACATTTTTCAAACAGAATGACAAACTTAGTATACCTCCCATCTTATATGGAACGTATAAAAACTTGATAGGCAAGATTAGATAGACAGAAGCTGTTAGTAGCCTGTTTAAACTGAAACTTGCAAATATGAATTACTTCACTCAATATCCATTGATTTATATCCAAGCGTTTGCCAAGACTTTCTAGTTATTCACTTTTACAATTATACCGCTAATTGCATAGGCTAAAGGGGGCTTAAAAAGGTATGTGAAATAAAATTAGAAGTTGCACCCTTTCCTATAACACCACATCGGGGTAAATCACTGTAGCCGTTCCCGAGTTATAGCGTTTTAAGGAAATCGTAGTCATAAACTTGTCCTTCTTACAATGATCGGCGCCTGACATAGTAACACATAATATGAAATACTTTATAATAAAGCTGGTTTAGATTGTACAACTTGAAAATTTTACTTCAAAGTGCAAAAATTCAACAAAAATACTAGGCGCCTAGCATTGTGGTGTCATTGGCATCAAAATGCAAATTTTTATAAAAAAAAAAATATTTTGGAAAAATGTCCCAATTTTTACATTTATCTAAAGCACAGAGAATGATCTATTATATCAGACTATTTCAGTTTAAACACAAAGATTTGAAGACCTTGTGTGGAAATCATTCATTGTGTGGTACGTTACTACGAAAATTTTGAACGCTTGTATCTCGGAAACGGTAGCTCCTATCGATCTGAAAATTTTTGCGCCCCTTTTTCTAAATTCGTTGAGGAATCCAATAAGAGTAGTATAGAGGACCTAGGATAAACCATTTTTGAAAAAAACGATACTCTATAAAATGCGTTATTATAAATAAGTCGGCTGGGCCATGCCCAAAAAATATATGTCATTGCAAAGGTGAAGAATTTTCCAGGTACGGACAGTTAGTTTGAACTAAATCCGTCACGCCGTTCCAAAGTTATAGGCTCTTGAATACGAGCATTCTGACAAAATAGGATTAAAAAAATATTTCGACTTTTTGTAAAATAAAATTTTCCAACAAAAGAAACAACCACTCATACCAAAAAGAAGATAATATTGTTTTGTTTATAACTTTCCAACCGCAACTCCGATTTTGGTGAATTTTTTTGCAAACATTTGGAAATTTCTGTAGCTTTTCAGAGATCTTTAATTGATGGGCGTGTCACTGCTTATAAATGCTTAGCAAATGATTTCTTTTAAATAATTTTTGTTTTTTAACTAAAGGGCTAGTGTTACGCCCATAAATTATGCTTTGTTTCAACGTTGAACTAATTTACAAGTTTTTAAAGAAAGTTTCAACAAAATCCGGTTCACCGGTTCCTAAGTTATAAGATTTTAAAAAACATGTAGAATCAAGATTAACTTACTGAGCATTTCCGACCGCCTGGGGTTTTTCACAAATTTGAATAAAGCTTATAAGTAGAAAGCGATCTTGGTTGCATATTTTTTTTCAAAATTGGCCAAATAATGAAAATCATCTTTCTAGACTCCAAAATTTGTCAGAAATTATTAATAATATTAAACAAATGGAATTAATTTCCAAAATTTTTCACTACAATACTTATTTAAATTCATCATAACTGCTGTTGCAGTGGTTTGATTGTATTCAAATTTGTCACAATTGAAAAATATATAAGATGGAATAATTGTGATAAGTTTCAACAAAAATTATTAAGAATTTTTGCCACTTTGAACTGTTGCAACACTGCGAAAAATGAACGTAGATAAAAAGTTTTTATAGCGTTTTAAAGCTTAAAATTCGTAAAAATATTACAATTTTAGGTGTGTGCGAAATAGTGCGATTTTAAAAATGCCTTTCATGATAAATTTCTTTCTTATGTCAGCAGCTATAAACAATATATTTTCTATATAAAAAAAAAAAAAAAAAAAAAACAATTAATTGTATAAGATAACACAAGTAACTCACTCATCACGCCACATTTAGAAGTTATCTAACGCTGACTCATCAAATGTACGTTTCCCCTTCTTTCCATCCTTATTTCTCTCTTTCAATTTATTCCCTTTTCTTCGCTTCAGTTCAAACTATTTGCAATTACTTTGGCGTGGGTGTTTAAATAATAACCTCTTACATGACGATAGACGAGCCAAGAAGTATTCCTTACACATGTATTTGTAAATGCTATAAGAATATAACGAAATGAGGGTGAAAGACTGTTTGCCACTCAACACATTTGTATGAATCATGTAAGAAATCTGAACAAACTGAACCGAAAAAATTTGTTTTTATAAAAAAAAAAAAGGATGGGGAAAAAATATATAAACAAGCATAAAATAAATACAATAAAAAAAAAGTGAAGGGATAAGTTTTTTTTTTATAGTACAACACCACCAGGGAAGAAAATGCATACAAATGAAACGTGTCACTTGTACACATACATTGTACAAATATATATATATATATATGATGTATATAACCGGAAGGAAAAGTCTGGCACTCCAAAAAACAAAAATATGCACATATTGTAGTAGCTTGTGAGTGCTATGAACTCTACATAGAATATACTTGTATGTATGTATGTAAACTGGGTACATTGGCAAGCACAACATTCTGAACGATGACACCAAACAGTGTCGTACATGTGTGTGTTTATGTTTGCATATAAGTAACGCTTGTTTTTCACGTTCCTTCCCGTCTTGTGCTCTTCTATGGGACAATTATTTATATTCTCTATGGGGGCTGATTCTGTTGTTTAGTCATGAATTACCACTTGAGCACCGTGTCTATAAAAAAACTTAGTATGTATTTATATATATATATATATATATAAATCTAAGCGAAATTTATACATCAACCATATACTCGCCCCATATCCCATTCATTCATAAACTCTATGAGTTGTGATTTCTTTTCTCTTCCTAACATGTTGTTTTTTTGTTTGGTTTTTTTAGTTTTATGAATGAACAGAATGATTGACTGGGATAATCACTTCAGTTGTTGTATGAATGAATGAATAAATGAACGTATGAGATAAAATTCACATTGACTTTCTTTAGAGATCATACATTCACCCACCCTACCATCGCATATGTTGCTCTCCACTCCTCTCCATACATAGGTACAAAACATCTATGTATGTATTTTCATTATAACTCTGACTACATACATACATAACGGATATGAATGCTAAAGTTTAGAGAGAGAGAGGGTATTTTACGTTCTTTGTTCAGCTTTCAACTTAATAAGCAATTCGATGAACACCCACCTTTTTTTTTATGAAAAACATTTTGAAAACTTGAAATAAAGAAAAGTAAGTAAATAAAAAATAAAAATGAAATAAAATATGAACACGTGGGTAGATTACATTTTGGGTGTTAATGTTCTAATTAAAAGAAAGAAAGAAAAAAAAAAACAAAGCGACAAAACGTACAATGAATGCACAAAATGAACGCTTATACCAAATTGAACAATAAACGAGTAAGAAAGAGAGCTTAACTTCGCTTAGTCTATTACTTTGACATCCTACTTATCTAAATGTACATTTTGGGCGTGAATTATTCTACATTATATCGCAATGGTAGAATTCTGCAGAAAATATTTTTTTTATTATGGGCGTATCTCAAATTCGACCCAGCCTTCTTTAAGCATATTATTGTTTAATATATAACTGTGTCTGTGTAAGAAAATTTTGTCATTTGTGGGCATGACTGGACCAATTTTATCCAATATTATATTTAAACACATTGCAAAGTCCTTGAAGTCTCCTTCTAGTCGTAGTAATAAACATTTTAACCAAAGCAGTATGCCTTTCATGAAGGTGGATACAGAACAGTGAAAACACAAATGTATTATATAAAAGCAAACATAAAAAAACTAAAATAAAATAAAATAAAATCGATGAAATTGGGGTAGAAAAAAAAATATGCAAATCATTTCACTTTTTATACAATACCCTGTTGAACGAGCACTTTTTAACGCTGAAATAAATTCAGTGATTCAAAAAAGAATAAAAAAAAGAACAAAGAATTTTTTTTTTCTTTTTGAAACTTTAAGCACATCGTACCCTTTCGATTCATTTAATCAATTAACATATAAATGGGTTGAAATGGAAAACTTTTTGGCAAATCTCTACTAAAGCAAAATAGCCCAGGTGCCTATATACAGGGTATGAACAAAATAATATGAACAACTGACATATACAAAATATTTATTTATTATTATTTATGGGGCACCATTTGCTTTTGGAACAGCTACAAATCTTCGCGGAGTAGATTCGTGGAGTATCTGAACAGTATTGCTGTCAGTTTAATCGCGATAGTTTTATGTTGTCTGGCCACAGTTCTTTTTAATTTTCGTCGGTCTCTGTCGATTATAGTTTAAAAATCGCCTACTTTTACTCTTCGCCAGTTTCCGTTTTACCATATTTTGTGTATGCTGTCATTACCGAGCAGTGTTACCAACAAAATCAGCTATAATGGAGTTCATATTATTTTGTCTATACCTTGAATATTAAATATTTTCTTTTGATTATTTTTGAATCTTTCATTCTTAAACCATTCAACTACAAGCCTAGGGATATAAACTAAAATAAAATGAAAAAAACTTCCATCCCGATCCTAATGTAAAAATTAGGGTTTAACACAATAAAAGGCCATTAGTCGCATTCAGTAATGACAGAGGTGAATTTTAACAAAAAAACAAAAAAAAACTGATGACTAATAACGGGAACAAATGCCAGGAGTAAATAATTAAGCTCACGCTTTATGTGTTTCTTACTACAGCACACAATTACAGTCAAGGAAAACAACCCACTAAAGCTTAATGGGAGAGGAAATGTCTTTTGGTTTTTCTTTCTTCCGTTTTTTTATTTCGTTCAGTGTTAGAAAATATATTTTAAAATATTAGTCATCAGGTGTGCTGGCACTTAGTGAGGGTGGTTGATAAGCGGATGACTAATTTGTTTAGGGTGGACATTTATGGGTAAAATGTTGCAATGAACACAGGGATGAAAAATTTTTCAAAATTCATAACCGAATGATTAATTTTAAAAGCGACGTTTGATTATAATGTAATCGCAACTATTTAGCTTTCAAAGGATTTTATTTTTCGTAATCGAAGGGTCGCGGGTTCAATATCTATAACAGACGAACCCGTATGTGAAATGATGGAATGTTTCCTTCATTGAGAGGTAATTTCTATACCTGGGGAGTAAGATTGGCACAGTTTCCTATTGGGAAGCCTTTTCATCATGTTTTTGACACTTAAATCCCACTAGGTCGAAATAAATTCTTCCACTTTAAACAATTACAATAATTTTGAAAGTTTAAAGTTTCTTAAACATTCTTTACAACATTAGCAAATCAGCAAGCGTGCCTGCGATGAGATGAAACAAAAGACTTCTACTCTGTTTTGTACTTGCTACATATTTCCTTCTCCTAAGAAAATACGTTTGCAAGGAAACTCAGTTGTTGCCCCCAATAGCTAAAGATAATTAGTTGATGCAAAAAAATGCAAGTTTTTAACGTACGACAAGCAAGATTAACAGGATAATTTCAAAGGGTCTAGTGTTTTGTTTTTGTAGAAGGATGATAAATATACAACAAGCAGCCATCAACAACAGCAATGTAATTGTATACTTTGCAACTTTTTGCAAAAAAAAAAACACTCAAAAAACAAAAACAAAAATAAAGTAAATAAGGTTAAAGAGTTGCCACTTAATTAACGTATGCCAACAACAACAATAATGATCAAGGCATTCACAAAAGGCTAAAGAAAAAAAGAAAAGAATTTCTGGTTCAAACCAAATATTAGACACTCACCATAACTACATCCATCCATTGAGGTTGGGAAAGGAATTGTTTATAAAATTTGAAATAAATCTTTACCAACAACAACAATACGACTTTAATGAGTTCGAAATCAAAACCAATTGATTACAGGCCCTGATGAAGGATTTGTGATATTCAAACTTTCACTTTTGAAAACACAGTTTAACAAACTGAATGTAAGGTGATGGAGTTAAAACAAATTTTTTTGAGTATATGGTATTATATAATTAGTAGGAAAACAATAACAAGGAGACACAATAACTTCTGGTTTTGTTTTCTTTCACGGCCTTTCGCACAAATACCAAACTGAAGCCTTACAAACTAACTGGATTAATTTGACACAAATGACAAAGCTTACCTTCTCTCTCTCTCTCCAAATATGTCATAGTCCAAACCAGATAGCACATACACATAGTACACTGGAGTAGTGCTTGAAGAATTTAAAAAATGATTTTTTATACCCTCCTTATATCACCCAACGTTGGGATACTACATTTATTGATCTCTTTACAACACCCAGAAGGAGGCTTAAGAGACTCCATAAAATAAATATATTCTTAATCAGTTATTTGCCACGCCCACTATTTATGTATATATGTAAAAGATACATACACAAAAGGTATAGTTAATTTATGTAGAAATATATTGTATTTGGGTAAAAGGAAATAAAGTTAGCTTCTTAACTTGTAGTTATTGTCTAGATGGCGGCGTTTAAATTTCTTTAAAAAAAAAAAATGTGAAAAAAATTAAACAAAATATATGCTACAAAAAGTAAAAAACAATCTCATAAAATGCTGATGAAACAACAACAATAACTAAGCTCATCATATTCGCAACAAGCAACTGACAACCACAAGAAAGCTATGTGGCTGATATTGTTACCTCTCTACCTCATCGATGGCTTGTATTTCATAAAATTCCTCTTACTTAACTCGTCTTCTTTTTCATCTTATTCTTCTTCTTTTTCTTTTTCATCTTCTTGGTTTATTCTTATATACTTCACTATAACTTAATGACTTGATGTTGTGGTAATTTAGATATAAACATCTATACATATATCATATATAATGTATTTTGAATATGCTCACACATCCGAACATACATATAACGCATATCGATACTTTTGCTTGACTGCTTGAATGCAGCAGGTGAAGGGTTCTAATGGTGCTGTCTACAAAATGTGATGTAAGACAAAACGAATATAACCCAAACACAACGTAGTACTGCTTCTCTGTACACAATGTTTATAAACCACCAACTAACTAAGTTGGAGCCTCTTTGCCATTCAAACGACAACATAAGGCGACAAAATTTACTTTAAAAAAAACTATTAATACTTTTTGCACTATCATTACCGGATAATAATGATAATAAAAAATAATAATATAAATGGAAAAGTAATGCAATATGAACTTGAAAATGTACGCTATATAATAAAATAGACCGGGACATATATATGACAAATGTTGGAATTTAAGAGTGTTTTTTATTTACTTTATAATTAACTGTAAATGTATATAAAAGAAACTTAAAATTAATGCCAATCGGTCACTCGAAATGGACGTACAGACATTCCTGGATATTGTTGTTTTGTATGACAAGCTATAAAATTAAGAAATGTTTTTAATTTATTTTCTATATTTAACTACAAAAAAAAAAAAAATATAAATTATTGCAACATTGACTTGAAAAGGTGCGCTACATCTATAAAGTGGACGTACAGACATAGACAGTACAAGCAATGGAATTTAAATTTGTTTTATTAACTGTAAATATGTATGTATGTATGTATATATAAAAATATATTTTTAAAGTGCCATATTGATAAAAGAAATCACACTTTTGAATCATGATAATATACGTTCGGGTGGGCAACACTTCGAATCCATTAAGTTACCAATAGTTCTTTAAATTAAAGTTATTTTTATTCTAAAGTAGCTATATAGAAACAACAACAACAATAACAATTGCAGTGTTTATAAAGTGGTGTTGTTTTTAAATGATTTTGTTGTATCACTTAACTTAAGGTTGATGCACAGCACAACAGATGGTGGTGGCATCGCTAGATGGATAGATGAGAGGCTGATACAATGGTTACCCTGATGCATTGATGATGCATGACATACCTCAAACACACACTCCCATACAATCATTATTAAATGATAAAGAAAAAAACAAAAAAGGAAAAAAGAATGAGATTATTAGTTGTAGTTAACTATACTGCAGGCTGTATGTTTAGACGTGAAGAACATTCTCGCCTAACTCCAGTCATGTGTAGTATAATTTTTATATATTATTTGTAAGTATGTGTTTGAGCAACATATTGATATGTGTAAATCAATCTTTTTACATAATGTGGTTAAATTCTTTTGCCCCGGCCACAGAGGAGACATCGTTAACCACGAGGGAAAAAAATATAAAAAAAATAAAATTAATTCCATAAGCGAAACATAACATAAATTAGAATGTTTTAACAGGTCAAATTCTATTACAGGACGCAACTAATATATTAATGAAAGGAAGTCAAGTTAAACGTATCATTAATCTCTAATAAAGGCAATGCAACGTCAAGATATTAGATATTATCCATAGAAGATGATTTCAACATTTTATGATC
Source organism: Crataerina pallida (assembly GCA_949710015.1). Lineage (NCBI taxonomy): Eukaryota > Metazoa > Arthropoda > Insecta > Diptera > Hippoboscidae > Crataerina > Crataerina pallida. Next base: position 24,576,152 of record OX453291.1, read on the forward strand.
ACTCGGGGTCCCGCTTTTTACAATATTTTACAAAAGGCAGCTTCTACATTTTATTCATGTTAATCAATTTATTTTTATATTCAATTTACCAAAAAAGTATAAAGTTTATATTATTTTTCCCACCGAATTGATTTCATCCAGACTCATAACAATTATAATATAATGAAATTGCTTTTTTGCATGCGTAGATTATAACTCAATTATATATTCTTTGTATTTAATAAATTTTCACTCTATTGTGAACTAATTTTAATTGCAATCTGCCACATATCAATCTTTGGGTTGAGTCATAAGTTTCGTAATCGTGCTGCTCATCGTAAAACATGTTCCACCTGTTTTGCTTAAGTAATTAAAAATTCACGATGCTTACACAAATGGAAAACAAGTGAAAATGTTCGACCATTTAGTTCCTTATACGAGTTTGTTGTGCAAACGCCATTACTTTCACTTAATGAAATAACATAATATATGAAAAGAGGTTTTAAAAATGATCCGATCGGGACGAAATTTTGCACAGCCAATTTTTAAGCAAATCAAGTATTCTTAGAAAAATGTTGTTGAAAAATATTAGGAATTGCAAATAATCATCATATAAAGACATGTTTTAAAATTGAACTTTGTATAAGGAGGGATTCTAAAAATGGTTCGATCTGGTCGAAATTTTGCACAGCCAAATATTATATCAATTAGAGGGTTTAAAAGGAATCCAATTTTCCATATTCCATAGAGGTCCTCTTTGAGAATTTGCATATAAATTTTTATGGACAGACAGACGGTCTTGGTCTTGGTTATACCGAATCCCTCGATGTAACTGAAAACATAAGCGAGTTTGTTGAAGAAGAAGTTATAAACATCTTTATAAACTTAATGTACCCTTTTCCACATAAAGTGGAAGAAAAAAAAATTAATCATAAAAAATTATCACATTTTTTTTTTTTTAAATAAGAAAAATAAATGTGAAAAATACTTGAGGTTTGGTCTGAAAGAAAATGTAGTTTTTTTTCTACCCGTTTTGAATTATTTTAATAGATATTTGTTGGGAAGGTTTTACCGACAATAATCATTCCATGTACTCTTACCTACACAGACACATTTAACACTATTTAAGACTGCAATAGTTTTACGCATGTATGCACACAGCACAGATGAAGGTGATCAATTGTATTGTAGGGTAAGTGAAGGATTTTATATTAACAGCACACACAGGGGGGGGATACTAAATAGAGTTTTAATGGATGATTAGAAGCACAGCTGAGACCAACATACACTTGTAATAATTGCACTAATCACTGCTGCCACCATCAATTTCACATATGAGTGCAGAATATGGAAGGAATTGATCATAAACATACAAAACATAAACACACTCGTATGCAACTCTACTCCCATTCTTATACTAACTATTCTGTATAATGATTATATTTTAATGTGTTTGTAGAGGATGTGTGGGGGATTTGAAAAGCACATGTGCTGACTACACATGACTGTTAAAAGTAAGCAAATAAGTAAGTAAGTAAGTAGGATGCTGTAGGATACGAATGTGTAATAAAACCATTTTTTAAATGCATCAAATAAATCACAATTGAACTGAAAAGTAAATGAAGTGAATTTAAAAATGTTGCACCAATCTCAGGCCAAACAATTCAGCTTTTCATCTACCAGCTGCTTTGCTTACCTACTGCTAATATCTGTTCTCTATGTGATTTTTTACCCTCCATCCACACACAAACCATACAGATAAAAGTCCATACGAAGACAAGAATTGATGCTGAATCGAGCAAGTGTTGCTCCTCTTATAAATTTTGTATATGTAAACTTTGCTTTATAAACACACACATACACGTATACATATAAAAAGTGCTACAAATTGTTTTGAAGCCTTCTTCTGATTGGTCGAATAATACCAGGTGGTCATACATCGTCCACTTTACTTATTGTCCGATCACATTTATTGCACCAACTTTATAGACGAAGAAGAAGAACTGAACAGAACAAAACAGAGAAGAGGACAAATAAAAGGCACAACAACAACATTTACAGATTCACAGTCTAAGCATCACAAGCGTAAATGCATAAATGCTGAGACGGACGTACGGACCAACAGCCGGTTAACATCACGACATATAAATCGTAACGTAAGTGCACGCATATTCGCTTTTATTGCTCACTCTATGGTGTGATCAACGAGTAAATTTTGTTATTATAAAAAGAAAAAAAAAAAGAACTAGAGCTTGACCCGCACACACACACTCACAGAATGATGAAACTGATGAGTTTAATGATGTTGCTACAGTTGCTGCTTTTATTGCACTTTGTATCTTTATTGTGACTATGGTTAGTGTGTTTCTTACCCTTTTCTACTTGACTAAACTTAGTTTGGCTGGTGTTGTTCTGTTCTGTTCAGTTCGGTTGATTGTGCTGTTTTATATGCTGATGCTGATCGTATCTGATTTCGTTTGGCCTTCCGATTATATTCAACTGGCGGATGTTTCAAAGCGACGCTTGAATTGTTTGCTTACTAGCTGCTCTACATGTTGCACGAATGTATTATATGTGGGGCGTATGGCTAAACATTTCACTTGAACTTGTTTTGCATGTTTGCATGCGTTCTACTACACACACGAAAGCAGGGAACGAGTGCAGTTTAGTTTAATGCCTTGCCCAGGCTACACAATTATAATGAATCGTAATAAAGGTGGAAAACTGGTTGGATGCCATGCTTGCTCGCCTGCTTGCCTGCTTGCCTGCCTGGACCTCATCATTCTTAAAGAAAGGAAATTGCACACAGGTGGCAACTTATTCATCTATATTATAACAGCCAACGAATACCTGTTGGTTGGGGAATCGAACAACAGCATCATCATCAGTCTTGTACTCTTTTAGGCAAACTGCCTCAATTATCATGGGACGGCTTGGCTAGTTGCTATTGGATTCGACAATCGAATGACCATACAACACGCACACACACACACGTAGCTTTTAGCTTACCTTTAAATATGACATAATTATAAAAAAAAGTCAAAGAGCACTCATATAGAATCGAGTAACGAACGATTTAAAGTCTATCAAATCAACACGTTCTCGAGATTGTTAATCCAATCTAAGCCTCATGCATAATTTACTAATTTCCTATGCGAACGAAAGGGACTCAATCGATTTTATGACTCATTTTATTCATATTTCATTCATCGGCAATATATTTTATTGATTATATATGATAATCGGCCGATTAGTTGAATAATAAACAACAGCAAAGAAAAATGTTTTGATTTGCCGCAGCAACAACAGCAATTATGCTGCTGCCTTCTCATGTGGTGTCTATGATGAATTTAATGAATCGTTTTTTATTTTATGATTTCTTAACTTTTTTTTAGGATTTGGTTACTGTATCGTTTTCCGCAATCCTAGTTAAACTTATTCTCATATATATCGCATATGATGACCATCATAACGTCGACAACAACAATTGTTTGTTGTTATCCATGTTATATGTGGTGCATAGGAACCTAAGGGGACCTGCTAGCCAAACAACAACAACCAACTAACCAGCCAGCCAGCCAGCCATTCAGTCAGCATCCCAGCATTGTAAGTGTTCCCCTTTTTTTATGAGTTGTTTAGAGGCACATATATGTTTTTTATTTATTTGTTTCCTTTGGTGAAAGAGCGAAGGTTTTTGGTGCACCTGTTGCTTATACTGTATTTGTTGTTGGCTTGCGTATGGTCAGGCTTAGTGGTTAACAAATGCTTCGAGTGATCATTGTCAGGTTTGAACGTAAGAGTAGATAAAGAGAGAAAGAAATGACCGCGGCTATGATTTATACAATTAACGAATACTTGAATTGTTTACCCGGCTGGTATACACTAGTTGCAGTTTTACTATTTCGTAGTGCAAAGGGTTTGCTCCGGTTACCCATACCCCTGGTTAACATTCCAGTTATTTTCTAAGATAGAAATAAAAACCAAATTGAGCTAAAGTCAAATTTGAAATATTTCCCACCTCAAAGGCGTGGCATGTACCGCCTTATTCATTTTAGTATTGTGTGAAATATCATGATCAACTTGCAAAATTAAGGATTTACATTTTTGTAAATTGTGGACGTGTCTTTTCTCATAATACCACGCCCACTTTTCACTAATTAAAAATATGTTTTTAAACTTAATTTTCATACATAAATTTGTATGTGTGATAGATAGGTGGGCGTGGCACCTAATCTTTTTCACGCAATTCCAGAAGGAAACTAGCACCAATAATAGATATAATCAAGGATGGATATTTCTATATAAAATCACATTTTTATGATTATCAAGAGTATTTACATTTTTACTCTATACGGTGTTGAATGCCTTACTCTACATGTTGCAAACGAAATGTCTCGATTAGTATACTCGTTTATATAAAGAGGAAGCAGATCCAGAATATGTTACAACATAAAAACGTTATGCGTGTACAAATAAACCATTTTCATTAAGAATCTACACCAGCTTTGTTGTGTCCATTATCAGAGCGATTGTTGATGCAGTGGGTATGTCTAGGCGGTGATTGTTGTTGTTGTTGCTGCTGATGGTGTGGTAGTGTGTATAAATGATTGAGTGACCGAGTGTGTATGTATGACAGGCAGTTAAGGCTAGCACAAAATTTAAGGGCCAGTCAAACTAACCAACCAACCAACCAACCAAGCAACAACAACAATAACAAACCAACACTCGCCTCGCACACTTACTGACTATTTATGATTGATGTCTATGCATCCAGTTATGAATACTGATATAGCAATCGCTGCCACAGAACGTGTAAGCGTAAGTGTAAGTGAGTGAGTGAGTGAGTGAGTGCATAAGTGACTAGAGCGATTGGGTTCAAGCCGGTCAATTGCGACAATTCACTAGAATTTAAGTTTATAGTACAACAGCAGCAGCAGCACTCACTACATCGCCATCGTAAATACATCTTTTTTGCCCAACCATTCCGGTTGTCATTTAAAATCAACAACAACGAAAAACAAAACTAAAAAAAATTTATATATAAAATAATGATTGCAATGATGACGATGTGGATGATGTTGTTATTTCTTTATCGCTGTATATGCTTTGGTTATTAAGGCATGTCATTGCCTGTATAATTATGTAATCTAGCAATTCTTATATATATTTTCAAATTATGCTTGGCGTCTCTATTCAAGAAAAAAGAAAAAGAAAAAATAAGAAAAAACACCCAAACATACGTATATTATTCACATGTAAGTACAAGTTGATATAAAATTGTTTGTATAAGTATGTTTACGACTGATATGATATATGAATCATTTTTTATATTTTCAAAGAAAACAAAATCAGGAAAAAATATAAAAAAATATGAATTCTTTTGAAAAGCCAACTTTAGTTGTTGTTGTTGTTGTTGTTGTTGTTGTTGTTTACCTAAATCTTAATAAAACTCCCTTAAGGCTTACGTGGCAGGCTGTGTGTGTCCGGGTAGCCCATTACAATGAAATTTAATGCCAGAGCTTAAGCAAGAAATTTTATATGTGCACATGTGTCCTTGTACAGTGATTTATAGTTTGTGGTCTTACTGCTGGACGAGTATGTGTGTAAATATATTTGAACTTACTGTACATTTTTTTTTTTTTATTTTGTTTAATTTTGTTTTTTCTTTTTACTTACTTGTACTTACTAGTCTTAAATTCCCTTTGTGAAGAGAGTAAAATTTCAGGAGGGATAAAAATGTTTAAAGTTTAAAAGAAAGTTTAAAAAAATCAGAAAAAAAAAAAAGGGGAAAACTCGATTAAGCTTTATACCACTTAGTTGAATACGTGCCAATCACATAACAGTCTAAGCCAGTAGGAGGGAAGAGGGGACAGCGATTGTTTTTTCCCAAACTTTTCCATTGCACAACATTTTTTATAAACTCTCGAAATAAATAAATTTTGTACCTTAAAAAATTTTTAGAAAATGTTTGTTCCCTCCCCAAATTGTAAGAGCTACGTAACTGGTCGTTTTTGGCCAACATTAAATATATGTAGATTAGATTTTAGTGCAATAAAAGTTTGTTTTATAGGCCACTTCAAGTCAACTAAAATACGTTAACCGTCATCACTTGTGGCTAAGGATTTATTATTAAGTTTGTGTAAATATTTGGAATTTTTAAATGGTAAATATCGCCCTTACCTTCCATCATACTAAGCGATTCACTATCAAAATGGAACATCAATCCAACCATGTCCGTCTCTCCGTCTGAGTGTTCATGTATACTCGTATATGTAAGCAGGTTACAGGTTGCACTTTTTTTGGATATTTTTATAAAATTTTAAATAAATCCACAGTTTAAGCTAAAGAATATACTTCATAAAAATATATGTATCGAATTAGACCATTTTAGACCAATTTTTCCTTCCCTCCCATGGCAAAAAATAGCATTTTTTTAAATTTTTAAACAACATTTTCTAGACATTAGTGAAATAACTTGAAAATTATTTGGAACAAAGTAGTATATGAATGAAACCTTTTTAGAACCTTTCCTTCCCCTATAAGGTTATATTAATACTTTTTGACAACATTTAGTAGAAAATATTTAATTGATTTAATAATTGTCTGCATCAAATTTCGACACAATAAAGCCATCTTGAAGATCCCTTTCTATATAAGGATATTTGCGTTTACTGTAAAAAAGCAATTGTAGCATAATTTGTGAACCCAAGAGGTGTAGGATATGAAATAGTTAGACTTGACCCTATAAAAATTTTTCATTTACTTTCTTATGTTTTTAGTTAAACATTCTCAACAATCCTTAACAATCAGTTAAAACGTGATGAAGCCCAGCGTACAACACATTTGTACAAATAATGCTTTTATATGTATAAACAATGTTGTTCCTTTGTATTTAATCAATTGTTTTGTAAAAGACAACAATGATAACAATAATAATAACAATAACAACAACATGAATACGATAACGTTACAAAGAAGGAGATAATGTTAAAAAAATATCACATTAAGCAACACATTAAAATGTTACTTGTTTTATTTACACTCTCCTTTGTTCCCTACTACTGCATCACCATCTTCATCTCCATTGCCAACTCCAACTTCTGTCTTGGTGTTAAACTTTGTTGCCGTTTAAAAAAGTCAAGGGGACGGTCTCCATTCTATACATTTGTTTGTTCATTCATATGTTTCAAGTTTTTAACTTTATTTGTACGTATACATGTATGTATGTATGTGTGTATGTGGGGAGCATGTGCACAAAATTGTATCTTAAGGCAGGGATGCAGAGAAAATATTATAAAAGAAATGTTGTACATACGTCGCATAAGAATGTGTTAACAATGCTGTAAATACTACAAATAATACCAATACTGCTGTAACATACATATGCATACACACGTAAATGTATATATGTAAGAGAATGTTTTAAATTACAAATTAATTTATTCTATTGTTTTTTTTTTTTTTTATTCTTTACTTTACTCTTAATGAAAATTTATTTGCACTTGTAGGAAAGTTCTTATATATGTATATATGTACGTGTGTGAATGAATTGTTTGACAAATGTTTTTTATTGTAATTGTATTTAATGAAAAAAAGGAATAAAATTAGGAATGTAATCATCATCTTCATAGATGATATTAAAATGGGTTTTTTTTTTTTTTAGTTTTCCACTCAACAGCAAACACCTTCAGGCAGGAAAGATTGTATTGGTAGAGGTAAGTATATATATATGACATCACTGAATATCATCATAGATATAATCTTTGTGGTTATGTATATGAAACAATACATATATTATGAAATTGAAACTAAAGAAATGCTGTTGGTTTTTTTTTTTTTTTATATATCTAAACTAAGTGTCATTCTATTTGCCAACATGAATGTCCGTGTGTCCATGCGTTCATCTGTCCGAGTGTTGGTGGCATTCTAAGGGCCATAAATTTTGAGATATTGGCCTGAAGAATCGACAAAATCGCTTAAGTTTCATGCCCACAATTAACAAAAATCTATGTATTTGCTACAAAATTAAGCAAAAACTATATTCCACGTAAGACTCGACTTGCAAGCTGATAGGTACACATACACTATTGAAAAGTCCATCATTATAGAAGAACGATAAGAACGATTTTGATCGATTATAAAAATTAAAATCATTTTCAAGTAGAGAATCTTTAAAATTTATTCAACTTAACTGGTGCTTCCCTGCATATTATCTTTTTAGTGATTTTATAAATATAAATGTAATACAATATACACAATTTCTTTCCTTCTTACCTGGACGTACTTATGTAAGGATATTATGCGGTTATATAATGTGTGTGTGTTGTAAAGTGTAATCCAATAATATACTGATTCTTATGTTAAGGTACCTCAATCCTAATCTAACAATATTATGTTGTTGTTGTTGTTGTTTCTTACTATTAAAGCCACAAAGTTTCTTTGAGTTGTTGTATGAGTTGCATGCATGGGACTGTGTGTATATTTTGTAAGCAAGTAACCAAGAAAGAAAGAAACTTCTTTTCAACATAAATAATAAATATTTTTTTCCTGTCAACATTCTATCTCTCTGGGACATTTAAATCTGAAAAATCCTTAATGTACAAATGTGATGGATATCTTTCATTCAACGTCTTCTCCATAGATTTTTCTTAAATTTCATAACATCTATGTTCCTGTCCTTTTCATACACGCAAATATATGCCAGGAAACAGACTTGCATGCAAATCTCCAGTTCATTTATTACAAAATATGTATTACATTTAAAGATTTTAATATTGACACTTACATGGACAGTTCAACAAACGATTGTATCAATTTTGAATTTCATTAAATTATGTTTTTACCAAATTTAGAAAGAAATGTGTTATTGAGTCAAAATAGACCGTACTTGTCAAATTTGTTACATTTGAAGCTTAAAACTAGTAAGAGAAGTATATGATTATGTTCTCTAATGCAGTATGTATTATAAAGCTGATGCGTAAGTAACTAAGCAAGTCGAATATTACGCTAAGTATGTTTTTTTTGTAAATTTTGGGATTGTCTGTAATTCATTCATTTATGGCACATCGATGGATAACGTAATAATAAATATGTGTATCAAATTGCAAGGTCATAGGTAAATTTTTTTGGTAGATCAAAAGAATTTTGTCAATTGTGAGCGTGTCTGTAATCTGTCCACGCCTACTTTTTTGCACATCGATGAATAGGTTAATTGTGTATACTAAATTTCAACTTTATAGCTCAATTTCTTTTGGTAAATAAATAGGTTTTTTCGATTGTGGACGTGGCTCTTGACTGATTTTATTCAATTTCAACTCAATATCTTAAAATTTACGACAGTGAGAATGCCAACAACAGATGTATATGTCTAGATCGACTCATTTTTTTTTAAGCTGATCAGTACTCTCTCTGATGCCTCCTTCTGGGTGTTGTAAATGATATAACAAACTTACTATACCGCTTATCTTACGTGAAGAATATAAAAGTGTTCGCTAAGAATTACTTATGTTATGTGAACCAATTAAATCAATCAACAAATCTACAATGTTTGAAAATAGTTTTAAACTTTCTTTGCAAGTATATACATACGACAAACTTGTTTGGAAATGTCGAGTATGTATGAAAAAATGTTGGAAAAAATTTCAATTTCCATTTAATGACTTGAAATTTTTTTCGGTTATAAGAATAAGTGGTGTATAATTACGCATTTCTTGGCCTCTGTGTAAATTCCAGTAAATGTGCGCACACTTAGAGAGAGAGAGAGAAGATATTTTACAACAAAAACAAGTAGTAAAGGCAAATCGACAATCACAAAAGCTTTTGAAGAAGTGCTTGATTTAAAATTCAGTAAACAGCACGCACAAAACGAACAAGTTTAACATTAAAAGAAAGGAAACAACTTGGTTTGGAATTGTACGCTAGTGGCTACGGTTTTGGTACTATAGTACATATCATTAGGCATTTTAAATACAATAACAGAGCTTACTTTTTGAAAATTGTTATAAGATCATCTTTAAGCTGAATAATCTTCTTGTAATAAATTTCAGGGGAATATTTCATCATCATCTTTATATGTTGATTGGTCATGATTAAATTGATTATTTATTAGAAAATTATTAATTTGAAATATTAAAGATTCATTTGAAATAAAACTCATTCGCTGTATATGCTTTACTATTGTACAATTTCATTGAAATATTTGATATTATTCATTTTCAATTCAAATGCAACATCTCTCTGAAACCTTGTACACCAAGTATGATTTATTTGAAATGAAAATATTTAATTTCATTAACAAAAATTTCATTGAAATATTTAAAATGAATCATTTTCAATTCAAATGAATCATTTTAAATTCAAATGAATCAATTTAACTGTGTTATCCTATTATTATGCTTAAGATGTTTCAATGAAATTTTAGTACAAGACGGATTTTTTAAACAATTTTTTTGAAATTCTCCTCTTTCGCAACTTTTACAGAACATATAATAATTTAGCTGTTTATTAGTTTCCAACAGCCGCAATAACAAACTGAATATATTCTGTACTGTAAGTGGTGTACGGCATAACAATAACTACAACAACAACAACAACAACAACAATACTTGTATACAATTTAAAGTACAAAATGAAGAATATGCCGTACTTGCCAGATTGTATTTTAGGAAGAATGGCAACAACAACAATCAGGTATGTGCATCGTAAGCAAACCAACCAGCCAGCAAGCGGCAGGTGTTGACGGCCTGCAACACTTAAACATAACGATAATGTCGGTTGTAAAATCTTGTCTCAGCGATCGATAATGTTGGCACAAATCCCATCCACATCCCATCAACATGACTGCACAACCAATTCATTGAACATTCATGCATATAAACGACAGTGTGTGTGTGTGTGTGTGCATGTGTGTTTGTGTGTCAAGAATGATCTACGTACATAAAACGTTTATGGCAAACAGCCTGTACAAATGTTGTGATAATCACAAAGAGCCGCTACATGAATATGATGTATGAGCTACAAAATCTGGAGCTAAAGTTTTTCTCTCCTTTTCCCCCTTTGTTCTGCTGTACGTTTGTCAAAAACTTTTATCGATATCTTAAAGACATATATGACTGCATACTAAGGATTGTGTATTTGTTTTTATTTCCACTTAATGTTGCTGCTGTGGTTGTTGTTTATTTATACAGTAAAACAAGTCATCGAGTTAATCGCATACGATATGAACACCCCTGAAATTGTTGTTTGGACTACCAACTGTCTCCCATGTTCTCATATTCATTGGATGCGAGTACGTTTACGTTTATTCATCAAGTTTATATTTCGAAAGTGAGTGTGTGTGTGTGTGTGTGTGTGTGTATATATATTTATATAAGCATCTAATTTTTTCTTTAAATCTTAAATCATTTCCATCTTGCTTGATGGCAAGGATTATATATTATTTGTATATACATACACATGTACAACAAGTGTGTAGATTTTGTATTGTCTTACGCTGTCAGATTATACATCTACATTTTTTCATATGCACGCATACAATACAATACAATACAAATACAACGCGTACACTTAGCAGTTAAGTGAAACTCGCAAATCATGAACGCTTCAAAAATTTAAGTTAAAGCAGAAAAAATTGAGTTTAATAAATGTGTATACCAGCAGATATTTATCTGTGAAAAGATTCCAACAGAGAGACAACAAACATTTGTAACATTTGTGAATATAATAAAAAAGACGTCTCGGATTACTAACTTACATGCACAAAGTTATACTAAAGTGGAAATATAGAAAATTTGTATAATATGAGTATTTCTTTTACGTGACAAAACTAAGTGTTTAGGTAAAAGATGTTAAATGTCTCTGTAACCAAACTAGGCCGTAAGTTTGATCATTGTGTTAAAATGATTTAGAAAGTAATTTCTTTATCTATGTGTCGCTTCTCCGATATTGCAGCACTCAGCAGCATTTAGAAATACCCAAGACTTTTATCAAGAATGGAATCAATAGTTTCGTTTTTAAAATAAAGCCAATCATTTCTTAAACAGATACAGACGGACATAGCTAAAGGAAGTCAATATATGATATAAATTGTCAGTTTTATCAGTAGCTGAATTAGTCAAAGCTTTGTCTTGGTAAATATTGCATTCTGTGCGACATGCGATCAAATCCAGCTGAGGAAGAAGATGAAAGAGTTTTTTAAGCTGGAATTTGAAATCGTATCGCCTTATAATCCAACTACAGTTAAGAATATTTCCCGGAAAATTAGTTGAGGTTGGTTCAACAAGCGAATAAGCTTTTAAGCTTGTAAAAAGCTACACATATATGTACTTTAGATATTTTAACCTTTTTTTAAGCTTTGCGAAAAATGTTGACAATATATGGACGGATGGACATCTCTAAATTCAAAATCAAATGTTAGTCAATTTTATTTTACAATAAATTGTAATCCTTCTTTATTTATATCCTCCACCTTAATGATGAGGGTATATTAAGTTTGTTCTTCCGTTTGCAACACTCAACTCAGCATCACAAAACTTAGTCGATTTACCTCCATTTTTAAATTTTTATATCTGCCACATTTTGGGGCATAATATTAATATATACCTGCCACGCCCAGCATTGTAGATGTGAAAGAAATTTAAGTTTTGCCCTAAGCCAAATTTAGTTTTCTTACTTGTTTTCACAAACATTTTATTTCGAGTGTATTTAGATTGGTTGTAGTTGAAGATTTACTTAATAAAGATTTTTGCCACCTCATTGTGGTGTAATTAGAGTTAACAAACAAACACACAACACCAAGTAATAATAAATTGCAACATCGACCAAAACAGCAACAGTACCAACAACATCAACATCAACAGCAGCAACAGCAGTCATCAGTTAGAGCAGCATAAATATTTATACATATGTACATACTATAAACAAGTAAGTATTGATAGTAACAGCAGCAGTACAACAAGAAAAATGAAAATGGAAGTAAGAACCAGAATATTACCGCAAAATTGTGCATTAAATAAAAAAAAAAAAAAAAAAAAAACTACAACAACAATAAAATGGTCTTAATGAACATACCACCGAATGATTATTACAAAGACAGACAGACAGACGCACGAATAAAACACATTGCAGTGAAACAAAGTGGGAGTTCCATGAAGAAAACCAAAATCAACAACAAGCGCAACAACAATGAGAAGACAATTTTTTCACTTTTAAATCATTCCGTGTACATGCGTGTGTGTCATTGGGTTTTTTTTCTTTTTATTTTTGTTTTTTTAAAGCTTTCTATTTCGTTCTTTTAATGTTCTATTGGCATAGAAGTTAATGTCAACTAAGAAGACGAAGAATGACTAACAACGACATTGTTGTCCTTGAGTCTGCATGGTGTTAACTATTTTCATTTCATTTATCCAAATTTAATGATGCAGCATTGACATATTGACTGAGTGGCATATTAACAGTTGAAGCGTCAGAGATGATTTTGATCCACAATAGAGACACAATTAAATTGTTATGTATTTGTTTTTCATTCAATTAATTCAATCAATAATGTCATCTACTCATTCATTCAATCATTTGTTCAATACAAGCAAATATCATTTATTTTTTTATACCATTCCCTTTAAATGAGAGTATTTACTAAATTTGTTATTCCGTTTGCAACAACCAGAAGGATACATCAGAGACTCTACAAAAGTCTATACTCTTGATCAGCATCAAAACTGAGTCAATCTACCCATATATGACTGTGTGACTGTCTGAGCTTTCAAGTTGAAAACTTGATACACATATCTATAATTATATATAATAGGCATGGTCGAATAACAAACGCGATAACAATTTACAAAAATCCATACTCAACGTAAAACTCGATTTTCAAGCTCATATGTAATAGTCACATTATTAGAGGGCGTAATCATATACCCGGCACCCTCACCATTGTAGATGTGGAGGGTATGTAAGATTTGACCCTAGCCAAATTTAGTTTATTTACTTGTTTATATATTATATTTTTATTCACTGTTTGGTGATAAAAAAAATCTATTATGAAAATAAAATGAAATAAAAACTTGAAAAATTCATTCATTTGCAATATTGCATATATTGTGTTGCTACAAACATTTAGTATCGCTTTGGTTTTGTGTTCTATTTTAATTCACATCACTGATTGACATGTTCCATGGCTTACGCCAATCCGTAAATTGAGTTTTAAATTGTTATTATTAGAAACTACTCGTATTGTTAGCATAATTTGCTGTTTGCTATGCACAAACTATTGATGATTTGAGTTTTATACTTCTCAGCCAAATTTTGGGTAGAGGATATAAACTTAATTATTGATAAAATATTTATAACTTCTAAATGGTCAAAAGTTAAGCACCCATTAGGCTGGTACAAAAACAAGAGAACATGTTATAGCCGGTCAAGTCCGACCAAATTTAATGCCCCAGACTCCTTAGTTCTACAAATTATGCTCCAATTAGTTTATTTATGTCAGTAAGCACGAGACACTGCTTTAGTCTTAAGTCCTTTCATGAAATATTTTTATAAGGCAAGTAGTTGGACGATTTTTGAATTGTCCAATCGGGTCCAAATTTGGCACAGTCAATTACAAATTACGCATATTCTCCAAATAATAACAACAACCACTCTTTGGTTGTAACTTTCCATCCACAACTCTGATTTTAGTTAAATTTTTTTGCAAACTTTTGGAAATTTGTGCATCTTTCTGGAGATCTTTATTTCATGGGTGTGGCATTGCTTATAATTGCTAAGCAAATTACTTTTATAAAATAAATGTTGTTTTTTAACTAAATCGTTGGTGACACGCCCATGCAATATACTTTCTTTGAAAGCTGAATTAATTTACAAGTTTCTACAAAGAGTTTCATCGCAAAATAGAAAGAATAGTGAAGTTTTTCCATATCCTAGTGCGCCAAATAGGGATTTCTTACTACAGTATAAAGTTTGAACCGATGAAACACTGCAAAAAATGAACGTACAGAAAAAATTTATATACATCGTTTTGAAGCTTGTAGCCTTAAAATTCATATGAATATAGAATTTTAAAAATGTGATTCATATTAAATCAAAATAAGCCACATTTCCCTTGAGCAGTTTTAAAAAAACATTTAAAATCATTACAGAATCTGTCTCAGTAGATTGATAGACTCAGTAGCTTAAATTTGAACCATTGATTTGAACCATTGATATCAAGAACTATAAAATAGAAATTTAACAATTTTTAATTTTAATTAAAAATATTTTCCTTTTGGTAAACAACTTAACGTTATGAACTTTACTTATTAATTATGTCATCAGGAGAAATGCTTTTCTTTTGTCATTTTAATTGGCTAACAATTGTTCAAATCAACATCTAATATATATGTTTACTTATAACGTGAAATTATTTATATTGTTGTATTGGTACCCACTTAAAAAAGCAATATAACAAACGAATCAAGTTACAGGAAATAAAACTTGTTGTTAAGCTTACCTACTTGTTTTTCTTTGACTGAATTCAATGCATTCTTATTATAATTTTAAGATTCCATTTTAACGAACTTTCACTTTTATTACAAATGATTATATTTCCCTCTCTACAGCAAACGCTTGTTATTAGAAATATAATAGAAATATAATAGTGATAGTAAATGAAAGAAAAAGTGTTCATATTTATAGCTTGCCACACAAAAAATACTTATGTTAACTGGTTTATTTCATTTGTTAGCAAAAGCAAATGAATAAATGTGAAATGTTTTTCAAGCAATAGTTTGATGCCTCAAATCCTGCCTGCAATCGGGAGAAAGTTCACCACAAACATACATACAAAAATCGACGGACATGCAGACATGAGACTTGACGTCTTTTTTGTACCTATATTCTATAATACCGACAGATGGTCATCAAGGTACCGGTAGCTTGAGCAAAACTTTTACAATCATTGTTTTTTTTTTAATATCACTCTAGGGTGCATGATATATACTGAAACATGATTGAATCATTCCTGCCTTCATGATCTACCGATTTCAGTCTTATTCTCTTTGTATTTAGCATAGTTTTATTTTGTGTACACTTTTCTTTTATGGCAAGCATACTATTTACCCGGAAAGCTTCTTTTGTAAAAATTTGTTTTAAGCCCTTCTCATTCATTGTAGTAATTTCCATATATATATATATAAATATATGTAGGTATGTAAAGTGAAAGTATTGTATGAAAACGCGGAATATAGAATTGAAGACTTTACATTTAAGTTGTACCCGTAAAATTTTCCTCATGACTGACAATAATATATTGATGACAATGATAATACGATTACTGTTCTTAAGTATTTTTTGTTTGTATACAGTATTCAAAGGTTGTTGGGTATATAAAAATTTTGCCAAAATATGTGCTACATAATGAAGATGGCGGAGAAAAGTCATTAAAGTGTACATTGTACACCGGCTAGAAAAGAGTCATATCTTATATGGTAATGAATATAATCATATATTGTGAGGTATGACAAGAGTTTGTCATTTTGTTATTGTTGTTGTTGTTTTTTTCGAGGTCATATTGTAAATCTTGTGCAAATAAATAAAATTAATGAATTCGTTATCTTATACAAAAAGTACACAGAGCGGGGAAAATATTTTATATAAATTTTAAACTAAAGAATATAGTTGGAAGTGTTTTAGTAATGAAAGCGAAACACATTAGCTTAGATGAATATTAATGATGCAAAATAGTTCGGTGCGAATAATTTATTCATAAACAATAGTCAGGATTTCCAAGTCTAAGATTTTAATTGCTGCTCTACTCAGTACTTCAATGTAATAAATTCATAATTTATGATATATTAAGTTAATAGCAAGACAGATTATAAAATAATCATTTATCAAGATATTGATTGATTGATTTTATAGTTAGAAATGCTATTATATCAAATATTAACTTTCATTATGTTATCAGTTATACTACAAAATCTAATGAAAGTGAAGATCGCAAGTAACATTATATTACCATAAATTATTACAATACACACATATACAGGTATAAAATTTTCTATTTGATTTTATATTATATATTATCAATATTTTTTGTATATTATATAGGATAGGATAGGAAGACATTTTTCAAATCGGCTTATTTTACAATGAAGTGGAGCAGAAGAAAGGTGTCAACTTAAATATGTATGAAAACAAGTGTTGTCCGCTTTAATTTTCAATAATTGATATGTTTTATAAAATGCTGATTAATTGAATACATTATTATAATAAACAACAACAACAACAACAATACCGAAAGTAAAAAAAAAATAAATAAAAATATGTTGAAGAAAATAATTGCAACAGATTCTGGTCTATATGTAATGTTGTGTTTAGCTTAAGAACAGGTTTATACGCATGATAGTAATACTGGACCTTACTACGTAGAGTGTAACCGTGTAATTGTAAAATATTTTCAAATCAATCTGATATTATCTATGTTTAGATGGGGTGACTAACGCAGTGTAGGAAAGAAAAGCTTTACAGTGAAAAGAAAAAAAATTGAAATAAATAAACAGGAAAACTATCACACAGCTGTAAACCCCATGCCAATCTTCAACAACCTATACAGACCATATAATAAATACTTACGAGTATATATTTGTACATACTTTGATGCTTTACATTCTACTACCGATCTCCCTAAATCTATAGCACGAAATGTTCAACAGCGAAGGAGAGTATAAAAAAAAAATCATGTATTTCTTACCTTACCTTGTATTTAATGAAGTCTATAACATAAGTGAATATAAAGATTTATAAACGTATTCAATTTGTTCGTTTCTCTTGTCAGTGTCTTTGCTTTACGTTAACATACGATAAATGGATTGTTAACCAACCGGCCACAACAATCTATCTACAACATATAAATTGCTGTTTATATATGTCCCCTCCATTACGCACTTACTGCGACACATTCCACTTTTCAATATTCTCAAAATGTTATCAAATGATTTTCAGCTTTTTTCACATTTTTGGTTTATGTACGTTTTAGTTAATTCATGTGGAATATATATAAGAGTATAAAAACTAAACGTGTGACTAAAAACACTAAATTTGATTTTCACCATATGTATTCATACATATTCTTCAGATTTATATTTAAAAAAGTGGGCGTGGCAAGTATGCTTTCTCTTATTTTTGTATTAAGTATCAACTAACAACTCGTTTTATAAGCCAAATAATTTTATAAATTGTGGGCATTGTTTCGCCCCTTTTTTCCCATTGGACGAATAAGCTAATTGTACATTTTAGCTTTATAAGTATATTTTTTAATTTAGAGATACATTTCTCTCTATAAGAGGCGTATCTATTAATCGGTTTAGCTTCATTTAATCAATAATCCAAACAAGAAACGAGATTACAGTTTAATATTTTAAAATTAATGCCAAGTCTGCACTGACTTACAAACGAATAGCGCCAAAATGATTCATATTTTAGAACTAATCGTTTAGATGTAACAAACGCAATAACAAATTTATGTGAAAGGTATAAAATTAAATTTTCTTAGTGGTGTTGAAATTTTCATCACATTTCATTGGTAACTGGTTGCTTGCTGCCTGTTAACTGTCACCAAGCATTTGTTCGAAAAATGTTGAACACACATAATTTATAATTTATTAAAAAATTAACTATTTTTGTAATCAAGCTAGAAAAATAATAAAATAAAAAAAAAAACATTAACAAAAATGAGAAAAAACATTCGACGTACACAATTGCCTTTATATTGCCGCATTAACAATTATTTGAAAAAATTGTTAATTTGTCAAATACTTGTGAATTTTTAAAGTAACAAAAAGGGGTTTTGTTTCAAACATACCCAACAGTATACTATGCTCATGATAATATTAATAATTAACGGTAGGTAGGGTATAAATAAACGGAATCATACAATTTAGAAACTATTTCAATTTGAGTGGAATGCCTCGAGCTTTTGCTCATAGGATAATACATTTGGTACGACGTACGGTAATGGTTTTCATTACTTAAGAAAAACAAAGGAAGATTTTTTATTACTTCATTATTATCGTCATTACTGGCCGATTACAACCCATGTAAGTTTTTGGGCTGTTGCAAAAGAGAACGGCACGCACTTCGGTCTTGGATGCGCTTTCTCCCTTTTTGTAAACCAAATGTTTATAAAGCATCAAACACTTGGTCCCTCCACCGGAGTTTCAGTCTTCCTTCCGATTCTCTATCGAACCCCATTAGAGATAACCTAGCCATCGTAGACGTTGCACATTTACGCGATGGACAATGTCAATGTCGGCGTAAAGCTTAAGATTCATCTTAATTCGGAACTCATTGCCAACGCGTACAAAGCCAAAACCTTTCCTTAGAGTGTTCCTCTTAAACACGCCTAAAAGATCATCATTTCATATTAGCATTCACGCTTTATTAATTAAATTAATTAGTGTAATTATCTACATATTCCTTTTTTGAAAAAACAAAGAAACTTTAAAAGCTCTTCTTCCAGCACAAAAGAAGAGATATCGTCTATGGGTGACGACGAACATCATGTTATCAGTTTTATTTCAGCTACCATTTAACATATTTTCACTGGACTTTACGATAATCATAACAATACACCAAAGACTTGACGGCATAACAACAACAACAACAGCAACAACAATATCTTGTTTTACAACACTCAATAGTGTTAAAGTGTAATTCGCTGCACATTCACTTCATTTATAATTAATAAATTTTTTATTTTTTTTTGGACTCTAATTAGAATAGCTCTTACTATATACCATATATATAATAATATGAAAAAAATTTGAATTTTATTTTTTCATGCACTCCATCCATACTCACACATATTTAAGAAGAAGAAGAATTTCACTTTTTTGTTTCTTTTCTTTTCCTCAAATGTCAACAACATTAACATTAAACTTTGAAAAGAGTTTATGCGTTGCAACATATGCCAACAACAATAACAGTTCAGTCATCATTAAAACATCATTATCGCTGTAGTTGGCAAGGCGGCATCTTCATCTTTTCCGCTCAAAACGGAAGCAATAATACAACTACTAAAATATTTTTCCCAACTTGGTGTATTATGTTGCACACAGACACCGGGAATGAAATTGTGAAATACAATAGAAGGAAAAAAAAAAAAAGTTACGTTTTCTTCAACTATCGATGT
Source organism: Crataerina pallida (assembly GCA_949710015.1). Taxonomy (NCBI): domain Eukaryota; kingdom Metazoa; phylum Arthropoda; class Insecta; order Diptera; family Hippoboscidae; genus Crataerina; species Crataerina pallida. The sequence goes on from OX453291.1 coordinate 24,596,301, forward strand.
CAAGTGACAGATAAACGTAATTGCTTCCTTTCAATGTCAGCATTCTTCCCGGTTCCCTCTCGCTCTATTTCTCTCTCTTTCGTGTTTTTATTCATTCTCTAAACTATTGTTTGTACATTTCTTCACACTTATTAACTTTATACATATTTTTTTTTTTTTTGAATTATAAATAAATTAAGTTGGCTGCCACGTTTGCAACAGATTTAATGTTTTAATTTTCTAAGCAAATGTCCATACGTCCGTTAACAGCGAACTCATATGTTTGTAAAGCAAAAGTTTGCTTTTTGATATTTCTACTGCATGGAGATGAAGTTTTTTCTAAAAAATGACTAAAATTGTTTGCAAGACACTCCTACATTATTGACAATAATTACATACAGTCACAAAAGCTGAGATACCAAGTTTTTAAAATATTTTGAATTAGATTGAAATGTAATAACAAATACGCCCACAAATTACAAAAAATATTCATTTAGAGAAAAATTAAAGTATTTTCTATGCAATATATAAAACAGCGAATAAAAAAATATAAATTTTATACCAGTCACACTCACATTTTTGCATAAAAATATGTAAAGTATCTCAAGCCCATGTAATATTTTTACTACATAGTTAGTTTCTACAAATTACGGCCTTATGATGGGATTGGTATGTACAGACTTACAAGTAAAATAAAAGTGATAATTATGTATCAATTAAATTTGATGATTATTGACACAAAGTGAATAACATTTTATTCTTTTTAGTTTAATTTTACCAATCATTGCTAAAGTTATGTTATAATATTTTGAAATGAAAGTGAAATCTTGAAACTGTGCAAGTGGATATATAACTACGATATGGAATGCAAGGTTGTGAAGAACTCATGAAGTGTGAAGATAAATAAAAATGTTTGGTAAAAACTATTGTGAGCGTGACTGACATATAAAAGCATGTTTTTTCTCTTTTTTAATGATTAATAAATTATATAATGCGTTTTTCTTTAAAAATCGTAAGTTAAACAAAAATTTTTTCTACAGTTTTTTTAAACGTGTCTGCATTTAATATATAAACAAATGCTATAGAGTTAAAATATTTCTATTATAAAAAATTTTCGAATGCAATTTGATCTTTAAAATGAAGGAAATTGGTTAATTGCCACGCCCACATATAAAAAATTATTTATTTTTCTACTACAAAAATTTTTATACAAAAAATTGAAATTTTCTTTAAGTTTTTTTAATTAAAGAAATGGGCGTGACGACGTCCACAATTCATAAGAAATACCTTTAAAAGCGTAATATCTGACTTGTAGATAAAATATTATAAATACTTTATTATTATAGTATCTGCCACGCCTACTATTTGTACATAGATATGTAGGGTATTTAATATTTGGCCTAAGGCTAATTTGTCTTGAAGTTTATATTATATATGAAACAGAAATATTTCGATAACATTTTAACTTAAATGTTTCATACGGGACGTATACGTAACGAAAAATTTGTGCAATAGTCGACAAGTATCAAAAGTTGAGTTTAGAAATATATAGAAAAAGGAACAAATTTTATCTTTTAGTTTATTATTAATATTAAAGAACAAGTAAGAAAACTATATTTTAATTGGGGCCAAATCTTAAATACCTTCCCAACTTATGTGGAGCGTTAAAAATCCTGAAAACAAGTTGCAATTATATATAAGCCATGCCCTTAGCTATAGAAATGAAAAATCATAAATTTTGATTTCATTTGAAAAATTCATCTACGTACATATACACATTTGCATACGATATATTTTAACTTGAAATTTTAATAAAAAAAAAAACTTTTACGCATACAAAGAAAGAAACTTTAATTGAAATGAATGGTTTTCCACACTCAGTTTTAATGTGTTTGTATATGAGTACACATTGAAATATATTCATATTAATGGGTTGAACGTTACGTACATAATGCATGCTCGTACTATTCATATAAACTGTAAAAATTTAACTCATGCGACATATAAAAAAAGCTCCGTACATAAATTTTACAGTTTTATACATCATTAACATGAATTCCCGTTAATTGTTAAAAGTTAATAATCGGATACGAAATTGGCAAGAAAAATAGAAATCAATAAGATTGAGAAAATTATTAATTGATTGTACCCAATATTAATAACAGTCAAGGAATTCGTGACTTAAGTTACTGGGTAACGTAATCAACACGTGCGTGTTGAAAGTGCCGGTAATTGTGCACCATTGTTGAATGCAAACAATGCCTTGAATTGCTCTTAAAATTATATAAATCAATAATTCACACACAATAATTCACACTTTCTTTTAGATATCTTGATTAAGATTTGACTTGGGAAGAAGTTCTCTCTTCATATGCCTCAGCTGCTTATGAACATTGTATATTTATATAATTTTAAAAATATATTAAAATGAATAAAAAATAAAAACTAATTTAGCTTAAGCCAAATTTCCACATCTACAGACAAATAATGCTCATGGCAGATACATGACTACGCTCCTCATAACTTATCAGCTTGCAAGTTGAATTTTTTTCTTTAAAAAGGTTTTTTGTAAATTGTACCTATTATCCGACCACGCCCATTTTAAGCTTAGCGATGGTTGAAATAATTATATATATGAATCTCAATTTCTAGCTTTTTACAGTTTTGTAGAGAAAATAAAAATTTTCAACAAGTCTGGGCGGGTCTTTGCAATTACAATTTTATATCTCAATGTTTGTGCAAAACAATTGATTTTTAATAATTGTCAGCTCAATATCTCAAAAATTACAAATACAAGGGACGCAACGAATGGATACGTGGACACCCGGACATATCTAATTAAATTGATTCAGTTTTTGATGCTAAGCAAAATTATATATATTACGTAGGATATCTGGTGACTCTTTGTAAAGTGTTGCATATGCAATGACAAACTTAGTATACCCATCATCTCGATTTTTTTTTTTAATTATTTTAGTATGGTAAGCATGTGTGTAAATATGTATGAGCTGTATTGGTTTATTGTTCTCATGTTTACATACAACAATTATAGCTTCAGTTGTTCATTCAGCTTGTCAATTTCTATATATATATATACATATATATATAAATATATATATATACATACATATACATACATGTAAATTGTACAATAGTGAGGAAAGTGTAACAACGCATTTAATTATTGGAATCACCTTTCAGGTAATTATTGTAAATGTTTTATTTGTAGAGTATTAAAATTTTAACAATAAAACCACGAATCATTGGGAATGTCGCATTCACCCATCCCTCTCTTTGCCCCTTCTCTCTCTTTCTATATATATCATGTGGTCTGTATTTTTCGCACTCTCATGCCTGACTTTGTGGTATTTTTGGTTAAATTGTGAATTACATGTAACAACAACAGCAGCAACAACAACAACAACAACTTTATCAGTATCAGCAAACACTACCACCACCATAACAGTATCGGCATAAAGCCTATAATTCTTTTTTGATTGTGTGTGTGTGTGTGTGTGTGTGTCCAGTATGTGAGGGCTGTTGCCATGTTTAACATTCATTCATACAAGTAAGTATTTTATCATACCCATACACACAACTCACCACTTGTGTGCAAGACATTTACTACATTTTTTAATCTTTTCCTTAAACATCAACATCACCCACCTACCTGCCAACCTACCTACCTACAGCAATAACAGCAGCAACAACAATCTTACTTTTATGTAGGCTTACTGCTATAACCAAATGCTTTATATAACGGTATCCAACATTGTTATTGCTGTTGTTTTTGTTGTTGTTGTTGTTGTACACTTACGTAAAGCCTTTGGTGTTGACGATATATTCTGTATGTTATTGCTACCGTTACTGGTGCTGCTGTTGCATTTCATTCAGTTCTCCTACAATTACCCACAAATACCTGCCCATTCGGTAATTGTATATTTTTAACAAAAACATGGCAACGCTTGTACACTTTGTCAATGCATATTGTAAACGAATCATACAAGCTTGCATAACTACACAAAATCGTAATTATCTTTCTACAAGAAGTTATATGTTGTCCTTCTGTCCAGATATCTGTATTGATGATTTTCGTTTATAACTATGACAACTGTCCGCCCGGTTTGTCTATGTAGTATAATTTTCAAATCCAACAAATTTTATAAGAGTGACTACAAAGACAAAGACACCCTACACTAAGTAAAACTAAAGCTTTTTTCAATAAAGACAAACAACAAAATAATTACAAATAATTAAAAAAAAACCTGTGACTGTTAAATAAATAAATACGTTGAACTAAAGCTTTACAAAACCTATAAATTGTGCAATCCATACCAATCACACTTGTGCTGAAATGTAGCGTAAATATGTAAATCCTCTCAACATATCATTCGGTTTACTTTTTTTTTCGGTTTATTATGCTGTTATGAATTTTTCTTCACAACTCCACATCATACATACATAAACTGAAACAACAGGATCGTTGATTGTTGTGTGTATGTCTGTAGGCCGATATAAAGTAAATAATCATTCAAACAATTCCTTTCCATAATTAATGATCACTTTTTTTTATACTTTCCTTAAACCAAACAACAAATATTAATTATTGTCAATATCCTTTATGCATACATTACATAACGGAAGACTACAAAAATTACATCTCTTCTCTTTTTACGGCCTATTGCACTAATTTATGAAATGAAGATTAAATTAACAAATCAATAAATTCATCAAATTTTTTAATCAATTGTCCAAGACAACAGGCGCAATCATATCCCACCTGAAACAAGTTTTTATAGATTGGGAGAGAAAAATCTATATTTTTGCCACTGTGAATGTGGTATAAATATTTATTACTATAACATCGATTTACTGAAAATGGGCGTGGTCGGAAAACGCTCATAATGTACAAAAAATCAAACTCAGTTTAAAACTTTACCTGCAAGCTAGACTAATATAGGGCGTAATCATGTATTTGCCACACCCATTTTTTGTATATTTATCTGTATTTAACATTTAACCTAAAGCAAATTTAATTTTTATTACTTATTCTAACGTACCTTCTCAATAGATGATGAACCAAAATTGTAACCAACTCGGCCAATGCAAACAAAATTTACATTATCACTGTAATAAACTATTAGGAAACTGGAAGATATTCAAATTATTCAATAAACAACGATTAAGTATTAAAGAGCTTTAAAATTATTTATGATGAAAGAAATAAAACTCTATAAACTGCAATATTTCATGTATGCAACAAATGCAGCAAATGCAATCAAACTAATGAAAAACTTACAGTAATTAAAGACTCAGACTTTAATGATGTTTATTGTAGTGACAATAAAACATTATCAAGCTCATTGACTGAAACATAACAAATACTTGACAGAGGAAATCAAAGAGAGAATGAAAGGTGACTGTTTTGGGCGTTACCTACAGCTGTTTCGTTAAAACGATCATTTTTGCGAAATTTTGTTGAAAATCATTTTAATGGTTATTAATCGAATTCATTAATAAAACCGAAATAGTAGGTTTCCATTCAATGACAGAGCAGAAAAGGCAGTAAAGGCAGCAGTCCGCCAGTCATTTGCGATGCTAAGTGAGTGCATGTGTAACTGCATTTAACAGCCGTTGGGCATCGTTTATTGTTTAACCCGCTCCCTGTTCTATACACGGCACAAAGCGCTATGCTATGCTGTGCCGTGTATTGGTACTTCAGCCATTTACTGGCATAGTTAGTGAATCATTAATGACAGGTATTAGTTAGTGACGCGGTCTCAATTCAATGCTTCATCGAATAACGACTGCTCGCAACCCATGCAATCTAAAGCGTATATACATATGTGTGTATATATATGTATGTATATGTAAAAAGGTATGTTTATAGAAAAATGCATGAGAGAATTGAATTCTGCTTAAGTTAAATGCATGTAAATATAAAGAAGCAGAAAACCAAAATAAAAACAAGAGAAACAAACAAGCAAGCAAGCCCAACCAAATCAAACCGAACCCTGTGGAGAAGCAGATGGGCTGCCAGGTAGACAGGTAGACAGGTAACGTTTGCTTAAGTCAGTTGTCAAACAAGTCAAAAGTGGTTTTCATAATATACACAAATATAAAGCTTCTAGCTTGTAATAGACCAGTTTCCACGGGAGGAGACTAAACGTACTGATTATATAAAGATTTATATATATAATAATAACTTAGCAATGGCAACAACACAACCACAACCAGAAGAAAAAACACACAACACTCCAGTAGAAGCTAAACAAAGCGTTAAAACGACATTGTTTAGCAAGCCAAGTTAGGTAATAGTATGGGCGCCGGCGCACTTTAATAACCAGCACTTGCTTTCAACTTTTATTTGCTATAAAAAAAAAAAATTAATAAACTAAGTGTGTCATGTTGTTTGTTAAAAAATCCTATAAACACTATATTGTATATAATCTCAATTTATGTAAAATTCTATTCCAAACGATTTAGCGATGTTTTTATATCATACGAATATGTCCGTACATCCATTTTCATTGAATGTTTATTATGATAATTATTGTTGTATAAAACTGAGATATGTTTATACTACGTTTTATTTTTATAATAAAATATAATAAGATAAATAAGTTGACAGCCACGCCTTTAATTTATTAAATCGTTCACGCCGACAAGCAACAAACAGTAATAAATTTACTTTGTCATATACTTATATTCTATTTAGCGATGTGTTAAATAATTGCCGCACCCACAACTTGAAAAAAAAAACTTATATTATTGTAGAAATGAGTGTAAAACTTAGAAAATGCTTTCATAGGCTTTAGAAAAAAACACACTATTTAATACATGCCACGCCCCCCTGCAAAGAATATATGCATACAGTATCCCATAGTTGTTTAGCCATATAAAGTTTTTTCTTTATTGGTTACTTTTACACCCATTTTTTTTCGTGTACTTCGTTTTCTTGTTCTTCTTCTTCTTCTTCTGTTCAGTTAAACAAGTTTTGCAATAGTTCAGCTCAGCTCTGGTTTTCTTTATAGCATCGGATAGTATAAGCTAGTCCGTTACTGTAAGAATATTTATATATATATATATATGTGTGTGTGTGTGTAACAAAATTATTACCTAGTGCAGATTTGGTTGTCGTTGTGATTGGTTTCTTTAATGGTTGAGTGGTAATTTTCATGTTGTTTTTTTTTTTTCTTTCTTTTGTTGTTGTTGTTTTTAGCGATTGCTGCTAACATTTCACACTAACAATTTAGTCGAGCGCAAGGTGTTTTTCAGTTGTTATGTGGTAGCTAATGGGTTTTATGTTTCTCTCTCTCTCTCTCTCTCTCTATATTCTCAGTCAGCTTTTATATGCACACATATCTACAAATTTCTACCTAGGTGTGTAGTTAATAAAAAAAAAAAACATAGAAAAACATAAACCGCCCGTCCTCGCTTCGTGGTCATTGATATTCATTTATTTATCGAGTTCAGCACACACTTACGTTTACACATGCAGTGCACATATATGTTTATAGACAAGTATGTATAAATGTTTTACATGCGTAGCATACTTCATTATTGATATTGATGCTAAAAAGCTGTTTAATGATCACTTTAAACCAGTCGCTCCTATTTATATTTTTTGTACTTATATGAGCTTTTTATATTTGTGTGTGTGTGTTTGTGAATGTAATGTGCATTGGCCAACATTTGGTTATAGTAGCTTGCAGTTATTTGTCCAAGTGGTTCCCATGACTGCCAAATGGCCAAACAACCAACTAAGCAACGGAGGCAGCCAGCCAGCCATTGAAGCAATCCAACAAACAAGCTCTTTATATAATATCTATCAGCTAGCTAGAGCTGTAACTATGGCATGGTATACGTTATCCTCCAGGCATAGAAATAGAATAATTGGTTCGAAAGTTGTATAATTCAAGTCCAGGTGGTACGCGGTGCTATTATGTGTTTATGTGTTTTATAATAAATGCACATCCATACGCAAATACATACACACATATATGCAACATGCAATCATCAATAGCAACAAGAACTATTAGGCATCTCAGCACATGTTATGGCAGCAAATTTTTTTTTTTTTTCTTTTAGTTTAGTTCACTGCAGTTCTAATTGAAACTGATTGTCACACCAAACACATGCTGAGTGTTTATATGCACATTTTGTCTTTTATTGCGAGAAAATTGAAAAACTGCAATACTATAAGCATTTTCATAAATATTTATTTATGTGTGTACATGTGTGTGGAGGCCGACAACGAGCGGTATAAATGATATGAAATAAATAAAAATGATTTATAAGGCTCAGGGCAAACGTTGGGTACCCAACCATCTTAAAGTATTAAAAGAAAATTTATGACTTATAATTATGCTGCGAAGACTGTGGGCGTGATAAGCCTTTTCAGGATTATCAATATGACAATTAATATAATAACTTATAAGTAAAAGAAAAATTGCCTTTTTCTTACAAAAAAGTAACATAGATGGACTGACGGACATTGCATGTATATGTTGGATCTAAGAAGTTCACCTCCTTACTTTTCAAAGTTTCTAATATATTTTGACCAAATCGTGTTTATATATATATATATATATATACTCCCAACCTCGAGATGGTGGCTATCAACAGTAAATACAAATGACATGAGTTACTGGTTCCATGGTTATAAAATATATTATATTGTGACTTATTTATTATGCATTCAAAAACAAAAAAAAGTGCTGTTCTCACTCGAATTACAAGTTACAAGACATGATATAAACAACACAATCAAAACCAGTTACTTGGAAAACTTATTCTCTATAATACAATAAAATATTCTTTCCTAGATAAACTCGTAACAACAGGCATTACATAGTATATATATAAATCATACACTTTTACATAATTCTACTAAAATGCTCAAGTTTTATAAGTAAGAGTTATTTAATGTTGGGGAGTGACAATATCAAAGGTCCCACAGAGACTGCTGTGCAAGAATCTAAATCTAAATCTAAAGCGATTTAATGTCTGTATGTCCGCACTCTCACAATTGATATTGAGCTGAAATTTTATGCCTACTTTTATTTATAATTGAAATTAAGCCAAAATTGATAAAATGCCGCGCCCACATTTAACAAATCATAAAAATAGAATAAAACTTTTAATTTGTCACTTAAAATACGTAGTATTAGAAGACATACTTAGAAATCTATCAAAATGGGTAAAGTTGGTTAACAGATACGCGCACTGCTAGTAAAAATTTAACTATCAGCCATAAAAAATATTCTTTAAAGTTGAAATTTTAAACAGAAATGTATAATTAGGCTATAGGGTACAAATTACAAAAAAAAAACTTTATTTTTTTTATTTAAGTAAAATGCCTGACTAAAAAAGGGACATAATCAAGTACCTGCCATGCCCATTTCTAGAAATTATTTACGTTTTTTTTCGTATATAAATTTGGTTTTTTTTTTTTTAAATATTGATTGAATTTTTATTGATTCAAACTCACAAAGCCACACCTCACATGAACGAAGAAGACTACTGCTAGCCAACACTGATCCTGTCCGGCATGCTTCCATCTGATTTACTAGCCCAACAAGCTGCCAAAATGTACTGTGCCAAAAAACTTCTTAATAGGAAGCTCTCTAATGGAGAAAAACAGGGCATAATGATAGAAAGCTATAGAGAATGGCAAAGGAGATGGGACGATTCCTCTCAAGGCCGATGGACGCACAAAGTAATAACAAATGTTAAATGTTGGTTGAGCAGACAACATGGCTGTATAGACTATTATTTGACGCAAATTTTCAGCGGACACGGTTGCTTCCGCAGTTACTTGCACCGTTTTGATAATGATACTGAACCTTGGTGCCCTGAGTGTCATGAAGACGAGAAAACAGCTGAGCATATACTATTAAAATGCCCAAAATTCGATGCAGAACGCTCAAAATTTGCAGACTTAATTATTGAACCGAATGGCGATATAATTCTGCAGATGATTAACGATGAAAAGGTATGGTCCTGCGTCAAAAGCGTCAGTGCCGTTATTATGAAGAAGCTCAGAGTGGCAGAAAGACTACGATGACTGACATCATACGAACGAATTGAACATAGTGTCAGACGGTTTCTCCTGACGTAATACTTAACGGTAGTCCCAGGGGAATTGCCGTAGGACGAAGGTTCGAAGGGGTTTTAGTGGGTGCAAGTCCCACACTGACTGGGCTTTCAAAGCTTTCCCCACCTCACATGAAGTTGTGATTTAATTGCATAGGGAATGATAAACTTATTATATTCATTTCAAGTATAACTGGCTAGCAATTAATTTCCTATAATTCCTTAATTTGTAATAATTCACATCTCCTCACGCATTCATACACACACATATATAATTGTGCGATGTTATATAAATTCAATTGATGATAAAGTACACATTTGGCTGTCATATCGTTGAATTGCTGCAGAATTTATGACAAACCAATAACACACACATACACACACAAGCATCTAATGGTTGGCTAAGCTGATTTCAGATTTCAATTTATATGATTAACGATCAGTCACTAATGCAGCTTCAAATAAGTCGTTTTTGATTAAATCAAATTAATATAGTGATGTGTGTGTGTGTGTGTGTGTGTGTGTGTGTGTAAGTAAAACGAGGTGTTTTAAAGCAGTTTCATATGAGTATGTGTGCATCGGTATGGGTATGGTTGGTTTTGTCTGCTCTATGGGAAGATTTGTTACCGTATCTTTTGTGATAATGTTTTTTCTTAAATGTTGACGTTTGAAGGTGTTTTTCGCCTTAGATTTTGGCGGCGGTTTACTTTTGACCTTTTTTTTTTTTCATTTTTATATTCATGCAATTGTAGTTACTTGTTGCCGTTTCGGCTGTTACTGCCACTGCTGTTTTTGGCAAATGAAAAACACTGCAAAGAAACTAAAACTTAGCAGCAACAACAGTAACATTATATAAATAATTTTGTGAGGTGACTGTTTAGACGAGGCTAACTGCTGAATTTTGGGTGGTTTTTGTTGTTTTGCTTGTTTTTTCTTTTTTTTTTTTGTTTTTGCTTGATCACACAATCAACACACACAGTATTTGTACAATTCTGTGTGTTGAAAATGAAATTGAAAGTGTGTTTTTGAGTAGGATCGAAGAAATATAGAAAAAAATTAGAAACTCGTTTATTTGGGCAAATTTGGGTTGAACAACCCAACTTTTTTGTAAAGCATCACACAGTGTGACTGCTGCTCTATAAAATACACTGCCCAACCTTAGTTTTTTATAACGCATTTACATTTTTCCCAACTTATATTACAACAACAACAATACAATATATATTATCATAAATATTGTATAAGTAACGGCGAGCTTCAACTTTGATATTTACGTATTTTTATATCACATTACAACACATTGAAAAACAAAGACAAAACGCTTTTTCTTGTATATGAAATGTCAGTGTTGAACTGATAGATAAGTAAAACTTGAACTGACAAAGTTAAAAGTTCGATTTTCCAAAGAATTATTAAAAAAGGAACAAAAAAATAAATTATCGAACGATCTCTAATTCATCATCTATCTAAATAACATATTAATTATACATATTATTCTTTAAGTATAATAATGAAGTAAGAACACTAAATTTGGCTTAGGCCACATTTTAAATACCCTCCATATCTACATATAAACAGTGGGAGCGGCACATTCTAATAGTGTATGTATTGCGCATCAGTTTGCATGTCGAGTTTTATTGTGTATATGATTTTTTGTCGAATGGTGTCCGTGTCTGTTATTCGCTCACTTTTGGCACATCGATGGATTGAATAACTTTTATGGTGCATATCAAGTTTTTTGTCGATTTTGTCGGGCACGGCTCTTGACCAATGTTGCCAAACAAACTTAGTTTATTGTAAGTAAATATTTATTTTAATTTAATTTAAAAGTCTGCTAAATGTAACCAATTTTGAATATCCTTTACTTATGTACTTGCAGTTGCTTTATACAAAAAAATGGGCGTGGCATGTACCTTATTACGCTTTTTATTAATATATTTAATACATAATACAACCTACGCCAAGGAATTCTGAAAAAAACTTTTTTTTTGCAAATTTTTGGGCTCACCTGTTATCCATCTCCAACCATTTTTGTCACCCATCAATGGATATTATAATTACATATAAATATGTGTTGAAAATTTTATTATTTAATTTTCGAGATTTTTTTTATAATATGGACGTGGCTATATTTAGTATATATTGTAAAAAGAATCTGCGGTGAAAAATCTCTTAAAAACTTCTAAAATAAAATGATCTTCTTACAGCTTCGTTAAATTGTGAGCATATTCTTAATTTCAATATTAAACTGCTTACTTGATCAACTAATATTTTTGCCAAGTTTTAAGTGGACCAGGAGAATGTTTACCATGGATGGACCGACAGATATGGGAATACCCAGTACTCAGTATATCATGCCGATCAAGAAATACGTTAACAAAAGTTCTAAAAATTATATATATAATCATGAATTTTTTTTAAATTAATATTTAGAAAGTTGTTGCATCTTCATTATAACCATAAGGAGTTAAAACTTTACTTAATAACTTTTACTCCTACCAATTATTCCACCTGGCATCTGTGAAGATATGCAAACAAGTTTTCTCCCTGTTATTATAATTTAGAAATCTTTCATTGATAATTGAGTAATAAAAATGTTATAAGATAATAACAGTGATTATCATCAGTTAAAGTGGGGAAATAAAATTGCAAACAACAGGTTTCACACAAAGCAATTTAAATTTAAGAATATTGATATTTTATTATGTACTCCTATGTGACACTATTGACTAGAATTTTTAATTGGAGACAAAAATAAAAAAAGCAAAAAACAGATGGTTAAGCTAACAATCTACGATTAATATGCACTATAAAAATGTATCCCTTGAATACATTTTATACTTAATCTCCAATCGATATTAGAATAAAGTTGGTTATAAAACTTTCGCGGCTTATTTCAACTACAGTGGCGGGCTATAAATATTTATATACAGATTTTTATAGCATTTCAGCACAAACATAATGGTTGGGGGAGATTTTTACACCAAATGCGGTATAATGTCGGTTGAAGATATCACTGTAATAATCTGGCCGTAAATAGTTTTCCACTAAAACTAAGCTGTAATAACATATACGGTCTGATAGAAATAATTACTGTTGCAGAGACCATATATGATAATTAATTGAAGATAAAATATTTGTCGGATATTAAGTCAGCTGCAATTACTGTTATTTATATATTTTATAGCATTTTTATACTCTACATCACAGAGACTGTTTATTTCATATGCTTAGATGCTAAAGCTAGACTCCTCCATTATTTATATCGATCAGTTGAATAAAATCAAAATCTGTCCATCCCTCCGTTTTTTGTAATCAACTTGTAGAAATGTTTGACACTTATTGATGGTATTGGAAAAACTTTTGGACCAAGAACTGCATATATTTTAAGTAAAGTTATAAGTCTCCTTTCAAACCCCCTCCTCCCCCCCCCCCCGACTACAACAAATGTGGACCCGATCGAATCATTTTTATAATCATTCCCCTTACAACACTTTTTTACAAAATAACCTTTACAGCTTTCAACTCAACTCAATGGCATAAGGTATCAAAATGATCGCTTAGAACTTAACGTTATGAATATTATATATATATAATATTTGCACTTGTTTAAATAAAAATTTATAATATAAAATTATTTCATTATGTTATAATTCTAATAAGCCGATTTTTCAATAATTAAATTACTTTTAAAGTGGCTTTATATGAAATAAATGAATTTAACTAATAATCTTTTATGTATAATAAAAATCACGCTACGTAGAAATATTTTACAAGTGGTTGTTAAATAAAGTGATTAAAATTGTGCAAACAAATGATAAAAGAGAACAAGTATAACAAGTAATAAAGATAAATTTGACTTAGGCCAAGTCTTAAATACACTTCACATTTAAAACGATGGGCGCTGCAGATATATATTTTCCCCCTTCTAATATTACGTATCAGCTTGCAAATCGAATTGTACATGAATTATTGTTTTTTTGTAAATTGTGAAAGTGTCTTGTATTCGATCAAGCCCATTTTTAGCACATCGATGGAGAGGATAACTATAGATATTAGTACCAAATTTCAAGAGCGTCTGACGCTCGACTGCTTTTTTGCCCAATTTAAATAGACATCTGCTTACAGTAAAAAGCTACGTATGTAATTCGGTTTAATAAATATAAATTTACTAATGCAAGAGTGTCAATAATGGACGGACACACTGACAGACATGTGTAGATTGATTTAGTTTTTGACTTTGATTGAGAGTATATAGAAATTGTACAGTTTTCAAGGCTTCTCTCTGAATATTGCAAACGGCATAGCAAACTTAGAATACCCACCTATTTATGTGAAACCATTAATTACCTCTTAAATTAAATAAATATATATATATATATATATAATACATATATATTGTTTAACCAGATAACATCATTTTACTCTTTTCGAGATTTATCCTTAGTAAGCCACAATTTTCACAATATTAGATGTTGATGTCTATAAAACTCATAAAAAATATACATAAATTTAGTTTGACCAAACATATATCTAATCGCTAATTTACTGCATGTAATTGTGTAATATTAAAATAATGCCTCTTTAGCAACGAAAAGAAAAGGAAGTGGAAAAATGAAGCAATTGCTTTTGAACAACTTTTATGGTTAGACATATGAGAACAACACTCCGTTTATAGCTGCTTTATTGCTCTATATACACACATACACATATAACCCGTAATAAAAAAAAAAAAAAAATAGAATTCCTTTTAATATGTTTTTTCGTGTAAGTAATGTTTGTATTATATATGTCTCTAGAAGAGGAGCACCAGCAGCAGCAGCAGAAGCAGCAGCAGCAATACCAGGAAACTCTTGTTCTCTTGTTGGTCTTGTTATAACATTTTCAATTATTATTATATCTCATAAAATAGGTAGTTTGTCATTACATTTGCAAATCTGAATCGATCTAGACATGTATGTCCGTTATTGTTTGCATTTTCACGATCGGAGATCCACTACTGGGTAAAAATGGATTCAGAGCCATGCCCCCGCCCAATTGAACTATAAAGTTGAAATTTTTTGCACATATTTATAATTATCATAGTCGTCAATGTGATCAAATGGGCATGATATGAACACAGACACGCCCACAATTCACAAAAATCGCTTTATCTATCAAATGGATACGTTATACATACACTATTGAAGGGCGCATTCATGTACCTGCCACACCCATTGTTTGTATATACATGCATAGGGTATTTAAGACTTGGTCTAAGCCAAATTTAGTTTTCTTAATTGCTTCTTTCTTTCTTTTTTTCATCTCTTTTTACCAAGATTTATGGTCAAGCAGATTTTTAATTAACATTTCTTTCAACTTTATAATGTATACTATGTGAAGATTAACTAAAACCACCATTATACATTTTAACACTATATATGTATAATAATATAACCTCCATCGAGTTGCAAAAATTGTAAGATGTAATTATTTTTAGGGTGGACCTTAATGAAAATATTTTCGTTGGGAATCTTTAAAAGGTCGGCTGAGGACAAAATATTTCCTTAATCTTATGAATCGTACACTAAAGCGTGATGGTGTGTATTTGTATTTGTGTCGCAAATGTAATAATTTCATACAACGAACTTTGTGCTAAATAGAACATATTTGCTGAAGACTGGTGACTACAGTAAACCTTTACCTACACAAAGCTTACAAATTATAAAAAGTGACGCATCAGTTCTAATAATCTAAAAAAAAAAAAAAATGCTCTCTGTATGGTACCATCACACACACACACTGCAAAATCATGTTTTGAAAATATTGTAGAAAGTTAGTTGAGCAAGGCGGCGTCTTTCAAAAGGAACAATTTTTGTTTTATTTCTTTAATTCTTTTTTTTTTTGCTTGTTTCAATTTAATTGGTGCGAGAGAAGACTTTTTACTTTATAAATTATATACACATATATACGCAAAATCTTTTAAGCTTTTGTTGATTTTTATTTATGCAAATGTTTTCTGCATGAATTCATTAAAAGCCTTGCGTCAAAGTGGCGCCTCAGCTGAATATATGTAAATGCATTTATGTATGTATGTGTGTAGCTCTCACTTGTACTAATATTGTTATATAAAACAAGTAAAAGTATTTTAATCGTTAAAGCGTGATCATTTAATACCCTACACCACTTAGTTCTGAAGAATTAAACAGTTTCGTTGGAAACGCGAGACTTTCTGGTTTAAATCTGGTTTAAATTTGTTTCTTTATTAAGCTAATTAACAAATCTTTACCACATTTTGTTTAAAAATGTTAAGAATTGCAATTTTTTGCCGATATGGGGAAGAGTTCTTAAAATAGTCAAATTCGTTCCAATTTCAAAACAGGTCCCCTTTCAGGCAATAAATGTTTTTGTATCAAATTTAATCGAAATATCTCAAAACATCTCACCAGTTGCGCACAAAATTTACATAGACAGACAGACGCACTTACTTAAATCGATTAAAATTTTGTTTCTGAATCGATCGCAACAATTGAAGGTGGGTGTAGCTTTTGCCATTTAAGAGTTACGTACATACGCACAAACTTAATATTGTTTACTTTGTCACAAGTAGTGCAAGGTAGAAAACAGTCAAGCTGCTGTTGTTTTATATACTTTAATGTAGTTGATGTTGTTGTTTTTTATTATTTCAGTTGTTGTTATTGTACTATAGTACAAATTGCTATATTTTAAATGTTGATAATGATAATAGTTGATGACAATGACGACCAGTTTAGATTTAATATGAAATTAAAAAAAAAAACAAAACAAAAAACAAACAACGTTAAACAAATTGTGAACAAAATAAGCAAAAAAGGAAAAAAAAAATATTTACACATCTAGACAAACAATAGAATAAATCATTGCTTCATATACATCATGCATACAATCACACTATTTAATAATTCAACACTTTTATGGGTAAATTTCTAATAAACATGTTGCGCTGGTTGCAGTTTTATTTTAATTTTTTTTTTTTTCGTTTTGTTTTATTTTGTCTTGTTTTGTGTGTTGTAGTTTTCGCTTAAAATGTGAACAGTAATCATTGTGTGCTAACACACACATCTCTTTATCTAAAATATACCATCATACACACACACACCAATACATACATTTACAAGTACTGTAATTAAATTATGGTCGCGTGGGCGCTATTAAGCTATATCTAGCTTAATTTGTTTAGTTGTATATAAACATACACATACTAACATCTATGGACATTTTATTATGTTGTACAAATTTATATGCATTGCAGGGGATTAGTGTAACATGGATATTTTCAGATTTAATATTTAACAACACAACAGCCATAAAACGTTCAATTTAGATTTTGTTGGTTCGTTGGTATATAACCAGCCTCACAAGTCTTATTAGAAAGATAGCATGCAAAATATTACAAATATTATGTAAAAACAAGTAAGAAAACTAAATTTGGCTTAGGTCAAATCTTAAATACTCTCCACATCTATCACGGTGGGCATGGCAGTTATATGATTAAGTTTTCTAATAGTGCATGTATTACGTATCAGCGTGTAAATCAAGTTTTACGTTAAGTATGATTCTTTTTTGAAATTTTAGGCATGTCTGTTATCCGACCACGCCCATTTTCAGCACATAAGATAACCATTGGGCCCCGCCCTGGAACGGAGTACCGGCATAGGTGCTTCGTCCATGGATCACGGGGCCAAAACAATATGCAAAAAGCAATTTATATACTACGTTTTAGCAAACATAACACCAATGGGATACCAACCCATGGGCAATAGGCTGTCCGAAGTTGAGAAATCAAGTGATCGACAGTCCTACCAAAGACTAAGTTTGGTACCGCGGGGTACTGGAGCCCCAAGAACTAAGGTTCTTGCCAGTACGTACTCTTGAGGGCCCCTGGTGGGAGCTTCGCGGGGGCTGTAAAATCGCTGATAGTGCATGGCAAAAAACCCTGTTACCAAGGGGTGAACTTACATGGCCTATTATGTAAGTTCTAAAGTTGGGACCTCCTTCGGGTGAGGCGCAGGGACGCTTAATTCCCTACAAACATCTAATAGTGTCTCTATGACGGGTATAGACGTAAAACACAAACTTAATAAGATAACCATAAATATGCATGCCAAGTTAATTTTTGTGGCAGAGAAATAGATTTTTGTCTATTGTAGGCGTGGCTTTTAACCGATTTTGTCCATTTTAAATAGTGATCTGCGTACAAAAATCAAAGGTAACTGTACATACCTCAAAAATTACGCCCATGAGATTGACAACAATAGACAGGCACGCGGACACTTGGACTTACAGACATACATGTCTAGATCGACTCAGTTTTTGATGCTGATCAAGAATATATATACTTTGTAGGGTCTCTGACATTTCTCTCTGGGTGTTGCAAATGAAATGACAAACTTACTATACCCTTACTATACATTGAAAAACTTTTGTTGACCATATAGTCTAAAAATTATTACTTTTTTTATTAGTATCAATATTAATTTTTTATTTTCTTTAATAAGCTTTTACAGCAATTTCGAAAAAGATTCGAAATTAATTCGAAAAGCATTAATTCTGTTAATCAATAAAAAGTACCTAAACTCATTTCGGGGAGAATTTAAAATAATTTCTACATCAATTCGTACTCAATATAGAATATTTTTGCGACAAATTAAGAATCATTTCTGAAAAGTTTCGGTGTAAAATGAGCGCCTTATCTAATTAAAGTGAATATGACATAAATTAAAAGTTAAATTTCAATGTTAATAAAAATTGAAATAATTTTTTCTAAAACAAGGGCTACGAAGAATGGTCTGATTCTCTTACATTTTCAATAGCGGCCTATACCTTGAATATAATTTCACATATGTACAAGAAAAGTACAGCCAGACAGAAGTAAGTAAACCGTTTCAGTAAATATTCTACAAAACAAAACCGCAATAAATGTTTTTCAATAAGAACATAACAATTTTTTATATAAATAAAATACACAACAATTGAGATATTGGGCTGAAATGTTTTTCCCTTTATAGTATATATATATAACATTTTCTTTGATGAAACATATGGTTTAATCACATTTCTAGCATGAAATCAGAATACTGCTCACAAAACCTTTATAGATACGTTCATGACTCTATGTAACATTGTACAGAGATACCTGTTCCTGTATAATTATTAATTCCCTTTATTTCTGTGAAAATCTCACTAGTTATCAGCTTTGATTTATATATATGTATATAACAACAATAAATAATTCAAGACATCAGAGATGCATTTCCACTTGTGTCGATTTCAAAGAAATTAATTAAAAGTGAAAAAAAAATGCATACATCAGTAACAACAGCAACTGCTTAGAATCTCGCTGTTGTCATTAGCACACATTATTGTTACATTATTCATTGCACATTCGCACACCCAATCGCACATACATCTAAAATGATGCGTAACTATGTGCTTTGTTATGCGATGACTGCTGCGGGACTGTGGTTTTTAGCAACAGAAGATTTTTTCTAATTATAATATTTATGGCCATGTTGTTGTAGTTGGTTTTTTTTTTTGTCTTTATTTATTAATGCCTCTCAATTTATTTAATTCCACTTAATTTATTTTATTTAATGTGTGGTTACATAGTTTTATTGTTGCTTTTAGTGCCGACATTATGATTGGATCCGTTGTTTTTTTTTTTTTTTGTTTTTTTGTTGTGTCTTCCTAATACTTCAATGATTTCACATGAAACAAATTAAACTTTTGCATTTATCGTTGTTAATTAATATAATCTATGTCCGTATTTTTTTTTTTTTTCAATTTTTTTATATTTTTTTGTACTCTAGCGCTGGTCACTATGTAGATTTTATTCACATGTTTAGAGTTTTTAAGCAGTTGGCTGCTTGTTTTTTTTTTTTAATTCAATTTTATTTCTTTTGAATTGCTTCTATTTGTGAAAGCGGAAACCATTAATTTCGTACAAAAAGAAGAAGAAAAAAAACGAGGAACCAACATTTTAGAGAGTTACGTGTAGAATACGTTTGAACTACTACCGCATGCTTTGTTGGTTTCTTACTCTACGCTTTAACTTATTCTGAATATACGATATGTATGGTATACCAAGATAGTCATTCCGTTAGCCACCATTGGTGGCATGGTGCTAATATGCTATTTATGATTTAAATTGAATCGATTTAACAATGTTTGTACGTCCGCTTAACTTTATATGCAAAAAACTTAAGCAGTGCAAAATTAAGGGGAATTTAATAATCGATAAAAAGGGGCTAATAATATACATGCCACGCCCAAAAATTTCAAGACATACATGCCTGCCTTTTGTTAGCATTCTCACTGTGAGATTATGCCCAAGCCATATAGAATGCTTGCACTTAATATTTCTTAAACCAAACCTTCCATATCCACTGTGTCAATATCCGCAAAAATCCTTTTAACGAGTTCAATAATATTTTAAAAATTAATCACTTTTGCCGTTTAATTAAAACCTCTATACTTCCGATAATAAATCTCGTCTCTTTAACATAAAATGGAACAAAATTTATCTAAATTAAAGAAATTTTCGGCCAAAATTTAATTTCTTTTCATGGTGCCCTCTATGCCTTAGTTTAGATAAATGTTAAATATAGAAATGACAGGCACTTGCACACCAAATATATAAATTATAATGTGTAGGTGTGTAGGTGTGTAAGTGTGTACGTGTGTGTGTGTGTGTGTGTCCAATTGTTAACCTGAACTAATTTATTAGTTTGTATGGTAAAGAGAAGAAGAAAGAGGGAGAGAGAGAAATATGACCAAACCGTGTCGGCAACCAACCTGCTGTGTATTATGGCCAGCAAAAGTATAGGTCAGTTGAACAAAAAAGAAAGAAAGAAAAACAAAAAACAAAAACAAAAAGAACAACATAACGGAATCTCTCTCTATTCACAAGAACAAGGCGCTTCTGAACCAAGTTCACAATTTTCAACCGTTCATATGAAGCAGACTCTTTTGGTTTAATTGGGCTAAATAGGTGTGTTGTCATGTGCGTTTGTGTCCGACAACAGTTCTTGTATTTTAATACCAGCTCTACCAACACCACCACCATACATCAGCCACTACTGACCCTTTTTCAAGTGAACTGTACAAATTAAAATGGCCTTTGGTGTCATCAGCTATTGTAAAATACAATACCAACCCAACACCTGGTGAGAATATGTTTGATTATACAATTTTCATTTAACCCCACTCAGTCATTTATAAGCACAAACACCAGCACACTCAACAGGTGAAGATAAACAAGGCAAATATTCATTTATTTTCCTATGACATGAATTCATATTGATTGATGAACTACCACCATTTGGATCACCACAGGCCTTACACTAAAGTGTTTATGCAATATTTTATAAAAAAAAAAAAAAGAAGAAAAGCCCACATATTGAACCATCCAATATACAATAAATAAACTATCCATATAACTATGCATACACACGCACACTCTCACACATACTTACATGTTATTTACCTATAGATTGCCTTCATTTTTCTTTTCTTTACAGATACATACATACATACATATATGCATTTATATAATTTTATTTTGTTTTTTCGTTTTTTTGACAAATAGTCTGGCGCAAAAGTATGTATATTATGTAACGACCTACCGCTGGCCTTTTACATCATCCATCATAGTCAATGTTTTTTTTTTGTTTCATTTTTTTTTTTTTTTATAGTAATAGTCTAAAGTGTGCCGTATATAGTATTGTGTAATGTTTAAATGTTTTTTTTTTACTTTTCGATTAAAGTTTTAAATTACCGGTTGTTGTTGTTGTTGTTGTTGTTGTTGTTGTAAAACATGATTATTTTTACTTGAAATTTATTTATAACACATTTTACGGTCAACCCATGCAGCCAACCAATCGTTTACATGGGTAACAATTTTAAGGCCACAAAAAATCAGTTTCAATTTACAACAAAACAACAACTACAATAACAATTCAATGAAATTTTCTAATAATTTAAGATGAAAAGTATTTTAATTTAATTCGGTTCGATTGAATATGTATTTGAACTGATTGGGATTGGACAAAATAATATGAACACCAAACATAATATAAACACCTTCCATAAATGTTGGTTTTATGGAGCTTCTACCGTTTGAAAAGCAACCTGCATGTAAAAATTACAAACTATCAACTAAATATCTTAAAATTTACTAACGTGATAATGCCACGATAGGGAAATTGACAGTCATGTCCAAATCCACTTTGATTTTAATACTAATCAGAAATAGGGTCTTTTGTAGGATCTCTTATGCCACCACTATACGCAAAATACACAAAATATGCAAAAATCAGATTCGAACAAATCAACTCTATGATCATCTTCAACTATATGTTTCCAAAATAACACTTGAAACAGATTGCAGTGTTTAGTTATGTACGTGTGGTATAAAGAGCCAATAATTATCAGTAAGTTCATCAAATTGTTGTTGGGAAAACCCTTTTGATTCATATTATAAAAACTTAATTCAGTATACAAATAAATTAGAATGGCAAAGGCTACCGTTTATTCTGCCAACAGCCTTTAAATAATAATAATCGCCAAGAGTTGAATAACAGAAAGAACAAAAAGTGTCATATCTTAGAATATTATTACTAACGTTATATAAATGAACGTTCCTACATGCATACGCAAATGGTGGTATGGCATATAAAAGGGAATTAATAAAATATCCAACTGGTAGAGGTAACATACACATATATGTGCAAAGGTGGTGTTTCCGTTTTTGGAAAACATTATTAAAATACTTGCCATTGTCGGTAGCTTTTGAAAGCATAAATTCTACTAAATCAGTGTATATGTAGGTAAGTTTGGATGTATGTATGTTTTCTATTGATTCAATTTTTTACGGTTTTAACATCATTCTCTTTTTATTAAAAGTCCTTTGAAAATATATCCTAAGCCAGCATTTAGAATTTTTCATTTATTTTTTACATCTATACATAAAATGAGAGGTATAGTAAGTTTGTCATTCTATTTGCAACATCCAACAGGTGGAAGTTAGAGATTCTACTAAATATATTAAAAACTGAGTCGATCTGGATATTTGTGTCCGTGTGTCTGTCTATTGTTGGCACTATTCTGATCATATATTTTGAGATAGTGAACTTAAGTGAATATTTGTACGGGCAATATTAATTTCAGTACACAGATCTCTATTTTGAATCTGGGCAGAAGCCACGCCCACAATAAATTTTTATAATATTTATCTGTCACAATATGTTAAGAATATACATATTTTTAATTATTATATCATTGTACCAAAAATGGGCGTAATCGCACAAAATTTGAAAAAATTGATCAAAAGCCACGCCCACAATCGACAAAAATCTATTTACATGCCACAAAAATTGAGCTATTAAGTTGAAATTTTGTATGCATATCTATTGTTATCTTAGGCATTCATGCGCTAAAAATGGGCATGGTCGGATAATAAATACGCCCACAATTAATAAAAACCCATACCCAGCGTAAAATTAAACTTGCAAGCTGATATGGAATACACACACTATTAGAGGGCGTAATAATATACTTGCCACGCCCACTATTGTAAATAAGAAGGGTATTTAAGATTTGGCCTAAACTAAAATTTCGTTTTCTTACTTGTTTTTTGCTTATTTTCTAACTAAAGCTTAAGTGCTGCCTTTTTACCAACGTAAACTAATAACATAACGCATACATATGCATTTTTAGTTGCATTAGAGTATAAATCAAGAGACAAAGGCAAAATGAACAAACGACTATAATAAAAACCATTTCGTCATTTATAATGTTATGTTGTACCACGTGAAGGGAAGGAAATGATAGTACTTGTATCATCAGTAAAAGGCTGAGAATTTTTTCGTTTTTTATTGAAGCATAGCAAAGAAATATTAAGCTTGAGGAGCAACAAAATGGCATACATTTCATCATTATTGGTTTTCATTTCGACCAGTTTGTTATGTAGTTTGTTAGTTAAATAAAAAAAAATAATACAACGAGATAACAAAGGATATAGAAAGTATACTCTCTCCCAATACTTTTTTTTTTTTTTTCGTGATTGACACAAATTGACAAAATTAAGTTCAATTTAAGAACATTTTACCAAAACTGTGAGCTGCTTCTCTGCGTCTCTTTGTATATATCTTTCATTTGAAAAAACACAAAATCTTCTTTGATTGTTAAAAGCCATTAAATCCGTTTAAGATTAGTTTTAAAATCTGTGGCCACTATTGCATGTGCAAGTACTCTAATACCCCATTTTGTTAATCATTTGTGATATTGATTATTTAACGAATTGAAAAGAACAAACCATATAGAGCACGCATTATATGCTGAGTCATTTTTAGTATAAAGTATGATTGGATTGTCGTTTTAAGCTATAAAAGCAAAATAAAGCAATAATAGAAATACTTTTTACGTATGTCCATACGTCCATTTAGCTTTATGCATTTAAATTAATCAAAACTAAACAAGAGTTGATGGAAAATCTATTATTACTTTAATATATTTAAATAGCGTATTTCATTAAAATAATAAAATAAAATAATTAAAAATTGAATTCAAATAAATGTCGCTTATAACAGAGAAACCTTTATTTGCAATAATTTTAAATTTCAACTAACGATTACTCGTATTGATTGAATGGTTGAAACATAAAATTTTATATGTATAATTATTATTATAAAAGTTTAAAACACTTGCTTATTAGGGGTGGAAATTATAATGGAATATCATAAAATCAAGACGTATGTATGTACAAATATTTTTATTGTTTTAAAAAAGGAATAAAAACCATTCTGAAAATAACAAACTTCAAATAAGTGAACTTTTTTTAAAATAAATAGGCGGAAAAATCCCAATAAATTAATCATTGATAGGAGTTTACTAAGGAGATGTCGAACATCCCACAAGGTACGAACTTAGTGTATGTTCTTCATGATTCCTAATATATGAAATGATTTGATCATGATATAAAAATTGTAATAAATGCCATGAGTGTCGATATGAATGACAAAATTACTGAAATTTCATACAAAACAAGTGTGAGTTGGATTAGGAATGTGTACACACTTTAAACTTCAATATGAGTTTTGTGTTCACACTTATATAAAAATATCTACGATTACATATATATTTATATTCCAACCATTAAACTTAAAAACTACGCATGCAAATGTACTTCAGTCTACACAGATTTAAGTTGCTATAGCTACAAACCAAATATGATATCTATTGGCTTCTGCCAGATGTTCATAAATATTTTTCGTTGTTGCTTAGTGAATATTGAGGAACTCGTATTTTATTATATAATATATATATATATATATGATGTGATACATATAAGCTTACTCACTTGTGCATAGTTTTGGTCAGTTTATGATAATATGCTTTTTTTTTTATATAATCCTTGCAACTTAAAAGCGTTATACTCGCACCACTTTTTTATCTTATTGAAAGTAAAGCAAACTTTAACTTTATATAACATTTTGATCAAAATATTTCAACATTGATATGATCTTCTTTTTTTTTTTTTAAGAACTTTTATGAGCGCTATGAGCAGAAATTTGGGGCAAATTTGGAATGTTTTTGATAGAAAATGATTTTCTTAAATTTTGTTCTTAATGGAAAATATTCAACAAATACTATTGAAAGAATTGGTGGAAGAGGTGTAAGGTTAAATTGTAGACAGTCCACTAAAGCAATTAAGAAACCTCCACATAAAATGAAAAGTATACTCAGTTTGTCATTCCATTTGCATCACTCTGAAAAGTAGGCGTGATTGTATAACAGACAATTCCCCATAAAACCAAAAAACCATACTCGACTTGCAATCTGAAACATAAAACTAAATGTTTAAATCTGATTTAAAGTTAAATTAGCTGTAAAAAGGATTCAACAGTGAGTAGTAACCAAACTTTTGTAATCTTTTTATTCATGTTAACTTTTGGAAGAGATAATCAAAAGCATGCCACGCCTACCACGGCAGAGTTAATATAACATATTTACGATTTGGTCAAAGAAAATTTAATAATTTTTTTCTTATAACATCTATTTCTATATTTGCATACATTAAACTCATCTTCTCAATCAGTCTGTTGCTTTTTATTACACACTTAATGCAATTTCTTTGTTCAATTTAACAGAAAAAAATATGATAGTTTTCCTGTTTTACAGCTCAAGGCGATAAAATGCAGATTTAATTAACTAACCGTAGGTAACTTGATATGATTTATATAAAATTGTTTTCAGATAATCTTCTACATTGACAAGATGTTGTTCTGGTGTTTATTTAAATTAATTTGATTTTAATCAATATAATTATTTTCATACCATATTACTTAATAACCGGATGTACATTTACGCACAACTTTATTATGATTAGTTTGTAGAAAAAAAAATATGTAAACATTTCAATCCGAAAGAGAATTTTAGGTAAATCCTAGCAGGTTTTAAAAATCAAGAAAAAATGTAGAAATTATTACAATTTTTTATTCATTAAAATTTCTCAATAACATAAATGTCAACCTTTTTAATTTTAACTATTAATTGTGTCCTCTGTTTATGAATGACAGAAATTACAAAATAAATAAATCAGAAAATGTAATTTAACTGAGGCCAAATCTTAAATACCCTCCAAATTTACAATTGTGGGCATGGAAGATACGTTATCATACCCTATAGTCGGCTAAGCATTACATAACATATCACCTTGCAAGACCAGTTTTACCTTAAGTAGGGTTTTTTGTAAATAGTGGACGTGCATCTTATTCGACCAAGCACATTAATGAATGGGTTCACTGTAGATATTCATACCAAATTTTCAGTTCGTAGATCAATTTATATAGGAGTTGTGTAAATTTTTATCGATTGTGGGCGTTCATATTGTACTGTAACATCTATTTTTGGTACATTAATGGTTAGTGGTTAATTACGCGTACCTTACTCTTACCTCTACTTAACAACTCAATTTTTGTGGCATATAAATATATTTTTGTCGATTGTGGGCGTGGCTTCTAACCGATTTCGTCCATTTTAAATAATTAACTGCATACAAAAATTAATAGTGTCTATATGAAATTTCATCTGAATATCTTAAAATTGACGAAGAGAGTGAGAATGCCAATAACAGATTGACATACGGACAGACGGACATCTATGTCTAAATCAGTTCGATTATTGATACTAATCAAGAAAACTGTATACTGATGCCACCTTCTTAGTGTTCTAAATGAAATGACAAACTAAGTATATCTCACATTTTACGTAGAGGATATAAAACAATTTCCAAATAAATTTCTTATTTTTGTTGTCTGTTCTTAAATCTGTTGTCTAGATGGCTGCATATTTAATATACATAAATATATTATTTGTTTGCAGAACTCGTACAATATTTTCTTTTCATTTCATTTGAATAATTTGAATAAAGTTTGTTTTGTTTGCCAACATTACCAGAATATATGATTCTACATGTAAGTGTAAGTAAATAGCAGGCATATCAAAAAAATATAAGAAAATAATATATTTAGTTTGGACGAAATCTTAAATACCCTTCAACATCTATATATATATGTACAAATAGTGGGCGTGGCAATTGGCTGATTATGAGCTGTAGTAATGCAAATAATACGTATCAACTTACACATCAGATTGTGAACAAAAAAAATTATTTTTGTATATTATGGGCGTGGCCAAAATGCCTTTTTTTTTTGGTACATTAATGACTACCCTAATCATATATATGTTTTCATAAGTAAATTTTTTTAATAGGAACCTACGAGACAGGAGATATACTTAAAATATCTTGAAATATACTGCAATGAAAGTTTCAATGAGAGACACACGGACACAAAATTCCTAAATCTACTCAGTTTTAATTGCTGATTAAGAATATAAAGACTTTGTACAGTCTCCGAGGCATTCGATTTGGTGTTGCAAACAGAAGTACAAACTTAGTGGAGTATGATAAATGAACGAAATGTAGAATGAAATATTATATTCATTATATATATAAAATTCCATTTAAAACTACTATTGTTCTAATGTTCTTATCAATACAAGAATTAGGTTGTTAAGATTGAATTATTGAATAACTATTTACTGTAAGAGGAAAACTTTGCAAAA
Organism: Crataerina pallida; assembly: GCA_949710015.1. Lineage (NCBI taxonomy): Eukaryota > Metazoa > Arthropoda > Insecta > Diptera > Hippoboscidae > Crataerina > Crataerina pallida. The sequence continues at coordinate 24,624,522 of OX453291.1, forward strand.
CAGAAAACAATCACGAATCAGCGAATTAGAGGTAGAGGATATTTCTAATTTAGTATTTCCTGCTTCCTTTTTTAACACCTTAGTCGTATAAACACCTGTTGCATTTGCTTTATACTTTAATTCAAATTCATATTTAAGCAATGATGTGAATGTATTTGTGCAATATTTTGTAATACATTCATATCACTGCTTACTAGAACAGACCTTCAATCTATCCACCAACACTGAACGGTACAGTATGATACGATTCAATTTCAATTCGAATTTGTTGATATGTGTGTTTATTATAGAAAAAAAACCACAAAAACCAATAAATTCTCGACTTTAATTATTTGCACATGATAGCAATTTATGGTCGAGACACTAAATTTAATTTGTAACCGAAAAAAGAAACAACAAAAAACATAATCTATCTCACATGCATATATGTACATATGTATGTATGGGTATATTATAAATTTATGTACAAGTATGTGAAGAATCAAATTCAACTTAGATATTAATGTTGTTGGGTTGGTCATGTTGTTTTTTGTTGTTTTCTGGTTAAGTGACGGCTTATAATCGAATTATAAATGAATGCTATGCAGCCATAATGAATAAGAATTGAGTACGTGTGTATTATTGTCAACATGTTTGTACTCTTTTATTAGCAACGTATGCTGCATTAAGTTCAATTAAAATTTTCTATATTGAATATTTTCAAATGTCACACATTGGTCGCTACCTTATATACAGGTGATGGACAAAATACTGTGAACACTTGACATTAAGGATTTCACAATTGCATCTTTTCCATAAATGTTACCTTTGTGGTCAAATAAATGTTGAGTGTTGAGGACTGCTGTCACTATTGTGCTGAAATTCAACTTTATACGTAAATTTATCAATTGTGGGCGTGGATCTCAATGGATTTTGACCAATTTATATAGCAAACTGCATTCAGCTTTAGTACAGGATTTATCTTCTTTTAAGTTTAGCAAAAAGTAAGCAACATAAATGTTTACAACATTTACATAAACATATGTTTCGTATAGACAGCATGTTCATCATATTCTTTGCTGCTCTTTATATACATACGAGTACATATATACCATACATGTGTTTTTTATATAATATTTATGTTGGTATCTAAGTAAAACCATAAAACTTTGATAAGTTGTACACTTGAGTGCATCATAATATTTAAATTAAGTACGTTTTCTGTGACAATTTCATAAAAATTGAAAATCCAATATCCGTCATGTTCATTTATTTATGCTCCAATAAAGTTATGCTACTGCAGTTGAAAGCACACATGTCCACACACACACGTACACCGTTTGTATTAAATTATAATGCTGGTTTAGTTAGTTATGGTATAAAAAAATAAAAAAATAAAAAAGTAAATAAAAAAAATGTAAAAACGCAAAAACAAAAACACAACCTTCTTCAAATATGCGGTTGGTATCGTTATTGATGGCGGTGGTGTGTTGTTGTTGTTGCCGTCAATGATTATGACTTTGATGCTCTAATGACGTTGCCGAAGTTTTGTTCGTTTTTCTTTCACTTCACCATTCACGTGCCAACCCACTTTACAAGTTTTATTGAAAAGCACCAGCATTCGCATAAACACACACGTACACACTTGAATACAAACACACAGTAAAGTTATTTTCCCAAACAGTGCAGAATTTTCTGGAAGTTTTCTTCTTGATTGATTTTTTTTTCTACTTATTCACTTTACTTTTAGTTCAACAAATCAATAATTATAACGGCAAATCAATAGAAATAAAGAACTTTTACATCTTACAGCATCTTATTACAGTTGTAAACGGAGTAGTAGTGAGGTAGAAAGCAGCAGACAGATTTTCTACTTATATATGAAAAATGCTGGAATCAAGTGAGAAAACTAAAGTCGTTTTAATTCAAACCTTAAATACATACAAACGGTGGCCCTGATAATGCCCATAACAAACGGACATACGGACAAATGGTCAGACATGTCTAAGAAGACTCAATTTTTTGATGCCAGTCCAGAATATATAGACTTTGCAGGACCTTTGACATCTACAATCCTGCTGCAAATACAATGATATGGAATTTGATTCATGTCTTTATAAACAGTTTAAAAATCAATTATGCAAAAATAGGCGGGGTCGTACAAGTGACATGCCTATTATTTTTTTCGCCTGAAAACCAACTTTTTTATTGATACTATTAAAGGACATAATCAACTAGTGCCACACCTACATATGTTGACACATATAGAAAGGAAGGGCTTAAGGCAAACTTAATTTTTTTGAACGCTATCTCTTTTTTTTTCTACCATCCACCATCTAATATGTCTCATATAAGAAATTTATAATATATAAGATATCGACTCCAGACTTGTTCTCGTACTATTGAAATTAAGCAAAATCAGATGAAGAACAGATGCCCATCTAAGTTCTAAGTCTAGAATTAAAACTTATATTTGCAAACAGGAGAATTATTTCCCACATACTGACGAATGAATAGACAGACAGCCTGACATGGTAAGATGGACTTAATATTTTATAATATACTTTGTGGGGTATCTGGTGTCTGTATTCAGGGGGTTGATAATATTATTTGTAGGAACGGTGGATGGGTATAAAAAAGTCCCCAATTATACCCTTGACGGTCGTTTCGTACATATCTTGCAAGATTTTATTACGAATTCCATACCAACGGGTATCGCGTTGATGCTCTTTTTTTTTTTTTTTTTTTTTTTTTTTATTTCTTTCTTTAATCAAGTATTACAGTTCCCCATATTCCTTTTCATTTATATTATTCGGTACATAGTGTTTGTGTGTGTATATGTTTAAATGTGTAAAAGTTTTAAAATAATTTGCGGTTTGTCCCCAAAGTGCTATTAGCACTTACAAATTTTAATACACATGTACATATATATGCATTGTTTGTTCATAATCATAATACACACACATGCGTACACATTTATTTATAAAACAAAGTTCATGTCATAACATGTTAGACAGTTCAGTCAACATTAGAATACATAGTGTGCGTATATGCGCGTATGTATGGTAAAATTGCATTGTTTGAGTACATATTATATAAATAGACACATATATATATATACGAGTATGTAGATAAAGGTAGTTACTGAGTGCAACAGTACAGATAAGTCATATCTTTGTAAGTGACTGCCTTTAGAGTACAATTATTTTTTTCCACAATTGGTGTGAAAACGCTCATAAAGAAAAAAAATTTAAAAAAATGGTAAAAAGCTGATACATACATATATAAATATATCCTATGTATATATATTAAAAATTAAGGCCGCCCGAAGAAGGGTCACTATCGATTTCTTTCTAATCTAATGGCTGTGATAAGTCCGTGGTACTTTAGGAAATAATGTGTGGAGTGTGTATCTCTAGCGTTGCATTGAAATATAATATAATTCCTGTCAATATTCGTATAAGAAACCCCTTAAATCAGTTGATCCAGTTTGATTTAAATATAATTTGTTTTTCCTCAAGGAGTACCACCCCGGGATAATCCCTTACCCAAAAACTGCTTTGCAAGATTATAAGATGTGAAGAAATTATCAAATGTAATATTTCTCTTATATATACACTCTCCTCCTCTTAGGCAAGGTGTACCGAACAAAGGATAAGATGTCGAAATATCACATATTTACCAAATTTTTATTAAATACTTATCTGGCTTAGAAGGAAAATATTCATCGTATTCCTCTATATGAAACAAGTTGCTCATCAATCGTTAAGTCGACGTCATTTACAAATATTCTACATAAATTCACTATAATCATGTCCTTGAGATTCCGAATGGAAGAAAACTTGTCAGTCAAACGTCTTTAAGGTCTAGTCTGCATAACATATCATCGAATCGTATATAAATTTTTAATATGACAAACCTTACTAAGGACATAATTACCCCAAATAAGTATAATTTCATTTCAAAATCTATCTGAAATTGTAAGTAAATTGGCAAAACCCTTTTTCAAGTAGTACTGTATCTAAATTATTATTTTTTTACAATTATGTGTATTTTGCTAAAAAAAAAAAATATATAAATGTATCAGCTTTTACAATTTTTGATTAAATTACCTACGAACATGCAACAGTTCATATGGGACACTGGTTATCTGTTTGAGGATTAAATCCAATATGGCGAACAACATTGTAAAAATGTTGTTTTTTTATAATCAATATATGCTTAATTGTCTCTCTCCCCCCACTTCGCGATATATTGAAAATTGCATTTTAATTGATCTCCTATATACATTTATAATCATATTTATAATCATAGAATCCTATCAACAATATACCAAATCCAACTAATATTGCTTTAGTTTATGCATAAACATATTGAATAAAATAAACAATTTAAGTGCCACGCTGTTGATGATGTTTAATTAAAATAATTGGCACAAACATGAATACTTGTGTACGCAAAAGGCTATATAAAATATTCAATAAATGATATGTGAACAACGAATTTTATTCACAACAACTATTTATAGAAATGTACCTTAATGAATTTATTTGTTATATATGTTAATATTATTATTGTTGTTTTTAGTTATTTGTATAGAAATTCACTGTTTGCACAAAGATCCTTTTACTTCAAAGTTGTGTTTAATATCCTCCATATAAGATTAAGTACATATGTTCTTTCATTCATTTGTCTGGGTGTCCACATAATATGGGCTCTCTTACGATCGTAATTTTTGAGATATTGAAGTGAAATTTTGTACAGACACGTTTTGGTTTTTGCAGGTGGCTACTTGAAATGGAAAAAATCAGTCAATAGCCACGCCCACAATCGACAAAAATCCTTTTAACTGCCACTGCCAATTGAGATATTAAATTATTAAGTAAGAATTATCCCTTCCATCGTTATGCCAACTAAATTAACTTAAACCTGAACTTGCAAGTTGATATATATTATATACACTATTAGAGGGCGTAATCATATACCTGCCACATCCAAGTGATGTACATATGAAGGGTATTTAAGATTTGGCCCAAACGAAGTTAATTTTTTTTTTTACTCATTTATTTTATAATTTACTATTATTAACATACGGAAGCGGAACTTCAATATGTTCAAATTAACACTATTTAACATATGTCACGTACATGCTTATATTGAAATGCATATTAGAATTTATATTGAAGTGTATCGTATGATGTAATATTTGCTAACTGTGGTACATCTCTTGTACATAATATTTGAATTAATTGACTACACTTATCCCTCGTTTTACACGGTACTTGTTTTGCACGTTTTCGATCTTACACGGTTTTTAAAATCAAAATTAAAAAAAAAATATTATATAGAAAATAACTAATTTTGACTGCACGCTAATTTATTTTTACTTAATTATAAATCTGGGAACACTTCAGACGTATATTGTCATAAACTTGTACATATGTTGTACTTTGATAAAAAAAATAATGGGAGTTATTTAAATGAAGTACAATATTTTTTTTCTATGAAATTTATTTCAAATTATTTTTTTTTTTTTTGTTTTACAAATAAATTTGACTATTTTTATGTTTTCTATGATTTAAATGATATTCTTATATTTAATTAAGTGTATTAGTTACATATTGTGTTCCATAAATGTCTAAAAAAAAGCACATTTATAGCCGTTTTCGTTTTACCCGGTTTTTCCATATAAAAGTTATTTTTTCGAAATACACGGTTTTGTCAGGAACGTATCTCCCGTGTAAAACGAGGGATGGGTGTACTGTTACTCTGTGTGTGTTTGTGCACATGTGATCATTAATGTTATAGTTCAGTTATGTATTATAAATAATATATACATTGGAGCCTCATGTAAGCATAGAACATGCGTTTTTATAGTTCTAGCTAAATATACATTTATGTATTATGAATTAACATATAAGCGCACTTGAATTTGTATGTATTTGTGTTAATGATAGTTTCGCTTTTAGAAGATTCAAAATCAATTACAATACAAATACAATTTACCAATTTTCGTAACATACTATTGTCGAAAAACAACCCTTAGCTCTAATGCGAAGGTACGGCGGTTTGATACCTACAACAATGACTAGGAATTAAACTTCTCAGTTGAAAACTATAGAGGATGCAATTAGGTGCATGCCACGCCCACTGTTTTTATAGGGAGGTGGAGGGTATTTCAAATTTTGTCCTAAACATATGCAATTTTCACTTGTCACTTTTATACCTTACTCGTACCCTATTCCCTTTTAACATTTTACCCTTGAAATGAATGTAAATTTCTAAACCAAAAAATAATTAAAAGAATTAAAAAAAAAAGGAGAAAACCTACAATTGTAAAGGATTTTAAAAAGAAAATTTTCAATAATAAAAATGTGGTCTATTCTTGCATTGACGGCGAAAATTCTCCTTATAAATAGCATTGCGTACAACAATGTGTCAGCCTGGGAGTACTGTAGTGTAAAAGACAAACTTTGTCCGCCAGAGACGGAACACCTCATGTGTGACCCGAAAGTGAAATTCGAAGAAGTAAGTTAAAGATATGGAGAGCATTCGTATGAAACTAAATCTTTTTGGAAACTTTTTACATTTGTAGAAAGTAACTTTTTTTTCAAAACAATTCCACTCCTACGTCCCGAATACAAAGGCATTTAAGGATTTCATACTAGACTCACACAACGAATGGCGAGATAAGGTTGCCAGTGGCGAGTTAAGTGCAACTAATGGAATATTCCCAAAAGCCGCACAAATGCGAGAACTTGTATGGGATAACGAATTGGAATTTTTGGCTAAAGAACATATGCCCGACCCGCCTATTAAAGTTAAAGATAATTGCAGAAACACAAAGCGTTTTCCAATTACTGGCCAGACCGTTGTAAATATTTTATTATTATAAATAATTTGCCCATCTAAACACTTTAATATCTTCTCTGAAAAGTCTTCTGACTATCTGCACACTTTGAAGGACCCGTTTTTGGTATATTTTAACACTACAATGAAACACTTTTTTAATGAAAAAGACGATGTAAAGGATCCGGCAAACTATCCATCAAATTTTACTAACAAGTAAGTTTTTATCGCATCACTTCTCCTATGAAGTATGTAGTATGAACCTGTTCTGTTCTGTTCTGTTCTGTTCTGTTTGCTTAGAGAAAAAGGACGATTCTTTTCTCAGGTAGTAAATGATCGAGTTTCACGAGTGGGTTGTTCTGGCGTCGTGGGAATGCATTGTACAAAGTAAGTTCAAAATGTAAATATTTTAAAATGATCAATTTTGTATAAATGGAATATAAACATTATAGGAAGGACGATCCCAATGAAAGTGTCAAATCATTCTGTATGTATGTCACCTGTAATTATGATTATTCTTGGGCGTGGTTTAAGCGAACCTATATTCCTCATCCAACAACGACAGGAGCTGATTGTGGCACTGAATGGGGCGGCGCAGGAATGAGTAAGAAATGGCCGAACTTGTGTGCAAATGATGGAAGTCTATTCCCAGAAAAGACAAGTGTTTAACACTCGCTATCTTTTAATAATTCCCTTTTCCCTACTACTACATATTTATGTTAATATGTAGTTTTTTTTTTTGCAGTTGACTTGAATGTGTACATCTCTACGTTTTCTTTTCCAATTCTGTTATTTGGCAATATTGTATTATTCCTTGGTCTGATTGAATATACATACATACTGGATTATTCATATAGTTCATAAAAATTTTTTTAATGAAAAGTTCTAAGAAAGGGATTCTGATCCAAATGAAAGAAATTATTAGAACGTCCTATTTTTAATGTTCCCAACTCTCACTCCCAATGCTTCATCTTATTCAATAATAGCAGAAAATCTTTTGTGTGTGTAGTCTGCTTCGAGATGTTGCAAATGGATGGCCCCACCTTATGTGGAAGATACCCTAAGCTTCTATTCAATTCTATCTTATAACATTTGGAAAAATTTGGGATTCTCTCCCACCTTCTCTTCAATTGCATCGGTAAAATATTAGGGAATCTGAATTTTTATAGATTCTTTACATAAAAAACAATTTTGTTATTTTGTTATTGTCGGTCAAGCCCACAAAATGTCTAAAGAAATGCAATCTGTAACTTGCGCACTAATGCACCTGAACAGACAGTCCGATTGACGGGCATACTTAAATCAATTCAGTTTTTAGATCTGCCGGTTAAGGTAATAAGTATTTTACAATAATGCAAGCAAACACATGGCTCATAATGCCACACACATACTTACATACTCACTTAGATTTTGTTATTATTAACCAGCCAGCCAACCAAACAAACGTCTAATATTGCAGAGCTGCAGCAAGTCATAAATTTACTGGAATTTATTACTAGTGCAGTTTGTTATTGTTATTATAACTGCTAAAGCTGTTGTAACTTCTGCGTTGCGGTACTGAATGTATTCGTTCAGCATAGAAATAGAAATTGGTAAAATTTCACTTCAACAACATATTCGATCAGTTGGTTTTTATTGGTATTGTTCTAATTACCTTCTACTTACTTCAGGTTATTTATCATTATTCACCTACCTATGGGTCATACATTCGTGACTCTTTACATTGTTGCTTGTCGATTAATTTCTAGAATTATCGAATTTTTGCCACACAACGTCAGATCAGCGGTAGGGTGAGATTCATTACATCTTCTAAACAAATTTGAGAGGTATGTACTGAAACTTTACAAAATGTTACAATATTTGTTACAGTATTAAGGCATGTTTTTGAAAATTTTGGACGCATCCGTCTCTTTTATATATATAATTATATATAACTTTTTTTATAAAGATCGGTACTTGGGAGATGTCTTCTGAAAATTTAAGGCAGCCTGCATATATTACCCTTCAGATATAAACATTTCATGTCTAATAAAGAAACAATTTCTTAAGAACACTCATAACCGATCGAACCTGTGTCGAACCAGCGACTCTTCTGCATTTAAGGTGGGATATTTACTAAGTTTGTCATACCGTGGTACCTCACAAAATATCTGAATCGATCTATGTAGTAATTTTTTTATACTGACATTTAATGAAATCTGGTCTCCATAATTTATAAACGGACCAAAACTATTAAATTCCTATTCATCACCATTAGTGTATCCAATGACTTAAGACGTAGGTCCTTAAAAAATTAACATATTTTCAAAATATTTTCTTTAAGAAAAGTTAAGCCAATTATTTCTTAGAACATTATACTGTACTAGGTATGTCGAAAAAATTTCGAAGTGGGCGTGTTCATTGCATCCTACAATATATATACAATATATGCTTTCTTAATAAAAAAGATGGAAGAGAAGACTTAAAGCACTGGTATAGGGGGTGCCCCGAATTTGACTTTAATCAAATTCCTACTTGTTACTTGTATTGCAGTACTCCACCAATGCAAACAATTGCTGTTCTTCTTTTGCTACAAATGCTAATGTGAACAAATTGTACGAAGTTTTTTCCTTTTTTTTTTTTTTTCTTTTTTGCTGTTGTTGGTTGTACAATAACACTTAATTCAATGGTATATTAAAATATACACTCGTAGTACTCAGAGTATATGAGAGCATACTACTAAGCAATTATTGTTGTACACTAGGCTTACAAAAACGCGTACATATTACGTATAACTACTATTTCTACTAGACTTCTGCAACATGTTTTTACAACAATTGTTCAAGTATGTATTAGTTTTATTGCAGTAGCCATCTAATATATTATTTTTTAATCGTAACAATATGCTTTAAGTTAATGTTATTGTATTATTCTATTAAGAGTTATTGGCAGGCAGATTTCAAGGGTTCCCGAAATTTATGAAACCACATTAATTGTATAAAGAATCTTTGAACATTTCTCATTTTTCTTTGAGTGATTCATATCAATTATTCAATTTGACGCCACCCTTTCATACACCGCACCGCAACTTATAAAAATCCATTTTCACCATAAAACTACATTTGCAATCTGTTACATAATTAGAGTGTACAATATATATATTTGCCATGCCCACCTTTGACTTTATCTAAGCCAAATTTACTTTTCTCACTTTCGTGTATACAAAGTATTTAGTTATTAATCTTGAATGTTGGCGTTTTTAAACGGAATTTTGTTTTTATGTGGAGAGAGTGGGAGTGGAGCTTACATTTAAACTCGTTAAAAAAAAATTAAATTAAAAATTAAAATTCTTTCATTACTATACTTGATCTCTCGATCACTCTCCAGCTCCTTTTTCATTCCTATAAATAATTTACGATATTTTATGATAATTTTACAACAATTTAGTGCTACCCCCCTATATACCTATTACGGGCATGTATAATGTAATCTGCCCAAATGGTATCCAAAAAAATGATTTTAAATGCAAGATGCATTGAGCACTACAACTATCGCACTCCACTTGCATAATAATTCTATTCATTATATCCTACATCACATATTCTTAAAGGGTATATTAAGTTTGTCTGGATATTTGTAACGCTCAAGTATTCTTTCATTATATCAATCCATTCAGAATAATTTTTTGTATTGTCCGTCTGTCCATAATTTTCAATATATTTCTTAATATTTTTTGACGAAATTTTTTAGAGAATGGTGATAATGGTAATTGACTGTGAGCATGAAATTTGAATTTTAACATCAAATGACTTTTACAGTGACAGTGATGAATTTGTGCTACTAGGTGATGTAGAATATTAAGTGGTTGGCTTGAACCGATTATAATATTCTTACTTTTTATGTTATGATATTCTCGCTATTTAACATTTGGTTTTAAATGATGCAGACAAATGTAGAAATCCAACATTGTTGATGATGGTGATGATGCTGATGAATGCATAAATCATTGATAGAATTTTAGAACAGTTGCTGCTGAATGTGAATAAGTGTCATTCGATGATATATTTTTCATTTTATACATTTTATGCAAACACTCAAATTGCAAATCATTGCCGTAGAAACCTTAATAAAAACTGTCATTTATTGTAATACAAACAGTACTACATTTGTTTTGCAGTTTATACGAATTGTAGTTATAATTATACACCTACGAATCAACTATTCTTTTTTGAATATATTATAAAACCTATATTTTATTTTTTTTTTTTTATTTAATTATTTCATTTAATTAGATTTTTTTTTTTATATAAATATTAATGACAGTCACATAAAATGTTATAATAAAATGTTCTTGAAATGAAAATAGAAATAAATAAAGAAAAAAATGGAATTTAGGACAAATCTTAAATACCCTCTACGTCTACATACAAAAAGTGGTCGTGGCAAGGACATTATGCACGCATTACATATCAACTTGCAAGTTGTGTTTTACGCTAAATAAGTATTTTTATAAAAAGCGGGTGTATGTTATCGAACCACCACCCATTTTTGGTACATTATTTGTAATAGCAGTTAATTGTAAATATGTTTAGCAAATTTTAACATTCAAATTTTTGGAGCAGTGAAATAGACTTTTACGATGTGTGAGCGTGGCTCTTGACCAATTTTTAAAATTTAAATAGCATGAAAAAACTAAACCAAAATTCAGTTTAATATCTCAATATTTACGACTACAAGGTTGCCATGAACACACAGTCATATGGAAATACGGACGGACGTATTTAGATCGACTTAGTATTTCATACTCATGTACTTAATGTAAGTGTTATAAACGTAATAGTAAACTAAGCATATGGCTCCACCCTCATCCAAGTGTGAAGGGTATAAAAATAATATAATTTACAAGAAAAACTAATAATTACGTAACCAGTTCTCTAGGACAACTTTGCCATTCTCTACCACTATTCAAGTTAAATGTGAGTGTTGGCGCCAATTCTTTTGGTGTCGCGGAGACAACCGATAAGGTAGAACACAAGTGTACCATGTTATTTGTTGGTAGATTAAGAATTGTTGTCAAATATGATGACGTGAACGTATGTGTGTTAATTGTTTTGTATGTAACCAGTTTGTGCATAAATTATAATACAAGTGTTGGCAAAATTACTGACGAAGTTCAATAATTTATGCTGCTAACACTAACAAAACAAAACAATGTTTTTTTGCTGATGGCATTCTTTTTTTTTTTGTAAAACCGTTAATTGAACTTGATATTGATTCTTCTGTGGGACGTGTTAGAAGAAACAAATAAAAAAACTGAACTAGACTTTGACTAAATCTTGAATACCTTTCACATCTGCAATAGTGAGCGCGACAGGTATATGGTTAAACCCTCTAATAGGGTACGTGTTATGTGTCAGCTTGAAAGTCGAGTTTTACGTTGTATATGATTTTTTGCATAGTTTCGCGTGCAGACATTAAGATTTTTATCGATTGTGGGGGTTATCCGATAATGCCCACGTATCGGGGGGAGGAGATAATAGATACCAAAGTTCATCTTAATAGCTCTATAATTGTTGCAGATGTATAGATTTTTAACAATTGTGGGCGTGGCTTTTGATCTATTTTTCCCATTTTTAATAGCAATCTGCCACCTAAAACTAAAATCACTCAATATCTCAAAATTTACTACTGTCAAACACACGGACGTGTGTCCGTGTGTTTGACGTGCACGTCTAGATCGACTCAGTTGTTGATGCTTACCAAGACTATATATACTTTGTAGGATCTCTGACGCCTCCTTTTGGATGTTGAAAGCGCAATGACAACCTTAATATAACCCCCATCTTATGTGAAGGGTAAAAAATACAATAAAATGTCTCTAGAGTCGATTCTTCGAAAGTTCCTTCTTTTGATTAAATGTAAATATTATGATATACATACTCTTAAGTAACTTAACCAACTGCATAATATTCAAGTCCAAAAAGTTGTTGATAATATTTTATGTTTTTATGTTTGTTATGTAGTTCAAATATTTTACATATATTGTTACGTACAAACTTATAAATTATGATTAAAACAGTTAATATTATTTAAGTTTTACACCTGTGCTAAAAGGTTTTCTTAATCATAATCAACATTTTGTAAAGTGATAGTTGTTAGATTCTTAATAAATGTAATGTTTTCATAAATGCCGTTTGGCTAAATATATGTATGACTCTTTAGAGAATTGACGTTTGCAAATTTCCGATAAAGTTGTTTTTTGTTTTTTGTTTTTTTGATTTTTGAAATTCATCTGGTTTCGTCAGATGGTAATTTAACATAAACGACAACAACATGTACTGCCAGGACAATGATAAATAACTGTAGAGAATACATATATAATAATTCTAAAATAAATAGTTTCCTACTATTTCAAAATCAATTTTTATCGTTAAGCTAATAGTTTTTCTGCCCCAGCTTTGTGTGGCCTTTTATTTCAAATTTTCCTAAATAAATTTTGTATAGATTAAAACGTTCTCTTAGAGCATATTTTCATTCAATATGTATTTTCAAATAGTTTGTTTGCAAAATGTAGGCGTGATTTATGGAATAAAATTTTTTTACATTTCTTCTCATATCTATATGGTATAATGAACTAGATGCCACGCCCACTCATTGTATATTGAGATGGAATATGCATATATAACATATAGCCTAAGCTTAAATTTAATGCTTTTTATTTATATATTAAATAAATAAAAGTTAGTAAATAACACTAACTTTTGCTACTGACTTTATATACCATACAAGTGTAGTTAGCATATATTTCCACTATTAACATTTATATATGTATGTATATAGGAGAAATCAATCACCGTTGACTTGTACTCATAAATTCATAAACCATAAAAAATTGTAGTTAGAACGTTTCGTTGGCGTTGACAGAAGGTGTTATATGTTTAGGAGAAATAAAAAACAAAAAAAAAAAAGAATTCAACTCAGCAGTGACCATGTATTATACAAAATAGGAAAAAAAAAAGTTAAACCTAACATGATCGAGCTATCTATTAAGAAAGTATGGTTCATATTATATATGTCAGTGTTAATGACACATTTAGATTAAATATTAGTTCATTTCTATTTTTCTTTTCATTAACAGTTATTCATACCATACAGAAACCTGTCTGTGTTTTCAACATAGAAAAATGCATATTTTGTCACATTCAAAATGTACGAAGAGATGAAGCAACTAAACTAAATATTTAAATATATACAAACGTGTTACACATAAATATTAAAAATATATTCATTTCTTGTTTACCTTTTAATGTCATTGCAAGCTAACGCTGTACACCCATCCCTCGTTTTACATGGTACTTGTTTTGCACGTTTTCGATATTACACGGTTTTTAAAATCAAAATAAAAAAAAATTATATAGAAAATAACTAATTTTGACTGCACGCTAATTTATTTTTACTTAATTATAAATCTGGGAACACTTCAGACGTCATAAACTTGTTGTACTTTGATAAAAAAAAAAAAATTGGGAGTTATTTAAATGAAGTACAATATTTTTTTTCTATGAAATTTATTTCAAGTTTTTTTTTTTGTTTTACAAATAAATTTGACTATTTTTATGTTTTCTATGATTTAAATGATATTTTTATATTTAATTAAGTGTATTAGTTACATATTGTGTTCCATAAATGTCTAAAAAAAGCACATTTATAGCCGTTTGCGTTTTACCCGGTTTTTCCATATAAAAGTTATTTTTTCGAAATACACGATTTTGTCAGGAACGTATCTCCCGTGTAAAACGAGGGATGGGTGCATATCTTATTGGAAAAATAAGAAACATTTTTTTTCAAAAAATCAAGATCGATCACTTCTATAGATCTACAATGAAGTTTAGAATAAAGAAATTAAAAAAAATTAAAACCAAAAAATATTTATAAAAAAAAATTAAAATCAGTGAGTTTTTGGTGCATCAATATGTATATGTTTCGAAATGAGACCTAAACACGTTTCGAACTCTAAGTTCTATCCCTCCAGTCGCCAAGTATTAATTTTTCACATTTTTCAAATAACCTTCAATAGTAAGTCTGTATGAAATATTCGTTTCAAAAATTAAAATCATTTTAAGATCAATTTGTATGTCAGATCAGCTTTATAAATATAAATAGAATGCAAATAACATCAAATCATCTCTTATTGCTGCTGCTGTATTATTAATAATAAATTGTATGATCAGAACAGAGAGCGGCTAATGGTCAAACAATTACGATTCTTAAACGGCAAATCTTTTTATATTTTATTGTTAAACAAATAATTATAGTTTACGAAGAAGTAATGGCCACCTTTTTGTTAGATAAAAGAAAAAAAAGAAAAGAAAACAAGCTGTTGCTCACAATAATTATAAAATGTATGCATTCTTGAAAAGGAGCGAAAAGGTTCAATCATAACTTATATAATAAAATATTAAGCACCTAACAATGTATGCAGTATTTTTGATGTTAGTGTTAGTATTTAAAGAGCGGAAACCTTAAACATCAATACAGTCTGGTCTTCTACACTCTTCAAAAAGATAACGCCTTGAAATCAAGATTA
Source organism: Crataerina pallida (assembly GCA_949710015.1). Lineage (NCBI taxonomy): Eukaryota > Metazoa > Arthropoda > Insecta > Diptera > Hippoboscidae > Crataerina > Crataerina pallida. The sequence goes on from OX453291.1 coordinate 24,639,916, forward strand.
AAGCTTAAGTATCAATAAAATTAAGGCCAGACATGTTTCATTATAAGATATTGAAATGAAATTATTGATTAATGATAATGGTGATGATGAGAATGATGTTTGAGATAATACTGCGTAAAGATTTATAATAGCTTTTTAGTGTAGTTTAATTTGAGAAAAGGATCCCTAATGATATTTATGTGAACGAAGTGTTAGGTGTAACATTAAAGATGATTTTTATTGGACATAATGTATAACACATAACAAGTAAGAAAACTAAATTTGATTTTGGCCAAATCCTAAATACCCTGCACATCTGCAAACAAACAGTTGGCGTGGCAAATGCATGATTATGCTTTCTAATAGTGTATCAAATACGTATAAAATTGCAAGTGAACGCCAAACGCTATTTAGAGTAGATAAAATCGGTCCAAAGCCACGCCCACAATCAACAATAATCTATTTATCTTCAATAAACACTGAAGTATGAAGTTTCAATTTTGTATATTGTACATTTATAATTACCCCTTTCATCAATGGGCATGGTCAGATAACACATAAGCCCACAATCGTGAAAATTTATTTATCTACCACAAAAATTTATCTAAAAAGCTGGAATTTGATACTTATATATATAAATAACACTTTTATCGCTGTACCAAAAATGGACATGCTTGTATGGATAACAGACAGGCTCACAATTTACAAAAAAGCTCACAAAGCGTAAAACTTGACTTGCAAGCTGGTGCATAACACAATCATCTACATGCCATGCCCAATATTTATGCATAGATGTAGACGTGAATGGTATTTAACGTTTGGTAGAAGCCAACTTTATTTCATTTCATTTCATTTCATTTCATTTCCAGTCAAAGGAAACTTTTTTATAAAAATTCAATTTATAGCAGAAAACATTTTAAGCATTAGTTTATGTGATTTCCTATACTAAATATACACAAATACATAAACGGGTAAGAGTGTGTGAAAAGTAACTATTTGGAAATCCACAATCCAACTTCAGCATACTTACACAAACACATACACAAGACACACAGCCACTTGGTAAAGTGAATTGCAATAGTTTTGCTGAATTAAGAAAAGTTTTGCCTTAAATGCCGGAAACCGGAATTAACCAATAATTTCAAAAGAATTGGAAAGCAAATCAGGACAATGCAATAAGAAAATTGCAATAGAAAAGAAAAAATTAAAAATTCCCAAATCAATACACATTCATATTTATAATGATTGTTGGTTGAGGCCATTTGGGATCGGTACCATGTGTACATACGTGAATAGGCTGAAAGATGTCATTAAAATTTTATGTATGTACAGATAAAAATCATTTTTTTTTTTTGTTTTTTTGGAAATACATAACAATAGAACAAACAAAAGCAATTATTAATAATTTACACAAAAGCAGCAGAGATGGATGGACCGGTTTAATGCAGAAAATGGAAAGATTTGAAAAATACGTAAAAATTTAAAAACCTAATACGGTTGTCGTTGCTTGCAGGTGAATTCATATTATTATATCCTCCACATAAGATTGGGGGTATACTAAGTTTATCATTTTATTTACAACACTTAGAATGAGGCATCAGAGACCCTACCAAATATATAAATTCTTGATAAGCATCAAAAACTGAATCGATTTAGTTATGTATGTCCGTCTGCCTGTGTGTCTATCTGTTAATCATGGGCGTAAATTTTGCGATAGGATGGTAAAATTTAAAATGGGCAAATTTGGTAAAGAACCACACGCATAAACGACAAAAACCTATTTATCTACCACAAAATGTTAAGCTCTGAATATGAAATCTGTTATATATGTTACATCAATGAGCCAAAAATGGACATAATCGAATAAAAAGCACGCCCACTATTCACAAAAAACCATAATCAGCGGAAAACTCTATTTGCAAGCTGATATGCATAATCATGCACTTACCACGCCCCCCGCTATATATGTGGTGGGTATTTAAGATTTGGCCTCAGTCAAAAATTTATTTTTCTAACACAATTTTATTAAATTCTTTTTTCAACCTTTCAGTTTAGCGAATAAGAAACCGTACAAAAAATACTTCTCAACGAGAGAAGAAGGAAAGTAAAACGAAACCCAACAATTTTCGCTTACTTTTAGCATCTTATACCAAGCACCAGGACCACAGCATTACTCAACTTTTACTCAAACCATATTCTTCTTCTATTATTAAATTATTTGCTCGCACTTTTCAAGCACCTCTTGCTTATGCTTTTTTTTTTTTATTACTTTTGTTGTTGTTTTCTATGGCATTTCACTTTAATGTGCGGCATTTTCTTTGTGAAAGAAATGTACAATAAAAAAAAAAAAAAAAAATGTCATGTTTGAAATATTTATCAATTTATGAAAATAACGTTAACCAATATCAACTTTTTGGATTGGATTGAATTCAACACGGATGACGGAAGAATTTAAATTTCCATTTCAAATATTTTTCACTTGAACCTTAAATTTATATTAATACTTTACTAAGGAAAGTTTTAATAAACTTGGATTCTCTCAACTCTCTAATTTTGTACATGTTTATCCATTTTAAAATATAATTAATAAGTTCTAGTTCTTAATTAAAATATAGCGAACCTTTTCAATCTGTGATATGATTAACTTTTCTTTCAAATTGCGGTATTATTTAAAATTTATATGATCTCCGATCAACAATTCTTTCAAGGGAAATACATTGATCCTAAAGAATAGATAAACCTTTCCTCTTTAATTAAATCTTTTTCAACCTTTTTCAACTCAGTCATCTCTAAAAAGCTCCTTCATTAATTTAAATATATAACAAAAGTGAACAGCGGCATCTTTCATGTCCCCAAGAAGATCTTTTATAAGTTTCAGACCAATGCAGCTCTTTTATAATACTAACTAATTATAGGTGTATACCTAAATATAAAAGGTGGTTTTTTAATTTCAAGTTTATAAGAGACTTTTATCAATTGTGGGCATGGCACTTGATCGATTTTAACTGTTAATAGAAATAAAGTCTACAAAATATTTAAAACTAATAATAATAATAATATATATAAGGTATATGATATATGGGCGTAGCATATATGCAGTTACCCTCAAAATATAGGATAAATTTTACCTTAAAAGTCATTGCCCACCTCTGACATTTCTTTTTTAACCCACTTTGTGAGTAACCAATTAAATCATCGGTAACATCATTGCAGAAAATTATTGGTGAAAAAGAAACAACAGCAACAACAACAACAATTACAAAAAGCCTAAAAAAGAACTTAAAAAATATGCAACTAAACCGTCAAATTCACTAGTTTTCTAGCAAAACATCCGTGCACTCGTACTGCTGCTATAAAAATCGATTTACTCCTGAGCTAAACCATTTTTCACATACGCGAACGTACAACAGAGAAAACCGTAGAATGATGTGAATTTTTTCAAAAAGAACGGATGAAAAAATTTCGTGTTTCGTATATATTGCGGTTCTTCTTTAAAGTTGGTGTAACACATATTTACAGACATACACACATACATTTATACATGTACGTAGTGATAGAAAGTGGAATGAATGGCTGGTTCTTGTGCGGTTTGCTGCTTGCGCTTCTATTGCGGGACACCATACCATAGGCACACAAATATAATTCTATCACGTTAATACTCGAGTAATTGCTTTTTAAGATTTTTTTTTTTTTGTTTTTTTACCAAACATACAAACACACATTCAAACCTAACCATAGTACTGTACATGCATATCCCATTATGTTGCATTGTTCTTGTCAGACCCTTAGCACGTGATATTAAAGTGTAATGCTTCACCTCCACCCACACCTGTGACATGATATTCTATTTTATTCCACGTTTAGTTTTTTAAATTCCTGTATACTTGGACGGATCTTTTTAAAGAGCAGGTCATCATGATTTATGCAATAAGGTAACTGATGAGTCCATCAGGGCCAATTGATCTGATATGAAGATCCGTTATTTTAGATATTTAATAGCCTTGAAGAAGAAATTCTTTGAAAAGATTTCATTACGATTTCTGTAATGAGTTCATTGTAAAAAAAGGCCACCACCCTAACTCCCTCCCACTCTTAAAAACAATTGAAATAACATGAAAATGTTAGAACATCTTCTTGTTGTCTTATTACATTTGATTTTGAATACAATTTTGACAAATGTTGACAGTTGTTCATTGTTTTTGCGTTTGGATGCAGCGAACGACTCTGTTCAACATCATTTCCTTTCGGTGACAAATCGAGTTAATAATGATCTCAAAATGAGACTTTTCAATTTCTTGAAATGTTGTTGCCTATAATTATTATTGCTATTGTTGTTGTTATTGTCTAAGCATCGTTTGCAAACGCACACACATACACACACATGTTAAATTTACGACATTCGTCTGTTTGTCATTTCTCAGACATAGCTATGCCAATGCTAGCTAGCTGGCATTGACACCACACGTGGTGTTGGAGTGTGGCCACCGTTTCGCTACCGCCACTGTAACCCTCATCCTCATACACGCCATCATGTACAATATTCGTTCGTGCATGACAATCATCTATACCTATGAAAATGCATTTTCCATAAAAATAATTGTATTCGAAAAATTTTCAATCTTTTCGTGTTAATGGTTTCAGACGAAATACATAAATTTTATAAATAGACAAACTATTCCAACAAGAGAGGGAAAATATCTATTGCGTTGTCTACCTAAAATTAATGTCACCCATCTAGCTAGAAAATATAAAATCTATAAATTAAATACTCTACACAACTGGGCTACAGAATAGAGCACAAAATTAGAAAACAAGTCCATGTACATATATATAAATTGAATATAATTGAAAGCTGATGTTTTTAAAGGTAAAAATGTTTGTTTCCTCCCCATTCACTCACTCACTCCACCTTGGACATTTTATTTGTAATCTATGTCATGTACCAAGCAATTGAGAATGTCAGACGCTTATGAAGGACCTAAATTATATGAGAACATGGTAGACATAATAAATGTCAACTTTTCACACTCCTCACTCTCACCTTTCGGTTCGGTTCTTCGGTTCTTCGGTTCTTCTGTGTAATACACACATTCTATATAATTAAGCCATGAACGCAATATTGGGGGGTTGCAAAGTTTGTTATTGCGTTTGCCATTATTAGAAAAGTATCTACGAAGCATGCATTCATATATATTCAGACACAGACTTTAATACTGATGAAACTTTAATACTGATCAATTAAAGTCTGAGTCTATCTCTAGACATGACCGTCTTTGTGATTCGCTAACATTATAATATAACTTATGAAACGAAATGGGTATTCAAGGGTCCATTTTGATCAACATATGCATTTGTTTTATGTACATAGTGTTTGATCATTATATCATTTTTCTTCAGTCCTTATTATATATCTGAGGTATACTTCCAATTAGTATTTTTATACCCTCCACAAATAAGTTTCTAATTCCGTTTGCAGAGACCCTACAAAGTTTTTATATATTCTTGATTAGCGTCAAAAACTAAGTCAATCTAGGCATGTGTATCCATGTCTATTGTTGGCATTCTCAGGGGCGTAAATTTTAAAATATTGAGCTGAATACACACTTTTAGTTTTTTTTACGCAGATTGCTATTTAAAAGAAGCAAAATCAGTCAAGAGCCACGCCCATAATCGACAAAACATCTATATTGGTGGTAAAATGTTTATACCATCCATGGATGTGCCAAAAATGGGCATGACCGGGTAACAGACATGCCTTCAATTTACAAAAAACCATACTCCGTGTAAAACTGGACTTGCAAGCTGATACATAATACATACACTATTAGGGGTCGTAATCATATAGCTGTCACGCCTACCCTTATGCCTACGCCAAATTTAGTCTTCTTATTGGTTTTACCTGAAAACTTTTCTCCTTCGAATAAAAGAAAGTACTGAGTGCACTAAATTTACGTCCTCGTCATCAAAATTTCTACACAATTTTTCAAATCTTTACAATCTTTGGAAAAGTGAACTTATGCCGTATGCTCACATATACAATTAATCTTTAAATTTTAAATTAATTACAACTCATTTATATTCACATGCGCCTCTCGTATGATGAAGATAGATATTTATTTATTATACAATATATAATCATGATAATTGGTTCCATTTAAATGTGACATTTAGAATAGTTTCATTCAATTTCATTCAGCGTGCCGTAATCATTATATAAATGTGCACGTTTTTGAATAGGTATGTTATATAACTGTAATCAAAACGACCACCAGTGCAAACTGCATTTTTTTATATATATATAATATATAATTTTATTAGCTAAATGGTAATGGGATATTGAAATCTCTCTATAGCCACAATATGATGAGACATTCAATAAAAATGTTCCGATAATCATATTAAAAGGTTGGAAATATTTGATAAAAAATGCAAACTATTCAATATGCAATAGAACAGATTGTTATTGAAATTGACAAGAATTTCGAATTTAATCAAAGAAAGCAATTTTGCGTTTGTAAGGTTATGGTTGCTATATTAAAATTTAATTCCCAGCTGCTGCCTGCTGATGGCAAAGAAAGAATGATATTTAATTTTCCTAACGTTTCGGTCTTGTGATCATTTATAATCAATTGATTGAATAAGTTTATAAAGTTTTTCTAATTTAAATAATTAAAATTTTCTGACAACAAAACCAACCAACTAATATCCGTAATTGGTTGGTAATTATATATGTAATGATTATTATGATTGCCACCCATTTACCTGCCATCTTTATATTTCTGTATTTCCCTTTTCTCTTTTTAACATTCTTTACCATACTTTTATTGTGTTGATATTAACTGACAGATTAATTATTAATGTCGGTTATTTAAAGTGATGCATAATAATGAGTGACAGACTGGACACTATTTTTATTTATGACTTTAATTGATATAACTTGTGCAGAATCATTTATCAGTTGGGAAGCTTGTAATTCTATTTGCAATACTTAGAAACCGTCAGAGACCCCACAACATATATATATTGTTGAATAGTATCAAAACCTTTTCTTGTCTAAACAAGTATTTTCCATATGTCCGTATAATTGTTATTAACACTCTCGTGGTCTTAAATTTTGTTCCAATTGTTCTGCATGTAAATCGCTATTTAAATTGAGGAAAATCACTTAAGATATACGCCCACAACTGACTATCTATCAATGTGTCACGGTCGTAAATTTTCTTTAAACACTTCTAGTTTCCGAAATCTGATCGCTATTAAAATTGAGAAACATTATCTGTTATATAAAATTGAGTTACGATATCAAATTTTATCGATTAATCAATAATCAATAATAGAAATATTAGTATAATGAACACGCCCGCAATTTACAAAAAAACTATACTTGCTGCAACATTTTCAATATATACAGTGTGAGATAGCATAATAAAGAATATGTCACGCCCACTACAAGGTGTTTAAAATTTTGTCCAAAGTTAAATTTATATTTTTGCTTATAATCTCTTTGCTTCATGTCTAAATGCCCAAATCGATAGCATCTGATGCATTTAACGCTTTATTTATTAAAAGTATGTGTGAATGGTGTGATGGTTATGCATAATTATATGTACTCGCCCATATGAATAAATTATTTGAACATGTTTGTCTTATCTAGATAAATTATCTACAACAAATGTAATTAAGCTAAAGTCTATTTCATTTCCATAAACACGTGCTTACATATGTCTTTCTAAGATTATCATAATTATTACATTTTGCATTTATGTGTTTTTTGTTCGTTTGTTTTTTTCTTGTTTTTTCTCTCCATTCATATTTTGTTCTTGTTAGAACGATTTTATTGCTGTATAACATCTTTTATGCTTTAATTTCTTTACCCCTCTAGTTTATGTTACTACGAGTTAATGAGTTAATACCTCTTGGACATTATAATTACGTTATAATTAAATATGTACCAGTTATCATATAATATATGTGTGTATGTGCATGTAGTCTACCTGCCATTAATTTAAATGTGTTTTTTTATCATTCTCCTTAACAAAAGTCGATAAAGATTTTGTAAAATGTTTTGTTCTCTCTTTTACACTCATACCCACCATACCACACATAAATACTGGTAAATGTTTTTCATGTTTAAGAAGGTGATAATAAAAATTTATGGAACATTTTAAGAGATTAAAAACTAATTATAAGTATATGTAACTGAACAACATTATATGGCAGTAGGATGTGAGATATTAGAATGCTGGATGTATAGAAATGATCAACAGGTGCAGATATCGAAATAGAAAAACAATGTTTGTACTCTCTACATAAGATAGAAAATATACTAAGTTTATTATTCCATTTGCGACATCCACAACAAGATATCAGAGACATTGCAAAGCATATATATTCTTGATTAGCATCAAAAAGTCTGTGTGTTTAGTATGTTGTTGGTTTTCTAACGATGGTAAATTGTAAGACACTGAATTGAAATTTTAACTTCTAGATCAATTTTTCAAGTGACACGCCCACAATTAACAAAAATCTACTTATTTGCCATCAAAAATGAGCTACAAATTTATAATTATTCCATCCCTTAAAGTAATTGACGGCGTGGTTGATTAGTAGGCACGCCCACAATTTACAAAAAACAATTCTCAGAGTAAAACAAAACTTTGTATATAAATGTCAAGAGCATTTAAGATTTGCCCTAAATGAAATTGCCTTTTTTTTTTTATTTGTTACTAATAATTACTCTTCGGCAAATCATTATGATAACTTTCCAGTAATTGTAGATAAAACAGCATCTTAAGTGCATAAAGAACTTTCCTTATAGCCTCTACATATAATATATAGATTATATTGCGATCGCAAATCATTTGAAGTTTCTTTATTTTCCATTTCCTTAATAAATATATATATTTAGATTTATGCGTATAATAATAATAATTATTTTCGATAATAACTTTAAATGAATTGAAAAAATTATTTAAAATATTTTGTTATAAAAAATTTCATAAACACGCGTTCTCAAATATATGTAAAGCATTTTTTTCTACAATTAACAACAACAACAACAACAACAACCCTTTAATAAATAGTAGGATATAAAAGAAGATAAATGTTGTAAAGATATGTTTGGCTTAAGCCAAATTTGATATATTCTTCTTATCTATATATAAACTGCATGCAGGTGTGGTAGATACCTAGTTACACCCTTTATTAAAATATGTTATGTACTACATGTGTCAAATTGTAAAATTTTTTTATAAACAAAAATTTGCAAAAAAAAAAATTAAACTTTTAAAACATTATATATATATATATATATATATATGTATATTATACATAAATTAAAATTTTTAAATAATTTTTGTGGCTGATAGAAAGGTTTATCGATTCTGGGCGTGGTACTTTATCGATTTTGGTCTTTTGAAATTAAGTAAATTTATAAAAAAACTAAAGTGTCGCCATCAAATTTTAGCTCAATATCTAAAATTGTTCTTGACTATACAAACAAATCGTTTAAATTTGGATGTAATTTGTAGAATCTTTGATACTTTCTTCTAAATGTTGCCAAAGGATATGACAAACTTAGGACACCACTTATCTAATATAGGGTGTTTAAAAATTAACACATGTTATCTATAATTCATCAAATAATGTTTTACTTCTTAACACTACCCAAACCCACTACACTTATCCTACAACTTATATATATATTGTGTATCTAAGTAATTCACATTGAAGTAGAATGCCGTACACAATAAAACAGCAATAATACTATTTAAAAAGGCATACAGACATAAACAGACATTAAAATGAACCAAATGAAATTCTATATACGATCTGCACTCGAGTGAAGATTTTCTTTGTAACCAAATAGCCTCTGAAGGAAAAATGCATGATTTCCTAATGACTTTAAAACAGAACAGGTCACTCAAAATTGTTATAAATAAATGCGGGGAGGGAGGAAGATCGACAAAAAAAAAAAAAAAAAAAAACTCCAACAAATACAAACTATCAAATAACAAGATGGATAATCTTGAAATTTGTACAGATCATCTTAGAATTTAATGCATTTGTCTTGTACAAGATATGTGTGACATTACTGCGGGTGTTACAAACATTTTGACAAGAGTTAAATATGCTTATCCTTAATATGATTGTGCATGTAATTTGAGCATTAGTATCATTTGAAGATAATTTCAAGACACCGCTCAGCAGAACAGTACAGTACAGTACAGTACATAGGGAGCGTGTACAATAAGAATCATTTAAAATCCAAACAATTTCAATCATTTAATTTTGACAAGAACTCTTCATTATCATTGAATACGATCTTATATTGAAAAGTAAATTGTGGCCGTATGCAAAATATACATGATTTTGAAAACATTTGAATATTTAGGAATTTATAAAAAAAAAAGTTGAACAAAAATTATTCAAAGTTAGTTGATAGCCATGCCCACAATTGTTACATAATAACAAAAATAAAGCTGAAAAGTTGAAATTTTTTATATACGTAAAATATTTATTCATTCTATGTATTGGAAATGGGCGATATCGTATAACAACCACGCCCACAATTCACCAAAAACCTTATTTAAGGAGGAAAAAAGTGATCCAAAAAAGAAATTTGGTACACACGGATTTAATTTAATCTATTTATGAAAATGGGCGAAACAAACACGCCTACACAATCTACATAAAATCTTAATTAATGGAGGAAAAATAAAAGCTCGAAATTTGATCATATTCGCACAAGTTAATACATATATTAGTAGGTTTTAAAACATGCTGCCACGCCCACATATTTTCTTTAAATGGCGACAGTATCCAAGCTAAGTAAAGGATTTTGATGTGCATCTATCTAAAATTTTTCCTAAGAATATAAAAAAATAATAAGAATAAAAAGAAGCTAAAGATGATGATGATGATGATGGAATAGCTACATAGCCATATATATATATACTATATATGTATGTGTAAACTTTAATAGCCACAACAACACTCATTTAAAAATAGTTGTACAAACATGACGTAGCAGCAGAGTAATGAAAAATTTGTTTTAAACACATACACACATCAACATATAAACAAATATGTTCATTTAATTTTGACAAGGTATTTTGATAGGTATACAGAGTATTTCTATAAGTAAAGTATACTCTATGAGTATTTATTCAAGAATACAAATAAAAAAAAAAAATAAAATAAAATAAAAACAAAATGCAGCATGTGAAGAGAAAGTTATGAATATTTTAATTAAAGCACCACAAATCATTTCAGATAGAATGAATAGTTCAAATAAAATAAAATAAGAAAATTAAATATGTACATTCGCTTTGGGACGAATTTTAGATATTTTGTACTCGTATATTATTTCAACTTTCATAAAACTGATCAAATGAAAGGAAATAGCAAAGCATGAGAATATTTATTTATCAAACGACACATATATCTATAAGGTCATCATCATTGATTTGAAATTACAATTGATACAAATATCCTTCAATGAAGAAGAACGCCTGAACAGACAGCAACAATTCTAGACTGATCAAGATATTAATTAGTTGAGTTTATAAAGTTGCCAAAATGTTCATCGCATAATATGTGTAAAAAATAAAATATCAATTATGTCAAATAAAATAAAAATTGAAAACTAAAACAAAAAACTTTTTTTACTACACATCTGATTCAGCAATTTTTCTATTCTATCTCTGCTTTTTATACTCTGCTTATAAAGTGAAAGGTATACCAAGTTTGTTAAATCGTTTGCAACATTTAGAATTACAAGAATATTTATTCCACCAACATTTAAATTGACGTAGTCATGTCCGTCCGTAAGTCTGTCTATATTGAAATGCTGCTGTCGTTCTTTTATTCTGTTAAGATGTTGAGTTATTTTTGTAAAGATTTGTTTAAAGATTGCAAAAAAAAGAAAAAAATCGAATAAGTGCCACGCCCACAATCAACAAAAATATTAAATATTAATGATATATTGAGTTTTTTTATAAAGATTGCTTTTAAAATTGAACAAAAATGTATTAAATGCCACGCCCACTTATGGCAAAAACCTTTCTAACAATAGATTTTAGGCGCATAAATGTTTCTATGTTCAATGTCAGATAACGGAAACGCATTTGTAAATTGCCACGCCTCCTTTTTATACATAATCGTATACAATATTGAAAATTCGTTTTAAGCCAAATTCAGTTTTGTTCACTTGGTACTATTCGTTCTATTCTATTAATGACAAAAAAAAAAAAAAAAAATAAGTAAGAAAACTAAATTTGGTTTAAAACGAATTTTAAATACCCTTCACGTCTCATGGGGTAGGCGTGGCCCATTTTTGGCACATTCATGGATAAGATAATTATAAATATATTTACCAAATTTTAACTTAATAACTCAATTTTTTTTTAGCAGGTAAATACATTTTTGTCCATTGGGGGAGCGGTTGTTGAGCGATTTTGCCCATTTTAAATAGAGATCCGCGTGTAAAAACTAAAATTGCTTGTACAAACATTCAGCTTAATATAACGAAATTTAAGCTCATGAGAATGCCAACAACAAACGCACACGGAGATACACATGTCTACATCGACTTTGTAGGGTCTCTGACGTCTCCTTCTGGATGTGGCCAACGGAATGACCAATTTAGTTTACCCTTCATCTCATGTGAAGAGTATAAAAATGTCAAAATTTTCTTGTCGCTTATTCCATCGTTCTATCACGTCTTTTTTACCGACAATACTGATTCAATCAATAAAAATTTCGGTAAAATTATGTTTTTTTGTTTTGTTTTTATTTTTATGTTAGTACATACATAGCTACACACCCATCATCATGTCATTTTAGAATTTTTATGACGATTATGTGTGAATGTATATATATATATTTTTCTTTAATTTTTTTTTTCTTTGGTAAGGTTTTGTTTTTTTTAATTTCTTTTCAACGGAACTATCACCACAAGAATTTAGTCTTCCGGAAGTGTGGATTTTATCATATAAACAATGACAATATAACGAAACATTTTTATATATAGAATAGAACAAACGGTATATATCCATTGCAATAACAACAACAACAACAACAACAACAACAACATTCTATATTATATACCCAAACGAACAATTAAATCCTGTATCCTATACGAACTAAAAAATTCTTAAATACTTTTGTTTGCATAATATATATATATATATATGTGTGTGTGTATGTGTGAAAAATGCACAACAACAACAACAACCTTAACTACACTTATTTAATAATGGAAGTGTATACATTTATTGTAAATTCCATTTTTAGAAGATTTTTATAATGTAGCGGTATATTAAGTTTATCATTCCTTTTGCAAAAAGCCAAAGGAAAAGCCTAAAAAATTTCATTATTCTCGATTAACATTCCTTAATGAAATTTTTGTTTGACAATATTGTTGTTTGTCACGCCATGAAGAAAAAACAGAAATTGAAGCTCAGAACTCTACTCTATTCATGCATGTGCCAAAAATGGGCGTATAACAAACACCCACGATTTAAGAACAAAAACTAGCAAGTAAAAAAAAAATTAATATGATTTAGATCAAATCGAAGTACATACGGTTGGCGTAACAGGTACATGATTACGCCCTTGATTCTTGACCAATTTTGTCCAATTTAAATATTTTTTTAAGCGATCTGAATACAAAAATAAAAGCCAATATTTTCATATAGATATATTTAATTCATGTCGTTAATTAATAGCCATGCTACCAATAAAGTTAAAAAATGCAATTTATTATACATGTACTGTATATAAAAAACATGCACGCCCACAATTTAAAAGAAAAAAACTCTCTTTGGTATAAAATTCAACATTTGTGTTGTAACTGTAAATTTTTTAACAGTGGTGCCCCGCCCCCTTGCATATAAATATGTAAGATATGCAAAATGTGACTTAATCTCCATATATTCACTTTATATGTCTTTATATGTTATATATTCACATACACAATTTGAATGATGGCTCATAAGTATCAATAACATAATGCGTGTATGTATAATATGAACACATTTATAGGTGCATACGTACGTATCAATAATAACAATAATACAATTGTACAGTTAAAATGGGAAAACAACAAAATATTAATGAATGAACGACAGCAACTGTTGACGTTAAGTATACATTTGCTCCAGCCCTAACATAATTTCTCTCTCGCACTCTCGCAATCTCACACTCTCACACTCTCTCTCTTTCTCTTTCTATATATCTTCTACTTGTTGTTCTTTATGTGAATATGATTTTATGCGTTGTCTTGTTATTGTTATTGTTGTTATATTTTATTATTATTTGGAATGCTACACGCTTGTCATAAAATTTTACCGAAACATGAATTCATGTTGTTTTGTATGGCTAGAGATATAACAGTATCATATGTGTGTATATGTATGAAGGGATTTGTTATTATCCACCTTTACAACAATCATACACAAACACGCACACATTTAAACATATAAGTGAAAATGCAATTACGCCGCATATGCTGTCTCTAACAGCTTTTGTTCAAAAAGAATTTTTTTTTTTTTTTCATTTTACTAAGATCGTGTTTGAATAGAATTTTTAGCTTCATTGATTTTAATAATTGCCTTGCACCGCAAGGGAATGCTAAGCCCCTTCATATCGTGTATTAGCAAAAGAGGGCCATTTACTGTACGTGTTGATGAAATGGATGCGTATTCAAATATTTACACATATCTTTATAGATAGAAATGTTTAATAATTAAAGCAAACAGCTTAATTGGTTGAAGGGAGGGAATTAATGTTGTTATTGTTGTTATTGTACAAAAGTTTCTCGTTTTTTAGTGCGTTCTTGTTTTTTTTTAAACCTCTTTCAACTTTTATCTTAAATGGCGTCTTTAAGTTGTTTTGCACACACACACATACATGCATACATTCGCTTTATTTAACTACAATTATAAGCTTTGCTGTCAAAAGTTTTTTCTAACTGATATGATAAACTGCACACGCCATACAGATGCACACCACAAATGGAAATCTACACATGCAAGTTAAACTTTTTATAAAAGTTTCTTATGGAAAAAAGTTATTACGAGAGTTTATAGTAGATTTGAAACAAAAACAAAAAAAATAGTTATCTAGTTTCTATATTAAGGATTAAAACAATTCAACTGAGGTGTTATGGGAATGGGAATATGAAATACTAAACATTTGGTATTAACTGGGTGAACCATTCAAACAAACAAAAAACGTTGCAAGTAATGAGTTACTCAAATAATAAGTTTAATGCTATCACGATGTTGTGGTCACTTTAGTCTGAACATTTAATACATCATCATATTTAGCTAGATGCGTTTTTACAGTGGTGGTCATTTGAAAATAATAATAACTTTATGAGTAAGAATTTTTGCTTCTAATTTTTCTTTTCTTTCTACATATTTAGAAACAATTTAATGATTAAGTTTACACAAGAATCTATTGTGATTATTTAAATGAATATTTTTCATAATTTTTATCATTATTCTAGTATTGGCAAATTTTTTAATCCAACATCCAATCCTGAAAAGAATAAATTTTTGATATATAATCGTTGAGATCAATTTTTGCAATAATTTTTCTTCATCCGAATTTATAAAAAATATAATGATGCAGTTTGATAAAAGAACCTATCATCGCTTTTATTTATTGTTTTTATTTGCTCCACATAAAATGAGGGGTATACTAAGTTTGTTATACTGTTTGCAATACTCAGAAAGAGACGCCAAAAACTCCACAAAGTATGTGTGTGGCATTCTCAGGGCGATAAATTTTGAGATATGTAGATGAAATTTTGTAAAAATTGTGCGGATCGCTATTTAAAATGGGCAAAATCGGTTAGGAGCCCCGCCTCTCATACACAAAGTCTATTTATATGCTTCAAAAATTGAACTATTAAGTTGAAATTTGTTTCATATAATACAATTAATCTATCAAACAATGTCTTAAAAATAGGCGTAGTCATAGAGGGCGTAATCACATACGTATTACGCCCACTATTGTAGATGTGGAGGGTATTTAAGATTTGGCCTAAACCAAATTTAGTTTTCTCACTTGTTTTTTATAGTGCTGATGTAAAAAATATGCCAAAAATAGAAAAAATACAGAAACTATAAAAAAAATATTTTGCCATTATACACAATATATCCTTTTATCAAACTGCATCATTAAATTGTTTCCAAACTCAAAGCAATGTACCAAAATTATTGCTAACAAAATTCTATTGAAAATGTTATTCGAGTGACTGCCACTGTATCTGCTTTATGACATTTTATTTAAGCTAAAAAAATTCTATAAATATAGAGTTCAACTATTTCTAAATATATTTATCATTGATTTATTATCATCACTTTCATTCTCCACTTTTACATAAACTTCAGCTATAAGTACTTAAATAAATTTATTTTTTAACAAAAATGACATCTGCCATCACCTATCAATTAACGTTGATGCAGAGAAGGGCGAGAAAATGTTTTTAAATTTACATGAATTGATTTTATATAACAAACATACAAATAAAAAATAACAAAGTAATAAATATTTTTTTACGTACGTGTTTATCTATATTAGTATGTGTGTAGTAATGTGTATGTCAGGAATGGTCGTTCAAATTTTTTTAACCCATTATATTCATTATTTAAACTGCTGAGTTTATTTTTCAATTGTGGGACATATTTTAAACAAATGCATAGATTTTTCTCTGTACGTCCGTCAATTGTAAAATACAATTAAAAGCCAAAATATGGATCGAAATTTGATATACATTATCTTAAGGTAAAAATTCACTGTTTGTATATCTTGTGCATATATTTTGATAGCATCAAAGATACGCCTTTAATTGCAAAATAAAAAATATTAAAAATTGCAAATTCCGCCCAATTGCTCAAGGGAACAATTCAGTGATAACCTTAAGTGAAAAATTTAAAGCATACTTTATTGTTCATGCTTAACTATTATACTTATACCGTTAAGTATTGCTTTACACATGCAATGCATCCATATAATGTGAATATATAAGCAGCTAAGAAGCTTACATTGAGTTGAGGTGAGTTTTATTCTTTATGAATGAGGAAGTCTCTTCTCTTCGGTTTGTTTGTTGTTTTTTTTTTTTTGTTGTAATAAAAAATTCTCTAAATATTCCAGAAGCATTTCTGCATTTATTTTTAAGGCATCAAAACTTTACTGATAAGTACTTGGTAAGCACGCGCCTTATGTTGTGTTCTAAAAAAAAAAAAAACACATGACAACAGGCAACCTTTACAGAAGAGTTTTACAACAGAGTGGGTGCTCTATTAGTGAATAGATATTTCATCTCTCATGTACAGTTTTTATACTCTCATGCAATAAATACAGTTAAAAGAAACGCAAAGGTATGCTCTGGAATGATAATGAGCACACTTCATATAATACAAAAAAAGGGAGAAAGAGAGAGAGAGAGAGAAGAAAGATAGAACATGACTACGAAACAGTTGATGTTTAGTGTACCAATCGCGTACGGGAAGCAGAGTGGTTAGTGATTTTTTTTGTTTAGGTACATGAGTATAAGTAATGTACGTGCAATGCTGTCCCTTTTTTAGCATTTTAAGTAATGCTCTTCAATATTCTCAACTTACACCAGAAATGTGCGTGTGTGAAAAAGAGAGTATTTTAAAAAAAATAATGGAAATTTGTACTAGACTGTCAATCCCTTGCAAAATCCAAAAGAGATCCCACAAAGTAATTATATATTTTGAAGCAGCATGGAATACTGAGTCCGTCTGTCTGACCGGGCTCTGATGCCTGCGTCTGGGTGTTGCAAATGAAATGACAAACTTATTATACCTCTCCTCTTATTCGAAGGGTGTAAAAATGTTAATGTTGTTATTGTTGTTGTTGCCTGCATATGATATGTGTTTGACTAAAGCTAAAACAGACACATTAGCAGACGAGCAGAAGCACTAAAAAACAAAACGCTCATCCATTCATATCTGTAAAGGCATCCAGCCAGCTAAGTAAGCATACAGGCAGGCAGGCAGACAAACAGCTTGGCTGCCAAACATTCTAGACAAAGACAACTTTTAGTACGTGTTCCTCCGTGTCTGAAAACAGTTCAAATTCCTCAAGTGCGCGCGTGAACATCCCTTCTTATCAATTGTTGTTATTTTTATCACAACCAGAATGCAGACGAACCATACAATCACATTTATAAATATATAAAAAAAAAGAAAAATACAGCAGAAAAATACAACAGCTTTGCAAAACGTTACATTACGTATATAAAAGCCTGTGGACAAAATCAAAATAAACGTTAGTGAGATAAACAACACTTACGGAGATATACAAATAACTTTGTAGAAAGCTTCATACACTCACACGTATTATAATAAACCTTTAATCCACTTTTCCACACGAAGTAACACCACTTCACTTACACATGTGTATAATAATACAAATTATTTATAAATGTGTGTGTATTTTTTCATGTATTAAAAACAAAAGACACAAAATATTTAACAATTTTGTTAAAATATAATAATTTGTGAAAAAAATATTTTACATTTGAAAAAAAAAATCGATAAATCTTTAAAAAATGCATTTGTAGAAAATTGCATAAAATGTTATGGCACGCGACTTTAACCATGATTTAAACTCAACTTACGAAATAAAAAAAATTGGAAAAAAAACAATAAAAATAAAAATAAATTGGTGCTGCATTGAGCAAACTGCTGAATCTGCCAAAAAGGAAAAAAAAACACACGAAGCAATAAAACAAACACCTCAAGGTGAATAGTGGTGGATTTCTATCATACACCGTATACCCAACACATACATTGTTACGAACACATTTATAAACAGAAGCAGCAGCAATTATACAGTGGTGACGATGGTACAGTGGTCCCGTCAATCATCATCAACAAGCACTAAACATTTATACAAATAGACATACACTCACACTTATGTAAGCAGCGCTAGTGTAAGAAGGAAAGCATTTAATCAATGAAATCAGCGAATTATTCATAAACACTGCCTGTGTATGTAAATGTTTATGTAAATAACTCATAAAAGAAAACAAATAATTAAACAAAATAAAAAAACAACGAAAAAGTCAAATTACTGGTACATTACTGCAATAGTGTAGAGCACCATAACTCTTAACATATTGATTGACATTGATAACAATATGATAATAATACAACAACAAATACAAAAGCTACAATGGGCTTAAGAAAAATCTTGCCTACGTTCATATTTTTTGTACACATATGTAAACTGTGAGAGTGCATACACTAAAGCTGTCTTTTTTTAACTACCATTAAAGTAAGTGCTGTTGTATCTATCGCATGGAATAAAATTTTTTGTACATTATCCGATTCTAATAAAAATCATATCATATCAAATTCCTTTCAAGTGTTCTTAGTGTTCCGTAAAATGTGGGCGTGTGTGTTTTCCTCCAGCCCCCCTTTTAAAGAATATATTTAAATGTTTCCACCTTCGGTATAAACTACTTAGTATATCACCCATGGTATAACTACCTTGGTAAATCCAACTGCTTAACTAACCAATCACTTTAATCCAATGTTTTATAAGGATTTTCGATAGGAAGAGCATTTTACATATTTACAAACTTAAAAATCTTGTTGCAAGATTATAATTTGTTCTTCCTTTTCTCTCTCCCTCTCTATCTAAGTTTTTAAAGCAAAATATTGAAAAAAAAAAAAATACGAAACAAGATATTACAAAAGAAGGCAATGAATGAAGCCATAGAAAAAACACGCACACACACACATAGCCAGCTTACCAACACCAAACCCAACCGGTTAAATACGTGCAAAGCAAGTTGATAGGAAAATTTCAAGTCAAGTCAAGCCAAGCCAAGTGAACTTCTCTCGTACACGTAATTTGTGCTTCTGTTGTTATTGTTGTTGTTCTTGTTGTTAATGATATTTAATAAATAAACAACGCCACAAAAGAAGAAGAAGAAGAAGAAAAGAAAAAAACAAACCAGAAATTCATTTAAATAAGATAAGGCAGTTGGACATCATTCGCAACAAACAACAACAACAACAACAATCTTAGTTTTATATTATATGTGCATATATATGCAGCTTCCTCTAAAACCAGTCGTACCGGTAGTCAACATAATAACAGTGCACACACAAAAGTGAGTGCGTGTGAGTGTGAATGTGAGTTTGTGGATAAATCAACGTTCAAACAAAACTTTAAACTTAAAACTAACATTCGTTGAAAATAAAAAATTGCACCTGTTCATACATAAACACATACACACACACACACACCCGTACATCTATCCGCATATTGCAAGGAATTCAATATTTTAGCAGCAAACGTGAATGGATTTGAAAGTAACAACAAAGAAAACAAAACAACAATAAGTTTTAACAACAACAAATAATAATAATAAACAATAACAAAGAAACTTAAGCCATATTTTAATAAAACAAAGTGTCCGCTGTGCTGTTCACTCTGTTCAGCTCTACATGGAATAATGTATAACTGTGTGTGTAAATGTGCATGCTCGTAACAGTATTGCATCATAAGAAAAAAACGAAAAATTATCTAAAAAATTTACACATTTATAGAAAGTTTTTAATATAACGGAACAATTCATGGTAAGTTTATGTATTACTCTGTCACTCTCATACTCACTCACAAAACTTGTTTTTTTTTTTTTTTTTTTTTGTACATACTTTGTTACTCCTGAACACCTATTTTGACTGTGTGAAACTTATTACAATAAGACGTAGTGGAAATATTTAATTTCAAGGGGCTTTTCTTTCATATTGTTGTGAACACTGAGAAATGTAAAAAGAAAAAAATACTTTTTACATGTAGTGGTTGCAACTATTTTTTTGTTTTTATTTTAATAAAAAATATGTTTCACTCACACAATTTCAATTACCTAAAAGTACTTGGCTTGGCCTTTGTGCCCGGGACACAAGTATTGTATACAGTACAATTCCCAATTGAGTGGCTGAGGATGGAGAGAGAACAACAATGATAATAATTTAAGCTGGTCAAGAAACATTTGCGGATTTATGAGCAAACAAAAGTAAAACAAGTAAGAAAAGTATATTTGGTTTAGGTCGAAACTTAAATACGCTTCACTTGGCAATGGTGGGCGTGGCCAGTATATGATTACGGCCTCTAATAGTGTTTATAATACACACTTGCAATCTAGCAAATCTTGTTTTACGTTGAGTGCGGTTTTTTGTACATTATGAAGGCGCCTCTTATCCGACCACGCCCATTTAGGGTAAATCAAAGGATAGCATAATTATAAATATGCATACGAAACTTCAAGTTCATAGACAACTTTTTTGGTGGCAGATATATACATTTTTGTGAATTGTAGGCGTTTATGTTATCATACCACGCCCATTTTTACTATATCGATGAATGCAATAACTTTAAATATGCATATTAAATTTGAAGGTTATTCAGTTCACTTTTAGTGAAAATATATATACATATTTTTGTTAAGTGTAGGCGTGGCTTTACGCTAATTTTGACCACTTTAGATATTAATCTGCATGTAATAACTAAAAAGGTGTCTGTACAACATTTCAGCTTAAAATCTCAAAATTAAGGACTGTGTCAACAACAAACAGACACGCGTATACACGGACACTCATGTCTATATCAACTCAGTTTTCGATATTAAACAAGAATATATACATTCCAGAATAGAAATCTTTTCTAGCTAAAACTGATCTCTTTAGTCTTATACGAATTTCCAACATTTGGCAAAGCTTTATATAATGTAGGATATCTAAAAAGACTTTAAAAACTCTTGATTACATTTTATTCGCATATGTTTAAGAAATAAATTCTATCCAGCCAACAATTCTTCCTACTGCTTCTACTGTAAAAGAAATCAAAACGTGAATTAACTAAAAAAAACCTCAATTTTATATAACCATAAACTATCTCTCTATCCACCATACTTCTTCCTTCTATGTTGGCAAAGAAAAAGTCTCCTTTGGCGAAAGTTTCCTAATCAAATTAACAACAAATCCACGTACACAGCTCCCTTGAACAATACAATTGCTTTCCCGTGGGCCACACATTGATAACATTTTTATTCTCTTCGTTTATCGCTTACTCTCTCTCTTTCTTTGTAATGGTTCATCCTCCTTCATTCTGGCAGGCATAACATAAGTACAAATGTAAATATGTATGTGTATGCGTTGGCAGACACTTATTTAGTGTGTAAATGTTGTTGTTAACCAATTGAACTGTGTACAGTGAATGCAAATAATATTATATTATAGACAATTATTTCCAATTATATGGTCAACTGAATGTTATACACGCAGACAACACGTTCCCTCGTAATAGCAGGCATGGTAGTAAGCATTTATGGGCTTAACTGCTAATTAACTAAAACACTGCAGTAAGATCTTTTGCTTTAATTACAAAAAAGAATATAAAACAAAATGGTTCCTTTTCCTCAAATATTACAAATTGTTTTTACAATTATTATGCGTTCGATTCATTTTTGTTATTTCTCGGTTAAGTCCATTGATTCCATAACTACTATGTGGAGGATATATCAAGTTTGATATTCTATTTGCAATACTTGGAAAAATATTCCACAAAGTATATACATTCTTGATGAGATGACGTGAACTTTACTTATTTAATTTAATAATTCACTCCGTTCCCTTTAAATTTGTTTGTTAATAAAAATTAAAAATCCTACCAGTAGTTAATTTAATACAATATATGACACAAGCAACAACAAAACATGGAGATATAACAATAACAATAACAATAACAATAAAAGTATCCTTACTCCTTAATTATGTTTTCTGCAGGAATTTGTCTGTCTGTCTGTCTTTCTATCTTCCTTGACTCACACTTTCAGTCTGAATTAATTTCAACTGAAGATCAAAGATTTCAAGCAAAAAAATCCTCACAACCGATACATTATTTGAATTTATTTGTTAAAAAAAGTTAAATGTCAAACAAGATAACAAAAAAAACGAGTTTAAGCATTTCCCCCCCAAAAAAAAAAAGAAACAATAAATTGAAATAAAGTTCTGCTTTATTATACATTAAACTGTATCCAAAGGAATAAAAGAAAATACTACAAAAAGTCGATTAAATCACATTATTTGGTATACTACAGGGTGGTAAGCAAGTTTGTAAAAAAAAAAATGAAAAATTTTGAAAAATGTAAAAAAAAAATTCTTATTAAAGGTTGGAGAGAAATGTTAAAGATGGACCTATCCACTTCAGTTAGTCCTGGTTATATATAAAGGGATTTTCTAAAGAAGGTTTATAAAGCAAAGAGGATCTAAAAACGATACGATCGGATCCAAATTTGTCAAACTTAATTTCTAATTTCATTAACTGTTCTTCGCCAAGTTTTATGAGAAAATTTTTAAAAAATTTAGATTTTTTTTTTTTTTTTTTTATATAAAATTATATGGCGGGGATTTCTAAAAGTCAATCAGTCAGATTGAATTCCAACAGTGGCCAACTTTAGCTTAAAAGGCAATCTTGTGCTCAACTTCAATGAAGTTTGTTGCCTTTTGGGGTTGAATAAATGAAAAATATGGACGGACAGACAGACATAATAAAATTGATTCAAATTTGAGTTTTAAGCCCATCACAATAATTAAAGGTACTGGTGGCCATTTTTCAAGTTGCAAACATTCCTACAAATACACTCTACTTTTGCATCACTTTGTGTAGGTGTAGAGTATGAAAGAAAATTACAAATAGAAAAGTTCATTCAAATAGAAAAAAAGTGAAAACAAGAATGAGACCAACTTTTAATGAAAGTGTTACACAAAGAGTTGTGGAAATTCCTCTAAGTCTCTAGTAAATGTTGAATTGAAACTGAACACATTTTGTTTACCATACGTAGGGTATATAATGTATACTAAAAACTTTATTGAGTTTCTATTGAGTAAAGAGAAAAACGAAACTCAACTTTACTCAACTTTTCAACATTTGCATATTTCTTAAGTTTCTTCGATCGTAACAAATACAGAAACCTACACTGCCAAGGCAACAACAACAACAAACAAGGTATATATCTAACAAATATTTACAACCGTCTACTTTCTAGCTAGATAGGTTTACAGGTCATTTTCAGTTTTACGTGTTGGTATTATGGAGCGGCATGAAGAATGGCTCTGTAAAGTTGAAAATGAAAAATGCATAACTACTCGTTTATCCTTGTTACAGTTTGGCATTTCTATTATCTGTTTATCCATACTCCTTCCAACTATAACTTCCCGCAATGCTTTTTTGTCTCTCTCTCTCTCTCTCTCTCTCTATATTCTATTCATTGTTGTGTGTTTGCCTAATTTGTTTTGTGGAGCGCGGTTTGTAATTGGCATGAATATTTTATATGTTGACTTCAAAATGGAAGCGACAGCAACTACAACCTGCAGAGTAACACAGAGCAACAGAAAACTAAACATAAAGCCTTTTTATCCATTTATCGCTCTCGTTTTTTTTTCTTTTTCTTTTTCTGCCTTGCTCTCCGTCCCTCTTTTTTATACGTTACAATAACACATACAAGCATATAAAGTAAAAGAAAAAAACAATGCAGGTATATGTGTACACACCAGCACTACCAAAGCAATACACTTCATGCAACAATTGTATGAGTTTTGGTTGTCTGCCGCAGTAGCATAAATAATGTTTAGTTTTATGTTTATTTTGTGTTGTGTTTGAAGTTCATGTTAAGGGAGAGGTAAAAAAGGTAAGCACCAAAGCACTGTAAATAGAAAGAGGCACAGAAGAAGAGGAATAGTGAGGAAGCACGTTATAGGTGGGTAAAGAAACTTAAATAACTTTTTTAAATTCCTCCTCCCCCCCTACCCATCAGGCACACTAGTTGTGATAATTTCTATACCTTCCACTTTCTGTTGTTGATGAAAACATTTATGTATAAAAAAAGAAAGGAAAAAAAAAAAAAAAAAAACAACTACTTTTACAGCAATTGTAACTCAGCTGTAATGTATTCTCGTGTGCATAAGTTAAGATGAAAGCAACAATAACAATAATAACAACAACAAAGACTAAAACTAAAATGCATTCGTTCTACTTTCCATAAAAGCAACAACTTGTTTGGAAAATAAAAGACAACAACAACACCAAGGCCGAGAATATACCAATTTAAGAAATTTACTATTACGCCACCAAAGTATGCAATGGCCAAGGCGCGTAATATTTACCGCAGCCATAATCTGTTGTGAGAAGAATGGTGAGAAGAATGTATATCTTACACAAAGTAAAAGAACAATTTTCTAAATTCTTAAAAGTGAAATTTACTGTTATGAAAAATTTTGCGAAATACTTGTTTTGTTTTATTTTTTATTTTTTTGCAAAGTTGTAAAAAAAAACCTTAAATTTTATACACAGACCAAGTTTCAACGAGAGCAGTGAAAAAATTTAACGTTGTGGTTGACAGTTGCTGCTTGTAGATTTGTCATTTTACTAAAGTAGATTAAATATTAAATTTTTATCGATTTATTAAAATTGATTTTTATGAAACAGTTAAAATGAATGAATTTTGCTTAAGTCAAATCTTAAATACCTTCAATAATTACACATAAAGGGTGGACGAGGCAGATACATGATCGTTTTGTATCAAGAGTGGGCGTGTCTGTTATCCAAACTTACCCCATTTTCGGCACATCAAGTGGATAAATTCATAGCTCAAATTCATTTCAATTTCGTTTCAACTTCCATTCAGATTCGACAGATTCGATACAAAAAAGGGTCCATTATGGACAGACGGACAGGCGGACATGCTTTCGATTCTGAATCGATCGGTATAACTGAAGGTGGGTGTGGCATTTGCCGTTTAGAAGTTACAAACATCCGCACAAACTTAATATACTCTTTTCCACGGGGTGGTGCAGGATATAAAAAATGAATCATTTACTTTTACGTATTTGACAGTAATTAATACGAAATTATCCCATCATTACTTTTGAGTCCAATTTCCTGTCATTCAACTTTTCATATTATAGTTAGCGGTTATCAATGATTACCATCCGTATACTATCCGTATATCTAACATTCGGTTTAATACCCTCTCATTAATCTACAACGTTTCGTCGGCTTTCTATGCAGCTGCAATCAACACTGGACAGCATAGCATAACATAACATAACATAACATAACATAAAATAGCGTAACATAACATACATAAATTTATGCGTAATAACAATTGCTCCATATATCCAATGTAACGCTACTAATTCACACCTATGCAATACATGGCATTTTGATGCCCAATGATGCATGTTGAAAAGTGCTTTTGTGTTTGGAGTAACCACTAACATAAAATGTGGCTGTTGTTGTTGTTTTGTTTTTTTGTTGTTGTTTAAAATCAAACTGTTGCTATTTTTATATAAAAACGTGCCGTACCCTACTTTAACCGCTTGAACGAGGCATTCAACATGCATTATGACAGGGTTTTTGGCAAGTTAATCCCCTAAAACAACGATTTCGAGAACCGTGTATGCAATACTCAATGAAATGAAAAGGAGAGGAATATATACAAATACAAGTTTGTGCTTTACTTATTTTGATAGCAATGCTGAATAACAGTTTCTTTTTTTCTTTTTTTTTTTTTTGTGTAGTATTCCTGTTCGAGCTATGATATATATAACAATGTGTGCATGTGCGTATGTATGTATGTATACTTTATGCACGGCACAAATCAGAGCAATTCACCTCATTTCGCAGTGCGGCAACTCATTAATAAAAGTACAGGTTGAAGAGCTCTTATTAGTGTTGTATGTGTGTGTGCATATTTGTGGCTGCCATAAATTAAAGTTGAAGAGAATTGCGTTTCAGGTTGGTTTTTTTTTTTTTTTTTACTTATTTTCCTTACATATTACGAGTATTTGAAAGTTGTGATTGTTTTTTATGTAAACTAATATTTTACTAATGGAAAGTGAATTTTTTTTTATCTCTGTCAGCAAAATAAAAAAAGCTTCATCAACAATTTATTATTGTACGTAAACGAACAAAAAAAAAAAAAAAGAAACTGCAAATTTATTACTTAGAGAATGAGAGAAAATTAGGGCGTTTTTTATGTTGATAAAATCATTATCTGTATTTTATTTTTATTTCTTTTCTATAAATTTCATTAATTTTTTATACCCTCCACATAATATGGGTGGTATATTAAGTTTGTTCTTGCGTTTGCAATATCCAAAAGGAAACGTCAGAGATCTTACAAAATATTTATATTCTTGATCAGCATCAAAATCGATCTAGACATGTAGGACATGTCAAGGCCATAAATTGTAAGATATTGATCTTAAATCGGTCAGGAACCATGACAAAAATCTATATATTTGCTACAATAATTGACCTATGAACTTAAAATTTGTTGCAAATATTTATGGTTATCCTATCTAAAAAAATGGGCATAATCGGATAATAGACACGCGCCCACAATTTCCATAAAACCGTATTCACAATAAAACTAGACTTGCCAGCTGATACGTAAGAAGGCGCAATATATATATATATATATATCTGCCACACCCACCGTTTGCGTTCTGATGTAAAAGTAAAATTCAAACCCAGTAAAATGGAATAAATAAAGAAATGTTTGGCTTAGGGCATATCAGAAATACCCTCTACATCGTGAGCATATTATTTTAATAACTTTTTATGTACCTCACCTTAAAGCTTGAACACTTCATAAAAACCTTTTCTAAATTGTAGCCATGTCACGCTCATTTTCAGTATGTGAAGGAATATAGTAAATAAAAATAAAGTTTCGTTTCGTTTCGTTTCGCTCTAGTTTTGTGAATGTAAAAGGTTATTTTCATTTGTCGGCGTGGCTAATGGCCGATTTCCGAAAAAAAAAAATTTAATATTTGTAGCAGACTACCATACAACACATCAATTTTAGCAAACGTGAACGTTCCGAACACGGAGGGAACTACGAACGTTGCCATATCCAATCAGACTTTAATGCTGATGAAAAATATATAAAAATCCTAAAAATTCTTTTTGCTAATTGTATGTGAAATAGCAAACTTAATATACTGCCCTTTATAATTTTTATTATATATCGCTATACGTATATATTTTTATTATAACAAGCTTATAGCTTTTACGTATTAAATGGTTCAATTTAATTTAAAACAAGTGGAAACATTGAATCTCTCAGCAAATGAGAGTTATAGGGAAATAAACCATGAGTTTGGATTTAACAGATTAACGGAAAAAATTCTCCCATTTAACGATTTTATTTTTAATAATCCATAATCGTTACTGTGATTTATGACAATTAAAATTTAAAATTTTTTAAAATCTAAAATAAAAGCGATTAAAGATTTAAAAAAAAAGAAATTAAAAATTTTAAAAATGATAACAATCAAAAATTAAAGTTAAAAAAAAAAAATTATCAATCCAAAAACAAGTATATCTTATATATAATCAAGTATAAAAATCGACCAAAAATCAAGGATTGAAAAAAACCAAAAATCAAAGTAATTTATTTCGGTCACAAGATAAAGATCGAAAAAAAATTAAAAAACCAAAAAAAAAAAAGCATATTGATCAAAAAATCAAAGATCAAAACAAACCAGAATCAAAATAAATTATTTCGGTCACACAAGATAAAGATCGAAAAAAATTAAAAAACCAAAAAAAAAAAGCATATTGATAAAAAAATCAAGGATTAAAACAAACCAGAATGAAAATAAATTATTTCGGTCACAAGATAAAGATCGAAAAAAATTAAAAAACCAAAAAAAAAAGCATATTGATCAAAAAATCAAGGATCAAAACAAACAAGAATCAAAATAAATTTTTTCGGTCACAAGATAAAGATCGAAAAAAAATTAATAAACCAAAAAAAAAAAGCATATTGATCAAAAAATCCACAATCCAATTAAAACCGAAAATCAAAAAAATTAATTACAACGATCTTACAATGAAAGATATGAAATAATTGAACAATCTAAAATTTTATAATATTAATCTAATTAAAGTTTAAGGAATTAAATTTTTTAAATTTGACACTCCCTTATCTAGGAAAGGCATGTACAAGTTAGATTAGGTGCTGCTTGATCACGCCCCTATTTAATTAATTAACCATAACTTGTTATCATTAAATTTCATTTATTACTAAAAGAAAATGTTTCCTTCCATTCCATCAGAAAGTAACCATATAAGGGATGGAACGATAGGAACCACACTAGCAGTATAATGGCGTTAATATCATAAAAATACTTTTTAATACATATTTATGAAATTAACACTTAACACACACACACACACACACACACTATATATATATAAAATTGGTATTTAAAAAAAAGTTTTCCTATAAGCCAAGCGAACTAAAGTAAGTGAACATTAAAACAAAAACAACTCACCAGACAATATTCTTAGTCTGGCAGGCATGGATAAGAAAGTTGTGGTGAATGTACTTGTATTTATTTCTTTGGCATTTCGTAAAAGTTTTATTGGCATTATTATTATTATTGTTGCTGTTGTTGTTTGGTTTTGTTTTTTTTTTTTTGTTTTTACTAGTTATCATCGTCCATATTCGCCCAAAGTGTAATTAAAATATTATGACTGAATAAATAGATAAATGGCACGAATCGGTTGTGGTGGATACTTATATAATAAACAAATAATGATAAATTAACTAACAGCACTTTTTATTTATAACATTCTGCGTACTTTCAAAAATAAAATGAAAATTACTTTTAAGTTGTTTTTCATTTCGTTAATGAGCTTCTTTGTTACCTCCACATAAAATGGAAGTGAATGAGAGTATTTGCAACGCCTAGAAGGAGACGTCAGTGACCCTATAAAGTATATATTATATATACTTGATCAATATAAAAAACTGAATCTATCCATCTCAACATGTATGTTCGTGAGTCCGTCTCCTATTGGCACTTTCAGAAACGTATATTTTTGAAATATTGAGTTGAAATTTTTTACAAATTCTTACTAGTTTCTATATACAGATCGCTATTTTACATAAAATCGGGCAAGAGGCATTCCCACAATCGACCAAAATTCAGTTGTCTGCACACAAAAAATGTGTTATAAAGTTGAAATTTCATAGATCTATAAATAATTTCGCCATTTATCGATATACAAAAAAATGGGCGTCATCGAAAATTTACAAAAAACTATATTCAGCGTAAATGTGAACGTGCAAGCTGTACACAATACCTATACGGTTAGAGAACATAATTATGTACTTGCCACGCCCACCATTGGCATGTAAATGTGAAGGGTATTTCAAATTTGACCAAAATCAATCAATTTAACTTTTTTCTTTTTTTTTTTTTTTGAGTATTTTATATTTAAAAAAAAGAGAAAGACTTGTTTTCCAAATAATATTTGTAAGGTAAATAATTTATTATAGTTAACAATTTTGATTTTGTATTCCTTTTAGTTTGTGATTCTTTGGAAATTGATTTATTTATGCAAAGCAATATGTATTTACATACATATACAACATATAAGCCAGGTATAAATATTGTATAACTTACTATTTCCATACACATATTTATATATATTTACCATATACATATATATTGATTTAAGTATATGATACTGAAATTTCGAATCAACATTAAGTTGTACACACTTATGCTTAATAAATAAATATTACTAACAGAACGAGTTATACGTACATATGTATGCACTTATTTATATGAGGGCACTTGTATTAATACGGAAATGCATTTATGTGTGTGTGTGTGTATGTGTGAAGAGTAGTGAGTAGTGTCTGGGCCATATACATACGATGATTGTGTAAACATAAGCACTTGCATGCGCAATAATTGTACGACATGCCCAAAAGCATGCTTTGAAATGCGACACATAAATTATTACTGAGTGAACATTAGTCCATTAATTATTGACTGCTAACCTATACCACCGCACAACACAATCCAATACACTTAAATGTGTTGCCATTCAGTAATTTTAAAATAAGTAAAAAAGAATAATAGATATCTCAATAACAACAACAATTCATATCACTATACTATACAGATTAAAATGGACATGTCCGTCCATGAATCAATATATCTAAACGTGGTTGACATTCTCACAGTACTAAATTTTTATTGAGCATAAATTTTTTTCTTCAACACTTTTAGTTTGTGTAAGCAGATTATTATTTAAATTGATCAAAATTAATGAAGAGCCACGCCCACAATCAACAAAAATCTATATATATATATATATATATATGCCACAAAGATTATGCTATAAAGTTGAAATTTGGTGTTTTTATTTATAATAGTCTCATTCATTGATTTGCAAAAAAAAAAAGGGGCGTAATCGCATGGACCCACAAAATTACAAGAAATCATATTTAAAAGAAAACCCAATCAGATTGATGCGTAATACGTGCACTATCAGAATATGTAAAAATGTATATGCCACGCCCACTATTTGTATATAGATGGGAAGAGTATTTAAGTTTTTTTTTATGCCTTTTTTGTTTGATTTTTTTATTCATTTTAACAGCCATCATTGTGAATATTGCTTTGAATACGGACGTACAGACATTAATGTAAATGCAAAAAAAAGCGTAAAAAATTAAATAAAAATATTCTCTTTTATGAACTTTTTGTTAAAAGCAACGATTTATGTAGTTTCTATATATAATATATATATACATATACATAAAAATTTGCTATATTTCATTATTTCGCTATTTACCACAAATTTCGAATGACAAGCCATTATTCTTTTCTTCATATGAATATCATTCATATGACAGCCTCTGCTTGGCCTTCTTACTCTTCCCTACCGTCATCATTTTATATGTAAATGTTTATATAGTTTGTGGTCATGTAACAAGACCATATTGTTAATATATTTTATTAACTGATCGTTGACACAATCAACAACAGTGCCATCACATACATATAAAATAAAAACAATTTATATACATATACTGCGACGCAGTAATCATTCAATTATCTCTTGGGAACGATGATGTGAATCGAATATAAACTAAATTATATATATTGGGTGTTAAACTTGCCTTTTGCTATGTGATGCCATACAAGAAATAAAATTTCGAAAACAATGACAATAAATTTCGAAATTTTCATTCATAAATTATTTAAATAGCACAATAATTTTTTTCTTTTATGGCCACAGATTACAACAATTTGACATTTTCTACTATATTGCGTATACGTTTACGTTTTAGAGTTAATGGAAAATTTTTCTTTTTTCATTTTTCTACAAAAAAAAAAAAGGGTTACAATCAATCTCTTCAATACACATACAGGTAATGAACAAAATAATATAAACATGTAACATATACGCAATATTTATTTATTACTAAGAAGCTGGACCAGGTCTGCTGTGTTATGTTGTCTGGCCACAATTCTTTTTAACTTTGAATTTCGCCCACTATTCCTTTTCACTAATGTTCGCAATGTTTTACGATATTTTGTGTAGGCTGTGAATACTGCCCCTTGTGAAATGTTAAAGAATTCAGTTGTTTTCATCATAGGCGTTCTCGCTAATCGAACACAACGAATTGCTCTCTTTCAAAGTTTGAGAGATCACACATTTCAACAATCGCTTTTTTTATCCCGTATAATACACTGAAATAAAAAATGTACTATATTGAATGGTGTTCATATTATTTTGTCCATCCCTTTTATATACATATATTCTCCAATATATTCATAAATAACGATAATAGCAACTTTAAAACCACAAACTATTTCAAATTCAAATTCATTGCGTTTTTAAATTAAAATTGAAATTTACTGTAAATTACTGCTTTTCTGTAAACATGTAACAAAACAAGTAGGAATGTTGTGATTGCCATTCTCTCTCATATAGAAAATCTATAAATTTTGCCTGAAATTTGAAATTCATTTCAATAAATTTTATATAAATTGTAGTCATTTATTTTAAATGGTCTCATAAAACATAGCCCGAAAACAAAAAAGCCCCAGACGCATACCATACCGCACAATACACTTTACGTACTTAAATATGGTGAATTTACAACCATTGAAGGCAATTTCATTACAATTGAATGACTTCTTTTTACATATGCATACACATGATGTCACGGTTACATGTTCATTTATATGCGCGTGTGTGTGTTTATTTTTATAAATGATGATGATAAATAACAAGTAAGAAAATTAAATTTGGCTTAGACCAAATCTTAAATACCTTTCGCAACTACATACATATAAAACTTGGGCATGGCAGGCGCATCCTTACATCCTCTATTGGTGTATTTATGTATAAACTTACAAAATTTACATTAAATATAATTTTTTGTAATTATGTGCGTATTTGTTTCTGACCACGCCTATTTTTGGCCCATTAATGAATGGGGTAATTATAAATGTATGTAGAAAATTTCATTCTTCTTCTTCGTAGCTTATATTTTGTGACAGAAAAATAAATTATAGCCGATTATAGGCGTGTCTGTTATACGATTTCGCTCAATTTTTCAATTCACATCAATTTTTATACCCAATAAATTTATTTTTGTCGATTAGCGTGACTCTTGTACTCCATGAGAGATTCTATACAAAAAAAAAAAAAAATGTTTTTCATATTCTGTGGGCGTGCCTGTTACACATCTATTAAAAGATTTTTTACGATCGTAGGCTGATTAATTTTATTCAATTTACCTAGAAATGTCTCGTAAAAAGCTTCAACACAATGTCTCAAAATATACAATCATGAGAGTGCCAACAAGAAATGGACATACGGACATTCTATATAAATAACAAATATTTCTCACAACTGTAGTATGAACAGTATAAAAATAGTATCCCACTCATCACCAATAAACAACAACAACAGAAACAAACTGTTCTATGTAATTTTATGTTGTTGTTGTTGTTGTTGTTATATTCCCCCTGCTCTCTTTCTTGTTGGTATCTTACACTTTAGGTTATCAAAGTTGTCTTTTAGAAGAAACAAAAAACAACGCGATGCTTAATAATTTTGTGTAAAGAACACTTTTCCATGGACATAAACACACACATGTATATATGTATTGTACATGGTACGTATATGTACATAAGTAATGTACATAAGTATCACAGTGCATTGTTGTTGCCTTTGATATACTATTTTGCTTTATTGTTGGCGAAAAAGAACAGAAGAGTTGCAGTTGTTAGTATTAGTGGGAGTGTATGTGTGTGTGTGTGTTTCCATTAAAAAGACACTTTTAATATGAACGTGTACTAAAAATAAGCGTGCTTTGTGTACATAATGACTGCACGCAACACAAAAGAGTGAAATGGAGATAAGGAGACCGAATGCCATGACAGTAAATTTGTGTTATTTTTATACTTTTTAGTTTGTCATTTCAAAGGGTGGCGTCACACACTCTATTAAAATCTGAATCAATTTACACAATTTGTCTGTCTGTTAGTCTGTCTATTGTTGGTACCCTTACGTTCATAAATATTGTAAGATAATGTGCTAAATTTTTGCACACTTAACTTTTTATATAATTTTTCATTATATTGATTAAAGGACACACCCACAAGGGAAAAAAAATCTATTTCTCAGTCACAAATATATACTCATAAAATTATAATTTAGTAATGAAGTACCTACCACGCCCACTTTTTTTTTCTATACATATGGAGGGTACTTAAATTTTGATTTAAATCACATTTAATTCTTTAGACTTGTGTACATATTTTTGTTGTCTCCTTTATTCTGATTATTTATTTTATATTGCTTTTCTTAACGCACAAGCTTACCCGCCAATCTGAAGTATTATACAAGTACAGCATCACTAAATATTATTACATACACACACACACACTCACTCTATATTAAACTTTTATAGCTCAACTTTACTCTACCGGGAACAAATAAAATAATATGTATAAAGAGGGTTAGTGTGTGTGTGTTTGGTAACGTACCATAGATGCCGTTAAAAGTTGCAACTTTTACTATTTAGCATGCCGGCCATATTACACGTACTCAATGTAGTTCATATATCAGGCATACAAACTTAACTAACTCATATCAGTTATTAAGGTAGCAGCCAACAACAACAACAACAACAATGAACTCGGTACGCCAGTATACCGTTTTACCCGAGTAGTATAACATATACCCTATGAAAGATTATGTTCATAAAATGAAAGAAATAATCTCTGGATATCATTTCAAGGTGGCAAGGTTAAAGAGACCGAAGGGTATAAGGTATACATTCTTCGTTTGGAAATTTTTGGGCAAAAAAAAAACATGCAAATGTATTTCTATAAAAATTTTAATTAAGAATTTTCCATTTTAATCTTTAAAAAGTTTTATTCAAAGGATTTTTTGTTAGTATAAAAAAAAAATATTCTTTTTCTTCTACTTTTTTTTTCTACTTTTTGATTATATAGACCCTTACTTATATTCACTACATAAAAGAGGCGGTATATTAAATATGTCATTCCATATGCAACATTTAGAATGGATTTTCAAAAGCTCTACAAAATATATTCTTCATCAGAATCAAAAACTGTGTTGATTTAGGTAAGGTATGTCCGTCTGTTAACAGCATTCTATGATTGTAAGTTTTTAGATATTGATCACTATTTAAATTGGCTAAAATCGGTCATATGCCACGCCCACAATTAACAAAAATCTATTTATTTGCCACAAAAATTTTGTTATAAAGTTAAAATTTTGGCACATCTATTTTCTATTAAAAGGAAAAGGATGGCTGGAAATGGACACGGTGGGATAAAAAGGATAAAAGACACGCCCATTATAGATAAAAATCTTTCTATCTTTCACAAAAATTTAGCTATGAAGTTTAAAATAAAATATACACAATAATAATTACCCTATCCAATGATCGAAAATGGGCGTGGTCACTCCCAATTTTCAAAAATAAAACATTCGTTAATCGTTAAATGCGACTTGTAAGTTAACAAACAATACATACACTAAACTTCCACCCCCTTACTATAAACATAGAGAATATTTAAGATTTATTTTAAGCCAAATTTAATTTTGAAACATTATTTAAAAAAAGCTGCAATATTTAACAACATTTCAACATATCGTTGTACACCTGTTAAAACATCTCCACCTGTGCACTGGTCATTGCCGACATTAACGTATTGTATGTGGCATTTTGTAAGCTTCCCAGCACACACTTAAGTCACATAACGATAAAACGGAAACGATAAAATGTCGTAACATTTTATTGGATGTTCGATAACAATTTAAAAGTTCAACCAAAAAGCATCCAAATAAAAGTCACACACACATATACAAACAAAATCAAATGGCACCTAATATCAAACATAATGCATATCAACAACAGCCTCACCAAGAGGATAAAGTATATTTTACAGTCAAATAAACTGTGTGGTTTAAAATGTTTAAAGGATACCAACGGGAAATAAATTTATCTTAAAAAAAAAAGATATTATGAGACACATGCAAACTGTACAGTGACCTGCTGCAAGTGATTGCGTGAGATTGCAATTAGCAAGAATTTCTCTCTTTCCCTCTTTCTCTCTTTCTTCCTTTCCAATATTCACCATTTCTCAATTCAGCTGAGCAGCGCGTTGTGTTGCCATAAATAATTTATGTTTTAATAACAATACGTTATACCTGCCATCTCACCTACCAAACTCACCTACTCACCTACGCAACCATTCGACATCAAATTGATATTTATGTAGTATAGCTTTTAGTTAAAATTCATTGACTGCCACATGAGACAAATTGACTGGATTTGGTAAAAATATCACTGGCAGCAGATAAATAAAGTAAATCTATAGCTGGTGATACCATTACTCAGGAATACAACATGGCGTATATGGATTTCTTACCCTACTCTTACTCTTGTACATATTTTTAACTTTTTCTTTTTTCTTCGTTCGTAAGCTAAACATTGCGTGCCTACAATCGTATATACATGCATACAAAAAACTTTGCGTGCACGTAAATTCTATTTAGATTGTGTATTATAGATGAGAGAAAACTTTAAAGTGTACATGTATACATAACTGTGTGTACTCTTTGCATGAGAGAGTTTTAGTCAATGAGTGCACAAATAGGGAGAATATTTAAGATTTTCATCTATTTATCTATATATATATAAAATGTGGGCGTATTACGTTACGCCTTTTAATCACGCATATTATGAGTATCCACTTTCATGTGCAGCATACGATGAAAAAGAGTTTTCAACTTACATCTATAAGAAACGCCCACAATTTATAAAACATCTCAATCATTAGATTGAGCTGAAATGCTACACACGCCTGAAACAGTAATTAAAAGGTATGAATTAGATTTGAATCTGTTGAGAATGAGCAAACACGCCTTCATTTTATAAGAACTTAATTTGTTACATACAATGCGATTATTGAGCTAAAAAAGCACAATAATTTATATGCCACGCGCACTAAATACACTTAATTTGACCTGAGCCTTCCCTACCATTCCTTCCATTTATAATTTTTTTATTCTTTTGATTTTCTTATCAACATCGCATTAAAAGCCCCCTACGGCGTATGATTGATATGATTTTAGCGTGTTACTGTATCGCAAATTTTATTGGTTTTATTAAACAGCAACAACAACAAAAAAACAATAATAATTTATAATAATTAATGAATATAATAAAATACAATAATTTTTTTATTCTCCATTCCACTAAAGAGTAATTTTTAATAAATTAAATATTAAAAATAAATATTTATTTGTTTTATATTTTTATATCCTCTACAAAATAAGTTATTCCACAGTCTTTCCAACTTATTATATAATTAATTTATAAATAACAATTATTTAAAAACATTTAATTAATGATTTATGAAAATTGTTAAAAGAAAAAACTTCTTAAAAATCTTTCTCTTATTAAATCCATTTTATTATTATGTTATATCTGTCTCTTCTCATATGCATACGTGTATTTTTTGCCAATAAATTATATAAATATTTTTATTTATTTATTTTTTGGTTCAAACGAACAAAAAAAAAATGTAAAATTGTCCAAAAAGTGCACAAGTACTGAGAATTTGAGTAAAACTTTTTCCGTGCTTGTGTCAATAACGGTTAAAAGATATTTATACAAGTTCATACAAAAAAAAAAAAAAACAAACTGTACATATACTCACATAGTTGCTGTGCATATATTTATGTGTGCACTCAAACTGGATGAAAGAGCAGGCAAGCGAATTAAACAGTTAACAATGGAAATCCTTTAAGAACTCAATGAAAATTTATTTGGTTGATAGTGATGTTGGCAGAGAGCACACAGTAACATCATGTGCGTTTATATGCGTATATAAACGAATACGCATAAATCTATGAGTGTGTATGTTATAAGTATATGCGTTTAGTGTATGTGTGTGTATGTTTTTATATCGAATGTCGCACATATTTAGCTGAACACGCCCGAAAGCCACTTAGACAATCTCTGCCTGTGGGATCTAACCGTCTGACAGTTAAAACGTTATATATGTGTGTCTTTTGAAAAAATGCTGATATTAGTGGTGCTGCCTGTAACTATATACATACATATATTTACGTGTGTGCACGTATGTTTAGTATTTTGCTTTTCGTTTTTGGCAAGAAAACTTCCAATAAATTTGTTCTGTTGTGCTCGTATGTGCGTGATTAAACTCCAGGAAATAGTTGGATAATTTTATAATTGCTATATATATATATATACATAAGATAAATTGTTTTTATCCCTACATACATAAAAATTTTTATACAAATATTATTATAATTATTTTTGCCCCTATTTAATAAAAATCTGTTACAATCATAAAAACAGAAATCTCAATTTGAAATGTCATAAAAAATGGGCGGAGACATGCCCACTATAAAATCACCATCTATTATATCTTGAAGAAACATTAACTAGGTTTTGAATTATCCAAATATAAAGTACCTTCATATATTTATATCCTCCACATAAGATGGTAGGTATACTAAGTTTGTCAATCCATTTGCAACACTCAAAATTAGGCTTTAGAGACTCTACAAAACATGATGATATATATATACTTGATCAACATATATTTAAGTAATCTATCCATCGATTTGTTAAAAATGGGTGAAAACGAATAACAGACACGCCCACAATCAATAAAAATAGTTATATTTGCTACAAAAGTTAACCTGAGAACTTAAAATTTCGTATACATAGTTATTCCATCCACTGATGTGCCAAAAATGGGCATGGTCAAATAACAGAAACGCCCACAATTTACAAAAAAACCATATTTAACGTAAAACTAGACTTGCAAGCTGATAAGTAATGCATGCGCTATTAGAGAGCGCAATATATATATATATATATTTGCCACGCCTACCGTTGTATAATTTAAGATTTAGCCTAAGCCAAATATATTTCTTACTTGCTCTTTATTTATTCTTTTATATTTCTTCTATTGAAGCATTAAAAATCAGAGTCTGGTTTTTTTTTGGTTCAAATTTTTATATGCCAGCCTGGAATGTCTGCATGTTTAACTGTACTGCTTCACGTAAGTGGAACAAAAAATAAGGCGCACAAACCGATATATATATATATATATATACATACATATATATCTAGATAGTTAGATATTTGTTTCCTGATATACATTTAAATAGATAATAAAAGAGAATTTGAAAAGAAAAAAAGAAAAGTATTAAAAATATTTTTACATCTCGTACATGTGTACATGTATGAGTGTAAGTGTATGTGTGTGTGTGTGTGTGTGTGTGTTCAAGTGGAATTGTGAATTTATGCAAACAAGTAAAAGTTTTTGAAAGCGGCCATTAATCAATGACTGCATGGCTGAATCAGAGACAGAATATGCGACACACGTACACACACACATAAATACAAAAAAAAAATGCCAACTATTTGAGAAATGGCGCATTTATCCGCAATCGAAATAAAGTCAAATGGAAATTTTTAAACAGCCAAATATAGAATTACATGCAAACACAAACAAACACACAAACAAGCAAACTATCATACGTTTACGTATGAAATATAAGCATGGTACCATCAAACCTGAAAGTGAAGCAACATTTTTTTAATAAAATTTTCTGCTATCTGCGAGTGCGCTTCTAACAAAAAAAAATTATTTTGATTTATGCGTATAAATTGTGTGTGCGAATACAAACATTAAACTATTCTTATAAGAATATTTCTTCCTAATTTGTTAATTTTGATGTTTTTTTTTTCCTGGAAAAATGTACTTAAATCACTTTTTATAACATAACATTCCTACAGGGTGTATATACATATATTATGTACGTGTATGAAGTACGTGTATAAAAAATTTCAATTCCATTGATCTACTGGTTCCACTGTGTATTACTGTGACAATGGTTGTTGACATCGAAATCACTGAACCGTTACAATGAAATGTTATCTTTTTTTACCAAAAAAAAAAAAAAAAAATTATTTGTACTTATTTTACATTCCTTTTTTTTTTAATTTCAACACTAAAAAAAAATAACAGAAAATTATTTTCAAGTGGGGAACGAGCAAAAAATATAAAAAAAAACTTATAAATGTAAAGGAGACAAAGACAAAAAGGAGAAAACCCATAAATTCATTCATTCGCGAACACTAACAAATTGATGCCAACTGACATACACACACACACACACATACACGCATACATACAGTTGAAAAGTTCGTGTAGATAGCAGCGGTAGGTCAAATATATAAACGATTTTTCTCGCAATCTTTGCTCACAAAGTTATGCATGTGAAGAGACACAGCAAGAGCACAAGCTTTAAAGCAAGAGAGAATAAAAAATGAAAATAAAAGAGCAATATAAGTAAATGAATTCTTCTTGCTTACCTATTAAGGTTAAACGAAAGCGTATAATTTTTCGTTTTTTTTTTCTCCCCTCTGCATGATTGTAACGTTTTTTCTTCTTTTTCTTATAGGTCAACTTTTAATTACCAACTACTCAACTTTTATGTAATATTATGCCAATCATTTTCACGAAATCTCCTTCTTATTAACATTTACATTTAAACGTAATGTATATTTAAAATAATGGATATGGGTTTGGTGGCGTTGCTTGTCGAATTTTTCTGCATACTTTCAAATTCTAAACAAAATTTGTAGAATTTTATATTTTCACTAAAAGTTAAACTTCTAAGAAAATATTTTAACGAGTAAGAAAACTAAATTTGGTTTAGGCCAAATCTTAAATACATTCCAAATCTAGATAGGAACGGTTATACATTCTAAATCGACTGAGTTTTTGATGTTAATCAAGATTATATATACTTTGACGTCTCCTTCTTTATGTTGCAAACGGGGATGACAAACTTAATATATATATAGATCTTATGCGAGGGGCATAAAAATGGTATAAAACTAAGACGACTTATAAAATCATTATACTCTGAACCTCATTAGTTGATCGGTCACATTAAAGCAGTTTTTCTTTAGTGATTAGTTATAATTCTGTAATTACCTGCAATGTTACAAATATTTAAGTCTAATGGTGTACGACAAATACAGTCATATAAGATGGATGGTATACTAAGTTTGTCATTCTATTTGATCTACAAAAAAATCTCAGTCTATCTCACAATTTACAATAAAAACTCCCTATCACATAAAACTCCACTTGTAAGCTGATACATGTACTATTAGAGAGCATCTTATAATCCATTTTAAACTCTTTCTCATATAAAATTTTATGTGGTCGAATGTTTTTATTTGTTTACGAAATATGAATTATGTTCAGCTAAGCTTGAATTATTCTAATTAGTAGTAGAACACTGTACGGTTGCAATTGAACGCGCTTTTAACATTTTCACTTCGTTGATTCCACACAAGTACTTACGTATGCAAAAAAATTAATTAATAAATTTCTATTTATTATCATAACAATTTTTGCTTATGCAATAACAATAACAAAATTTTGCATAACACAGCGTAAAAATATTGTTACACATACGAGTACACAGTGAATGTGTTATGTATGCTTTATACCCAAGCCATACCTACATGGCTATTTTCACCAATATAAATACATAAGTAACGGTCAGTAGCAAATGGATAAATATTTATAAATTTTGGACATTTTGAAATATGCGGTTCACGCATATATGTTATACAATATTTTTCCAATAAATGTCATAAAAAAGGACAAAAAAAGTTTTGTAAAAAATTTATTCAAATAAATGCACTCATAAACACACACATATACACATAGATAATGTTTAGATAGCAAATGCAACAATCGCTTGTATTGATAAGTACATCCTTGTGTACATATTTACTATGTTCAGAGTATGTACCAATAGTGTACAACAACCAAAAGAAAAATTGTAGAAAAACAACAATTTTTCACAGATTTTTTTTTAAACCTTCATGAGTTTTGTGTCAAGGGTGCATGTAAAGGAAATATCTTTCTCACAAAGGTATTGTTGTTGTAATAGTTAGGCAAAAACATTTGCTTTCTCTATTTCATTGCAATTAAATCGATATTACGCGCGAGAACCCGACTAATTGCTGTTACACTATAACACGATAACTACTACACCCACAATGTCTGCATGCTAAATTTATCATTCCGTTTGCAACACTTGAAAGAATATTGATTAAACTGAATCGATTTAGCCAGGTCCGTCTGTTAATACAACGCTGGCATTAAAAAATTTTGTGTCATTAGGTTTAAAATTTTTAGTTTTCTAATTAACTTGGATAATATGAAAAGCTACGCCTACAATCGATTAAAATCTATCTTTTAGGCATAACATGTAAGAAAACTAAATTTGGTATAAGCCAAATCATAAATACCCTTTACATTGGTGGACATGGCAATAGTGTATGGGAGGCGTTTCACCTTGCAAGACAAGTTGTACATTGGATATGGTTTTTTAGGCGTGTCTGTTATCTGACCATGCCCATTTTTGGCAAATCAATGATCAGGATAATTATATATAAGTATACTAAAATTCAATTTAATAGCTCCATTTTTGTAGCACATATATAGATTTTTGTTAAGCGTGAATCGTGACCGACTTTGCCCATCAAATTATCTGCTCAATAATTCAAAATGTACGATCATGGCAGTGCCAACAATAGACACAGACATATGGACATGCATGTCTAGATTAGGTCAGTTTTTGATACTAATCAAAAGTATATACTTTGTACTATTACAAGGCGTAGAGGGCGTACCCATACTCTTACGCTGTATTTTAGATAGGGAGGGTATTTAAGATTTGACTTAAGCCAAATGTACTTTTCTTATTTCTTTTTACTTATTAAAGAACACAAACATACTTTCCATTTATTATCTGTCAGTCAAATGTTAACAGTAATGGCACGCAATGTATACGCTCCGAAATCGCTTTAACATACAATTCATTAACATTCATTGAAACGATATCTAACAAATTTATTACCCTGCTCTATGTCTACTTGCGATATTTATCCTTTAAACATATAATAGAAAACAATAGCTAAAGCAAGTTTGCATGCAATTCATGCATTCATTTGCTTTTCACCAGCTTAAGTTTATTTATCATGAAAGCATATGCAAATATCTATGTTTTGTATTATATTCTATACAGCATTAGATTATATTATTATCTATTATGTACTTTGCTAGTTGGTTTTACTATGTATGTTATTATTATTATTAATGATGGTAAATAACAAATAGTTACTAGTTTATGGGGCTTATATGCTTACAGTTAAATTCTAATCAAAGAATATTTCAATATTTTAGAAAATTTATTAATTTGATGAATGAAGAAATCGGTTTAAAATTGAAGTATTTTTCCTTATTTATTGTAAAGTTAACCAATGAGGGCATGGCAGGTTCAGATACCTTAAGCTTTTTAATAACGTATAAACTTTCATGTCACATTCTCCAAAAAAATCATGCATTTTTGAAAATTGTGGGCGTGTCTAAACGTCCATTTTTGGCTTATTAATAAAAAAAAGCTCAATTTTTGTATTTGATAAATAATATTTTGTAAATTATGGGCGTGGCACATCCATATAAATATGTTAATCGGATTTCAATTTCGAAACTTCATCTTTGTAGCTGATACATATGTAGTTTTCAGCCAATTATGGGCGTGATTGTCAAACTCTTTTGTCCACAATCCGACTTTCTTGCAGAAACTAGAAATGTATGAATAAACATTTCAGGTTCATATGTCAAAATTTATCTCAGTGAGTGGGCCAACAGCATTATATACACAGGATGAACAAAATAATATGAACATGTTGGCAGCACTGCTTCGGTGTAAATAATGCGACGCGTAAGTATTGCACAGTTTAAAGAGTAAATTAGGTCAGCGTCTGTGACTTGTCTGTGAATCGTTTAACATGTCACGAGCGACTTTATCCACAGTAATAATAAAATACACAAAACATGGTAAAACAGAGACCGACAAACATAAAAAAATTGTGTCCACACAACATGAAAACCGCAGAACGCAGAGTGACAGCAGAACTCACCACCCAACGTTCACTTGAGTAATTCTATTGCGACAAAATCAGTACGGCGGAAGCTCCACAAACATGGTACGGCTGCAATTGCAAAACCCTTTACAT
Source organism: Crataerina pallida (assembly GCA_949710015.1). Lineage (NCBI taxonomy): Eukaryota > Metazoa > Arthropoda > Insecta > Diptera > Hippoboscidae > Crataerina > Crataerina pallida. The sequence goes on from OX453291.1 coordinate 24,684,467, forward strand.
CAGGTGTTCATATTATTTTGTCCATTAACTGATCAACTCAGATTTCAGAGCTGATCAAGAATATTTAAATATGTGTACATTAAATGGAAGATCTCTGATATATTCTGCTTTTTGTTGCATATAAACTAACAATCTTAGTATACCGCCGTTGAAGGAAAGCATTGAAATTGATAATCGTTGAATTGTTCTGAATACTATGGAACCAGTGAAGGAGATTTAAGAAACAAACAAAAACAAACGAACCATTTAGATTTGAATTTTTTATATCCAAATAAATGTTTTTTTTTTGTGTCTTGAAGCGAAAGCGGTGATTGTTTTAGGAAGCTTCAGTTTTACAATTTCCTTTTTTTGTTTCATTTACATAAAAAAAAAAAAACGCGTTTATTTCATAACATGAATGTATTGAAAAAATCGATTAACAGATTAGTCCTTTGCTGTGGCAAGTAAATTCTTGAATGTACTTTTCGAATTTGCTTTATTTCCTTATTTTTTTGTTTTTGTAACATTAAGAACGAACGACACGCAAACCCCATAACATTTAATCATTTCAACATGTTTACCATTTATGTACGTAGAGTTATTTATATAACTTGTTTGTACGCTGCAAATGTACGCCATATATGTATGAATGGCTGTGTAAAAAAGAGGATAGATAGCGTTGCTGTAAATACAACTCACTTGACCATATATAACATAATACGTTTTGTATTTATATTTATTAATAGGTAGTGTTGTGTGTGTGTGTGTGTGTTAACGAATAAGAAGAATTGCATGCGATCGATAAGCAATGAAAAGTGTTGAATTTTTTATATTTTTCACTTCAAGTTTGCTATTGTTATTGTTGTTGTTATTATTGTTATTGTTTGCTTTAACCTTATTTAGTTTAATGTGCTTCCCTCTTTATTTTATGGTCTTGTATACAACATGCACACCCTTAAACACACATACATACATACCATACACTTTAACATTTTATACTTCCTTTGGCTTACACAAAACCGGTACAATGCATACATACATACATCCCTACATACACATATAATGTTTACATTTGATTTTTCTACTTTACTCTGGTCGTTAGCTGTATAACAACAAACAACAAAAATTATAACAATAAAGTATATTTCATCCATCAACTGTGTGAAAGTGAGAATGACAGAGAAACAAAGAGAGTGGGAGTCGCATATACATGCACCGGAGTTCAATAGCCATTACTACCTTTGTTTATACCTCTGATATTATTTTTATGTTGTTTGCCTTTTTTTTTTTTTATACTCTCTTCAATGCCTTGGAGAATTTTATGTTGTACACACGTTACCGTTGAAAACTGAGGCAAATGTGTACCATATACAATATAATGTAAGTGTTTACGTATACAACTGCCATCAAAAGTAGTGACTTTTTATGTGGTATGGGGTGTACCTGCACAGGTTAATAATGATTTGTGTCAGTTAAACGTTCATTTTAAGGAAGCATTTCAATTTAATTACAAAGATATTTTTTACCACCTTTACCTAGTTTAAGTTTAAGTACAGAGTTTGTACCGATAGATGGACAGACAAGATTTGAATTATATAATTAAAATATATTAAATTTTAAACTTGACCACATGTAGTAAAAGGATAAAACCTAAACGGCAAATGTCACATCCACCTTTATGTATAATAAAAACCTGAATCGATTTAATCATGTCCATCTGTCTGTCTGTCTTTTTATGTAAATTTGTGCGTAAGGCCGCATTTTATGAGATATTTCGATGACAAGAGTTCATCTTATTAAAATGGAATGAATCGAACAATTTTTAAAATCTGTCCCCATATAACAACCCAAACAAATTTCAATTTTTATTATTTTTTGAAAAAATTTGGTAAAGAAAAGTTAATTAGACTGTAACAAATTTGAATCTGATCGAACCATTTTTAAAATCCCATAATCCATATAATGATATTTCACAAAATAACTTATTTGCCAATGCCTCGCGTATACACATATCACTTGAATAACACATACGCCCGCAATTTACAAACCGTTTTATTGTGAAGACTTTGATCCGCCACGCCCACATTTCTACATGTTTTGGTAGGGTATTTAAGGTTTTTGTTCTAAGCTGAATTGAATTTGTTTACTTGTCTGAAACTCTATTTTTTTTTTTATATAAAATTATGACATAAAATATTTCGCAAAGAGATTTGTGTGCAGCACAATACAATATGTTTTCTTTCAAACTGACAGCATTACATATTAATGCATTATTTATTTCATATCTTGTAATTTTTCTACAACTCGTTATTCTACTTCCTACTCAATGCTTTTCCATTTTCTCAGTAGCTTACAAATTCGACTTGAAAATCGTTCAACACAAATCAACACAATTTAAGCTGCTAGCTAGTTTTATCATTTTACCATCCGCCCATCTAAACATGTCATTTTATTATATTGTAGGGGAAATATATTAAGTTTATTATTTCACTTGTAATATCTATAAGAAAGCATCAGAGACCTTACAAAATAAGGTCAACATCAAAAACAAAGTCATTTAGTTACGTACGTCCGTATGTCCGTCTATTGTCGGCATTCTAATGTTCGTAAATTTTGAGATAATAAACTTTAAAGATATTGTTGTTGTACAAATACTTCTAGTTTTTGCAGATTTCTATTTAAATTGGGTAAAATCGATTAAAAACCATGCCCACATTCAACATAATTGTATTTAATTGCCATAAAAATTGAGCTATGAAGTAAAAATTTGGTATAAATGTTTATAATTACCCCTTTCATCGATTAAGTAAAAATAGCAGACACGCCCACAATCGACTAAAAACTATTTATTACTATTATTCAGCGTGAAACTTGATTTTCAAGATGATATATTCTTATGAGAATATCTACCCTATGAGAAGGCGTATTCATGTACCAGCTACGCCCATGTAGAAAAGTAGGGTATTTAAGATTTCAACTAAATTTAGTTCTGATGATTTTGTTTTGTATATAGAACTATCCATGTAGTAAATTGTTGATTTTTTTCGGTTTTTTGTTGTATGATGTTCGTTTTTATTTTCGTTGAAATTTCTTTTCTCGTTTTTCTTGTTTTAATAAAATCACACATTGTATGCAGGATATAATGTGGTTGTATATGCGTGTTGGTTTGTGATTCGCTTCTATTTGTTAAATTCAAGTTATTTTTATTTTTTTTACTTTCCGCCCTCACCGCCAGATGTAGTTTAGGTGGCAATCACGATTTCGTTATGTTTTGTAAGGGTTTCTATATATAGATCAAGAAGAATTGCTTATTATTTATATATATATATATATATATATGTGTGTGTGTGCTTTGTATATATTTGCACTTATATTTTATTTGAATATTCTTGGTTGAATATTTATTTGCATTGAGAAAGAATGGGGTTTGTACCCCATTTATTTGGTTCCGTTGTGGATATGAGTGTGTGTGGATGTGTGTACGTGTTGTATTCTGTATATTTTTAGTAGCTAAATATTTTGTTTTTTATATGTTCGTGAACACATGAAATGTTTATATACAATTTGATATTGCCACGTTGCTGGGGGTACACACTTTATATGTTTATACGTTTATATGTTTGTTTATTATCCTTTCGTACCGGAAGTTTACAATAACAATAACAGCATACTACCAGTCACCCCAGCTGCAATAACTACAAGAATATAACATAACAACAAAGAATATAATGGCAATTAGTCCGAAGAGATGTTGTGTAAAAATATTTATTGATCGCAAGCAAATGTGCACGACTTGTTAGGAGAGATGCGACAGAGTGCCGTTATTTGGATATTTAGCTTAAATTTATTCTTTTCTTACACTTTAAACATTTATTTAGAATAACTGTTTCATATATTTAACAGGAAACTCTTGAGTTGTTCTCTTCTACTTTCTTTGCTTAATTTACCATGTTGCAAGTGCACAAAGCTTAACCTATCATAACGCGGACTAACAAGAACAATTCAATTTGTTACATTTTTAAAGTTTTCTATCCTCATGTTTTTTTAAGCTGAACGGCACCATATCTGTCAACAGTTTGCATTGGCTTGACTATAAATTAAAGCATATGCTCTGAAAATTGACACAAGGCACAGCCTTAACAAAACGAAATAAACACTTACACCATATACCACCACACCAGCCAACCAATATGTGTTCGTGTGTGTGTAAAAACATACATATGTAGTGGGTCGGAAATACATATGCAGTTTAAGCTCATAAATCGTATCAGAGTGCTGAATGCACTGAAATTCGTTAAGTCAGGTATGAGCAACCTTTACTTAAAACAGAGCCATATATGAAATTGAATTTCTAATTAAACTCCTGATCAGCATCTCAAATTGAAATCATTTCAGTTTTGTCCGTTCGTGTAACCCAGTGCCTACATACTGTCTAAATCTCTGGGTTGAAAGCCACGCCCACAATCACAAAAAATCTATCTACCATCAACAAAAATAAAGCTGCAAAATTGAATTCCACTTCATATTTAGTGCTTTGGTTTATTTAGTAAAAATGGGCATGGTCATAAAACATATACGCCCACAATTTACAAACCTTTTTGGTGCAGAATTCAATGCGGAAGTTGTTACATGTAACACATAGTATTAAAAAGGTACCTGCCACGCCTACATTTTCTATATAGATAAAGAAAATATTTAAATACATGTAAAATTTGGTGATAAAAGGGTCATGAAAAGTAAAAATTCAATAAAGCTTCTTCTTCTTCTTCATCATTTAAGGGATTATTATTCCAAGGTTTGAATCAAACAATGCCTTCTTCACCGTTAACTTCAAACGAAATTACTTTTTTTTTTTATTGCGTTGTATCACAATATATATTATTAGGCGGGCCGCATGTTGCTCATACCTTATGTTAGGCCCAGTTATAAATGGTTGAGTAAGTAAGATTTAACGATGAAAGTCTGCGCTGGTGTATGGCACGTCTTGTTGGCTTGTCTTGCTCTCTTAGTGTTTAAGCACTGAGAGTGCAAACAATTGTTATGCAGAAAAGTGTGGCACAATAAATTATGGGCGTACAAGTGTACAACATACACAATAACGCGAATAAGTGCATAAGGAGGAATTGAATGTCTAACTTTTAGCAATCAGAGTTGAATTTTATTAAATCATCACACACACACACACACACAACAAACACACAGACTATGTATTATATTCAAAATCTACCACAGCCATATAAACACCGTTATTTTCAACATAAATATTAATTGAAATAAATGCGCGCAGTACCGCAATGCTGGCTTAACAAATTGAATATGCGTAATTTATATCACACATACTCGTATATATACAAACATTTTTCTTTATTAATTGCATTCAATATAATACAATTTTCTTGTATGGATTGCATACAAAAGTAGTTGTAAGAGAATCAGTGGAGTAGAGTAATTTAACTGGATAGCCCATCACAAAAACATTTCATTTTGTTGTTTCTGCACATTTTGACATAACACACTCCTACACCTTTTCATATGATTGAATTTCTTTGTTTTTTTTTTTTATTTTACATAAAGGTCAGATAAAAAACAACAACAAAAAACTCAAAACGCTAAGCTAAGGTCCAATCTTAACTACTCTTCATCACCAACAAGGGGCGTGGCATGTACCCTGATTACACTATCTATAGTTTTTGTTTTATGTATCAACTGGTTGTATGTATTTTTAGACCACGCCCATTTTTGATACATCGATGTATACCTTAATTATAAATATTATACACTCAATTTCAAGCGCAGAGAGATATATGTCGATTGTGGGCGCGCCTTTCGAAGTATTTTGCTTAATTTAAATGGCACAGTAAATAGAAATATTTGTAAAAAATTTCAACTCCTGAAAAATGTAAGACTCTGAGCATCCCAACAACAGGCGGACCTGTCTAGAACAACTCAAATTTAATGCTGATTAGGAATATAAATGAAAGTCTCTAGATTTTACAAATGAAAAAACAAACTTAGTAAACGTTTAATACTGGAGCAGATGGAGGATATATGTATATTTATAAAATATATAAAATTATGTTGTTTCTGTTTTTCTCTCTATTAAAATTAAATAAATAAATACTTGTGTTCCTGAATATTTTATTAAGCTTGAAGAGGTACAATATTACTCAATGGAACAAAAATAACAATTTCCAATGAATTATTCATAGAGTGGTAATAATAAATTGCTGCATAAACTATACGCACGCAATATATCTAAGGATACAAAGGAATAAAAAGCAAAACAAATCAGTTAATCAATTAAATGGAATTTTTTTTTTTTTTTTTAAAAAACCTAATTGGCATAATATTATAAAAATAAATTAAAAATATAACAAACAAACAAAAAAAATAAGAAAAAATAAAAAGCCTCCTTCTACAAAATGATTGTTGTTGGTGGAGGACTGTGTTATATGAGAAACCAGAAATCAGTACTTCTACCAGAAAAGACTACCCCGCCATCTAAATGGAAATCATCAAAGAATCCTGTTGCCAACATATCGCTTCTATTTTACATATATAGCTACTTTCCTAACCACTTACCCATTATCACTGAGACTGTGTGATTAACCAACGACCAAATATACGGTTAGATGTTGAATAAACGTATATGGCATCTGCTCACCAAGTAATATGAGCATAAAATGAGTAAAAAAAAATGTAAATTTTACTTAAATATCTTCTACATTTTATATATAAATGGTAGGCGTGGCAGGTGTATAATTACGCCCGTATTATGTATGTGGAGGTTTACTTGTTATAAAGGTTTTTGTAAATTATGGGCATGTCAGCTATCCTAACACGCCCATTTTTATCTTATCGATGACTGGGATAATTTTAAATGCGTTTACGAAAAATTCAACTTTGTAGCTCAAATTTTATATCATATTATATTCTTTGTGGGCGTGGCTTTTGACCGATTTTATCCAATTGTATTCAAAGTTTCAATTTAAAATCTCTAAATTTACAACTTTGAACAACTGTCAACAGCAAACAGATACACGGACTTACGGACGTACTTATCTACGTCTATTGTATAGCAAATATAATATACTTCTAGTGTATATAGGATATGTGTGCAGTATGGTACAACCGGGTTACAACAATAACTACAAAATATCGTATCATTACTGTGGTTATTGTTGTTTGTTCGGTTTTGGCGGTTTTATTTTAAGTATATGTTGAGCAAAGTTTTTCTTCTTTTACCGACAATAACAATCTCCCTAAAAATGGTGTTAATTATGAAACGTACATACAATATGTAGTAGTAGTAATAAGTTTAAGTAAAATGGGATGAAATCGATCCATAGTTAGATATAATTTTTTTCTTTATTTTTTTTTTTTTTATTATCTCATGCAATATAATTTCTTTAATACCATACAAATTTTTTTTATTCTTTTTTCGAATTTTTATACAGTGAAGTAAGAAGATTTTCAAGTGTTATAAAAAGAAAACTAAATTTGGCTTAGACTAAATCTTAAATACCCTATACATTCACAACGGGGGGCATGGCAAATATATATATAATTCGCTCACTGGTAGGGTATGTTTTACGTATCTGCTTGCAAGTCTACTTTTACGTTTGTATATTTTGGGCCTGTGTCTGTTATCCGACCATGCCCATTTTTGGCAAATCAGCGGATGAGGTAATTATGTATAGGCATACAAAAATTCAAGTTAATAGGTCAACTTTTGTGGCAGATATAAAAATTGTTATTGATTGTGGGCGTGTTTATTATCCGACCACGCCCATTTTTGGTAAATCGGTGAATAGTATAACTGTAAATATTCATATCAAATTTCGAATTTCTTTGTTAATGTTTGTGACAGATATATTGATTTTTGTTGTTTGTGGGCGTGTTTCTTATAAGACAGCGCCTCTTTTTGGCACATGGATAAAAGAATTATTTAAATTTCAAATTTATAGCTCTATATATATAACTAAACAGAAGTGTATGTATGTGTGTAGAAAATTTTAACTCAATATCAAATACCAAAAACAGACAGACATATCTAGAAATTCGGAGATTTCAGTGCTAATCCCAAAATCTATATTCTTTCTGTACGGTCTCTAATAATATCTAGTGTTGCAAATGAAACAAACAAACTTAATATACCATCTTGTATGTAGGGTATACAACATACAATAAATGTTTCCTTACAAGCATGTAGAGTACAGTTAATTCCATTACATAATAGATTTATTTGGTTAGAGGCCTTTAACATTTATCATTTTTATACAATTCCATTTATCATCTACAACAACAACAATATATTTGCTGTCAACTTTAATTATGAAATACAATACAAATGCACAAAATACACATGTTTGTCAACTCTCTTTTAAAACCTACTACAAGACAAGGTTGCATTTAAGAACATGGATTACATATTTCACTGGCTTGTATGTGTGTGTATGCATTTGCAGAATTTGCTATTTGTATGTGGTTTGTTTATCAACATATACTATATAATGTTGGTTGAGCAAATATTTTATTTGTTTTTACTGTACGTAATATAGTCACCTTTGCACCAATACTGTGAATGAATTAACTAACAATGAGCAAAAGTAAATATTTGCACACATATATACGAGTATATGTATATATTACGTATATGCATAAATCAACTTGTACTTATATATATATATATATATATATAATAACCTATATTTATATTATATTCTATACGGATAATGTCTCAGGCTGTACATTACAATCGTTGTTTGTGTGGTCTTTAAATTTATATTATAGTTTATATGTATAAACATTAAAGCCATTAACTCATTAGTGTGACATTATTAAAGTAATGATCATTATAAAATATAAGAAAGTGTGACATAAAGGATAAATGAAACGAGAAGGAATAATTACATCTTAAAACAAAAAGGAATGGTTGTGACACATAACCCATAAAATGCATTAATAAAATCTGCACATAAGATGGAGCATTTTGTTATTCCAATTGCAACGCTGGAAAAAAGACTTCAAAAGGCCTCACTGTCAACCTAGACATGTACATCCGTGGGTCCGTGCGTCCGTGCGTCCTTACATCTGTCTCTTTTAGATATTTTTATGGGTGCAAATTTTAAGATATTGAGACATATGTGATTTCCGTTTATTGATTGCTATAGAAAATGAGGCAAATCGTTCAAAAACCACGCCCACAATGGACAAAAATTTATTTATATGCCACAAAAATTAAGCTATGAAATTTTGTACAAATATTTATAATTATCCCATCAATCGTCATGTCAAAAATAGGCGTGATCGAATAAAAATCACGCTCACAATTTACAAAAAAAAAAAAGAACTTTAAAAAGCATAAAACTCGACTTATCGGCTAGAGGCGTAATCATGTAATTTCCACGCCTTCTATTTGTAAGTAGACATGGAGGATGTTTAAGTTTTGACCTAAAGTAAATTTTTCCTATATCAACAACACTAGATACCTTCACCCTAGAATTATTTATGGATTTCTTTTCCTTTTTGTGACCTTACCTTTGCTGTTCGCTGTTCGCTGTTAAAAGCTCAATTAGGAATTATTGTAATAGCAAAGTGACCCTCACCTCATCATATAATATTGTTTGTATAACAAACCGTTTCGTTTCCACCCTGACATTAAACTGAATCTAATTAAAATAAAAATAAATCTTGTATTTGTTCAAAGTTAGAGCGCAGTACAAAAACCTTCAAAGAAATCGTTTAATGGTTTGTTTTAGTAAAAAAAAAAAAAAAAATCCTCCTTTATGCAACATGAACAAAAATAATTTTTACAAACAAAAAAGTATAAAAATTATATTTGGCCAAGGCTAAACCTAATTTATATTTAACTGGCAATTATGCTTTATCATTAGGTGAGGTTTGGAAGAGTAGAGACTAGTGCCCCGCTTTAAATTTTATTTTATATTCTAGATGTTCTATAAACTCGTGCCAAAATGTAATATTTGGGATTAAAAAGAACATTTTTAATTGCTCCTGCATAATACATTTTCACAGGGTTCGCACTTGAACTTCTCGCGCAAGTCACAACATAAAAATGTCCCCCTGCAATGGTCTGCTTTCACTGAAGCACTAAAGCATGAAAATGGAAACAAAACAAACGTTTAATTGTAAGCTTATTACGCATGCGCATAATAATTGAGTTAAAGGGGAAAGCACAACACCCCTAAATTAAACATTCGTACATACTTGTAAGTGAACACTGAAGGGAGAAACATGTTTAGTTTCCACTTTAAATGTTTCATTAGGGTGTAAAAATTACATGACATGATGTGTCAAGTGACTTGTTAATGGTAGCTCAACATTCATTTACTTTTTTAGGCACTTATATCCTGACACCTAACTGTAATCAGTCGAACATCTAATAATCTAATATGCGACCTGAACAAAAACCAGACCATAACACAACCAGATTGTTAAAGTCTTCCAGCAGAGTACACATTCTGAAATCGCAATATGCGAAATTTGTGGCGAGTTGCTTGCTGGTATTATTGCTGGACAGCGCATCAATGGTGGAGTCTAAAACGAAATCGAAAAAAACCTCCACCATACATTTCAGCAATGAGGACAATCTCAAGACTAATCTGGAGGGTCAACATTTCGCCATGGAACCACAGGATCAGACGGCTGTGGTTGGATCTAGAGTAACATTGCCATGCCGGGTAATGGAGAAGGTGGGTGCTCTGCAATGGACCAAAGATGATTTTGGTTTGGGTCAGCATCGTAATCTAAGTGGTTTTGAGCGGTATTCTATGGTGGGCAGTGATGAAGAGGGAGACTTTTCCTTAGATATATTCCCGGTAATGCTGGATGATGATGCCCGTTATCAGTGTCAGGTGGGTCCGGGACCACAGGGGGAGGCCGGTATACGATCACGTTTTGCCAAACTGACCATTCTAGTACCACCTGAAGCTCCCAAAATTCTGCAAGGTGATCACTTGGTAACCACTGAAGATCGTGACATTGAATTAGAATGTGTTTCGGTGGGTGGAAAACCGGCAGCTGAGGTATGTCCTAAATAAATAAACTTATTATCCTTTTTATCCTTATTGTCCATTTCAGATAACATGGATTGATGGCTTGGGCAATGTTCTTAACAAGGGTATAGAATATGTAAAAGAACCGTTGGCCGATAGCAGGCGCGTGACAGCCAAGTCAATTCTAAAATTAACTCCGAAAAAAGAACATCATAACACGACGTTCACCTGTCAGGCGCAAAATACAGCTGATCGCACTTATCGGTCTGCGAAAGTTCAATTGGAGGTGAAGTACGCTCCCAAGATAGTGGTGTCTGTGGTGGGTGGAGCTTTGCCAAGTGGTCGTATACCCGAAGGAGTTGAAGTTATGCTCTCTTGTCAGGCGGATGCAAACCCTCCAGTACAAAGTTATCGTTGGTTTACTAACGATGAATTGGTCACTGGGGACTATACCACCAAGATGGTTATACATAATGTAACGCGCCAATATCATGCAGCAGTGGTTAAATGTGAAGCGGCCAATGCGGTGGGAAAAAGAGAGGAGTCGGTTACTTTGGACATAAGCTGTAAGTGTTAACGCTTTTTAAATTCAACACTTGTCATTTAAGACGTATTATTTTAGATGGTCCAGCTTTCCGCCAAAGGCCCCAATCCGTGGAAGCTGATTTGGGTGCTACCGTTACTATGCGCTGTAATGTTGATGGCAATCCCACGCCCGACATTGAATGGATTAACGAAAATTCCGACAGGGTGAGTAACTTGAACGCAGAAATGAAATGTGTTTTGTGGAATTTAAATGTTTCTTGTCATTGGTGTCAGGTGGTGGGTACATCGGCTAATCTTACGCTGAAAGTGTCTACTGAAACGGCCGGCCGTTACTATTGTAAGGCTATAGTGGATGGCTTTCCCGAAATCGGCACTGAAGCTACGATTTATGTAAAGAGAGCTCCGATCATAACATCGCACAAAGTACAATTCGGAGCTGTAGGTAATAGAGCCAAAATCGATTGCCTGGCCTTCAGTATACCTAAAGCGGAAAAGATTTTATGGTCATATGAGGGTAAAATCATCAACATGAGCAGTGCCGATCCCGATTTGTACGTATTCGAAGAACATCATTTACCGGAAGGGGTGCGTGCGGCTCTCATCCTCAAAGAGAGTCGCTCCAATCACTTCGGTAAATACAACTGTACAGTTATAAATTCATACGGCAGCGATTCGTTGCTCATTACCCTAATACCGGAACGTAAGTGGATTATTATTTAAAAAAAAAAAAGAACAAAAAAACACATTTCATGGTTTATTTTCTTTCTCTGTACAGCTGGTTCCGTACCCGTCCTCTTAGTGGTCATGGGCTCAATGTCCTCGGTGGCCATTATTATTATGGTTGTGATGCTGGTGATTGTTTATATGAAACGGGCCAAAAAGAAGCCCATGCCAGCCGATGTTATACCAGAAGCATCCCGAGGCGGTGATAAATTAAGCGATCTGAAACATGAGATGCGTGCCAAAGCTTATGAAGCCGATTATGCGGACTGTTCTGATGGCGGTTTGGCCATTAATTTAACTCAGGCTCCCATGCCTGATGTACAAATGAAGAGTTCCACTCTGGGGGTACCGCTGGCGGGACCAGTAAAACTTGACGAACGGTAGTTAAAGAAAATTCCTTGCGTTACACATTTATTATTAATTATTATGTAATTTCTTTTTTAAGATTTTCTGGAGAGTTTGAAAATCGTTATACGCGTTCGTGTAATTTAAAAAATATTAAGAATCAAGACTATAAAGAGCCGGCCAATGGCTATGCTCCCTACTTTGAATATGCTTTAGATTACAGCCCGCCAAATGATAACAAAACGACGGTATCCTCTACCGCCAAAAGTACGTCCAGTGCTGTAAATTCGGCCACTTTGCCACATTATGTTAACCCAGCAAATTCGACCAGCAATATGAGCTTACCACGCAGTCGCAATGATCTGCAGCAACCAACCATTAACAATGGCTTTTTGGGTATGTCTTGTAAACATAAACTGTTCACAGCTACTTGACTTAAGACATTGAAATTTTATTTTTTAGGACAACCTTTGCTTCAGAATGGCATAGATAGTCGCTTCAGTGCCATTTACGGGAACCCATATCTGCGTACAAACACCACTATACTCCCACCTCCTAATACAGCCAATCCAGCAGCTACACCAGCGCCTCCACCCTATCATGCTCCGCGCAATCACGCCAACACGAATGGCATCGGAGTGATGGGCAGTCTAAAAAATTTCGGAACAACAGCCAGTATTATAAGTTCTGGTAATGGGCCAGCCAGTGTTAGCGGTAGTAGTTCCAATTTAACATCGAGTAGTAATACGTTGGCAGCTACACCGCTGGCTCAGCCCACAGCCAGTACGCTTTCGAACTTTTCTGCGGCAACACAAAGTCCACCAGGTCAATTTATATTGCCCTCAAATGGCAATGTAACCAAAAAAGGTGCACTGGCCACGCACGTTTAGAGCTGCCCCCTCAGGGAGTTAGTTATCGTTTACGATAAGTGTTTGTAAATATGTATGGCCAACAGCGTAAAGTGTTTTATTCGAATCTTAAAAAAAACTTATTGTGATTTTTAGCATTAATTAAATACGAAATCTCTGTAAAGGGGAAAATCTTTGTCCCATCCTTAGTTACAGACTGGCAACGATTTGTGCATAGTTGTCCGTACGTTATAAAGGGCTGGACATTGTGCATTTTATTAGTGTTTAATTGTTAGTAATAAACTACACCGCGTATGGTATACTCCACCCTCTCTACCCCTTGTTTATATTTTTATACTAATTAAAATACATATCAGTGGATATTATGTTAATATCGTAAAAAGAATGAATGATAAAAAGTATTGAATGTGTATAAAAAGTATTCATGATTTAATCCTCCCACATTTCGAATTACCTTTTAAAACAATGCAACAACGAAAAATAGAAGAATCCATCCTTACAATGGAATGATATTAGTTTTAGAGAAGCCCAACTATTTAACATGCATCTCTGATCTTTAGTTTTCCCTATCATTCCATTCCACTCCCTCCATTTTAATTGACCGACACAGAACGTTTAGGAAACTATTAATAATGTATGCCTGGGAGTGAGTGTATTGATTGTGTAAATGTAAAAACGGAACTTTACAATAAATAAAAAAAAATCTTAATTAGTTAGTTTCACGTGTAAAAAGAGAAATATTTATAGTAATATAAATAAAACTGAAACAAACAAAACAATATCGATTAAAACGAACTTTACAAGCCAAAATTTCCCATAGATTAAATAATTAACTAGTTCTTTTATTTAATCATATATCTACTTATATTTAATTATCACTTATTCACTATAAGCTATTTTAATAATGTACAATAAGCCATAAGAGTGGTAAAGAACGAAACAAATAATCCCTTAGTATGTACTTGTGAAACGCTTAATAAGAGATATTAAAAAGAAAAGATTTTAATATACGCTTTTAAACTTATCGCACACACTCACATAAACCCAATACATACTATACATGCCATATCACGCATTTAAATTCACTGGTGCGCATTTCTAAACATATAAGGAGGCGTTAGGTGCACATAGGAGAGAGAAGTAAAAAATTCAAATTCATATCATGTTTTATATTGACATCTACAACAGGACGACTCCACTTTCCCCTCAACATCAATACCAATACCCATCAGCAATTGTGCACCCAAACCTTAAACATATCTTGATGACTACAGCATGGTTAAGATAACATAATCAATGTAATAATAAATAAACTTAGCGAAAAATCTACATTAAAAATTTATAAAAAATTAACATTAATATTATTGTTTATATATTATATAAATAAGAAGTAATGCATACATATTGCTGCCTTATTCCTTTCAACATAACTTTGCATTTGTGAATAATATTTATCAGATCACAGTTTACTTCAACTATTCGATAGTTAACGCCCAACTATGTATTCAATTTATATTTTTTATTACTATGTCATTGATATTATTTGTATTTGCATTTGTATTTTAATTATAAAACAAAAAGCAAATTACTAGTGAAAATTGTTTTCCTTTGGAATATAAATTAATTGAAGTCTGTGCTATAAACGCATGTATGCATGCAAAGAACAAAACAAACCGAAATATCAACTAAATATACTTTTGAATTCAAAAGATAATAAAAGCGTAAATAAAATCTATAAAATAATTGCAAAAATATTCGTTGTATTATATGAATGAGGTGAAAAAAAGAAAGAAATTCGTTTTGAAAGGTTGTGACATTGGGTAAACAACGGTTCTTTTTGGTTTTCAACTTCGACATGGGGATTTTTAATATAAATACCGGCACAAAATCAAGCCCCTATTAACATAATATTGTCTCTTTCTAGAAATGTCAATTTAGCGTTGAAGCAGTTCACAGTTATTCATAAAGTGTTCTCTTGAAAACTTCACACATATAAATATTGTTTATTATTTATAAGAGGATAGCATAATAAACCTAGTGTTTTGTTAAATTAAGAAATAATTATAATAAAAAAATTCTGTTTATTCAATAAATGCTAATAAATTCATATTTACAAAAGATCTAAACAATTCACTATATTGTCAGATGTCAGTGCCATTAAAAAACACCGCTCTTATTATGAAACGTTTAGCTCTGATCAATAAACAACAAATGGTATGTTATTGTTCTAATCCTTCAGCCCAAGCCAAATTGAAAGGCGGTCCTACAGCATTAATTGATGAAATCATACGAGTAAATCATGCGGGAGAGTTGGGAGCAGATCGTATATATGCTGGCCAAATGGCCATTTTAGGTAATGGACCTATGGGTAAGAAGATAAAACACATGTGGAAACAAGAGCAAGAACATCGCCAGGAATTTGAGCAGCTGATTAGAAAATATCGTGTACGGCCCACCATAATGACACCTATATGGAATGTAGCCGGATTTATGTTGGGTGCAGGTAATATTTTATTGATTCTACAAATAAAAACGGTTAAATTCACTTTTGTTATCATTAGGTACTGCTCTGTTAGGTGAAAAAGCAGCCATGGCTTGTACAGTGGCCGTTGAAACCGTTATTGTAGACCACTATAATAATCAGTTGCGTCAAATAATGGAATCTTCTAATCCCGACAAGGTTCATTTCATTTATTTAAATTATTACGTCCAGAGATTTTTTAAATACTTTTATAAATTCTTTAGGAGCTTCTAGAAACAATAACAAAATTTCGCGATGAAGAACAAGAACATCATGATATTGGTATTGAAAGCGGCGCCGAGCAAGCTCCTCTTTATAACATACTTACCAAAATAATAGAGGTTGGCTGTAAAACAGCTATTAATATATCAAAGAAAATTTAATTTAATTGTTAATTATAAGTATAAATAAATAAAATAATAGGAAAAGGAAATTTTTATTGAAAGGATTTTATTTCCCGTTCCGTTTCAGTTTGTTATTTTCACTTGATTTTTCAGCTGATTTTTGAAATAAAATCTCAACTTATGTTAACTGCTAATTTTTATAATTTTGCCATTACCGGCATTTAAAATAGTGTTCATTCCGTAATATTTATAAAAATTTAGGGGGGAAAAAATCAGTAATAGTGCTTTCTTAAGTTATGAATGTTTTATTAAATTATATTAATTAAATTATGAACAATAAACAACAGCGTTATGAGAAAATAGCATTTCTTGGAGAAGGACAGGTAGATTTCAACTTTTATCAATAAAAATTTATAAAAAAAAATACGATATAAAATATCCTAGTTTGCGACAGTTTACAAAGCACGTGATGTGTTAACCGAACAAATAGTGGCTGTAAAAAAGATAAAAGTGGGTAGTAGAGAAGAGGCCCAAGATGGCATCAATCGTACAGCTTTAAGAGAAATTAAACTCCTGCATGAATTGCAGCATGATAATATTATTGGGCTGGTAGATGTGTTTGGTTACAAATCAAATGTATCGCTTGTGTTCGACTTCATGGATACTGATTTAGAGGTGATAATAAAAGATCCAAAAATCATTCTTACACAAGCGGACATAAAAGCTTATATGGTAATGACTTTGAGTGGCTTAGAGTACTTACACATGCATTGGATTTTGCATCGTGATTTAAAGCCCAATAATTTGCTGGTGAATTCCGATGGCATTTTAAAGATTGGCGATTTCGGTTTAGCAAAAGTATTCGGTTCACCCTCACGTATATACACACATCAGGTGGTGACGCGTTGGTATCGGGCACCGGAATTGTTGTTTGGTGCCCGCCAATACGGTACCGGCATTGATATATGGGCTGTGGGCTGCATTTTAGCTGAACTATTATTGAGAATGCCATTCCTACCCGGTGAATCTGATTTAGATCAATTGACCAAAATATTCCAAGCTCTGGGGACACCAACCGAAGAGAATTGGCCCAACATCACTAAACTGCCAGATTATGTTGAATTCAAACAATTCCCTGGTGCTCCATTACATGAATATTTCTCTGCGGCTCCGGACGATTTGTTGGCATTAGCTGAAAACTTATTAGCGCTAAACCCTTTGAAACGTTGCACCTGCACTCAAGCATTAACGATGAAATATTTCTCAAATAAACCTGCTCCCACGTTAGGGCACAAATTGCCCATGCCGAGTAGTAATAAACAAAATGTGGACGAGAAGCCTAATCTAAAAAGGAAAATTTTGGAAGTTGTTGAAGGTAGTACAAAGCCCAAGAAGTTAGTATTTTAAGAATTAGCTTAAAGACAAAAATATAAAAGAAAATGGAATCCCACTCAGACTGAAAAATGTTGTTAATGTTTGAAATAAAGCATTTGTTGTTCGCAATTTCAATTAATAATTTTTTATTATTTCAAATTTCATTGATAGCCGTTAACAAATCTTTATGATTATTCGATTCTTCAATATTTATATATATCACATATTTCACGGCTTAAGTCTATCAACGCCGCAACTCTAACATTACACACATCCAACAAAAAACCTTAAACAACTCATATATATGCATGTATATGTAATAGCTTTATATGGATGAATAATTTTATAATTATGCGCCATTATGTATATGGATACACCGTTAAGTAGGAATTTTCAAACATAAGTAACCAGCTGAAGTATAGAAAAAATAATTATAACAATTTTTTTTTTCTTTTTGTTTAAGGCTTTGATGATTTTTTTATATGAGAATTCTAATTCTAAAACTGACTTAACTTAACTATTACTTACTATGTATAGAATAATTTAGTGCAACATTTTGTATGTGCACTATACACTGACTCGCTCATTTATTTGGCTTGTATACACAACTAATAATTTTTATAAACAATAATGATTTATAAAAAATATTCACAATAACTAATGAATCGGTTATTGTAGAAGCTGTGGTTGATTGTATTGTACAAAACGTTTTTATAAATATGTGAATTTTTTTTTTTTTTGTAGAATGTAGTCTTAATCCACTAACTAACATGAATTATTATTATTATATATGCTTTGTCAATTTTATAACTTAAATATTTGGTTGTTTGTTTGTTTGTTTGTTTGTTTTTTTATAATTTTTTTGTTTTGTTTTTTTCTATAATTAAAGTGAAGTAGTAATTGTTGCTTTTGTAATATGTGACTAAATTAAGGAACATACGCATACGCACACACACACACACACACACGCACACGAGCATACACATTTTGTAATGCCGCCTACAGATGAATTGTATCTAAGCCTTGGTAGGGTGCCCGAGGACTGATTTTGCCATCGATAGATGGTTTTGTAAATGCATTTAAACCATCACCAATACGATCATCAACATCAGAATTGGAGGCATTTTTATTACTATCACGTGTAGTATTATTATTGTTGCTTCTGTTATCTTGAGGTTGGTTGTTAACGTTGTTAGGGCCTTTCTTGCTACCTAAACCCAACGGAAAGGCAAAATCTTGTTCCAATTTTCGCATAATTTTACCCGAAGTAATAAGGCGACCGAAACCTTCCTAAAATAATGCCAAATAATATGATTCATGATGAACTTGAATCTTTGAATTTTGGATATGAATTTATTTACCTGATGAGCAAAAGCATAACCGGAACGCAATGAACGTACCGAACGTCGGGCCGATGGGGCTCTTATAACACTACTAGTTTGTCTTAACTTTAAGTTGGCCATTCGCCGCATCATACGAACCTGTGCAAATTCAAAATTTATTTAGTTTCTCTTGCTGGTCTTTCGATTTCTTATTTTCTTACCTTATCTGCTAAACTGGGATGTTTATCGATTAAATAGAATTTATAAGCTAGAACTGGTATCATTATTACCACTACCGTGATAACCATGGTTGTCCAAAAGGTGAGATCTCTCATAGCCATTGACAAGGCGCCCACATACGGACCACCAATACAATAATTGTAAAAATAATCCAACACAAAATACCAAATCAAGCTCCCCCAAATTGTTATGTGATTAAAAACCGTCCAATACGAGGTATACAAAGCTATCTATAAAATCATCATTGAATTCATGGACAATAAAACAATTATTAATTTCCTTACCTGAGCGGTGTTGTCAATTATTAAAATGGTGGCCACAACCGCTCCCAATGTCATTTGATCACTCAAGATTAAACCATTTGGGGAGACACCTTTATGATAAGTACCATAGGGTATTAAGAATAATATTAAAGAGCTAAAGGCACCATGCAGCACGCTATACACAAATTCTCTAATATTAAATAATTGACTTCGTAGACCGGGTGCATACAATTTGGGAAAGGCCAAACTATGCTTATCGGAGACATCCTGTTCAAAAACGCCCAAAGCCAACACTGGCAACGAAGTATAAAATAAATTATAAACGGATATAAACATAGGATCGAAAACAGTCTACAGTTGAAATAAATGAAAATTGAAATTTTATATAAATTTATTTTTGAAATAAATTCACGGCTACACACCTGAGCACTGAAGCCGCAAAACATTGAATACCAACAGTGGCAGAGAGTAAATGCAAAATTCTTGTAGAAAAAAAATCGTAAAAATTTACATATACGATAATAGGACCAACGGCCGTGAACCAAAAGTAACCGTTCCAGATAACGGAATTGTGCTATTGAATAGTCGCTGGCTAAAACTGCTTGTAGACCCTCTTGGCCGGATATTCCTACACCAATGTGAGCAGCTGGAAGATGATTATTATGTAGATAAACGATTACAGACCTTTGATTGGATAAACTTGTGTTGCATACCTTTAATCATGGAGACATCATTGGCACCATCACCTATCGCTAAAGTAACAGCACGTTTGGCACGTTTAATTAATTCAACCACCAATGCCTTTTGAAGCGGCGTGACCCGGCAACATATCACCGCCTTACACTGTGAAGCAATATCTAAAAATCTATAAATTTTGATAAACACTTATAATCACAGCATTTAATGATATACTCTGCTCTCACCTTGTTTCCACTTGTGGTGTTAGACAATGCACCAATGCATGACCATTGACTACTAAAGCAAAAGCAGGTTGATCCTCTTCCTCCAAATTCAAATCAACACTTGGTTTTTTTGTTTCACCGCCAGCCCTTTCCAAATTGTCATATAATTCATTCGTTTCAGCACTTTTGTTTCAATTATTCATAAAAAAAAATATACATAAATTAATAACATTTTTAATAGGAAAATTTTAATTGAAATTTAAAAAAAAAAAAAACATTACTTTAAAAAAAATATTAATTCAAAACAAAATATAGAAGAAAACCATGAAGCGTTACATAAAGTAATTAGATAATAATTTTTTCAAGTGTATGAAAAGGAAATAGTGAAGCGGGCTATAGGAAAATAATTGAAAATAAAAATTGATCCTTTTAATACTTTTAATACTCTCCACATAATAGGGGGAGTGTACTAAGTTTGCCATTTGCCGTTTGCTACACCCACAACGAGGCGTCAGAGACCCCACAAAATCGATCTAGACATGTTTGTCCGTGTGTCCGTCTATTGTTGGCACTCTAACGGTTATAAATTTTGAGATAGATATGCATTAAAATTTTATATATACTTTTTTTTTTTAGTTCTTGCATTCAGATCGCTATTAAAAATCGATAAAATCAGTCAAAAGCCACGCCCACAACCGACAAAAATCTATTCATCTGCCACAAAAATTGAGCTATAAACTTGAAATTTGATATGTATATCTATAGTTATTTCAGGCATCGATTTGCAAAAAAAAAAGGGGAGTAATTAGATAACAGACACGCCCACAATTAACAAAAATTTATATAATTATTACGAAAATTAACCTATGAACTTGAAATTTGTTGCACCTATTTAAGGTTAGCCCATTAATCGATATGCCAAAAATGGGCATGGTTAGATAACGGACGCTCTGACAATTTACGAAAAACCCCTACCCAGCGACCATTACAGGGCATAGTCACATACTTGCTGCGGCCACTCTTTGTATGCAAATGTGGAGGGTATTTAATATTTGGCTTAAGCCAAAGGCAATTAACAACAGTTCAACAATACATAGAAAAATTACAATAATTATCTCTATTAATTGATTACTTTACGGGCGAAACAAGTACCAATAGAGGGGGAGGGGAAGAATCACATCCTCTGCATCTCAACTGATTATGTATGTTTGTTTGTTTGTTTGTTTTTTGTAATATCTACAATTCATCTAAAAACAAATGCAAATAACTTGTGCTTGTATGTGTATATGTATATAATTCGATGCATGTATTATGTATTCTTATAATTATAAATAATAATTGGCTTTGATTTTCAATCATTTGTACATGATTTAATTACAGTTTACGATTAGAGTATTAGTCCCCATTGGAAAGTAAGATTTTTTTACACATATACTATATACTACATACAAATATGAGTCATTCGTTTAAGAAAATCTTTTACTATAAAAAAGAATATAAGATTAGCTACCGGAAACTTTGCAACTTGATTTTTACAATTTACAAAGAATAGAAAATGATTAAATTTACGGGGAAAGTATTGAAAGTATATCCAAAGAATATGTTGTAGTGTGTTTGTGTAATTGATTTGTTTTGTTTTAATTTTCAATACGAGAGAAGTGTGATGTTATCGTTTCCCTCTACCTGTCTGGTTCGCCCCTATTACGTGTATTACTGTCATCATCAGCCCACCTAAACGTAACCACTGAAATAGACGGCGCAGCTGCAGATGTAGGGCTTCCACTACCGCCCGTACCATTCACATTTACAGATGGTCTCGCCACTGTAACACAATGTTTTCAATTTTTTCATTTAATTTTTTTTTTCTTTTTAGTTTCAAAAAATCTCTCACCACTGGGTTTAAATCGTTTCACTATACGAATTGATTCTTTAAATTGTTTCAATTGTTTGACCACCTCCTCCATCGTTCTACCATCCACAATAAATACATCAGCCAAATCATCAGTTAACAATTGACACGAGTAGCCAATATTTATGGCAGTTTCTTTATTATTTGTGAAAAATATTTCATTTTCAATTTTCTAAATTTATAAGATTCACGGATATATACCTTGTTTATCACCTGTCAGTACCCAAATTTTAATCCCAGCCATTTGTAAATTTCGTATTGTGTCCGGCACTCCATCTTGCAGTTTATCTTCTATGGCCGTAACGCCCAACAGTAATAAATCACTTTCCACTTCTTCATAAAGAACATTTAACTTCTCTTCACGATTTATTAACGATGTAGACGCCTCGTGATGCCGTCGGCTCCACTGATCATAGAAATCTAATGTTAAATGTCTTTCCGCTAATACCAATGTACGTAAACCTTCGCCAGCGAATTTCTAAACCAAAAACTCATGAAAATATTACATGTTTGCTGGTGAATAGAATAAATGGAACCTACATTCAAATGATCCTGAGTTTGGGCTTTCATTTCCGTTTGACTAGAACTTAACCTTTCATAAATGACGCTATCAGCCCCCTTACAATATAAAATGATATCATCTCCTTTGCGCAATAGAACCGACATACGTTTACGCACATTATTAAAATCCAATATATGCAACAAGGTATAGTCCTAGGAAGAATTTTGTTGTTATTATTGTTCAAATAAATAAATTACTTAATTGAAATTATAGAAAATAATAGAAAACCAAGCCTAAACATACCTCCCGACGACCCATTACTTCAATAGTAATACTGTTCGGTGTACGTGAACGAAAAACAAATCCGAAATTGCGAGCAGCTGACACCAAAGCAGCTTCATCGGGACTTTGCGCTTGATATTCCAGACGTCCGTTCTTATATTCGGGCATTACCGTATGACACAAGGCCAATAAACGAAAGAAATTATGAGAATGTGATTCATCCGAACGGACAGCATCCAATAGTGTTTGATCGTACCACCGAAAATCTTTTTCGTATTCGGCATTTGCTGAAAAATCTACTGGCTCCACAGTCTTTAAACGAAACCGAAAAGAACAAAAATAATATTGTAAAAATTATTGGAAAATATATTCTATACAGGATGTGTTCAAAGGATATCAAATTATTTAAAAGCTTGCCTGTGTGCATGGCACAAAATGATGATTTTTTTATTTATTACAAAATTTAAATTATTATTTTTAATTTTATATATACTTTTAGCACTTAAAATTATATAATTATGTTTAACATTAAACTTTCTTAATGTCTTGTCCGTCAGTCCATTCAACATAATATGAGTACTACCGGATAAAATGTCTGTATATTACTGCATATATTTAATATGCATTAATAAAATTAATAGCTACAATTACAACAATTAAAGTTTAAAAAACAAAACAATCTGCAATCATTTAACTACTAGATTACTTACGTAGTTTGATTACTACTTCGTATTAACAGTTATTAAGAACAAGTAAAATGAGCAAGAATACTAAATGTGATTGAAGCCAAATCTTAAATATCCTTCACTTCCACCTACCAATAGTGGGCGTGTGCAAGTACAAAATGACGCCCCTCTATTGTGTATTATTACATACATAGTGACCTGAGTTGCAGGTACGTTTTTTTTTTTTGTGAATTGTTAGTGTGACTGTTATTCGACCACGCCTATTTTTGCCATAGCTCAACTTTTGATGCAGAAAAATAAATTTTTATTGATTGTGGGCGTGGTTTTTGATCGATTTTGTTCTATTTATTTAAATATCAATCTAAATGCAAAAACTAGACGTGTTTACATATTTTAAAATTTGCGATTGTGAGACGGACACACAGACATATATGTCTAGATCGATTCAGTTTTTGATGCTGTCACATTTTTTGTTTGTTGTTGGAACAAAACTGCCAACCAGCCTACCTAACCCTTTATTTTAATTCTTTATTTCTAATAATTAATTGGATAAAAGTTAAAACGAAGTATTGTGAAAACACTGCGCGTACAAATAATTGATGATGTCAAGTCATTCATTAAAGATAAAGCAAACATTACAATCACACATGCACACATAAAAACACAAACAGGTACAAAGTGTAAACTACAAGTATGTAGCAAAATATAACAAGCAGTACATGTGTGTGCGTGTGTGTATAATTAGGAAAAGTGAAAAGTGAAAATGCAGAAAACGCATGCATACGTGCACTCGCTCGTAAAAGGATTTCTCGTTGGCAATGGTGCTGAATGTTGCTGTTGCACATATAGGTTTGATTATTGTTGTTGTAGAGTCGGTGGCAGTAGAATAATTATGTGTTCTTATATAATTATCAGAAAAATTATTTGTAAACAAATGCGTGCTTGAAGTATTGCTAATAGCAGCAGACATGTGGACAGTGGAAGATTTCCTTTTTTCTAGTTCTGATAAGCCTGATAAACCTGATGAATCTTGATTGATGTTGCCATCATTAGCAAAAGAAGGATCATTGCGCCCAAAACAACAAAAGCGTGTACAAAATGTGAATGCACAACTTTTGCTTTGGTCTGTTTTAGAGCTATTGTGTAAATGTATAACAATTGTGCTTTTATTACTAAACAAAGCCGTAGAAGGTTTTATTGTGCTTACAGCTGCGGCTGTATTTAAAAGTGAACCATTTTTATATTCCAACCCTTGCTGTCTGTTAGCAGTTCTTGTACGGGTGGCAGTTCTCAATATAGATAAACTTTCATATTGATTTGGTGATATGTCTGACAGTGACATTTTAGGATTATTAGCTACATCAGTTAATGTCATTACTTTTGTGGTGGCATTCCATAATGTTGACGATGCCGTTGGCACACAAAACATTTCCATTCCATTATCATCAATGGCTTCACTAATGGGACTGTGACGACTTTGAGCATAACTAACACGTTTCACTTTCGCTGTAGATGGTATGGCATGACTATCGCTATGGCGTGTTATTGGTGTAGAGATCAATGTAGGACTTTTATTAAGATTTGCTGATGTGTTTAAAATTGATGGTTTTTTATACAGATCGTTAAGTTTTTCTATAGATGGTGTTAATAGTGTTGTATTTGTGCTGCCACCCTCGCTATCTAAACTGTTTATGGCTTTTGATAAATTGGAAGACATTCTAACAGTTTTCATTTCATGTACGTCCGCTTTATGTAACATAACATTACCCGTTATATTTGTTGTATTTAATTGTTGTTTATTAAAGGGTGTTGTTGTTGTTGTTGTTGTTGTTGTTGTTGTTGTTGTTGTTGTTGTTGTTTTGATTGTTGTTGTTGTGCTGTTGCTAGGTTGAAATACTAGATTATGCTGCTACAACGATTAGAGGATCAGTATTACGGTTAACGAAGGAAACATACAAACACACAAACAAACAAAAACAAATAGTGTCACGAATTTGATATCATACGATTAAATGTGCAACACAACATTATAACATCATATACAAATATAACCGATCCAAAAAAATCTTAAAAGAATTATAAAAATTTAAAAAAAAAATACATTTTTATATTTCGCTCAAAAGTCAATTTCACGCTTTGCTGCTCTAATTATAACTAAAATTAATCGCATAAGATTTCAAAAAATGTCTCATAAAATAAATTACATCAAACTTACACGATCCTCTTCCATATCGATAATATCGCTCGTTTCTGTATCCCCATCATCGCCATACGTTCGCCCATTAATACTGCATTTATTGAAAGTCATAATATTTTGCGTTAAAGTGCCGGTTTTATCCGAGAATATATATTGTATTTGGCCAAGTTCCTCATTCAGGGTGGTGGTGCGAGCTTTGGCATGTGTTTTTGAGGGTTCATAGTACATTTCTTCATCCCAATTAATTAAAAACGACTGAACAAAACGTATAACCTGAGAAAGGCAAAAATTTAGGTTTAGAAAAATAATTAATTAATCCAACATGATACTAACCTCTACTGAAACGTAGAGTGATATTGGCACAACTGTATTTAATACAATGGCATAGGAAAAGAATACTAAAAAACCTATAACGGTAGCACCTTGAGCCACATGTTTTGGTATGATATTCTCCCACGGTAAATATGCCTGAAATTTATAATCCACACTATCACTGAGAAACATTTCAAGATTATTTTCTATATATGAACCTGAAAATATTGCCCGATTAAACTCTCCCATAAAGCACAAGCTATAGTAAAGAATGCACAAATCGATAATAGAAATAAAACGATCTGAAATTGTACAAAAATTAATGAATTATTTGATTGAAAGTTTTCTAAATGATCGACTCATTGTCCGGCCCTTTCTGCTTACCCCAATTATTATAAAATTTAATAATCTATCAACACCGGTACTTTTGAATTGCGTTTTACCCGAATTCTGCATTAATTTGGTATCCTTTCCGGCAAAGATCACCATACCATAACACCATTGCGTATTCCGCAATACGCAACCTCGCAACAGTACTTTCTCATTATCCAAAGCATACCGTTTATTATGCCATATTAAGGTACCCTCGAACTTATTCAACAAATTGTTCGGCTTCTCGCATATAATTTCACCATTAAAATTCCACAATAGATCATGCTCTTGCCCGAGAGCATTTGTTTCGGGTAAACATTGTTTACATTTTAGATTGGTTTCACCATCTAATTCGGCAGTTTCTATAAAACATAAACCGTTTGGCTCGGAGGTACTTAATAGCAGAATATCAGCTGCCACAAATTGATTATTCTCTAAATGTATAACATCGCCCACCTAGTTCAAGTAACAATTTGGAAATTGTAATCTTTCATATTGAAATTGAAATTGAACAGCAAGTTAAACTTACTTGTACATCAGACCATTTCTCCTCCACCAATTTACCATTTCGCAAAGCTTTCGATTTACGATTATTCACCTGTGAATCGGACACATGACGTTGCTGTAAATTTTAACGAAATAATATTTGATTTGATTTCTAATTAACACAATCAATTGGATCACTTACTATATCATCGTAAGCATCTTTAACTGCCGTCAATGTGAGTACACCAATTAACGGTATAGCTGTTGTAACGGGGGTTAGAGATGATATGGCGGGTATTAGTTGTAGAACTAGTAAACACAGGAAATAAAAGTTGGCAAGACGTTGAAATTGTTCCAAAAGGTTAAGAGGCAAAAATGTTATCATCGTATATTTGGACGTTTTAATAAAATTATCCTGGAATGAGATAATAAACTTAGTGTTTTGCTGAGGTCACATTTTAAATATCCTCTACAACTAGTTTTATACAAAAAGTGGGCGTGGCGGGTATATTATCATAGTTTATGTATTGCATACTAACTAAAAAGTTGAAGTTTACACTAAAACAAGATTTTTTAGAAATTGTGTGGATTTTTGTTTAACAACCCCGCCGAATGCTTAACTTTTATAGCTGATAGAAAGATTCTTGTAGATTATGAACCGATTTTGCCCAAAATTTCAGATGAATTTGGAGATAATTTACAACTATGAGCCGCACATAACTAAATCGACTCTGAATGTTATTAAACAATAAATATACTTTATAAAGACTCTGATGCTTCCTCTTGGATGTTGCACACGGAATAACAAAGTTAAAACACCATCCACTATAATCCTCACAACATTAAAGGTGTTTTTTATCTAAAAATTGTATGCCTAGCTGATTAGATCATTGCCGACTTGTATGTTGTACATATTGTTCTTCCCCTTTATATACAATACTTACAGCATATTTGAATTGGTCATTAAATTCTCTATCATTAGCACGTATTCTTCGTTCATTATCTGTAATGTAATATAAAAAAAATTTTATTAAATATTTATGAGAATATTGTAAATATTTAAAAGATTTTCAATACACGAGTACCAGAATAAAATGTGTCATCATCCACATTATGAATTGACATAACAAACCAGGAATAAAAAAACAAACATTTGTCACATATAAAACTAAAAATTATTAAAACAAAAACATAATAAACATAAACAATGTAAAAAGTATTGAATAATAACAAAATTATTTAAATTCGATATATTTGAGATGAGAAAAATTTTAAAGGTAGTTCATAAGAACTTTGTTTTTAAAAGTAATCATTCGCAATAGATTTTAATAAGAATAAGATTCAAATTCAATAAAGAGAAGAAGCCCAAAAATGAAGAAGGAGAGCTTTCACTCACAAGATCTAAACAGGCTGTAATCGGGCAGTAATAGTGATGAAGCGATAAATTTCTTTAATAATAGCTCTCTCTCTCTCTCTCCCTTACTCTTTTGATTTGTAAAACTAAATTTTTAAGTTTTATTAATACCTGAATAATAAAAGGAACTACGTCTGCGTCGTATCTGCGACAGGCGTCTCATACGCTTTTCCTTGACATTTGCCAAAGACGGAAGTCGTTCATTTTTAATATCATACAATGCTGGTAATTGTTGAAAATCTGTATTGAATTTTATTGACTTTCGCGCTTCCAAACTGGTGCTAGCTGTTGTATTAAAATTTTCTTCATCACCAACAATCTCATTAACTGTTGCTTGATAGGGATGTTTGTGATTCCGTTGACAATTATTTGTTTTCCATTGAGTCAATCGGTTAAGGAATGATATAAAACTGATTTTAACACCAGGTTTGTCTAAGGGGACTGCTACCTCATTATCTGAGATATTTGATTTTATCAAAGGTTTTGGTGTTTGTTCAAATGTGGTTAATAAAACTTGATCGTGTAGTGATAACGACTTTATAACCGAAATATTTGTGTCTGTAACACATGGTAATGATTGTGGTGAACCTATTGGATTGTGTAACTGTACTTCACCGCTTTGATTTATTGTAGCTAAACTAAATAAACTGTCACTACTATGGGTTTTACTGCGTCGCCGTTTTTTAGAATTGGTTCTTGGTAGGGCAGTCACCACATCGGGTACGTGTGCATCAGTTGTGGGTACATCGGGATTTGGAGATATTGTTAATATAGTTGTGGTAGAATTGCCAAGAATTGTGGCTTCCGGTTTTGCCAATGTAGCTTTGACGGTCACTTCTACACGGGCAGTGCTACAATCACTAATTTCATCGTCATTAAGTTTTGTATGAACGCCAGCTAAACTGCTTCTTCGTCGAAAGAATTTATTCCCCAATTGATACCATCGTTCCTGTTGCGGTAACTTTGCTGCTGATGATGTTGCCTGCTGCTTGTAATAATCATGATCGCCTTGTAATGGTTGCAACGTATTATCGGTTAACTGAGTTTTATCACTTATTATCGTCGTCCTTTTACGTTTACTTGGCGTTTCTTTGTATTGCTTTTCATATTGTGGCGTTTCAGTTATACGTAATACTTCTAATTCTATGCTATCTGGATGCCGTTTACTTGCAAAAGGCATTTCCCCAATAATTTCATCTAATCAGTACTATTTGGTAGGTTTTAGCGTAAAGAAAAAATTTCATTTCACTGAAAACGACCAGTTTATGGTAAAACTTGCCACATAAGTTTAGGCGGGGTTAAGATTTTTTTTTTTTTGGAATATTTATATTATTAAGTATAAAGATTAACCAGCTTCCTTGTACGAATCAGTTTAGCCATGTCCAACCGTCCAAAGGAGTTTGGTTGTGTGTTTTTGAAATTTTAAATTTCTACAAGTTGTTATTTTAATTGTTCAAAATTACTTGAAAGCCACGCCCACAATCGGCTAAAGTTCAATTATCCTAAATTAAGCTATAAAGTTAAAATTTGGTCTACCTTTGTTATTACAACTAGTTCAACCAAGAAAGGGGCGGTAGATGGGTGGGGCGCCCACAATATGATTTTATAAATTTTTCTTCATTAATTTTATTTCCAATCCCAATTTTTATAACTGAATACATACAAGCACTTGTTCGTTACATAGAGATGATTAATTACATCATTCTTTATGGGGCTAACAAACCATGAGAAATGGGCACACATCGCATATTATCTTCATCTCCAACAAATATGTTCGTCATTTGTTATGCACACTTTTATTGATATAAAAACACATTGAAGGCGTTTATAATTAATTTTTTGTCCTTAATCACTTATTGGTTGATAACATATGTATGTGTGTTTAATTACTTCTCTACATATAATGTCCGTTATTTTCATTATATAAACTTTTTTACATATTTTTTTCATTTCTTTCATTTACTTTCTTTTTAACGCAATCAATTTTCAATTGAAAAGTTCATTGAGTTAAAGGAAAATGGGGGGAAGACAACAACAAAAAAGCTGAAGTATTGGTCAAAAGTGAATAACCGCAGCGTGTACTTTGAACTCATACATTTTATAACAAACTTTCGGCGGCAGTTCAACAAACACACAAATATTGGCTGGCAGTCAGTAACGCTCAATAAAGTTTATATGTTAGAAAAACATAATTTTGGAATTTGTATAAAAATGTTTACATATTCGTAAGGATTTGTGTGGGTTAAGATAAACATAACATGAAAAATTCAATCACAAACAAGATACGGGATTAAAAAAACCATCACACTGATATAAATATGTGCCAATAATGTATGTATGTAACCTGTACACTGCAGAACGATTATAATTATTAATCCCTACTGAGATTAGTTGGACTCGAGAAAAATAATATTCATCAATATTTTTACTAAGAAGAAAAATCTACGATTATGTTCTTTTGTGCAGTTATTAATGTTTTTCTATTGTTGTCATCTGTCAACTTTGAATAAAGTTTAAAGGAAAACATTTGTAACGTATGAGTAACTTTTTTTTTTTTTTTTTTTGATATATTACTTATACGCAGTATGTACATAAGAAATGGAAAATTAAATATTTTTATACTCTCCGCATAAGATGGGGGTATACTAAGTTTGTCATTACATTTGCAAAAAATGTCTGAAGGAAAATATATATATTCTTGATCAGCACACAACATATGTCTGTATGTACGTCTGTCTGTCTGTTACGGGGCATTTTAATGATCGTAAATTTTTTTAGATATTTAACTAAACAAACATTTCTAGTTTCTTTACCCGAAATACTATTTAAAATGGGTAAAATTAGTCAAGAGTCATGCCCACAATCGACAAAACTCTAATGATCGGCTACAAAAATTGAGCTATTAAGTTGAAATTCGGAATGCATATTAACAATTAACTTAATCATCGTTGTGCCAAAACTGACACCACAACAATTTACAAAAAATCATATTCAAGGGATACGTATTGCAAACACAATTCGAGGTCGTAATCATGTACCTGTCACACCCAATATATATATATATAAGCAGGTGTAGAAAGTATTCTTGTTATACATAATATGTTTATTATTCCCTTTGTAACTGATAAAATTTCAATCAATTTAAAAAAATTCCTGTCAATCAAAACATGTTTGCGTAGTATTGGAAGGATCTAGATGATACATGTTGAATATTTTATAACATTTTTCATTTCTGAATGAAGAGATTTCTATTTAAAATAAGGCAAAGTAGATATATAGCCACGCCCATAATTGATAAAAATATATATATCAAGTAAAATAAAAAATGGTTCTATGAAAATTTTGATTTTTTGTAAATACCTATAATTAGTCTAACGATTGATATGACAAAAAATGGGCGTGATCCGATAATACATACAAGACTACATTTTTACAAAAAAAAAACAACCTTATTTTCTTAATAAAAATATATAACATATGTATGTGCGCATAAATAAAGGAATCTGCCACGCCCATAATTTGTATATAGATGTGTATGACATTTAAGATTTTTCCCCTAAAACAAATTTAACTTAAATTATTACTTCGTTAACACTTGTTGTTTACATATGATACATACACAAATGACTGACTTGTGTTATATTTCTGTGTTATACATATTAATACTTATAGGTATATAGAATTCATATGAATTTTTATATATAGATGATTTCATTTTCCACTGCCAACACTTATCTACATATATACAAAATAGTACATACGATAAATGTTAAAAGAAAGACATTAATAGTTAAATAAAGAACAACCCTAACAGAAACAGAACAGTTTCTAGAACATTGTTTGATAATTACCGCATAGTATGTTAAACGGATATGTCTAGTATGAAACGTGCTCGCTAATAAATGATTTTTATTACAACCCAGTTCAGTTAAACGTCATTCAAACTATCTAGCGTTTCGTTTACATAAATGCTTGTGTTTATGTAAACATATGTAGACTGCTGAGCATATCTTTTATACAAGTTTTGTTTACCCTTAAACTATAGTTTATAATTTACTTAAGATTGACAATTTGAAATTCTTTGGAAAGAAAAAAAAAAAAAAACACCC
This sequence comes from Crataerina pallida, assembly GCA_949710015.1. Classification (NCBI taxonomy): domain Eukaryota; kingdom Metazoa; phylum Arthropoda; class Insecta; order Diptera; family Hippoboscidae; genus Crataerina; species Crataerina pallida. The sequence continues at coordinate 24,717,182 of OX453291.1, forward strand.
ACACAGAGTTATCATTTTACTAATGTTGCTACTTCATCAAAACTAATAATTTACAGTTTATTTTATTAGATTGTATGGTTTTTAATTGCAGAAATTGCAACGATTGTGTTTTTATTATTGCAATATGGTCAAATTAATATCTACAAAAAAAAAAAACATTTGTAAATAACGTATTTTCATAGTAAATGTGGAAAAATGTTCGTGTGCTTTAATAAAAAAGTAATTAATCTGGTAAACGATCGGTTTTATGTAATAACAATAATTCCCTACAAATTGTTTACATTACTTTACATTTATTTATATAAATTAATTATCCGTATAAACATATTAAGCATATATAATATATGTATATGTTTTTTGTAATTCAAAGAAACAAACATTTCAGATTACTTGAAAGCAGGACGTACGGACAAAAAGTGCTTTTCTTCTCATATTCTTTTTGTAAATCATTTTCTTAACGAATCATTAGGCAAAGATGACAATTATGACCTTTAAAGGTTATATAATCTTCAACATAATTGAACATAAATTTTCTAAATGAAAACATTTACATTGAAACCAATATAAACACATAAGCAAAGCAACAATATTGTTCGGATACCTTGTCTAGAATATAACATTTTCACGTGTTACATTGAATAAACACGTGTATCAATCTAAAATGAAAATAGAAAGTTGTTATGGTTGCGTGCTTTAATAGCTCTTTATGCTTAATCATCTTCTATTCTACCTGAATGCCAATAAAAATTTAATAACAACATATAATACAATGCTCCCTAAACAGCATATAGCACGTAGTGATGTATAGATCAGTAGTACTTAACTAAAAATGAAAGACAAGTTGAACCTTTTAAAAGAGTTTTGTTCTAATTCATTTTCACTCACTATTCTATACGGAGCATAGCACCTTTTTTCAGTCGGGGTCAATCTTTTTATACCCTCCACATAAGATGGAGGTATACTAAGTTTATTATTCCGTTAACAACACCCAGAAAGAGGCGTCAGAGACCCTACAAAGTATATATATTCTTCGTCAGCATCACAAACTGAGTTGATCTAAACATGTATGTCCGTACGTCCATCTGTTGTTGGCATTCTCATGGGCGTAAATTTTGAGATGTTGCGACGAAATTTTGTACAAATTTTTTTTTTTTAGCTTTTGCACGCAGATCGCTATTAGAAGTGGACACAGTCGGTCAAAAACCACGCCCAACAATCAACAAAAATATATTCACAAAAATTTAAATATGAACGTGAAATTTGGTATGCACATATTTATAATTACCTAATCTATCAATGTGCCAAAAGTGGGCGTGAACTGATAACAGATAACATAAACATTATGGATTTACAAAAAACTATACAAAATTTCTGATGGTAACAACAGACAGAAACACAGATGCCCAACCGACCATGTAGATCAATTCAGATTTTGTTGCTGATTAAGAAAATTTGCTTCGTTAATTATTAAGCTGGATTCAAATAGCTGACGTTCATGTGTCTTTTACTCAAGAAAAGTGGAAACATATGAGAAATTTTTATCAATTGTAAAAATTGCTTTTCAAGTGATTTTTAAGCAAATCATTAAAACTACAAACTCGAAAATGTAATGCTAATAAAAAAAAATGTATAAATAATGTAAATGCAGCAGCTGGCATCTTCCATTCTCTTCCCGGTACGTACGTATACAGGTAATGTAGCAGCTGGCAGTATTATTATTGTTTATATTGAAACATTTTTACACATGTAACAGAAGTCTTTAATTGTTTTACTTGCTACGTAACTATGTATGTGTGTATATAAACGTGAAGCAACCACTCTATTCTATTTTTCAATTCCCTACAGATTTCTACTTAATAATGACCCAAATTTAATAGAATCAATTGCTTCAAATGAAATTATTATTGTACAATAAAAAAAAAAAAAAAAAGAAAACCGATGAGTCAGTCATACATAAATACAAAATATAAGCAAATAAAATGAAATGAAATGTATTATGTATGTATGTGCATGTCATTAGGATTGTTTAGGATTGAATAAGATTGATTGTTCTTTTGTTCCACGTTTTTTTTCGCTCTCTCTTTCTAACCTAAATTAATCACAATCACATGTTTTCAATATATAGCCGAAGCAAAGTTACACATATTCCTCCCACATACAATCGAATAAAATACATAAAAGAAATGATATTTTTGGCTTATGCCAAATCTGGGATACCCCTTGCTTATATAAAATGAATAAAAATAAACATATTTATTGTTATTCTATTCATCAATGTAACAAAAATGGGCATGGTCAGATAATCAATAAGATAAACCATGTATAGCGTACAGCTTAACTGAGCTGATACTAATAGAAAGCATAATCACATACCTACCATGCCCACTGTTTGTAAAATAATATTTGCTATTAGATCCTTTATCAAACTTAAAGGAAGTTTTTATCTTAAAGTTATTTTCTATCCAACTGAATAGCACTGTACTGTATAAATACCAAATTTTAATTTCATAGCTCAACTGTTGTGCTGGTTTTATATGAACAGACGGACGGATCGATTCAAATTTTAATGCTAATCAAAAACGTTTGTACTTTTGTAAAGTGTTTGACTCATTTTGAGTATTGCACGCATAATGGCTTAAAAAATGTAGTACAACCCCTTATACAGATCTTATGTGAAAAGTATAAAAAATGCATGCATGACTACCATAAAGAATCCCCATATATATACCACATGTACATGTATTTTATATGTAATTAACATTGAACGCTCTGTTGCCTTCACTTTATACGTGTCGTATATATATGTTTGAATAATGTAACGCATAAAACTAACATAAAAGTTCAAGTACAATAATCAACGGCACACTTCTCTAAGGCAATAAAGAAAAAACCAATAAATTTTATATTAAAATATATTTTTTTGAACTTCTTTTTCAACATGAAATAATTTTTATTTATTTTTTTATAAGGCTCTTGTGCTATTAAATATATTGTATGTATGTATATATGTATATATATATAATAATCATATTTGGTCGATTTCCTCTTATTACTTATAGAAAAGAACGTCGTTTAATAAACTGAGTATCACGTAAAGAGGATTAAATTGGTGGTCACATAATTTCTAATGTTGGCTTGTATATATTTTTAGCATTGCCTTGTATAACATACACACACATGATTACGTATTGTGTGCAATATATTTCATTTCAAAGTTCTTTTTTTTTTTTTTTTTTTGAACAAAACAAGTTTTTTTTCATTCATTCCTTAAACACAATATATTTTGTTTATCCATCTTTTAACTTTATACGATATTTTCTCGTTTTATTTGTTTTCTTTTATGAATTATTAACACTTTTTTTGGGGGAATATTTCATTATTTTGCAATATGTTTAGACAGGGCTTTGGTAAATGCGAGCAACATATAAAAACGTTTTTAAGCGATCAACGACGAATACTCGACTGAAGTGAATGAAACGGTAAAAATTTCACTCAATATTATGTTTGATAGTTACTAGTGGCAACTACATTACAACAATAATAATAAAAGCAACAATAACAATGATTTCAATATGTTGTGTGAAAAACGACTACACAGCATGCTATCAAACTATCAATTAATTAAACAAAACTAACTAAACAGAAAAAATAGCTAACTTAACTAAAGTAATGAATAATTTTATGCAGCTATGAAGCTGATTTAAATTATGTATTTATGTATTTAGGGAATTTTTTGATTAATGTCCATACGTCCAATTTTCTTTATTCCTTAAATTAATCAAAAATAAATAATAGATGATAAAAAATTTGTTATTTTTTTAAAACATAAAATTCAAACAAGTATATTTTATTAAAATAATAGGTTTAAATAAAAAAAAAAAATCTATACACAGTTGTACCCATGATGCTTATATTAGGGGCACCTTCCTTAGCAATTATTCTAAGATTCAAGTAATCTGTTAAGAATTTTAAACATAAAATTTTACACAAAGGTTTCAATTTCTTATTTTCTATTATAAAATTTTAAGACATATCGTTTGATTCATGCAAAAATTGTATTAAATAGTCATAAAATTAAGAAGGACGTATAGACAAAATTAAACATTAAACAAAAATCAATTTGGAAATTTGGAAACCAAAGATATAATTAGTGTCCATTATCAAAATGTTAGGCGTGACATTGCAAAGAAAATATTTTACTAGTTTTTATTTTAATCTTAATCAGAAGGAACCTGCATTAAAATTTCCCAGGACAATTATTATAATTTCGAACATCACATTAGCATTATATTTGTATATATATATATATATAAACATATATGTATATATAAATATTTATAAAAACACTTTTTAATTTAATAAACCTTTCGCAACGTAGATAATGAGAGCAACAGAGTACACATGCAATATAAAAATTTCACATATAGCTGGGGCGCATGAGTGTGTTTATGTTAATTACGTTTAAAAAAATATGAGTAGGAAAGGGAATTAAAAGAAAACCTGTGTTAACAATAGATAATGCAAGAAGGAAGAATATAACGGAATATTTTTTCATATTTTAAATGACTGAGGTCATGAAATATTTTCTACCAAAAGCATCACAAAATTGTATTCTATGTGAATCATGTAAATTTTTCTCTTTTTTTGTTAAGTAAAACATGCAAAATATTATATATGTGGGTAGATCAGTATGTGTGCTAGTTAGATATTATTTAGTTAATGTTATTGCAACACCCCAACGAATACAATGTGTTATCAAACTAATTATATTTTAGGTTTACAAACACATTGCACTTGACTGAGGACCGAATGAATGACAGAAAATTTTACTCATTGACACTGAACAAGGCCAAACACCGTGCAATTTAGCTGTTTCATGTTTTCTCGTTTCTCGTTTTTTCTTTTTTTACGTTTGTATGTAAAGAATTTTTTTTTGCTTTGTTTGCCTGTAACTAATTTTCTTTTCTTGCTCATATTTATTGTTTACTCATTTTATTATATGTTTCTTGTTATTAATGATTGTGGAGTGTGGTGAGCAGTAAGGGTTGTTTGGATTTTGCGTAAAGAATTTTCATATTCTCCACCTTAGAGAGATATAAAGAGTATATAAAATTTGTTGTCATATTCCGAGTTGTCTTTATATGTGTTTAACCGTGTGTCTGTCAGTTGATGAGAAAACGTATGATCGCATATTATAAATTATTGAGCTAAAATTTCTATTTTTTTTACGCAGGTGGCTGGATTAAGGAAAATCGACTTGATGCCACGCCCACGATATATCTATTTGCAACAAAATCAAATTTAAATGTTGTTCACATATTTATAATTACAGAAAACCTTCATCAATGTGTTAAAAATGGGCGTGGTCGTATAACAGACACGCCCACATTTCACAAAATAAATCATTTTTGACTAGAGTTTGACAAGTGAGTTGATATATAGCCGCATAGCAGACACGCCCACAATTTTCAAAAAAAGAAAACCTTTTTGTACAGAATCCAATGTGATAGTTGATACGTATTAAATGGACGTTATGAAGCAACTGCCATGCCCACAATTTTTCCATAGATTCCATAGGGTATCTAAAATTTGCCTTAAACCAAAGATCGCTTTTTTACTGCTTTACCAAAAGTAAAAGTCATTAGCAGCTGTTTAAAACAAGTGGCAATAAATACATACATGCACTAACATATGTATATATATACATACTACTTAAATGCTCACATGTTATTAATACCGTACATACATATAATTGCTGTTCTCAACATTGATAAACCAAAAAACTGTAAGCTTTTAACAGAAAACTTTTAAACAAAACACATGTCAAAGTTTATAGAAGAGCTTTAGTACAACATAAGAGTTGAATAATTCAACAAATTATTAAATTCACTCTCTTTTATATTATGATGATGATGATGATGAACAGATGATAATGATAACAACCACCACGTGTTTTTCATATTGTTGATATATACTCTGCTTTACACTCTCTTGTTATTACAATATATACCTAGTAAATGTATGTATTTGTGTTATATATACCCTTCAACTAAGTAAAGTAAATTCAACTAATTGGGCCTGTGATTGTTGTTTTTAAAAATTATAACACTTTAATAACAGACACCTGTTGTTTGTGACATTCACCGTTGGTGCACTTGTTAACTTGTTTCCAATATTTAATCGAATGAATATGAAATTAACAAAAAATCATGTAGGAGAATTGAGTTTGGCTTAAGCCAAATTTTAAATACCCTCCACATCTACAATAGAGGGCGTGGCTAGTATATGATTACGCCCTCTAATATTTTGTGTAATATGTAACAGTTTGTAAGTCGAGTTTTTGTTGATTGTGGACGTGTCTATTATTATACCACGCCCATTTTTGTTACATCAATGGATGGGATAACTGGAAATTCGTTTACCGAATTTCAAGTTCATAGGTCACTTTATGTGGCAGTTATATAGTTTTTGAACGATTGTGGGCATGTTTGTTATTCTACAACGCCCATTTTTGGCACATTGATAGATAACGTAATTAAAAATGCCAACAGATGGATATTCGGACACATTTGTCTAAATCAACTTAGTTTTAAATGCTAATCAAGTATTTATACTTTATAGGGTATCTGGCGACTCTCTCTGAATGTTGCAAACGTTACGACAAACTTAATCCAAGTATATAAGTATAAAAACACATCTTTAAAATATGATTTTTTTGCGGTTTTTTTTAGATTCTCTGAATAATTAAATAAGATCCGATAATTAGTTTTAATTAATATTTACATGTTATTGCAAATTATTATATATAGTATATAGAATTTCACATGACAATAATATACGTAGTGTACCATAACTAACTCATTTATAAAGGGCGAGGCGTTTATGTAATGGCTTACTTAATCGATCTATACTTAACGCCGATATTTGGAAAGAATATAAAAACACTGAACGTAATAAAACTTTCTCAGCAGTATATGAGTCAACTTTTAAGTTTTTATCTTTTATACTTTATCAGCATAACGAAACGAAATCTTATCAAAAAAAAAAAGTGAAAAAAACTACATTTGACCATTAAACCACATCTTAAATACACTTCACATCAATCTAAAAATAGTGAGATTGGCAAATACCTGATTACGCCCTTTATAGTTTATGTATTACGTACACAAGTCCGATTTTAAGACAAGTAAGATTTTTTGTGTTTTTTAAGAGCATCTGTTCTCCACTCCCTTTTTGTCCTTGCCATATCAATGGATTAGATAATTACAACCATTTTTATCAAATTTCAATTTTATAGATAGTTGATAAGTCTTATTTGGTTTATTGTGGGCATGACTTTCAACGGATTTTACTCAATTTTAAATAAGAATATGTTTGTGCGCTTCTAGCGCATTGTATAGTAACTTGATTTACATAAGATATTCAAATTGTGGGCATGGCCACACCCACCTTCAGTTATACCGATCGATTCAGAATCAAAATCTGAATCGATTTAACCATGTCCGTCTATACGTCCATGTAAATTTGTACGCAAGTTACAGGTCGCATTTTTTGAGATATATCAATGAAATTTGATACAAAAACACATATTGGCCTAAAGGGGAACCCTATTGAAGATGGACCGGATTGAACCATATTTAGAACCCTTCCCCATAGGAGCTCCTATTATTTTTTGAGATATTTTTATGAAATTCGAAATGAGATCTGGACTACATGTCTGTATAAAAGCTGAATATCTCAGTTAATGCGTCCAGAAGCTTTATAAACAAACCAAGCGGATAATAATCATTATATTGAATGAGCTTGAAGTTTCCTTCGTGTAGTTGCAAACGTCATAACAAACCAACTATACCCCCTAATAAAATGTGGTGAGTATAAAAAGAGGGCACTCGCAAACAATACACAGATGATGATTAGAAATAAAATATATTAAATGGCTGACTCACTGGAACAGATATGATTAAATGACACAAATTTCAGGAATAATATGTAAACTGTAAGTACATACGTATATATGTACTTAAGAATTTTTCTATAATTTGAGTAGTAATGACATAAAATGTACTTTAAAGTGTAAATACGTTAATCCCTACTTGCCTGGCTTCAAATCATATTACTTGGGTTTATTCGTATTTATTTATTTATTTACAAAAGCAAAGATAAACTTTTTAAATGTAACAAAAAAATAAACATTTAATTTAAACAAAAACACCCGGCACATGTACACAAGTATGTATGTGTGTAATTACTAATAACAGTTTATGAGTCCAACTGCTTAATCACTGTGAGTCACATGCATTTCATTTGATTACAATACAAAAAAAGTCACGTTTTATGTAGCGCAAATGCTTTTATTTATAAATGTTCGAATATATATTAAAGAAAACAAAAACAAAAAAAAAAAACAAAAACTGAAACTGAAATGCGTGAAATGAACTGCTCTGCTCTACTCAATCCTGCTTAACATGTTATAGTCAATACGTTAAGTATGCCATTCATATTCATATTCATGTTGTTACGTGTTTAGGATTCAAAATCTATAACGCACGTAGAGCTTAAATTGTATACTTATGCGTACATGATAAAAAATGCACAGTTTGTACTTTTCAATTTTAAAAGTTTGACCAAAAAACCTTGACACGATTTTGATTTCTTTGTTATTTTTTTTTGTTTTTGTTCTTGTAAGCGGTTAAAAAACGGGCGGTAATGCAATATCGAGCCCAGGACAAAAGTAAAGTAAGATTGCAAAATATGTGTTAAACTTAATAAAAGGGTTTTCATTACTAAACCAGAGTTACTGCGAGAGAGGACTTCAAAGTTACAATCAATCAAATAAAATTAATATAGATACTTAATATTTTGTAAAAAATATGATACCTTTAGAACCTCGAGAACGTCTTCTTTCTAGCGATATATAATATTTTAATATAAATTTTATAGTTTAATTTTGGCAATTTTTTTTTTTTGAAATTCTCATAAAGAAAAACACATTTCTTAATTTGAAATCCAGTTTTCTCAAAAAACATACGATTATGGTCTAAAGGATTGATACTATTTATGAAATAATCAAGTTCTCCCCTTTCATTTGATATATAATATGCATTAAAAAAAGGTAAAAGTTATATATTTTTTTACAAATATTTAATTAACACATAGACTTTATTTGATTGAATTTGAGTTTCTATCGTCAAAAAATGTCTTTTAACAAAACTTTAGGGAAATTAATATATTTAATTTATTTATTATATACACATATATATATATATATATATATAGGACCTGTAGCATGGTCATAATGAAATTGATTCTGAAAGGGATGCTGTGTTTATAAAACGTTTTTTTATCTTTAGTCTAAAGTCTTTAGACGTTTAAAAGACTCATCAGATCGCGAATTATGTTTCGTTTTATCTGTGCGACAATATGATTGGGTATATAATATAAAAAGAATATATACGATTACAAATCATATATAAAATATGAATAATTTTGTAATAAAGTAATTATATACTTAATAAATATTATTTTTATATCCTCCACATAAGATGGGAGGTATACTAAGTTTGTCATTCCGTCATTCAGCATCAAAAACTAAATCAATTTTGGCAGTTTTAGTTTAGTTTTTACACGTAGATCGCTATTTAAAATGAGAAAAATTGGTCAAGAGCCACGCCTACAATATTTATATATCTGCCACATATATAGAGCTATTAATTTGAAATTTAGTATCCATCTCTGTGCCAAAAATGAGCGTAGTCAGACGCACAATCGATAAAAATCTTTACATCTGCTACAAAAATTGACCTACGAACCTGAAGTTCGTTATGCATATACATAATTATCCCATCCATCATGCTAAAAATGGGCCTGATCTGATAACAGATAACGCCCACAATCAACAAAAAACTATACTCCACGTAAAACTCAACTGTCAAGCTTATATGTAATACATGCACTAATAATCGTAATCATGTACCTGCCATTCCCACTGTTATAAATGTGAAGGGTATTAAAGATTTGGCCTAAGCCAAACTTAGTTATCTTAGTTGTTTTATTTGCATTATCAAACCTTACCTTTGTATGCCAATGGTTGAGTTTTTGTTCCCATTATGTTTAAAAATATCTTCATAAAAAATTATTCTTCAAGTATTTTAACGCGTATATATTTTAAGGCAGTTATAAAAACACGTTATTCAGATAATAATAAAAAAAAAAAAAAAAACACCATTAGTTATATATTAAGAGCACTTTTTGTTTTTTAAACAGATTCCTTAATTTTATTTAAACGCTTACACGTAAACTTAGCATTTTGTTTATATATTTAGAGTTTAATTTATTGTAAATTTTTATTTAATTTTTTTTTTTTCAATTTTTATTATGTAAAAAGTTTTCTTGGTTAATTATGCTTGAGTTGTTTCCGGGCGGTCTCGGTTTAAGCGGTGGCGGTGACTTTCTATTATAACATATTGAAGTAAACATTTGAGCCCAACCGTGTTGACTCGATTGAAACATACACTCCATGTGTTAAAAACTATTTAAGAAACACTTGATGCTGTAAAACGATATAGAAAGTAAAAAAAAAACATAAAAATTAGTTTAAAATTAAACAATATTTAATTGATTTGGTTAAGAAATATTTCATTTTATTCCATTTTGTTTATTTTTCTGTAATTGTGGAATCATTTTATGTACCCATAAATTATAATTAGTGTAAACAATTATACATTTTACATAAAAACCACTTTTAAGTACTATGTACTTAAACTATATTGTGGGTACTCGGTTTATTAGAATGTAATATTCATAAAAAAAAAATCATTTTAAAAATATTTAGTCACGATTTCTTAAATACCTTGTATATTTATTACACTATTCCTTACACAAAATGTAAGCAAATAAGTAAAATATTTAAAAACGTTTAAAATAAATGAAAGCGTTAAAATTACGCAATGTTAGGTTTTCTACCATTCATTTCCATTCGAAATAACTGAAATATAATTGAACTTTGGCAATTGGAAAGAACTCAAATGTAAATGAACTTTATCGGTGTGCAAGGGAAAAGGACTCATTTGAAATTGAGTGTGAAAATAAAATTGAAAATCATTCAAATTAACTCTAATTGGAAATAAAAATGAATGAAGGACATGATAACTCCTTACTATAACCAACTTGTAAAATAAAAGTGGAAGACGTCACCGTCCGCGATTCAGAAGTGTTGACCTTGTCGATATTTACGTATTAGCGCCACCCCGCCAGCAGAAAATGAAATGTTTTATTTTATGATTTGTCGCAACAATTTTAGAAATTATAACAAAATTTGTAGGTGGGTTGGGGTTAATACGTAAATACCACCTCGTCTTACAGAAGACTACAGAAATGAAACAATTTATTACAATATGAAGAAAACTGGCAGAAGATAAACGCGATGACAGCATATATTTTGACGGAGCTAAGGAGATAAGTGATTGCTTGCTAATGTAAACCATCACCCTGAAGTAATACTTAACGGCAATTCCGCGGAGGGATGGTGGTCGCTGGGGGGCGTGTGCCTTAGTACGGAGGCATATATAAGGGTGAAATCAGGTCCAGCCTTGTGTCCGGTGTCACAATACCATGTTGTATACCTCAAATGACAATTGAATTATATGAGTCTTTATATAGGATCTCCAAGACTTCCTCTATGCAATGGACAAGCAAACTAAGGTAGAGGATATAAAAATGTGTAAGTGAATAACAAGTAATCAAGGTAATGTATGTCAACTCATTTACGTAACAAGGTAGTATAAACCATAAACCATATTAAACATTATCAGTAAAGAGCAATTTTTTCATACAAATTGAATTCCAATTTTTATCTTTATATTGAATTCCTATATATGTTATAATTAACTATAAATGGAATTCATTCATTTAACTGAACTGTGCTCTATTTTACAATTTATATTGTTCACATAACAAATAGTTTTGCCTTAACCTGTACAGGTCAAACTCGTTGTTATATAAGTACAACAATAGTATTTAATTAATCAATTAACATAATAATTATTATAAAATAAATTAAAAAGTAAAAAAATCAAATTTCGTTATGAAAATATTACAATTTTTTACCGGAGCAATGGTTACAATTCTATTAATTTAAATATTATTGAAACTTTTTTGTGATAAAATATATGTATATATATATATATATGTATGAATGTGTTAATAAGAATAGATAAGAAAAAGTTGAAAGTTATGACTTCAGCATATAACATTTACTTAAGTAAAGACCGTTTCAAACGTTTGCTTTTGTCCATCCGTCCATCTCTATATTCCATGTAATCAAGCTATAGATCACAGCTTTTTGTTATATATTGATTAGAAGGGATATATTTTTTTGTCAAGAAAGCTGTGACCTGATCGATCTAATTTCAATATTTTCAAAAATTTAGGCACAGCTTTGATGTATGGCCACTTGAAATATTTATTATAAATATCTTAACAACGAGACCTGAAGAGACCAACATTTTATACATTTTTTAAGTTATATTTCTTCATAAAAATTGAAAGTTGAAAAATTTTTGGAAAATTTTAACTTAACTTAAACCAATTTTCTTAATTAACACATACTCTATATACATATGTATAGAGAGCCACCCAGCTCAACAATTGGAAAAAGTCCTTGTGATAGAAATCAGCTGTCTGAGTTAAATGAGTGGTCAGTGAACGAGAGTGGGTGTTTGTTTCTGGACGATTAGATGACGTGGCGGATGGCATGTCATTTAATCAATGTACAAAAACAAAACAAAATTCAATATAAAGCAAAACTATTATTCATGAAATTGACCGAGAACTTCAAACAGGTAAAATATATAACATTGATTGCCGTACTAACTTACTATTCATGTGTTAAAATTTCATTCGGTCTCTCTATACATTTACATGTTAATGGGTCCTTGTCCATATATACATACAAATTATTATTGCGTATGTATGTAAATTTTATAGTAAGAGAGGTAATGCTGGCATTAGTTTTAGATATTAGAGTGAAAAAACAAGTAATAGAACCAAGTGCAGCTTGGGCCAAATCTTAAATACCCTTTGCAGCTAGATTTAAGATGTAGGCGTACACGAATATCTGATTATGTCTTTTAATAGCGTATCACTATACCCCTTGGTTTCAGTACAAAATGGGTTTTTTTCTTTTTTTTTTGTAAACTGTACACGTTTCTGATTTTTAGGACATAGATGGATGAGGTTTTCATATATATATATATATATATATATATATATTTCTTTTCATAGCTTAGTAGTTGTGGCAAATAGAACGATTTGTATCGATTGTGGGCATGGTTTTTGACCAAAATTCACCATCACAAGTTTCTCATGAAAAAGTTTTACGAAATATTAAGTTTAAGTTTTAAAAAAATATTTCTTTAATGATATAAAACTTTGTTCACAATATTTAGTTAAATTATCGATAATGATTGTTTTAAATTGAAAAATCAAAGTCCTCCCTTGTAGAAATAAGACTTTTTGCGCCCACATTGTTTATGTTTATAAGGAGATTACGTTACGGTAAAATAAAAACTTGGACAAAATCAGCTGTTTCACCAGCTGCATTCCTATTCATAATCAACTTAGGACAGATGGACATATTAAATATAATTGGATTCATACAAAACGTTATGCGAATAAAGAATAGAGCTTTTCGCTTGCCTTTAGACTTCTTTTCAAATGTTACCAACATTTGAAGTGAGAATATTGTCTCCACCTTACATGTAGTGGGTAAAAAAAAATGAAAGTATTTATTAGAGAAAATGCTTTAAATGACATAGTAATGAAATATAAAATTTTAATGACTTGTATTTTTATTTTTTTTTTTTATTACTACGGCCTCAACTGTGATTTTGAAAGTGATTAAAATTAATATTTGCAAATAATATTTCATGTAAAATTAAGCTAAATCAACTTTAAATAAAATGTATTTATATAATTAATATTATACATATATAAACACTAGTACGTATGTTTTTAAATCATTTATAAATGCACGCATTTACAGATGTTTTTGCGAAGGAAACCTTAACGTTTTCTTTTTTTTTTTTTTAAATTTGTCCACATGTTCTTCAAGGTTAATTCTCAAGTTTCACTATGAAATTATATGTATTTTACTAACAACCATTTGTTAATACATGATATTCTATTTAAACCTGAGAATATTGACTATAGGCTCAGTTAGTTGTTAATGCATATTTAATGGGGGATTGCTTTTAAAGTAAACAATTTAAAAGCCAATCATTTACCCATAAAAACTAATAATAAATGATATGTATGAGACATCACTAATACAAATCGATTAGATTCAAAAATTATACATTTTTCTTCCTAAATATAAAAAAAAAATTCATCATTGACCTTTAGATGAATTTCTGAAATGATTCGATTACTTGTTGATATATTTTGATTTCAGTGTGTTATTGTTGTTGTTGTTGTCATTGTTTATTATTAAAAATTTCATTGATTGTAAGATGTAAAAATTTACAAACCAATTAACACAAGAAATCGATTGAAAAAATGTCGTCTAGTTAGTCATTATATTATTATGCCCTTCACATAAGATGGGGGGGGAGGGATACTAAGTTTGTTATTCCGTTTGCAGAGATGCAAAAGGAGGCGCCAAAGTATATATATATATTCTTGATCAGCATCGAAAACTTTGCCAAAATGTCCGTGTGTCCGCGTGGCATTCTCACAGGCGTAAATTTAGAGATATTGAGCTGAAATTTTGTAAATTTAGTTTTTGCACAAAGATCGCTCTATAAAATGGGCAAAATTGATCAAGAGCCACACCCACAATTGACAAGAATCTATATATATATGCCACAAATATAGAGCTATTAAGTTGGAATTTGGTATCCATCGTTGTCGGATAACAGACCCGCTCACAACCGATAAAAATCTTTATATCTTTTACAAAAATTGACCTATGCACCTGAAATTGGGTATGCTTATCTATAGTTATCCCATCCAATAATGTGCTAAAAATGGACGTGGTCGAATAACAGATAACTTAAATAAATAAAACGTCACAGGAATATATGAAAATGACCTCGAACTTCAATCAAGAAAAATGCAATGTTTTTTATGAAAATGCAGAAACTTCACAGAGAAAATATGCAGAGAATGATAATGAGTAAGTAAGTTAAAGCGAGAAAACGTAAAGCAGGATCTTCGATGAAGCAGTCGACCTTCTAACTTTGTTTGTTTCGCAATTCATATCCAAAAGTTAGCTTCAGAGATTCTGCAAATTATATATCAACATTAAAATCCGAGTCGATCTAGATATTTCTGCTTTTATGTCTGTCTGTTTTAATACACTAATAGTATACATGTTTGTAACTACCAATCAGCGAAGTAGTTCAATCACCATCTCATCCCTCATCCCAGCAAAATTCGATTTGGAACAACAAACAATTGAAGCTAGAGGTTATAGGATATTAAAGAGTTCGACTTGACTGAGTATTTGCTTTTGTTGATGCTAATATTTCGTTTTGAATAATACTGACTGTTTGTTTTTCCATTAAGTTTACATAAACAATATGAGTGAAATTTTACACCAGACTCAGGTAGTTGGCTGTGGATGGGCTTGGTTGTTATATACTACGGTTTTTTTTTTTTTTTTTTTGCTTAAAATATTATTCATTCTTATGCAAATTATGCACTTTTTCAAAAGGAAATTTTGCATATTTTGCTTGTAAAAAATGGATAAAAGTTTCCTTACTTAGGCTTTTTATCATATCGTACATAAATCTTGACCTTGAATTAATTCTTACTGACAACAACAATTATAATAGTACATGTTAATGATTTCATTTTAAGGAAATTATCAGGCTAATACTCTCCGCCTAGTTCTAGTTTCCAATTTATTTTATAATTGTGTTTGATAACATTGTGCGGATGTATATGAAGTGAACCTTATTTATGTAACATATAAACTATAGAGAAAGTAATTAGGTGTCTGCCAGACCCCCTATTTAAGATTAAGCTTATATTATATACTCGTACAGTTTACCACAACATAACTTCTGCTAAACTAAAACTAAATTTGCCTTATGCCAAACCTTAAATACCCTCCACATCTACAATAGTGGGCGTGGCATATATACTACTTACGCTCTATAATAGTGTGTGTTTTACGCATCAGCTTGCAAGTCAAGTTTTAGGTGTAGTACGGTTCTTTAAAAGAGGTCTGGGCGTGTTCAATCATGCCCTTTTTTGGCACATCGATGGATGAGATAACTACACACAGATTTATATACTAAATTTTAAGTTCATAGGTAAATTTTTTGTGGTAATTATACAGATTTGGATTGTCGCTTATGATCGTACTCAATTTCAACTTAATAGCTCTATATTTATGGCAGACATATAGATTCTTGTCTATCGCGGGCGTGCCTCTTAACCAATTTTATTCATTTTAAATAGCGATCTGTGAGCAAAAACGAAAAGTGCTCAATATCTTAAAGTTTACGACAATCAAACCCACGGACATACGGACATACCTGTCTAGATCGACCGAGTTTTTAATGTTGACAAACAAATTATACCCTCCAGCTTATGTGGATGGTATAAAAAAAGAAAACTTATCCGCATCACACATAAATCAGCTGGTAGCTATAGTAAACATTAAAACAGGTTTACGGTATAACTCACTCACCTTTAGCAAAACGTACTTTAAACTCTCTATTCAAAAATTTTTCAACAAGAAATTGTTTATTGTGTAAATATACGAACGATTATTACAATATTATAAAGCGCACACACACGCACGCACATACAAATTTTTATTATTTATTGTATATTTGTAGGCATTTGTGCAACTATTCTGTGATTTACCTTGTAATAGATTCATGAATGGGTTGTGAATTAGTGGGCGCGCATCTATAGAGTAAACGGCATCACACAGATATTGTTGTTGCACAACATTATACCCAATAACAAACATTTTGTTACAACAATGAAAATCTTGGTGTTGTTGTATGTTTTTTTATTAATAATTACAGTTCTCGCGGCATTATTAACCATTAAACTTTAATAAACAATAGTTAAATAGATTACAAGTTGGACAAGTTTAAACTTGGTTAAATGCAGCCACTTGAAAACAATTACAACAATTACATCTTCATAAATTCATTAATTGTTGTTTGTTTCGAAGAATCCATCAAATCAAATCAAATTATTCACACAACACTTCCCACTAAAAAAAACAACACAATTCACATTTAAAGCTTGGGTATGAACACGAATGCAATTCGCCCGTTATTTAGGTGTGTTTGTTTATAATTATGCGGGGAGTTTTAGAAGCCACACTGATGAGAGAAGTTATAATTATTTGGCATGCATGACTCTCTTCTTTTTCTGTTCCCTCCTCAATTACCTGTTCGGGGAATTTATGCTGCTTTTTTTTTTAGCCAAGAATTATATATTTTTCTTCTTAATTTTACTGCCTTCACACTTTTTTCGTTATTTATATTAAAACTAAAACTTTTTCATTTATTTATCTAAGATCACTCCTTAGCTGAATTTTTCTTTAATGCCACTCAATGTACGCATTTGCTCTCACCACTTGCATTTTAGCGTCAACACAACCAAACACTTTGAAACTACGGCGGCAACTGATTTAATGGTTAGTGGGTTAGTAATGACAGTATGACAGGCTGGACTACTCATATATTCAAACATGACCGTACAGAGAAGCATTCAACCAAATATTATACATACTCGTATATCATACATGTCGAAAATGGTTAATATCTCACCTCAATTGAACTACTTGTCTATGTGGCTGTGTATAGTAAGTTATGTGGTATCAGTATAGGTGTATTTATATATGAATATAGAATCAACAAGATAAAGTTATTTTGTAAACATGACGTTGCATCAGAGCCAGAGACTCTGAATACATGTAAAATTCAAACACACGGACACACATCATATACATGCATTTAGAGGTCTCTGCGACACATACAAAACAAACGCATATTAATCGTTATGGAGAGTTTTGGGCAGTGGTTTTTCAAGCACATGCTATTGTTGTTGTTTTTCAGTGCTTACGGCCGGCGTGCGTAAAAAAACAAAAACACAAAACACTCAATTCTTCACTGATTATGAATATTCTTACGGACGCAAAACTCCTTACTCATACACTTACGAATCCTGCAACATTGCAATTAAGTAATTGAAAAATGTAAGTTTTATCTACTTTTTCAATGCAACTTTGCCATGTGCGCTATCGGAAAAAAAAACATATTAAATCCCTTCTAGCATTTGTGGGTCTACGCATATAACCCGCTTAGAACTCATGCACCACCACACTAAATATAATACAATGGACAGATAAATCATTCCTCCCCATTATTTATATATAAGTCCTTAAACGTGTAAAATTG
Source organism: Crataerina pallida (assembly GCA_949710015.1). Classification (NCBI taxonomy): domain Eukaryota; kingdom Metazoa; phylum Arthropoda; class Insecta; order Diptera; family Hippoboscidae; genus Crataerina; species Crataerina pallida. The sequence goes on from OX453291.1 coordinate 24,735,610, forward strand.
GAAAAATATGAAGCACACTTGCTTCTTCTCAGAAATATATGTACCAACAATTTGGCAAACAGAGGGATCTGCGATTGGTCAATTAGTACGAATATGTTTTATACATGCAGTCGTATAGATCCTAAGCGATCGACTAGAAGAATATTTTATAGTGTAGTGCAAAGTGATCGATTTATAATCGGTATATTGCTGGTTTAGTCCGTGTCGGGGTTTTTTTGGTGTTCTGTCGAGTTGATTTTTATCAATTTTTTTTTTATTGCAATATTGGATAGAAAAGTGCTTTAAAAATGTATAAATTTCTTTAAAAAATACATAAAACCAGTAAACACAAGTCAGTGTAACAAGTAAAATCTTACGATCTTTTTCGTTTTGTTACGATATTTATGCATACGGTATGTGCCTCGTATTTGTCTTGAGATTCTGCCGGCAAAATTTAAGAGAGCACAGTGTCGCTCAGTCAGAGACGTCTCTGGTTTAGAACAGACACTGGAATATTGATAATTGCTAGAAATAAAAATTTTTATATATAAACAAAATAATTTTTAATTAAGACTTAAAAAAAAATAAAATAAATAGACTTAAAATAAAAATAAAAATACATAACGATTAAATGTTAAAGCAAGTAAAGAAAATTAAATGAAATATCTAGAACATTTATATACACAGGGGGCGTGGCAGGTTTATAATTAAGCTCCTTAATGGTAGACATAGTAATGCATACTCGCATAAAACACGCAAGTTCATATTTGCCAAATCGAAAGATATCCTATTTATACCCCTTATATATACTTCTTAAATCAATATTTGTGACTGCGAGATTCTTGGCGAATGTGGGCGTGACTTGTACAAATTTAAATAACGACCTCAGCCGAGTAAATAGAAATCTTTGAACGACAGTGGGCGTTACATGTATCCGTCTGTAGATACATGATCAGACTTGTCTTGATGGACACTTAATTATGATGTCTATCAAGTAACACAACATTAAGTAATTCTTAAAATATTTATTTACCTAATAAAGGGTCTAATTCGGTAAATTTTAATATAAGGTCTTTACTAGCTTTTTATATACTCGTATATATAAATAATACATACTTTATATATCAAATTATTTGGAATATATAATATATAAATAAACTAAGATGTATATATAAAATAAAATGAAGACAATACTCGTACTTATTATACAAAAAAAAAAAAAAAAATGGAAAATTAACAGACTTGTATATAACATAAAACATGTCTATAAATAGTCTTCGACATTATCATTACGGCGCTTATCAATTCTTTTGCAACGACAGCAAACTTCTGACAAGGACTTCCAGCATTTACGATGAAAGCACGAACCGCAACGATTGCAACGTACAATATTCATGTTCCACGGAAAGATGATCACATGTGATTGACAAAATTCACAATAAAAACCTCGGGCCGTACAAAGCTTTAACAAAAGGAAATAAAAATTTTAAAAAATTAATCCATTAACTAAAACAATCATCTTATCATACCACACAGTTATAAATGTGAGATTCACATTTCTCGATTAATCGATCAATATATTGCCGTAAACATTTACTTTCGGCATCTGTAAAATCCGCTATTGACCAATTGTCAAAATCGCTGGTGATGTGATCGGGTATTGTTGTGAAGTAGCTCTGCTCCTCTATCGCAAAACGGCAGCTATTTATAAAGTCTTTAATAAATTTCAATTGGATTCTTTTATGACGTGCCACACGTAAATTTTTGACTTTTATATACAAAGCAGGATTCAAGTCGGGCACGTAGAACAGCGGGTATGTGTAAATGTGTTCCAATAAACGATAAGCAAATACGCTGACAGGATAGCATTTGAAATCCCATCTGTTAAAATATCACAGCATTTATAAATAATATTTAAATGGGGTTCGATTCGGGCACACAACTTACGCTTGCAATATTTTCGCGGGTATTGCAGTAACATGATTCCGATGACAGCCAGTGCAGTGATACTTTCCCAAGTATGTACAGTAACGAAAACTATTCAAATTTTGCAAGGGCACCCGCATACCGCAGCCAGCACAACGATAATTTTGCTTGTGTAGCAATTGTTTGCGGCTATTATTGAGAAAGAGAAATATATGTAATAATAATAAAAATTGAATCAAGACAAGGCTTGGCCATATATAATATATACTTGGGTAAGTTGTGATCTGTAAATATTATCTGGGGCCTGGGCGGAGCCCAATATTGGGTGCCTCGGTATATTGAATGCGTGGCAAGGTCACTTGAATTTGAAGAATTGCATGCATTGGGCAGGGGCAGCAATTTCTGCGGTGCGTCTTCTTCGGAAACCAACCATTTCAGTTCGGAGACTTTTGGTAAATGTTGTTCCTTGAATTTTGAGATGAGCGATAAACCGACGATTTCAGCTGATGGTGAATCTGTGTACACTTCACCCAATTCAGCATAAGGTGTATGTTCTGCCTCCAACAATTCGGAACAATACTTAGACGTGCAGTGTTTTTTGGGATGTGCATTAATACTGTTTTCTGCCAAATAATCCGTACCGAGAGGAGTGGCTAAAATCACACGATTATAATTATTTGTTTACTCATATTTATGTACAAAATTTATTACCTTCTGTTACTTGTTTAGTTGCCGCCATCAAATTATTCCATTTGATGTGTTCCATGGCCGATATGATGGCCTCTGATATACGAAAATGAGCATTCTCTCGTTCCAATTGTGTATTGTTGTGCAGTAAATGTGAGTTTTGTAAAAACGTGGTTAAGCTTTGGGGGGTTTTCGATTCCATTTGCCTGGCGGTTGTATTGAAGTTAGCTTTGGTCTTAACAAAGGTACGTGAAGGCACTGAATAGTCCAAGCAACTGATGCCATTTTCAAACAGATTTTCAACATTTTGCTGACGAAACTTTTTTCCACACACAGGCAGAAAACTATCGAAAACACTCGATCCATGAGACATGCTGCCCAATGACTGACTGGGCAATGAGTTGACGGACGATGCACTTATCGATTGTTGCTGTAATCGTTCTAAATTAGACTCCGTGTAATCAGTGTGTTCCATATCGAGTGCATTGCCAGCTGATGTGCCAAAAATGGACGACAAAAAACTGTTCATGGGACTGACACTTTTGTTGAGCCGCCGCTGAGCTACATGGGATGTACTAACTGTTGGTATAGCACAGGAGGGTGTTGCTGCAGTTCTTGGAGGTGGTGTTTGCTGTTGCTGTTGTTGTTGTTGTCGCTGCCATGTGTGATCCGTCCATATTTTAATATCATCCGTATTAATTAAATGAATGTTTGATGCAGAGGTGGTAGAACTAGACGAAGACACTGAAGCAATTTGAGAACCTAGAGCAGAAGAATCGGAAGAATTTAACGTTATGTTCGAACCGAAATTTTTACGGCTTTGATTTGAGGTAGAAGGCAGTAAATCTGCATTTGTGGCGGGAGTCACGATTATGTTTACATTGGGATGTTTTTCACATTTTGCAATATCTCGTATTTTGTGTATTGTAGCGTTGTAACAAATTTCACCGAATGTTTTGCAGCGCGGTCGTTGAGGTGCATCCATCATATTGCCATTATTTGTTGGACTTTCTAAGTTATTCATACTTTTATCCAACAAAGTTGATAAACTTTTTGTTTTTCGTATAACCGTAAAGTGAGAAGAGCGTCTTCTTTCTCTTTCTCTTTCTCTTGATCTCTTCGGCAAGACGCGCACTTCTTTGGAGAGGTTGATATTTAAAGGTGAAACAAAAATATTTGGTTGTGAGTTGAATCGTTTGTTTTGTAAATTAAAGTTATTCACTTGCAGGAGATTTTCCACTTGAGTTAAGAGGCCTTGTTGTCGCTGTTCCCACGCTGAGAGGCACATCAGAAATGCAGTAACAAATACTTCTTGTCGCAGAAAAGCCTCTGCGTTATAATAAACCGTTAATAAATCTTTATCCGATAGCAAAAGTTGTAAACAAGCACACAGGCAACGATCTCGAAGATTTACTTCAATCCAAGATTTCAAATATGATACATAAGAATTTTGTGTACTGAGTTCCTCCAGAGATGTGTAAGACAAAAGAGCAGTTGTTTTTGTATAATGCTGCATATTTACGCTAATACGTAACCACTCAAAATCACCGATTAGTTTTTGCAATATTCTACTGGACTGTGGCTCGTGTAAACCTACTATTGCATTTATCTTAGCGTCACTGCTGGTTGATTGTCGGCATTTCTAAAAGCATATAAAATAAATTGTTTGCCTACATACACATACATACATGTAAAATATCCAACGCGCATATTTTGCAGGTCAGTAACATTCACTAGACTATGTAGATTACATGCTTCATTGTCTCGTGAAAGCTTTGTGATTAGTAAAAGTGTTACATGGAAAGTGCGCTTGCTTGCTATCTACTTATTTATATATGACGTCTTTGCATAATTCATCATATAAGTAGCACTTGCACATTCACTAACACATTCGCTCAAGCATGAATAAGACAAATTCCTTACAATGTAACACAACCAACAACAACCAATTAAATGAGTAATAAAAACAATTTTCACCTCTACTGTGGATATTGCTTTATGTAATGTTTGATGAACGTTTTTTCTGTCAAGGACTGGTAACAAACCATGCTGCAATATTTCCAATGCTGAAATTTGTATTTCATCAATAATTATTTCATTCGATCCATCTAAAAACCACAATTCTACAGCTTTCTTAAAATTCCCAACAAGCTCGCGATATTTTATTTCACAATTTTGTAGCGGGAGATGCATTTCTTGTGCACTCATTGACATTATTCACTTTGTAAACAAATTAATGTTTTCTTTTATAAATCATAAGCATATTTCTTCTTAAAAAAAAAAAACCTTTCGATTGTAGCCACTTTACAAAGTAAACGCAAAACAAGCAAATTTTAATAAAGGGTGATTCAGAAATACTTAAAATAACACTGATTCTTATTAAATAATATTATATAAATATTCCGCCAAGATGGCGCAAAAATTTGCGAGTTCTTTATATTCTCAAGATGGCTTTAGAGTTTTGTCCTTATTTAAGCATTTTTTGAATACCCTTCCCATTACATAGCAATTCCCAATTTGGCTAGGGTAAAAATTCGTTGTTACCTTATGATGTTATCATAGCGCACCAAATAATGAAATTATTGATTATGAGACTCGAAATAAAAATAACTAAAATGAAAGAATTTTTTTTTTTGTATAATATATAGCTAGAAAACAATACTTAGTTTTAAATAATGCAATACAATAAAACAATTTGTAGAAAATATAAATCACTAAACTAAAGCAAAACCGCCTTGGAGGAAAATGTCAAAAAAAAAAAAAATGTGCTATAACTAAACTTCATTATTGTTTAGATACAAAGTATTTCTTACAAATAGGAAAAGCCTTTTTTTAATATAGAAAAGCAGTAATTTAAGTAATTTTGTTCGACTACAAAAAAAAAAATGACAATGCAAGGCAAAATATTACGCATCGAATCGAAATATATCAAAGTTGAAGAGTGCATTTAAGTAAAAACCAACAAAGTTGCAAATGTGCGTTATATTATCGCACGTAAACGGTTGGGAGGAACTTGAATTTTGTGAGAATAAGCAAAATAACGACAGGTAACGTATATAAACGTGTGACTGGGGACTTGCGTTTTGTACGAACTTAATTATATTCACATCGTGCCAACAGAAAAATAACGAAGGTCTTTAGTCTACCATCGACTTTGTCTTTTTGTACATTTTGTGAAGTGCAGACGTGTGATATAGATTTTTGCTTATCGTTTGATTACCAAATAAAATTGCTTCTATCTACAACATAATTTGTAAAGTACAAAGAGACCAATTAAATTGATAAAAAAAATATATAATATAAATAATTTTTCAATTTCACGCCTTCACGTATCGATGTGCTGATGGAAAAAATTTTTATTCTACGCTAGTGAAATTATCGTATAACGTGCACAAGGTAGAGAATTTTTCTAAGTTCAAAGTTATTGGGGACTTTGAAAAAATTTCATATAACTACAGCCTACCTATAGCTACTGGTCTGTTGCTTCTGCTGTGGACACTTTGTGAAAATACCAATGCTTGTACAGATTTTGCTGAGTCTCAGTTAAGTAAGGCCGAGAAATAATTTTATAAAGTGGCGATTTTATTATATATATATATATATATATATATAAAACTGAACTGAACATTAATATCTAAGGAAAATTAAGGTTAGGTGTTGGTAAGAATTTTTTTTGTACATACAATCGTTTTAACGTCGAGCAGTTTCCTTATTCAAATAAAATGAGTGTGGATGCAGCGGGTGAATGTGTAAGTAGAGAAAAATATATATATTTTCATTTATTCAAGTGTGTGTTACAATATATAACTTCCTTGATTTCTTTTTGTCTGTTTTGTTAAATATGATCAACAATTAAGCGGTACTGCATGTGACAAAATGTTTCGTGAAAATGGCGACAAATCGTAACAACTTTTTCAAAACGTCTTTGGTATTACTTTACTTACAATATATTTTCTTGCACGTATCTCTTGTTAACTGACCAACCACCCCATCGATTTCATACTTTCATCATCATCGTAAATGTATTTTATAAGGATCCCAAATAATATATTGAGGTTATGACATATATCATCCAAAGCATCCAAAATACATAAAATTGAACTTGTTTTTCGTCCATGTGGCGTTCGCTCCGTTTTTGTAAAAGTATATATGTAACACAACAGTTGTAATGATAAACAAGTCCATGAGGTGAGCTTGCTTATCTGAACATATCAAGAAAACAATTCTTATGTTATTCACCCTATCACCCAGAGTATGTCATTAAATGTTTACGTTTTATTAAAAATGCATAAAAACTTGTACATGTTTTAGCAGTCGTCAGGTCAAAGTGTAAGTCAAGAAGTGCACGTGAATGGTCTGAGTAACGGCCACCAAAGCAATACTGCTGAGAGCAGCGGCAGCAAACATAAATCATCCAGCAAGGATAAACATCGCGATAAGGATCGTGAACACAAGAGTAGTTCCAATAGCCATAAAAGTAGCAGTCGGTAATTACGGACAAATATGAAATGGAATGCAAAAAATATTTATTTTTCTATATTGAAATTTTTTTTCGCAGCGATAAAGATAAACATCACAGCAGTTCCTCTTCCTCGAGCAATAAAGATAAACGCCATGATAAATATCGCGAGGACAAACATGGCAGCAGTTCTCACAGCAGTCACCATCGTGATAAAGATAAGGAACGTAGTGATAAAGATAAGCAAAAATCCTCTTCTTCATCGGGCCATCATCATAAAACCTCTTCTAGAGATAAAGAGCATTCCTCCTCCAAAGACAGGGAACGCCATTCGTCGTCTAGCAAGGACAGATCAACGTCATCGCATTCGCATAGCAAAGATCGTGATAAGGATCGCCATCATCGCAACTCCTCGTCATCATCTAAGCATAAACATTCCAGTAGCTCCAAATCGTTGTCATCTCACGAAAAATCCAGTCGTCAAGATGGTGAATTTATAAAACCAGAGCCTGTAGAACAATCCACCGAATTACACAGTCAACATAACGGTTTCAACTTCGCCGATGTAATGACATCGGACTTTAAAGCAGAACTCAAGTCCCAAATGAAACCAAATGAAGAAATTGATTTTAATAATGGTTACAACGACAATTATGACTTAAAACCTGTCTTTAAGGCTGAGGAGCAAAATTTTGATGTTTCGCAAGCTAGCTCTTGCGATTATTCGATGTCGCAATTTAAAGATGATGAACCCGAATTTGTAACGAAAGAAGAGGTCAGTTTCAAGGAGTGCGGCATTTTCAAAGATGATTACGAAGAGGGCGGCGACGAGGAGGAGGAGGAAGTAAACGAAATTGAAAAAGAAGACGAAGATATGACTTTAGTTGTGCGCAAATCAATAATTAATCACTTTCAAGAAGATACGGACAATGAAAACGACGAAGAAGATATTCCTTTAGCTAAACGTAAACTTAAGACTGAACGCAACAATGATGGCGATGAAGATGAAGATGAAGATGAGGATGTGCCGCTTTTGGCTCGTAAAAAGGTTAAGAAAGAATCGAAAGAAAAGAAAAAGAAGCGTGTCAAGGAAGAACGGGATGATGACGATTATTTGCGGGAAAAGCCGAAAAAGAAATCGAAAAAAGTACGATATATTTCGCACCAAGTTAGGTATTAATAGACAATAAAATAAATGTATGTATTTTTCGGCAGACGGATTTGCACGTAAAAGTTGAGGATGCGTCCCCCACCAAACGTGTCAAAAAAGAAAAGAAAGAAGAGGAAGAAGAGGTTTGGAGATGGTAAGTAAAAGCCTGAATTCTCTCAAATAATATCAAAGTTGGTTTTGAAATATTAATATGTATGTGTACGTGAAGTAGTGTGTGTCGATTTATATAAACAGCGATTCGTTAAGTAATACACAAGTTGGCAACTCTGTCGAACATATTGCTGCCTACAGCTGTTTTTCATACTTTTTTTTTTTTGTAGAGGTTGTGTTGAATTTTTCTTGCATAATGTTGAGAATTAGTATTTTTCGTGGCCCACGGTTATGGCTAAAGCTCTTGTATTTAATTCAACAATTAAATACATTTCTAAAAGTGTTTCCGTTTTGTGCATAACCTCAATTATCTCATTGAAAATTGTACAAAAATCTCGGAGCTTTTGCGCTGAAGCTGCTAACGAATATGTAGAGAAATCGACAAAGACAGTAGCAAACAAAATTAAAATTAAATTTGATCCCATTTTTAGGTGGGAAGAGGAGAAGCGTGAAGATGGTGTAAAGTGGACTAGATTGGAACATAAGGGGCCCGTTTTCGCTCCACTTTATATACGTTTACCCAAAAATGTGCGTTTCTTCTACGATGGCAAGCCAATGGATTTATCATCAGATACAGAAGAAGCGGCAACGTTTTACGCCAAAATGTTAAATCACGACTATTGCACAAAACAAGTATTTAATGATAATTTTTTTAAAGATTTCCGCAAAAGTATGACGTCCAAGGAGCGCGAGATTATTAGAGATTTTAAAAAGTGTAACTTTGAGGAAATGCATCAGTATTTTCTAGCAGAGTCTGAAAAACGCAAGAATTCCACCAAGGAAGAGAAGCAGGCCAAAAAGCAAGAAAATGAGGATTTAATCAAAGAATTTGGATTTTGTATTATTGACGGTCACAAAGAGAAAATCGGTAACTTCCGTTTAGAGCCGCCCGGTCTGTTTCGAGGTCGCGGTGAACACCCCAAAATGGGTATGATCAAACGGCGCATACAAGCCGAAGATGTATCCATAAATTGTGGAAAGGATTCCAAGATACCAGCACCTCCGTCAGGGCACCGCTGGAAGGAAGTCATTCACAATAATACTGTAACATGGTTGGCCTCTTGGGTGGAAAATGTTCAAGGACAAGTCAAGTATATCATGTTGAATCCCTCTTCCAAACTCAAAGGTGAAAAAGATCACGTCAAGTATGAAACGGCTCGTCGCTTGGACAAGTGCATTGATAAAATACGGGCAACGTATCGTGATGAGTGGAAGTCCAAAGAAATGCGCGTACGTCAGAGGGCTGTAGCTTTGTATTTCATCGATAAACTGGCGTTGAGAGCGGGCAATGAAAAGGATGAAGATCAGGCAGACACTGTAGGTTGTTGTTCATTGAGGGTGGAGCATATATCTTTGCACAAGGAGCTCAATGGAAAGGACAATGTTGTTGTGTTTGATTTTCTGGGTAAAGACTCCATACGGTACTACAATGAGGTTCAGGTGGAGAAAAGAGTCTTCAAAAACCTTGAACTCTTCATGGAGAACAAAAAGAAAGGTGACGATCTATTCGATCGTCTAAACACACAGGTGTTGAATGAACACTTGAAGGAGCTAATGGAAGGTACAATATAATTACAAAATAAATTATTGTGTGCTCTCGTTAATGTGCAAAATTAAAACCATTTTTCAGGTCTCACTGCCAAAGTGTTTCGTACATATAACGCTTCAATTACTTTACAAAATCAATTGGACTTATTAACCCAAGACGACATGTCCATACCCGAGAAATTGCTAGCATACAATCGAGCCAATCGGGCTGTAGCCATACTTTGTAACCATCAACGTTCGGTTCCCAAGAGCCATGAAAAATCAATGGAAAACCTTAAAGATAAAATTCGGCAAAAACGTGAACTACTTGACGATTGCGAAGCTGAATATCATGTAAGTAAACATAAAAGAGTCAATTTAATCAAATAATTCCAACTTGTTTCTTGTTCCATTTCAAGGATCTTAAAAGGGCAGCTAAACGGGGCTCCGTTAAAGAGAAGGTCATGGCTGATAAGAAGGCTAAACAGCTTGAACGCCTCAAAGAGCAATTAAAGAAATTGGAACTTCAAGAGACTGATAGAGACGAAAATAAAACCATTGCCTTGGGCACTTCCAAGTTGAATTACTTGGATCCACGAATTTCAGTAGCATGGTAAGTGGAATGAAACAGCGCAAATAATTTTTAAAAAATCTATAATCTGCTGATTTTTTCAGGTGCAAAAAGCATGGTGTACCCATTGAGAAGATTTTTAATAAAACACAAAGAAATAAGTTTATGTGGGCCATACACATGGCCGATGAAAATTATCGTTTCTAAATTTGTCTGGAAACAACGATAGCAGGAACAACAAATTTTCTTAGTATGTAAAAAGCACATGTTGTATATCAAATGGGTATTAGGCGAAAAGAAAAGAAATACCCACCTATGTGCGTCGATATAGCATGACTTCAATCGTTCAAAATATGTAAATTCAGTCCAATAATGAATGTTGTAGATGCATACAATGTTGGCTTACCTTGACATATTTTGATTTAGTACTTATGACCTAGAATAATTATGGACGCACTCATATATAAAATACACATTTTTAGGAGAGTTTGGTACACTCATAGTGAGCGTACGTATATGATTATGTATTATTTGTAATTTGTGCGATTTGCAGCTATTGCAAAATATTCAAGTTTAGTTGATTCTTTTTAAAACGTTCCTTTTTTCGCAATACTAAAAAAAAAAACCTAAGGAACTATTCCTATAAAAAGCGAATTGTATAACACCGAATCACCATATTCTTTACAATTTGCACCAAACCTAGAGAAATGTTTTTAATTGAAAATTTGTGATTCCGATACATTTTATTTATCATGTACTACAACCTAGGAATGTTTTACAATTGCCTTCATCATCTACTTAATGTTAATTTCACTATTAAATATACTTTGTGCAATTTACACTACTTTCAAAATACAGAACAAACGTACAATTAATTATTCTCATTATTTTTAAAAAAAGATTATAATTTTCAATCTACTTTTACTTTGAACAAATCAATATTTGGTTTGAAGTTTGTAATAGAAAAATAATATTTTACAAAAATACCGATAATGCTAATCAATTATTATTATTATTAAACATAAATCACTTTTGAAATTATCATCATATAGTGTATTGTAGTCTTATAAGTTATGCTCTCGACAATGGTATGGGAGACGATCAAATAAAATATATAAAAATCAAGCAAATAATAAAAATCTGAAATTGATAATTGAAGACACATTTTAGAAAATATACTTACTAACTGAAATACATTAAAAGTAAATAAAAATCAGTATAAATATATAAATAATGAAGAAATTTGTGACAAAAAAACGTCTGCAGTGTTTGTCACATGATATCTTTATGCTACTCTTGTATGTGAAGATAACACAAAAGTGTTGCTTTTATTATGTGATTTATTTAACAAAAAGAGTTGCCAGTGTATTTTATTTCATATGGCAGAAAGTTTCTTCTCAAAATATAAATAATAACATTAAAATCTTCTTCATAGTTAAAATAATTTAAATAAAATAAACAGTTTAATAATTTAAATAAATTTAACAGTTTTAATTTTTTCCATCATTATTTATGATTTCTTGTTAAAATTAGTGGATTATTAGAACGATGATGTATGTCTCCGTCTTTTACATAAATGTTAGGAAATGCAACAAGTATTTTTATAGAGTTGCCGAATTCATTATACTCCATCACATTTATCTATATTATCCGTATATGGAGCATAATATTCTTGTTTATTTTACGTGCAAATCTTTAGTTGTAAAATGTCTCTTAAAATGTGAGGTTGATTTTCGGAAAAGTGTTCATAAATTGAAATATTGCTGCCAATCATTACTTGCAAATAGTGTGTAATTAAAAAAAAATTACCAAAGAAATGAAAAGTCATATATGTGTAACATTTTAATTAAAAAAACCATTATTATCTTTAAAAGCAGTGCCTAACATTTTTTATGCTCGTTAACTAATATAATGCGAGTAAGTGTGCTTTTTTATAGAATTTAATTTAAAACATTATCTGCACATAAAGTTGTAGTATTTATTGGTCGCGATGTGGTAAATTATAGTTTTCATAAAATTTGTTTCCAACATAACATCTCTGCCCGTTTCTTTCTTCTTTTAATTCTCTACAGTAATAAAGTTTTCTTAATTATTAACGAAATTAAATGATACAACATTGCAGTACGTGTTACATTGTTTATAAATTATGTTGCATGTAATTAGAAACTTTCGAATTTCTCGTTTTTACTATTATTGCTGCTTTAACAAGCAGCACAACGTATTGGAAAACAGAATAAATAATTTCACATGTACGTGCTTTCACATACATTATTAATGTATCGCATAAACATATAAACAGAACGCAGTGTATGTGAAACTAGACATTTATTCATATGATATCTGTGTGTATAGGTGCATTTCATAGATTATCTCTAAAGATACCTATTTATCAATGTTTGTATCGAGCGTTCCCGCGCCATACGCTTTACTAACATGTTTACCTGTTACATACTCTTGAACGCAAATAGTACTTTTAACCTAATTATTAATACGAATGAATTCCTAAATGCACATTCGCACACACATACACACATACACATATATATGTATATATATTCCACATCACGCATATATGTTACGTTTGCATGCGTACAATTGTTGGTTACAACTCTTCCTGATATTGGTAAAGTTTTTAATCTTTTTCTTTGCCATGCATATGTATGCGTGTGGAAGCATGTATTTATATGGCATATAGATGTATACAGATGTTAATATTAACATTTCGACATCCAGTAGAGTAGCCATTAAAAAATATGACTAAAAATTCCAGTTTTTTTTTTGTTGCACACTCACTAATGGTGGGAACTCAATTGCAAACGGAATGCTGCTAAAGTCATTGATTTTAATCAGTAATATGCGAATTCTTCGTTACATACGATATTAATGAACGTAAAGACTTTACAGTGTTCGAATTATCGAGAATATATACGCGTATGTATATACTTATTAAGGTCTCCCAAACTGCTTTCAGACTTCTTTTTATTGAATATATTTTTATATGAAGATAACGCGAATCTTGAATACCCTTCTTGGTGTAGAGTTGCCCCTTTTCTTTGCCGTTCTATGTACCAAAGTTAAAACATATTCTGCACTAATAAAAAAAAATTCAATCGTGGACAAATTCATTATCCGACTTTTTTCATGTTTTTTTTTTTTTTTCGTCTTTGACCCTTTTTGCTTCACTTTTATACCTGTAGGAGATTTTTATCATAGGCATGGTAATTGTTCGAGAAAAATAAATCAGAAACTAAAGGTATTCAGCTCAATATTTTTGTGGGGACCGTGAGTGTTTCAATAACAGAAAGACACATAAAGACATGGACGGACATGACTAGATCGATTCAGACATTATAATGCAAATGTTTAGTTTAGACCAAAATTTGGCCCAAAGTAACCCTAGCTTTATCATTTATTTCATTTCTTCTTCTTCTTCTTCTTCTTTCGTTACTGCAATTTTATATATTCACTAAAATCAATTTAATCAAAAATGGAAACTAATTGCACAATTTGATTGGTCACACACAACCATAGTAAAATGCATTTTTTTCTTTATAATCAGAATAGTAGCGGTAAATATGATGGTACATGCATACGCGAATGCAAACAATTATGTTATTTTAATGAATTGATTGAAGCGCTTACAATAAACCCCACACATGACATGACGCATGACATGAATCTATTAAAAAAAAATACTTTTATCTCCAAACGCGAACACCTGCAAATTTCTCTTACATTAAACAATTATTAAACTTAACGCATATACTTGAATACAATATGTTTTCAGTTTATTGAGCAGCTGAGCAAAATTTATGTTAAGGGCTTACAGCTAAACATTAAGTACTCAACATGATCCATAATAATAATAAATATAACTGTAATAAAATATATAACAAAACTCATTACTTATTTGTTTACTCATGAATCTCTAACTCCCTCTCTATTGTCGTATACAATAACAGTAACAATAACAATAATAACAACAACAATCATAAACATAATCAAATCCACCTTGTGTTTGTTGGATGAGGGGGGGGGTTAAACTTAGTGTAGAGAAGCAACAGACAAGCCCTGTTGCTGCTTGTTTTATGTTATTGAACTTTACTATTTCGATACGAGTAGCAATTTAAAACAAAACAAAACAAAACAAAAAAGTAAAATAATAACAACCTGCACTATAGATATGCATTCATTCATATAAACAAAAACATGACACATACATACATATATATGAATATATTTATTTTATGTATATATTTAAATACAAAAAATTCATATATTGTTACAAATGTTTATATTTTACATCAACTGTGGCAAAGGGTAAATATTAAGTTTATGCGTATGTTTGTAATTTTTATAAGACTAAACATAAATCCAACTTTTATTAACGCGTTCGATTCAAAATTCACTTTTTGAATCGATGTAATCATGTCCTTTTGTCCATTTGTCTGTTGCGTGTTTATATTGGCATCGGTCTAGAAACAAATCATTGGTTTATACGATTTGTTAAGGAATTTAGAAATGAGACAAAGTAAAAAGTTCAATAAAGCATCAATTCATTGTAGTATTAATAATTAAAAGCGGAATACTAGCCCGGAGATGTAAGACAACTCAAACTGGTCAACTCTTATTAGGGACGCTAGTCCCACCAGGGACAATATCTGGTACCGCGTCGTACTTGAACCTCAAGGACTACGATTTCTACCAGTATATTGAGGTTGGTCCTCTTGTAGGAGTTGTGATAATACATCTCCTGCATACTAGCCAAAGCTCGAGTTGCCGCATATTAAGACCATATCGGTAGGTACTCACATACATTCTGTTGTGGGTCCATGTATTATTATTTTATGAATATTGTGTAAGCCCCTGCTTTCAGTTCAGGAGTTGTAGGCTTTTAAAGTAGCTCAAGCCTTTCCTGGGCTCAAAACTCTAGATTTTCTCTAATGTTATCACATATTTTCTGAATGTGTGATGTCTGCTTCTACTGGAAGCGTGACAGTTGCAGATTATGTGCTCAGACGTCTTAAGAGCCGCGTTACATGTTATGTATGTGTGGGTTCATGTAAATTTGTGCAAAAAGTTTTAGTCACAATTTTTAAAATATTTCGATGATATTTAGTATAATGATGTATCTTGACCCCAACAAAATGCTTTGCTGAAAATGATTTAAATCAGACCATTTTTAGGACACTTCTCCATATAAAACTTATTTTAAATAAGTCTTTAAATGACAAAAATTCGCTATTCTTACAATATTTGGACACTATGTGGTGAAGATTAATTAGTTGGCATAATATTTGACTGCGTATTAGAGCCCCATGCCTTGCCTAATAGTAACGAAAATATGACTGTAACAAATTTCAATCCAATCAGACCATATGTAGGGTCCCTTTCCATTTCCATCTTATATATCATAAAGTGAATTTTATGGCAATGCCTCGAGTTTACTCATATAACTAAAGCAATTGTTGCTTAACTTGTAGTACTAGGTAGGGTATTAAATGGTTGCACTTGACCGACCATAATATTTTCACTTGTTTTTGTTTTTTTCTTTCATATATATATAAACAATAATATTGTATGTTCCCACCATAAACACATCCACTATATAACTTATACTTTATATGTGTATAATAAAAAAAAAAAAAAAAAATTAAAAAAAAGTGCCAGTCAATTGATTTTAAAGTTAATGTAGAGATATTTAAAAGAAAAACAATGTTACTGTTGTTGTTGTTGTTGTTGTTATAGCACAATGTTAAATTATGTTGTCTGTATGATTGTATGAAGAGACGTACATAAGTAATTATATATAATAATAAAAACGACTACGTCATGAATAGTAGAAAACTTCATTTAACAAACACACACTTAACACTGTTTGTTTCTTTACTAAAAAAAGACATGAAATGTTATTTACGACCACGTGCACAATCAAATGTTGGCTAAAATCCTACATATTACTAAACAGCAATTCGTATAAAGAAACAACTTTGAAATATTGTACAAGTCTACCTCAGTACGTACGCATTTATAGACTTTCAAGCCTTTCAATGAAATGGATTGAATCTTTAGAAATATAGATAAAAAGACCTACGCTTTTATTAGTTTTTTGTAGTTGCCTCAGATGGATGAGTGTATGTATGCATGATGTCTAAATATTCAATTACGTAAGTCTACACCTTCATATGAGTTTCCGCACCTTATCATAAGAAAAAAAAAAAAACTTTTAATAATATCTATCTATCTAAACGCATTGTATATATTTTGTACATTAATCATAGAGAATATGTTTGAAAATGATTTTATATTCTCCAGTGAAAGAATGCCAGTAATAACTGGATGCACATTATACAGAGGAGTCATTCATTAAATATACAATAAATAGAACAGCAATCAAAATTTTTTCCATCTAAACAAGACCATCCGTATGACCATCTATTTCTAGAACGTTCACAGCGGTACATTTTATCATTTAACAAACACGCCCACAATCAATAACAATTGAGCTCTGAAGTTGAAATTTCATAGATGTTGATATTTATAGTAAGCTTATGCATCGAATAGTGTATGTCTTACGTATCAGCTTGCAAGTCTAGTTTTATGGTGAATATGTTTTTTTTTTGTAAATTGTGGACGTACTTGTTATACGACCATACCAATTTTTAGCACATCGATGGATAGGATAATTATAAATATGTGCATCAAATTTCAAGTTCATAGGTCAATTTTTGTAGTAGATATAAAGATTTTTGTTGATTGTGGGCGTGTCTGTTATCCGATCAAGTTCATTTTTAAGATATTGATGAAGGGAATATTTATAGATTTCAACTTATTAGGTTGATTTTTTTATGGTAGAATAAGATTTTTGTTAAGTGGGCGTGGCTCTTGACTTGAATAACTTAAAATGTACGTTTGGGCGAACGGACAGACACACGGACATAAATGTCTAAATCGATTCAGTCTTTAATGCTAATTAAGCATATATATACCATGTAGGGTCGCCCCCTTCTACGTATTGCAAACAGAATGAAAGACTTAATATTAATATGGAGGGTATAATAATTAGTAGTAATCAGGTATTTTGTCAAATATAAACTTAACAATTTCATCAAAAAGTACACTTCTCATACACCACACTAAGTAGTTGTCGGTTTTTTGCAGCAGTCACCGTTTTTAACTTTCAGTATAATTTATTTTTTTCATGTACGTGCAGATTTTCTCCATAAAAACCATTTTAGATTAACCGAGTTGCATATAATTTTCATGCTTGTTGGTATTTACTTATATACAATAAAATGTTGTTGTTTTTTTGTTTATTTTTTTTTTTCCATTAAAAAAAAAAAAAAAATAATTTGAACTCTGGTTTTTCCTCATGAACCGTCAGGTAAAAGCGGGTTATGTTAGGTAATGTATGAGCGCTTTCTCCTCTTCGATTGGTTTTAACAACAAAGGAGGAATATCCTCCTCTTATCGCAAAATATATGTAGGTGTGTATGTGTGCGTGTGAGAGAGAGACTCTTTTTAATGTCACCAGTTATCAGTTTTATAAATTTTGTATGTATTTGTAGAGATTTTCTAAAAATTTGGTTTTATTGATACTGACGCTGACAGAGTATTGTTCGTTTACACACATACATATATCATATAATTGAATGTTTACGGTTCCTGCGCCTTAGCATACAAGTGACGTGTCATGCATGCGTTTATATTGTACATGTGTGTGTGTGTGTGTGTGTGCAAGAAAATCAAAAGTTAATTAAATATTAAATTTCATTTTTGCAAAGCGACAATCAACCAACCATACAATATGTTGTACATGACAACATAAAGAAACAATAACGATGACACTTGTTGCTTTAACCTTAGTTACATAGATAACTACAAATATCTGTGCAGTGTAGTTATATGTATGCTTTACCAAATCAGGAAACAACTCAAAAATCCTGATTTCATCACTTTCTCTATTTATATGGAAAGTGCCCAAAATTATCTTGTACACGAAATAATTTCTATGTTTTAATCAAACTTAATCATATTTTTTTCATTACACAAATTCATGTGGTTCAGTATTAATAACCTTCCTACGTCACATGCGGTAGAAAGTGTTGAGTTTGTGCGGAGATTTTTAACGTTTAAAAAGCTCTCTCATATAGCAATCACATCAGAATGATTTTTTCAACCGATATAACCCCGTCCATCTAGACGAATATTCTTGTAAATGACTGCCTAAGTTACCGGAAGCATTTTCGATACATTTCAATGAAATTTAGTCCAAGTACCTTTTTGTGCCATTTCCAATTGAAAATGATGCTGATTGAATCATTTTTAGAACTCCTCCTTATATAACGTGGTGTTCATTTTTAGATGGTGAAATATCGTACTTCATAATTTTGGGAATGATGGTTGGAGATTAAATAATTAGCTTAATAATTGACTGTGCTAAATATGGAACTGATCAGCACATTTGTAGAACCTGTTTCCATATAACATCTTCTATCAAATTGATTCATTATCAATAAATTTTTCTTTAATAAAATTATTTAGAAAAAAATTCTCAAATTTTGAACCAAATGGAATTATATTTAGAACTTCTATACTCTGTCTTCCTACATAGACTATAAATTCTGATATTACTTAAAAGTTACTTGTAGTTATTCGAAAAGTTGTAAGGGGCGTAGGGCCGACCATATTTTGTTATTAAATAATTTATTATAATTTCACAATTATAATAAGATTTGTTTATTATTGTAAAATTCTATCTTGAACAAACTTTGCAATTATAGTAGCAGTAGTTTTTCCCATTTCAGTAATACCATAAATAGTGCAGAGTAAGCTGTACATGATGGCTAGTGCAATTATGCCCGATTGCAGCAGCATGCGAGGTTCTATTACAAGTTCGTCCAGTGATGCTTTGACATTGACGACACCAGCATCGTCTTGGTGTGCCATACCAATGAGTTCTCGCATTCGACATATACGATTGGTACGACCCCATACACGACGCATATTGGTAGCTCCCGGCGCAACGCCCACATTTGGATTTGCTGTACGCGGCGGCAAAGAACACGGAACGGGGTTCTTTGTATCAAATGTGGATCGTAATAGCGAAGCCCAACAAAAAGGCTTACGGGTAAGTAATCTAAAAATGTTTTGTTACTGAAACTAACGGGTAAACAGAGTTTTACTATTGACACAATTATAAAAAATACGGTTTTGGGGTGGGTATGTCACGTATTCACCAATCTATCTAGTGACCTACTTTTCTTGTTGACATACAAACAACGAACAAAATTCACTTTCTGTTCAATTGAATCCGTTGTAGATTGGAGATCAGATATTATGTGTTAATGGTTTTAATGTTGATGACGCCATTCATAAGGAATTCATTCAACTGGTGAATAAGCAAGAGCGGCTAACATTAAAAGTGCGTAGTGTGGGAATGTTGCCAGTAAAAGAGTAAGTACAACATCTGCATATGGGTATATATCCAGTATGTAAAACGTTCCTCTTCAGCGAAGACAATGGTGGTTTTTTTTGGAGTGCTGCTCACAACACTAGCGTAAGCAATACACCTTCCGAAAGTTCTTACCAAAGCACCAGAACAAGCGTCACACATGATCGTCACATGAATTTAAATGAACGTGATACGAATATCGTTTTGAATGTTGCACCAAGAACGAAACTTGGTTTGGGCATATGCAAAGGTCCCGAATGGAAACCGGGCATATTCGTCCAATTCACAAAAGAACGTAGTGTCGCTCGTGAAGCTGGCCTAAGGCCCGGAGATCAAATTCTTAGCGTTAACAGTATTGATTTTGCTGACGTTTTATTTAGTGAAGCGGTAGCGGTAATGAGAAGTACAAATAAACTGGATATGATGATACGGAAGGGTGTAGGTTGTGATCTATTCCCTACCGAATCAAGCGGTTATAACAGTTCAGCAAGTTCAGTGACTGGGGATCAAAGTCCGTGTTGGGCTGATGCCAAATCGAAACGTTTGACTTCAGTACGTGAAGAGATTACGGCTGGGGTGACAAACCAACCCAAAGACTGTTGCCATCTAACACCAACTGTAGCCAAGCAATGTGTAAATGAGAATTTCAATAGAGAGACGTATTATTCCAACTCGGATACGTCTAATAAAACCTTAAATAAAGAGATTAATAAAACTATAATAAAATTATCTGAAACGGGAGCATCGATTAATAATACTATCATGGACAGTTCACCAAACAATCATACAATCAATAAAAGCGAAGAATTATCAACGGTTTCAAAGTATAGGTCAACGGTACCCACTCCACCTCCACCACCTCCACCTAACGCATTATCTGCCCCGGTTCACGGTGAATATAAAACCAGCAACGTTCCTAATGGAATCGTATGCAACGATGCTAAATATGACAGTGTACGGGATGGTGGTAATAGTTTAAAACTTGGAGGTATAGCGGCTACAATGCAACGCTACCAAAATATACGAAATGCAAAAGTAAATGTAACCACTGTACCGACCAATCGACAAATTACACACAAAATAAATGCCAGCCCCATACACAAAATAGCTGACACGCCCTCGACCCTCTCTAATGCAATAGCAGAAGAATTTAAGAAACGCAAGGCAGTAAGTATATGTTCAACTCAATTGATTTCTTAAAAATCTTCTAATATCTATTAATCTCAGAAACAAGAAACTAATCCGGTAAACAGTGTAGAGCCCCTAAAAACCAGCATTAGAACTGGTATCAACTCACAAAATATAGAAAATGCTGCGACAATTAGTTACCGGCATAGTAATTTTATAAGTGAATTTAAAGAAGCTCACAAGCGTATGTTTAAAAATGGTCAGAAAGATTCCAGTGACACTGCTCAAGAAGAAGAAGTTAACAAGACCACTGCGGTAAGGAAGAATTATATAATTTTCTTTTTGTCCAAAAATAAATAAATGATCTATTTAAAGATTCAACAGCACGAGTTGCAAACATTACGTTGCTCCAACGCGTTTACAAATACGGAAGGGACCGATCAGCCATGTAGAAAAGAAAGAATATCAAAAACGCCTTCCACAGACATCACACCTGATTATAGATCAACACAATTTCGTCACAAAACCAGCCATAATGTACAAAAATCGCTTAATTCGACTGAATGTTCCGGTACTGAGTCTTTTACAAAACAGTTTGATCGTATGCCAGTACCAAGGCCGATAAATAATACTTTGTCAAATGAATTACAAAACACTTTGTCACGGCTTAAGTTACGTAAAACATTAAATTCTCAATTCGAACATCAACATCATTGTCCCCTACAAGAACAGAATTCTAACACAGAGGCAAAAGATAATGTAAACATTTCGAATAACATGCGCAAGCAAAACTCACAAATCTACACCAATATAAACAAAAACGATTGCTCTTCGAATAAGTTTCAAACGTCTAACGGTTCTATTGGTGTTAGTATTTTGAAGAATGGCAATCGTTCCAATACGAATTGTTATGTGAAGCCATCGGAAAAAACAATTAAATTTGGATAACATTCTGTAAAAATGTGATGGAAGATGATTAAGGTGAAAGCTGCTGAATGTAGTTGTGCAATAAAATGATAATAATTTTTGCTTAAACATTTTTACATATTTATACTATAAATAAACAATTTGTACAGTTTTTTATAAAATGGTTATTGTTAACGTATTCTCTTTATGGTATGCTTTTACTTATAAGTTGGCGGAATTACAACTTAAAGAACATCTACTATAGGTAAAATCTGGTTCGTGATGTATTAGAACTTGACACAATTCCTCTTCAGCTAATACATCAGTACTGGAAAACGGTGATGAACCGGTTATATGAAATAAATCTGGATGTAAAAGTCGTATAGTTGAGACACGTTCACGCCATGTATTCCAAAACAGCTATAAAACATAGAAATAATTGAAAGTTGAATAATTCCTTAACTGCTCTGTGTATTGATGCTTACACTTTTATACAAATGACCACCAAATTCAAAGAACATGGGTTTCTCATCTTCGCCACAGACAGTCACCCGCATTATATCTCTATTTTGCTTGCGAAAGAAATGCAATCGTACAAATTGCAATGGCAACAGGCTTACCAATTGGAATGTTTCAATTTCCGGATCTACATCACGATACGAATAGGTATTAATGGTGTCCATATCAAAATCATCACAACCGAAAATGATTTTTGAACGTGTTAGACCTTTAATTAAATATTTTATTTATGAAAGTAAAGG
The DNA here is from genome assembly GCA_949710015.1 of Crataerina pallida. Taxonomy (NCBI): domain Eukaryota; kingdom Metazoa; phylum Arthropoda; class Insecta; order Diptera; family Hippoboscidae; genus Crataerina; species Crataerina pallida. The sequence goes on from OX453291.1 coordinate 24,758,329, forward strand.
TGGTGATTATAGTTGCACCTATATGATATTGTCTTAGGCCCTGGCCATTTTCGTTGACTTGGGTAAATGGATTTTCTACAATCACTGGCTCATAAATATTTTCATATTCAGCCATCAATAGTTTTTGTATGCGAAACATACATACGCCATTTATTTATGTAATATATTGTTGAGGAACGAATAATAGAGAAATATTTTATTTCTTGTTTGTGGATGTCTATTAGAAATGTGTAAAATTCGAATAGATAGAAAGTGTATAAAATAGAGATAGAAACGAAACGATTAAAAAATTTAAACAATTTCATTTTTAGATCAAAAAGATACGACATCGTGTCGGTCGCTTTTGCAGATTTTTTCCGCCAGGTCCGATATTCTTGATTTCATAACATAATCTGCTCATTCTACATCTCTTCCTCTACTTGTACGAGACATTGTGTAAGTGATGGGAACTCTTTATTCAACATATTCGTTCTATACCCATTTTTCATTTAACGGACGTATGGACATATGCTTAAACCACAATGGCGTAGTGCTGTTTTTAGTAAGAAGTGTACAATAGCATAATAATCCGTCTGTTTATTGTGCACTGCTTACTAAAGACAGCATTGCGCCGTTATAATTTAAGCTAAATATTTAACACAGTTTTTTTTTGTCCATACGTCCGTCAATTGAAAAATGGAGCTTGGTGCCAAGAAAAAGTAATCCAATCAATCCTTAATTAATAGTACCTCATTTTTACCTTGAGAAAAGAAAGACACGCCCATGTGAAATGAGAAAATTAAATTTGAGAATAATATATCTATGGGATGATTATTATATTTTTACTTTTTTGATGTGTTGATAACATCATACCTGGGTGAATAAACATTCCACTATTTCTATATATTGTATAAAACTATATCATAAGAGTAAACTTTTGAACAACAAAAGAAAAAAAACTTGTTTACTCTTGAGGAAGACAGTTACACAATAAATTAATTTATTTTCATAAAACCAGACTTATGAACATTGAGGGCATGTGCGAGTATGCGTTCATTAGTAGAGGAGTGTTTTAAAAAGTAAGACGAATTGTACGCTTACTAAAAAAACTAACATTATTGCTTAAACCGAATTGTAAATATTGATGCAGTATTAACCACTTTTAATCATAATAATCAAGAAAAAAAAAAAAAAAAAAAAAAAACATTGCATTACAGGGAAGTTTTGAAAGTAAAAAGTCTGTAAACAACAATTCAGACAACAATCTCTCTCTCTCATTTTTTCTTTTTATTATCGTAACATTACAAGACGTTAACATGTTGTGAAAGTTATCTGTATGCAAGATAAGAGATTGATTAGTTATGTACATATGTACCACACGTACATACATACAACAATGCAAGTTTTATGATACAACATCTAACAAACATACAAGTACAAGTCACCGGACTGACCAAGTAATCTATTAATAGTCAAATTTTTACATTTTATTGGTGTGTGTGTGTACACATAAAACGTATGTAATAAAAATAGTGCAGTGAAAAAAAAAAAAAATGAGGCCAACGCTAACAAATAAAAGTGTTTTAATAGTTTTGTGGGTTTTCATAATAGTTAATGAAGCCGCACCAATACCTCATACTAACACTGGTAACGAAAATGATCAAAATGTGAAAAAAGAAACAACCTCTGAATTTAAAGTGAGAAGTTTTCAATATAAATTCAATTCAATTTTATCAAATGTTAGTGTGTTTATATATTTTTTTTAGTTTACACTTATACCAGATCCAGAAAGGACACGTGAATCTGTCAAATTGGAATCGGAAGCATTGCCTTCAAGAATATTGAGCGCCTATGATAAAGCTCAAGGAAAAGCTGTTGAAAATGCAGAGGTATGGACACTTTTTTACTAATTTATATGCAATTATGTCCATTTGAACAGGAAACATTTTTTGTTTTTATTATAAGATATTACCTCTCATAGATACAATAAGAGAAGAGGACAAATATGGTAATAATGGCGATCAATTTGATGGGATTTCCAGAAGTATTATTAACGGCTATGAAGCATTCTCGAACTTTTTAAACACCGTCATAGAGGTAAAAATTTAATTACTTTGCAAAATATACATGAATGTAAAATGAATAAAGTTATTAAAATAACTTGTATATAGTTTAAAATAATAATAAAAAGCTTTCTTCGGTTTCAGTTTAGGCCAAATAAAGCTCTTGGGCATGCCATGTGCTCTGTACATTAATAATCATTAAACTCTTTTTCACTTCTGCGATAAAATTTCTCGACCACGCCCATATCTAAAACATCAATACATCTTAATAATTATATTAATAAATAATAATTAAAATATTACTTAATAATAAATAATAATTATATATATAATTGGCAATCACTTGAATACATTATAACTTTTTTAGTAGGAATTTTTTTTTTTTTTTTTACAATAATTTTACTTCCTAGAAGTTTAGAAAAAATTTAATTATGCAGTTTTATGAAAAAATCTTTTGTATATAATAGAAAATTTTTTGTTTTTAACGAATTTTTTTACTCCCACAGTAAAAATACTAAAAAGTTACATTTTTTTGAAAGTGTTGAAATTAAAAAAATTCGCCAAAAATAGAAAATTTGTAAAATTTATAAAAAAAAAATATTCTTTATTATGTACAATAGATCCTTTTATCAAAATGTATTAATATATTGTTTATAAAATCAAAGAAAAAAAAAATAAGGGATTGCAAAAATTATACTCAAAACTTGTATAGAAAAACTTATGGTTTTTTGATAGAGTAAAAGTAAAAAATTTACGAAAAATAGAAAAATTTAAAAATTTATAAAAAAAAAAATATTTCCTTTTATATAAAATAGGTGCTTTTATTAAACTACATTATTCAAATTTTTCTAAATTCAAAGAAAGCAAAATTATTGATTTTTTTTCTATTGAATTAGAAATAATATTTACACATAATAGGTCAAATCAAGTAAAATGAATAATGTCTCTGTTTATTGTTAACGTATAATTACAGAAACCAAAGGAAATTTTCCGTTCTCTATCCAAAGGATTAACAAGTCAATTGGATATTGTTGGAGGCAAATTAGTGGGCCTCTAACTAATAATAATGAATACTTACTGTTTCCCATGTATTCAAATAAAGTTTAATGTCTTTTATTAATTAATTTTTATTCGAATAAAAAGAACAAAAACAAAAACAAACTTTTATAATTTAATCAAAATGGGGACAAAAAAGTATGATTATTTTAAACATCAGTGGTTCCAAATGTATTCTTGTAAAATGCATATATTTAGCATGAGTTTATAAAGGAATGTTTAATATTTCCAGATATGTTTGTTAATATCAATTTCTTCGTATTCCAATTATACAATACATATATACATATGCATATGGCAGTATATTATATATATATATATTGTAGGTACATACGTTTAATTTATATATATGTATATGTATAGGGATGCACATATTCGTTTATCTTGCTACAATACTCTTAAATAGTTTTTGTGTTGCGTTTATAATATACATAAATAAATATTTGTATGGGTATGGGTGTATTACATAAATATTTCTATATTTAGTTTTTGGCACATTAAATAATATAGTTTTACCGCTTAACATTGAGGTAAAATTGAAAAAAATCGAAAACGTATATATAAATATTTTAACTAAAATCGAGTTCAATCCTCCCAACTGCTCGGTCTGGTTTGTGGATCAATTGATGGGGAATACGATTTGTAAGTGTCTGGTTTATCGCGTTTATGTTTTACGGTGCAAAAAAGCAACATTGATGTAATGAGACCGAAAAGTTGTGTAAAGGCTATACCCAAGCCCACAGCACCAATAACATTTAATTGACTCTCAAACCAAGTACGTAATGAATGAGCGCAACCTTTATCCCACCACAAGCTGGGATTTTCAGATCTATTTAGTAAAGAAAAAACCTCGTATAATAATTGATGGGGAAAAAATTCAATTCACAATACCTGCTGCAATCTATTTTCGTCATGCTATCACCGGAACCTTCCGTGAGAAGATTACGATGTTCGTATATATGCTTACAACAGGATTCAGGTACCCAACGTTTACCACTCCATGATTGTATATCATACCAATCCTCATAAGAGGATACACCACAACATTCAAACTATTATTTATAAAAAATAAATAAATTTAATTTTCATCTTCAGTTTTTATATTCACATGTGATGACATACCGATATCTGTACATTGTCCCATATAGCTGCCACTGATGGTGCTATTAGTGAACCACGATCTGATACATTATAATGATTTTCAATACCGTAACGCAATTCATTGGCCAAGGTACGTCCGACACCACCACGAAATATAAATGCAATCGAACCAATCAGAAATTCACTCAAGAACAATAACACAATCAACAAGAAATACTGTGTGTGTGAGTGTGTGAAATTTGAAGAAATGAAATATCAACAGGTGTCTATTAATTTGTGCTTTCCGCAATTATTTGTAAGCACACATACCGTCGCACAAATGTCTACTTACTAGTACGAGAAGGCAGCGAGATTGTACCCAGGCACCGCAGCATCCAAGAAATGAGATTACAAAACCAATTACACCAATACATAGGAATACAGAATCGGCACTTAAAGCAAAATGCTGGGGTAACAATGTGGCGTAGCCCTCATATGATAAACGCAGCCAAACACCAACTCCCAGAAAGGCACAACTGCAAAGCTAAAACAACAACAACAACAATATGTAATACATGTTTTAATTTAAATTATTCAATAATTTCATGTTGCAAGTTGATACGTTCAACATATTCTAATGTTACTTCGAATGTAAGTAGTCTATGTCCATATATTTTTTGTTTCTCTAGACCAAAAAGAAAAATGATTAATATACAATTTATTATTATTATTTTTTTTTTTTTTTGGGACATAGACCACTTTCGTATTATAGCTTATAAACAATATATAGAATAAACGGCGTACCCATAATGTTATGTTGAGCCAACAAAATGTTCGCCGTATACATGAGTATCCTGCATTTCCCATATTTCTTGTACGTCAACTGAAAATGAAAAAGAAATTAAACTAAACTCGCTGAAGAATCCATTAATCGAGGTCTTAAGATTCTAGGATGACCTGTTTATGAGAAAAAGAATACTTTATAAAATGAGTTATTAAAATGATGTGGGCGGTGGCACGCCTTTAAAAGATATACCATTCTAAAGCTGAAGAGTCTTTCAACTCAGGGCAGTTGATTTAAACTAAATCGTTACAGCGGTTCAAAAGTTATACACTATTAAACACGAACATTGTGAACATAAGGGATAAAAAAGTATTTCATCTGATTTTGCCAAATTCTCCAACCAATAGCAACAACCACACCAAAGAGAAGGTAAATATTGTTTCGTTTGTAATAACAAAATTCGTTTTTGAACAAATTTTTTGTAAACATTTGGAAATTTCTGTAGCTTTGAGGGAATCTTTGGCTTGGCATGGCATGGGTGGCACGACTTTTTAAATAAACATGTTGTTTTTTAACAAAAAAAAAAAAAAAAGGTGATGCCACGCCCATTCAATATACTTCCTTTATTAATTAACAAGTTTTCATAAAAAGTTTGCACAAAATCGATCCAGCCGTTTTTAAGTTGTAGGGTTTTAAAAAAATATTTTTAATCAAGTTAGGCTTACTGAGTAATTTTGGGCTTATAACTAGAAAACTACTGCTCCGATTGTGATTAAATATTTTGCAAAAGAGTGGAAAAACATAAAGTTGCTTACAAACTTGTCGGAAATCAAATTTAAGCCAAGTTCTTAGTGCGTCGTGTGGTTTTTCACTTTTCGTTCGTTTAAAATGATCACAAAAGCTCTCCCAGCGGTCTGATTACATTCAAATTTGTCACAATTCAACTTTATAATAAGTAGAATTAAGATGCCAAGTTTCATCGAAACATATCAACACTTGTAGATTTTTTCCATATAAAAATCTTTTCGGAGTGCGTCAAGTGATGTTTTGATGATGATAGTTTTGAATTGAAACAGTCACAGCTAGATTCTATTCTGATCTGATCTGGTCAATTACTATGGATTGGATGAATAAATCAATTTTTGAAAATGTTTTGCTATGTCATAAGCCACAGGTGGAAAATGTACGGCCTACATATTATGTCCTTTAAAATATTGAAATAAAAACGGTGAAAAATTGAACCTTTTGCGGCCTACTTGATTACTGCCTAACACATCATGAATCGAGAAGTAAATAGGTTCCCCACCTATGGCATATACCCAGACCATACAAAAACTATTACTTTCGATGCAACAGAGAAAACTTTAGCAGACTTTTATATAAAAGTTGTAGTCACCTTGGGGGCATGGTTCTTTCTGTTACTGAACGATTTTTTAATAACCACTTATGTATAAAGTCAACTCTCGCAACGTTAATGTGTGAAAGTTTAATACTTTCTTGTACCGTAACATAAAATATTTAATGCGGCAAAGGTATTTCTTAACACGTCCGCCATATGCTGCAAACGTAATTCTTATGTAGATAAGTATATATGCACATATATATATATATGTCGACACAACAATACAATACGTGTGCATGATTTTATAGATTCGTTCATGAATATTAAAATGTTCAGACACAATCGTAACAATATAATGTGAAAATTGTTTGATGACAATCATAATCATAATAATAATAACAACAAGTGAGAGTGCTAAAAAGTCAGCTGCTCCCAAACCGTACACCATTGTTTGTTTATTCGATAATCATAATGTATAATAATTAATATCAATAAAAAAACCGTACAAATATTGACTCCGGCGCACAGCTTTGGTTTTTGTAATTTTTATTTATAACAAATGACATTTTTATTTATTTTTATTTATGCGTACATCATTGGACTCAATCTTATTTTATATAATAAGCGAAACATTCATGTTTCAAAACAAGTTAAATGTGTGATGAATGTCATGTTGATGTGGGTTAGAGGATAAGACTGTCTCACTATGTTTAATATGTAGACCATCGCTGGTTGCGATTATATTTTTGGGGAATGAAGCACTATTGTTGTGCGGCATCCGCCAACATCAGCAACCACTACAACAACAACAAATGGCATTTCCGTTAATTTATAAATTATATCTAATAAAACCAACAAAACGCTCTTATAATAAATATAATAATAGCGTTGTACTAAAAACAAATAAAATGATAAATAAATTTGTACTAAATCCCAGCAGTATCATGCATCATATAATTGTGGTTGCTTTCTGTTTTTTATTTGTTGTTGTTATGGTGGTTGCGATGGTTAGGAACTGTAATAAATTTCAATTGAAGGTATTTAAAAATAACGCAAAAGAAGAACAAGCACAGACGTTATTAAACAAACAAACAAATCCCAGTATATTTTATATTTTGTTGTATTGTTGCTGTTATTGTTGAAAATCATAGTGTGCGTCATTTGCGGTTGATTGGTGGCAACTAACCACAAATGATCATCAAGTTCACAATCATCATCATCATCATTATCATTATTCCTGTGGAAACGCTGTACACTTGATTTTCAAGTTTTCTTTACAATTGGAAGGTTATCTTATACACTGCTATGCAATACTTGGCGCTATTATGCAAATGAAAAGTTTGAATGTTTGTTGGTTGGTTGGTTTGTTTGTCAAGTTTGATTTTAGGAGATTCACCTTTCACAGATATTCAAAAAAAAATATACATTTTTCTTTATATATGTTGTTGTTGTTCATTTCATATGTTAATATATTGTATTAACAGTTAACCGCCACACTTGGTATTAACCATACTCACATAATGCGTATATCGTAAATATGAAAGGTTTTTATTTTTATTGCATTTACTTTTTCTTGTTCAATACAATTCGTTTTAATCGAGTGCGAAATGATTAAGTTTTTTTTTCTTATATTTGATTTGATTTTTTTTTTAAACAATTTTTTCTTTTTATTTACATCTAACGATATGAATTTTCATTTCTTTACTGTGGGAATATTGAGATGAGACTAAATTGAAAGCATGTACTAGATGATGGTCAAAGTACTATATGCATCCCAGTTAAGTTTGTCTTCAGTTTTGTTTTGTTTTGTTTATCACACACAAACGCACACACACAACACTCGGCACCATTGCCATTCGTTCAACTGGTGAATTTATATTTCATTTATATTTCAGTTGTGAGAATTACACGTAAAATTTACTTTTACTGGCTCTCTCTGCACAACACAACCAATGAGAGTTAATCAAATTGAAACAAATTTATTTATTAAGTTGCTCCCATGTGCTAAATAAAATATCTCTTAGGCATACGCACACACACCCACACACATAGTTGCATATTGTATTTTGTAACATGTTTATTAAATTTAGTGATTCGGTAATGCATACACTTGGAGTGCTCTTAATAATAAAATACAGCCATTAACATGCTTGACTATGGAGGCCTATTTTTCAGCCTATATTACTAAGGTCACAGTTGCTATTCTGCAGCTCCCCAGTTATTATCCCTTCCCAAGCTCTCTTATTATACCCTTCTCCAATACGAACAGGTTGCAATAAGAGAGTCCATGTGAAGAGTATCCAGTAAGTTTTTTTTTTTTTCTATAAACTGCAACAACATTCGCTTACAGCTACATGGTCTACACTATATATTGCATGAATTTAGTTGTGAAAATAAACTTTGCCGATTTCAACGTCATACTAGCTATACGCCAAGGTAAATGAATGGACTGGAATGTTATTACAAAACAAAAAAAAAATTCCATTATTAATTATGAAGCTTATAAATAATACATAAAAGTCTTTGTGATTGATCTTCATTAAATATTTGTATTATTAATCTGTGTTTATAATTTTTTATATAAAATTTTTGTCAAAGAAGTTTACTTTTATAAAAAAGTTCCCATAAAAAAAAGGTTATTTTACTATTGGAAACTACTTCATTAATATTGTTAGTGGCAGTGATGGGAAAATTTTACGAATTTTCAAATGAATTTTGAATTATACGAGAAACTGTTGAACTTTTAAACAAATAAAAATTCGCTAAATATATGTAAATTTTATACAATGTCTTTAATTAATATTACTTTTCTGTTGTTTTGATTACTTGCAAATCCGAAGAGTATTTTAAATGTGGTAAAATAAACTTTGTACGGTTTATTTACTGCTTTAATTATAATAAGCTCCCTTTCGTTCTCTATTCTTTCAGTGATCTCCTTTGACGCTCTCCATAAGAAACGAGTAAAAACTGCTTAGCTTGTAATGTCTTTGATATTATTTTTCTTAATTCTCTACATCGTTTGGGATGTCAACTATTTTATTCATTGCCTATTCACCCTGTTTATTGGTCACGTTCTACAAAGCAAACGCAAAATAACGGATACAACCTCCATTTACGGTATGCGGCATACTTTACGTTCACACTTTGAACTTTGAAATGTTTCAATATTTACAATTTTATTCCTATTTTTTTTAGGTATATGTACGTCGCAAGATGTGGATATTTTCATTAGGCACATGAACAATGCCCGCTATTTGCGTGAATTAGACTTTGCACGTTTTCATTTTTACACTTTGACCGGTCTGTACACGAAAGTGCGACGAAATGGTGGTGGTGCAGTTCAGGGTGCTTCCAGTATACGGTATCGTCGTACGATACCAATTTTAAGTGCATATAAAATTCAAACGAAACTTATTTGGTGGGATGAGAAAGCCATTTATTTGGAACAACAATTCATCACGCTAACCGATGGTTTTGTACGTGCTGTAGCTTTGTCAAAACAGTGCATAACCAATTGTAATGTTGAGGATATATTGAAAACATATCCAGAAATGCAGCAACGACCCGAAATGCCAGCAGAATTGAAGTTATGGTTGGAAGCTGTTGAACTGTCTAGTGAGAAATTGCGCAAACAGAATTAAATTTTAAAAAAAGCAACCCACTGACACGTACAATGTATATGAACGATTATAAACTTGGGGCGGAATAAAGAATTTTGTACATTTTATAAGATAAAGAGGTTGTTGTTATACTCTAGACCACAAAGAAAACGGTAAATGCCACACCCACTGTTAATTACACTCAGAAACGTATTTGTGTAAATTATATTACAATTGTCATATTTATGATATTTAATAAATTTTGTTTTTTTTTTCGTTTATATACATATTTGTAGCTTCTTTATTGAATTCACAAATGCCATCCTGGTGTATAAAGCTTGCTCAAAAATAACAATATCGATAAGTGACTGCTGTGCGATGAGTCACATATGGATATTGATATTCTTAAGCTTACATTCTAGCAGATAAATAACTTTGACTTGACAAATTATAAAAAATATATATATGATCGCCTGAATGTACATATTGAAGCAGAATAGTGAAGCTCTTGGGACAATGAGTACACGTTAACGAAAATATATTTAGATTGTTACACTAGGAGCGTCCGATATGTGATCGAAGGGAAGGTGTGTTTCAATGCTGCTGTAAGATGCTTTAGACCCATACTTTTCACATTTCAATTTCCTTGCTTGTCCGAATACAAACGTACATTTTCACCTACTCCCAGAACGTTTCACTTTCACTAAATTTACTGAGACTCCTACGCATGAATTTCAAAAAGCTTTGCGACTTCGTTTAGGTCGTCATGCTTTTGATTCTGATCGATAATAGTGCGTGCCAGGCCAATGCGATTGAAAAGGTTCCACAGCAGGATGCCCACAACTTTGTCATCCCTCAAATAGAATATCACACCCCGACCATAATTATCGGCTTGCTCGTCATCACACTTTATTGCAGGTCGGTCCTTGTTCATGTCCAGTTTAATATCAGCCGAGGACTCTCGCGCCTCCGTTAGATTGTCTGTTTTACGATCGACTTTTGTGGGTAAGGCGAATACTCCAACCGTAGGCAAAGTAGAATCAACCAGACCAACACCTTCGTAACCAATTTCTGGCCCCAAATCGGACCAAAACATACTTTGATGGCTGTACGCTCTCTTTTTTCCCACCATATTCTCTCCGGCCACACGACCCGACACCACAGAATGATCGTGATGTTCAACGCGTCGTCTACCCAGGAGAGGATCATAGAAGCAGGAGACATCACCAGCCGCATACAGATTACGACGAGCTTCCAATTCAGCATTAACAACAAATCCTCCCAACGTTCTATCCACCTCCAAACCGGACAATTTTGCTATACTAGTATTAGGTTCACATCCAATGCACACGCATATAATGTCGCTCATGATGATATCTCCCGTACTTAGAGTCAGTTTTATTGAGGATTTGTCCCGTTTGACATCGACAACAGAAGCATTCGGCAGAACACAGACGCCTTGTGATTCCACCTTTTGCATTGTCCATTTGCTTAAATAGTCGGGCAATACTCTAGACATGTTACCAGATTCGGGGAATATTTGAAAAATTCGTCCACTCTTCCGATAATTGGCCAGTGAACACGCCAGTTCACTGCCTATGAACCCATTACCAATGATAGTAACATTCTTTTTGGCGTCCACGTAACGTTTCAGCTTCTCGAAATCATCTGGAGTCCGATAAACCATAATTTTTTCCTTGATGGATGCTGGTACATCCGCAAATATTGGTAAACTTTTCGGAGTACAACCAGTCGCTAGCAAGCATTCATCGTAAGTAATTTCATAGCCATCGCTTAGCGTTACAGTGCGTTTAGCAGGATCCACTTTTTTAACCACATGGCCATGTGCCACAGCTATGCCACCATTGATACTATTCATCAGTTTGGTGGGATCAATAAAGAACTGTTCGGGCTCAAAAAATAAACTTCGTACGGCTCCGGTCCACTGCTTGAAACGATAGTCCTTTGTAATGGTCGTATTGTTCTGAGCTGTGTACCACAGTTCTTTCGATAGCGGTGGCCGCATATAGGGCTTGCGATATTCATCTGTTATCATTAAAACCTTAGCACGGGCATCATTCGTTTTGATGGCTCGGAATGCTGAAAATGCTGCTGTACCACCGCCTATAAGTAAATATGGTACGTGTTTGGGCAAGTCGGACGATTTAACCCATTGCGTCGTTTGAGAAGATTTAACCTCTTTGGTCTTTTTAGGTCTACACGTCAGTAACCACACCAAACCACCGAGTCCTAATGCGGTAGCCACAGCAAGTAACAATTTCATTTGATCACTTAAACCCGATGAATCACCACCCGAACCTCCAGAGCTAGTAACAGATTTAGTGGGTGCACAGGGACCTGAGTTGGATCCACCGCTTTTCTTCGACCATGCACCACCATCAATTTGTACCATGGGCCTTTTAGGTTCTTTTGTGCAAGGCACAGCAGGTGCTTTACAATCGCTACCACTACTGGTTTTACGCGAACAATTTGGAGCATGTAGTACCTCAATATTGTTACATGTTTTGCTTGAACTCTTCTGTGCACTTTTATCTGCTTTATTTGATGGATTGAGTGGTTGTAGTTTGGCGGAGGTGTTGGGAGATTTGGCAGTTGTGCCCGATGAGCAGGCTTCTGGGGGGTTAGGGGGATTAGGAGCAGTTGAAGAAGATTCGTTTTTCAGGATCGGTTTATTGTTCGGGTAGGCATTTGCTTGAAGTTTGGCACGAGCTTCCAAAGTACGTTTTTTTACCATTTGAAATAAATTGTTATGAGCATGACGTCTCTGACCATTCAAAGCTGGAACTGTCACTGGAAACAATGCCCGTTTGCATAACTGCCCAACACATCTTAAACTACAAATATTCATGACTGATTTTCAGCGGCGATTAGAAATTATTTTATATATTTTTTCTATTTTTATCGTTAAAAAAGAATAATAAATAAATTTATTTAAAGACAGCGACGTTTTCACAATTTTTTACTAAAATTCTTTTTCTTTATATAGAGATAATCAAACTTGATCAACTAGTTTGTCGTAGAATTTTACTAGATAAATCATTATATTCGATCCATTTGCCAACTTCTGGTGATAGATGAGGTTTATATATATTGTCCAATTTTCGTCCATTCTCCGTGGACAATTGATCCAAACTCTTGCATTCCAAATTTACAGTTGAACTAACAATTTCTTGTTGTTCTTGTCGTTGCTGCTGTTCATTACCAATTGTTAACAATTCATTCATAATTTCTATAATCGAACAATTCAATATACGCTGACGACAAATAGCTATACAGTGTATAAATTGATCTGTGGGTCTAATAAAACGATGCTCCATATATACAGATTCATCATCCCAATAAACAATCTGAAGATAAAAAAATGTATGAATATTTGAATAAATGTTAGATTTTTTTTAAAATAAAATACTCTAGAAGTAATGCGAAATCTTCGGAGAGGTCGTATAAGTTTTCGGTAACGTATTGTGGTTGCTCCTTGATATACGATACCTTCCTTAGCCAAAATAGTTCGATAAAGTTTGGTCCGCTCATAAAAGTCTGCTCGAGCAAAATCTATTTCTCTTAAATAACGGGCATTGTTCATGTGACATAGTAAAGTGTCAATATCATTGGTCAGGCAAAGTCCTGAAAAAAATACAAGGTTAAAAAGGATATTAAAGAAGAAGAAGAATATTGAATTACCAAAAACCGATGTCGTTTCTAGTATATGACAATTTCTTTTAATGAAGCGAGCCATCAGCACACAGATACACATACGCAAGAAATAATGAAACTCAAAAAATATATACAACAATACTAAAGCTGCCACACACCACATTAACCAGCACCACTCAACACTCATATTTTCCTATTAATAGCCAATTTTTATTATTGTAGCTTTTTAAGGATGCTGTATTATCCTGTGAAGGCTTTAAAAAACAAAAAAAGTATATTCTAAATTAGGTCAGAATCGCTCCGGAACATACTATTGTATGATTAACTTTGTTTTTTTTTTTCATTTACAATTAAGTCATTGCACCATATTTTGTACGTTATGTTAGTAGGAAACATTATTATATTCTTTGGTAATTAAAAAATAATTATATTTAAAGTTTTACTTCCTTTCTGATTGTAAAAATTTAACAAATATGAAAAATTTTAACGCATGCTCTTGTCTTGAGGGGATTTCTCTCTTTAAAATACATAAATATTCCCTTATTCATAAACTGTTGCTTGCATTGCATTCAACCAACGGTATTCTTTTTGTTGTCTTGCCGTTTATTTTCAATGCACACATATATAAATGAATATACACACACACACACACACGTGATAGTATTATACTTTAATGTCTTCTCAAGTGCTTTCCTTCTTCCATAACTTATTAACCGTTATTTATGCGTATGAGCGAATTGAATGTATGAGTTACGATATTATAGCTTTTTTTTATCGTTTCCCTCAATTCCAATTCAACTGACGAAATTATTACTATCAACCGTTATTGAAATCATGATTAGAAATTAAAAGAAGAATAACTGTATAAATCAAAAATACAAGAGCTTTAAAGGTAGGCGATTTTGATCAGTTGTTCGTATGCATATATCGAAATGGCTCCATTGTTTTTCGAACATTTGGGCGGCATAGCCATATTTAATTGTGCACATTGTAGAACGTTTCTAACTAATCGCAGTTTACTTTTAAGTACATCATTTACTGGAAATAGAAGTCGCGCTTACCTTTTTAAGCGTGTAGTCAATGTGGAGTACGGTGGCACACAGGAACGTTTAATGTTAACCGGACGACATATTGTACGTGATGTAATGTGTATTAAATGCGGTCTGCGTCTTGGCTGGATGTATGAGTATGCCATACCTAATGAACAAAAATATAAGGAGGGTTGTGTGGTACTAGAGCGCTATCTAATTGTAGAAGCTGCGGGGCTTCTTAGTGGACAATAGATTTGACAATTAATATTAAACCTGGCACCTTATTTCATAGGCTTCCGTTTCAATAAAAAAAAAAAAAAAAAACCTAATACAATTATATTTATAGCATAAAATTTCGTGTTTTAAAAATTGATTTAAAAAAGCGCACAACACGTACTTGTAAAGTCAGTTCAACTCTGTGCAATTAGATACGACTCTAGGCTAAAAAAACCAAGTTAAGTTTAATATAATCCTTTAAGACAAGTGTTATATCACTCGAGTTTAATTATAACCTTCACACATGTGAAACGAATAAACACTTTTTCTTCCTCCTGTATATCATTATATATTAGGAAATTGCATCTAAATATCATTGCATCTAAAATTCTTTAAATGTAAATGATGCAAACATTATTGAGACAATTATCTAATGGATGCATTTTGTTCGATATAAGAAAATATAATATACAAAAATTCATTATGTACACAGAACTTATTTTATAATATTAGGTTTGTTTTTAAGTAAAACATCTAATGAAATATGTATTTACATATAAACACACAGCATACGCGCTAAATATAATGAAAACATTTCTGCTTAATAATAAATCTTATTTAAGTTTTCTCAATAAATTTGAAGCAAAAGCTGCACATGAATACTCGGTGTATATATACATAATTTAAAAGACAAAAAAATAAAGAAAACTATATAAAAATAAACAAGTAAAAAAACTAAATTTGGCTTAGGCCAAATCTTAAATACCCTCCACATCCATAACGGTGGGCGTGGCAATATAGCGCCCCCTAATAGTGTATGTCTTACGTGTCAGCTTGGAAATCTAGGTTTTCATAAATTATGGACGTGTCTGTTATCCGACCACGCCCATTTTTTTGCACATCGATGAAGCTTACATTTATTAATTTCAAGGATATAACTCAATTTTTGTGGCAGATATATATATAATATATTATTATTGTGAGCGTGGTCCTTAACCAATTTTGCCCATTTTAAATAGCGAAAACTAAAAGTGCCTGTATAAAATTTCAGCTCAATATTTCGAAATTTACGCCTGTGTGAGTGCCAACAACAGACAGATGGACACACGGACATACATGTCTAAGTCGACTCAGTTTTTGACGCTGATGAAGAATATATATACTTTGTAGGGTCTCTGTATACCCTCATCACTAATGTAGGGGGTATAAAAATAATAAGTAGTCCACAATTACATTTGACATTAGCTGCGTAGATTCTTAAATACGGATCAGACAATATTTATAAGTATTAAGATTTATAAGATCTGTACTCTGTGAAGGTTGTTGTGATCATTAACTATGAACGCACATTTCATTAAAATTACAATTCTCGATACTGTCCCAAAAAAGTCGACGCATGGTTTCCAAACTGCACAGGTCAGAGTCGGCTGGACACCCAGGCACATTTACTACACGTTCTTGATGCATTGCCAATACCATTGGCTGGTTATTGTTACATCTGAAAATCGGGTTAATATACATATAAACGAATTTTACATTGTGATTAAATAGCAGAATCACTCACTCGTACAGAACAAATGCTAAATTGGTAGCAAACGCATCTATATAGCTAGTACTCCATTTCCGTTCTTTATTAAACACTTTGTGAGTTAAGCGGAATTCATCTTTATAAAGACCCAAGTGAGCTATTAGCTTAAGTAGGGTACCCGAATGTGTGAAGTAAAATGTGGTATTCGGTAAACTAGATTGAGGGCTGTCAAAGAAATGATTATAAAATAAAGAAGTTATTGCTTCTTGATCAACTTACTCGATATGCTTGAACAGGTCTCTGATGGTGGGACATGCAATACGTTGCGTTAACTCATAACCATAACCATCGTACCAATAATATTCCAAATCTTCAGCAAATTCTAACGTCTTCAATGAGATTTGATCGAAAAGCTGACACCAAACGGAAGCCTCCTGTTGGTGCCGGCTCCAAGCAGTTTCAAAAGCACATACTGTGTAAATGAGGCGGATATCATTAATGCTAAGTGTAAAGTCTTGCGTTTTCGTTTGGACATGCTTCAGAACAGCTAACATTTCTTTGCCTTCCAAGAATTTACGCACATTGTCAAATGTTTGTGGATTTTTGTCAACTTCGTTTTTCCAGCGCTGGCACAATTTATAAAACTGAAACCAAATGGATTGTTTTGCTTACATTACGTATATATTATATAATCTATATATTATGTATCATACAACTCCTTACAAATATATGACAATTTTTCGTAATAGCACAGAAAGTGATCGGTAAGAGTAGGACTGATTTTCTTTTCCGTAGATATTTTACATTTAAAAATTATTCCCAAAACCTATACTAATGTATTCTTACACGCCTGAATCGTTTCGCAATTATTTTATAGAAGCTCAATACCTGGCGGTTGTTCGTACACGGCTACAGTATTATCTAAAAATCCTGATGCTAAGGACGCCCGATGCGAATGAAAAGCCAAACAGGTGGGGTGACTAATTTTAGGTGTCATGAAACTTTCGTGAGTGCGTATGGTGCTCTGAGCTCTAGCTCCACCCTGACTAGTATAGATGGCAATTTTATTAGCACTGCCGCATGCCACATAATCGGCACATTGGTGAGCCGCAATAGCTGTAACATCACTGCCGACATTCCATTCGTTTGTGACGCCCGTGTGTGAACGCAAACGTAAATCGAGAATACATATCTTGCCGCTCGAACAACCGGTTACGATGGTGGTTTGATCATCTTTCAAACATGTACACAGCATTGGGTTGTGGTGCTCACGGTAGAAACGTACCCGCGCCTCTTGAGGAGCACAACGTTTATCGTACAGTCTTACGCTACCATCCAGACAACCGGTAGTTATCAGCTCAGTGCGGGTATTGTTGGGAAAGGAGGACAGGACACTTATATTCGTCTCCTTTCCAATTGGAATATCGTACAGGCGTATCTCTCGCTCAACATCCCAAATGCGTATGAATCGGCTTGCACCTCCAGTTACCACCAACTGTTGAGAGCATTGCTGCCAAGCTGTAAGGAGGCAAATTCCTTCAGCAGCCGCCTCCTTTCGCGATTGCTTAGACGCAAAGCCCATAGAACTCGATACCGCATGACTAAAATATGAAGTCTGTAATATTGGCAAAGCCACCCATGCGCTTACCAGACGCCCAGGAGAGTCGCGTGATGGATCCTCTGGTAAATCATTGGGATTGGGCTGCCAAATGCGCACCACACCATCCTCATGGCCCACTAAAGTCAGAGACGTATCTTGCGCATTTATAAACTCAATCGCACTGACGCGAGCCTCTGCCGCATATTGCAGCATTTGGTTCGACGACACATTAGTTGATGATATTCTCATGGGAGACTTATTTAGTGGTGGTGTCGCGACCGGTGTAAACGTCCTTACCGCATTACATTGCCAGTCATACATGCGCACCTTTTCCCGGTAGGCAACAGCTATTTGACTTTCGTATGGCACCAATTTCACTAGGGATGGGGTAGACTGAGTTTTACGTATCCAACACTGATGGTCGATACGTGTAGCGTGCAAGTGTTGCTCCCTTGCCTGGCGTCTCATTTGGCGGTTGCGTTGTAAACGGCATTCTCTAGCTCTCAATTTGGGGCAATTTTTATCTACTGGAAAGGCTTGCGTATGCTCATTCTCTCTATTGGCGGAATACCGATATTTGCCGGGTTTCGAGAAATATGAAATTGCCCACGATATGAAACCGGTCTCGACAATAGGTTCGAGCTTTTTAACTTCGTAATTGGTGTCACTAACAGAATGATGATGGCCGCCGGCTGGTCTATCGACACTAGCACTGGGGAACTCGTACGTTGTGGTGGCTTTCGTTAGTGGTGCTGCTGCACTATCCACTTCATCTTGCATAGACGACGTACGCATCTTTTGCTGCAAGAAATTATGCGGCTCATGAGCTGCAGATCGTAACTTGGGCAGCCACTGGGTGATGGTACCAGAATAAGATACATCGTGAGACTCCCCTCTAGACGAAGGCGTTTCGACCCCATTCCTGCAGCCTAAATAAGAGACATTTGCATTGGGACTTGGTGGTAAACTGACGCTTAAACTGATACATTTGTCATTTGTGGTTGCTTCTTTGGCGGTATTTAAGCACAAAGCAGCGTCTCTAATGTATGCAATAAGTTTTTGTGCTGTTTCAGCCACCTTTGGATATGGATCGTGGCCCAGGTGATAGATGCCCTGCCACAGTTTCACAAATATTGAGTGGAATGGTAGAGATGATGAACTAATATTGCAAATGGAACTCGAACTAACGCCTCGACGCATCGACACGTAACGTTCTAAACTATGAGTTGAATGGTGTACTGCAGTCGTAGCAGAACCAGCACCAGCCATAACATGGCCAATACTGCTACTTCGTTCGCCAGTGTATACGCTGGAGATGGATCTATGCTCCTGTATGTAAACTGTCACAAATTGTGACTCAAATAACAAAACCATCCATTGCAGGGCAGCAGCCAGTTCTCCACGTACCAAAGGCGACATGTCTTCACCTATACTTTCCAGCAACGTGATGGCTATGATGCGATCTATATTGTTCGCATGTTCTTCAGAGCGATCTGTTACCGAACTGATAAAAGTACCCAGAGCGTAGACAGCAGCAGCCCTTACCTCCGGTATTGGATCTTTAAGTAATGGATAGAGCTTCTCATGGGCTAAATCTCGTACACCAGACCACCGCGCTTTCTCGAAATTTTGCCACAATTTGCCTATAGTGGGTACAGACAATAACCGGGTAACGTTTACGTTCACTTGAATGAAATCTTTTAATAAAATTTACCTAAACATATGGCCAACCACTGCCTGAGAAGCCAACTATCGTCGTTTAGCTGTTCCAAGCAAATAGAAACCAAAGAGCCCTGCAGGGCACTAGACTGCCCCATAAGAAAATTATTGACAATGCTGGCCAACACAAAGGCTGACAAGGTGCGATATTCCTTGTGTAAGGTGGTGTCCTGCAGTACATCAAGAAAATATTTGTGCTCCTTAACCAAGTCCACTTGGCAAGTGGAATCAATCGCTAATATTTTAGCCCAAATGAACACCAACACTGGACGCAGTTCTCTAGCAGAGCTTTGTAGTAGTTTAAGTACATAAGGAAAAATGCCGACACCCAAAGCTTGATTTACGGCCCAAGGGCCCAAATCGAGGAATTTAGCCAAGAGCTCTAGAGCACGCAAACGGTGCACCTGAGATAATAAAACTTGTAGGACTATTGGCAATTGTTCGGGTGGATTGCGCGACTCAGATTCTCTATCTAGCCAAACTTGAAAAGCGGTCAATTGTTCTTCGAAGAATGGCAACTGCTTATATGGAGCTCCACGTTCCAAAATATCGGGCAATTGCCGCAAAGCCAAGTCCACCACCAAATCCCAAGCAGCCCACATGGGATGGCGAAAACATTGCGGCAAAGCTGGATGGGATGTCGGTGTACAATCATACGATCGCAAGATGCGTTCGGCTAGTAAAAAATTCCTAAATAAGCTGGCAACTAACAAGTCTTGACGAAATAAGCGTTGGAACAACTCTCGCGGCAAAATGTTCCAGGCTATTGTATCAGTTATGGCAGTAAATATCCAATTCAGCTCCCCCATCATCGTGCGGCGATCATTCACCTTCCCCGGTATTTTATCTATAAAATCATTGTATAAACGTGGCGTCAAATTGAAGCTTTCCCTCATCGTATACCATTTCAAAGCGATATTAATGGGGGTTGTGAGGCATGATGTAAATAGGTCGGCCGGCAATTGAGCATTCATTGGTAGTAGTTCGTTGGTGGAACAAGCTGCTAAATGTATACAGTTTCTATAGTTAATGATGTTGGGAGGAGGTGACTGTGGTCCAGAATTGCGCTGCTTGTTCGCAGCCATTTGTGTCTTTTCCATTTCACGTTCTTGTTGTTCCGCAAATTGCAGGAACGATTGTATTATAATGCCAGCACTTGAACAATCATACACATAAATGGAAGGAGCTGTCATCCAATTTTGCAATTCAAATATGCTGAGCGGGATGTATTGCGTAAACGATTTGTTGAACACCCATATTTCCCCATTGGCGGTGGGCTTTGGTACTCCGTGCCCGTTATAGTGAAATAGAATACGTTCACCTTTAGCATTTCGACGTAGTGATGTACACAGTTTTTTTACATCTTCAACTGTAGGATCGTGACATTTTTTGTAGCGAGCACGGGGCTGCCAACGCTCGTATTGGGCTTGCAAATTCGTTCCAATTAAATCCATAGCTTTTGCTGGCGACATTGTCGTGGGGTCTATCCAGCATTCCAGCTTTGCGCATGGCTGTATTTTCACCACATCAGGCGGATCAACGCCCACGTTTAGGCATAGCACCAACGCCACACTGGCAGTTTTCAAGCGCTCACGAATGCGCCATTGTTGTCTGTCATATTTAACACCCTCAATACATTCTTGATGACGTTTTGCTTGAAAACACAGGGGACAGTCTTCATCAGCAACCAATTCTCTACATTGCTGCAACAGCATATGCAGTTGTTGACTTTCAGTGTAAGATATTTTTCGACGATTACTTTTGCCGATGTCATCGACTTCTTCAAGGCAAGATGTATTTGGGCTTCTACCGGATTCATACCCGCTACCACTACTCAGGGAGGTGGACGTAAGTGATGCACCTGTATCGACACCGCCTATTGCATTACTACCACTCTCCTCCATTGCGTTATTTATTGCATTTGGGCGAATGTAGGACGGTTCCAACATTTTTATAGTTTTATATTCAACTTTGCTAAAAAATACTCTCCTTGTTGCTTTTAATGTACATAGTCTTTACAGCAATATATTTCCAGCCATGAACAAAGTGTATAGCGCGATTTTGTTCGCTTTATTATTCACATATTACTAAATGCAAACAGTATTAAGACGTCAGATACAGAACCTAACCACAAATATTTCCAAAAATTTTGCACTTTTATGTAACAATGCTACTAATTTGTGTTTGCATTTATACAATTTTGAATAATATTATTAATTATACAAATCCTGTGCACTTTTCCATAAAGCAATCACTTCTAATAAAATCATTGTAACCACGTTGAATCAAAATACGCAACATTTTTTCACAGGTATGCAAATAATTGCGTTTCTTTTATCAATACTTATACTTATACAGGGCAACATGAAATATTATTACTCTAATTTTAACACAGCATGCTTACTTTACCATTTTAAATAAATATAAAACCCAAAACGTTTTTAAATATTTTACTTTTAGAAATATATTCAGACTCACCCTGAGAACGGGATCTTTTCGCAACGGTTCCGGATAAACTATTTGATGAATTTGATGCCTCCCACCTAGTAAACCACTGGCAAAGCTTTCTGCACTTTTTAGAGTTCTTTGAGTAGCTGTGTATTTGAAATGGTATATGCTTGGATCATAATATTCTGGTAATAACGTGGGATAACGGTTTTGCATGCGTTCGGCCAATTCTACAAGTTCATCTTCACCTTCGGATACTAAAAACTTTTCCTCTTTTGTACTAACACCGAATTTCCAATACTTTAAATCTTTTATATGCCTTTCACACAGGGTCACATTGGGATTGGATAAAAGGCGTTTTTTAATACCTGCCAAAACTCTTTCAGCTTCAACTATAATTTTCTTACTAGGGTTTCTTGTTCCATGACGTATAATACCCCATATGCGAGTGGCGTGGCAACCTTTACAAAAATGTTTGGGATGTAGTGAAACTTTAAGTGTAACTTTATAATTGAAAATGAATGTATTTTTATTTCACCTTCGTATATTTTGGGACTATCGTCTAAATTCGCAATAGCACGGTAGGGAGTTTTTGTAGATAAATGCTTTTCCACATGTTGCTTCTTTATATTCCAGCAATGATGCATATGATCGTCTGCATTTCGGTCAACTTTTGCATCCGCAGTAGTATATGTTGCACGCAAGATAAGCATAATAAATAAGCAAATCAGTAAAGATTTTATTAACATTTTTAAAGCAACTTGTCATGAATGTTAAAAGATTATATAATAACTGTTAATATTTACACAAAAATCGCTATTTAACGGTACAACCACAGATATGTAAACAAAACTGAATTGGTAAACAAAATAAAAAGCATAACAATAGCGCGAATGTCAAATGTATAGGATTAGGGAAAGTAGAATTATATGTAATTAGCGTAAGAGAAACATTATTTAATGTTAGCAAAATGTTTAAAAAAACATAATTATAGAAAAGTATATATAAATGAATTTTTTAAAAACAATCTCATAAAAAAAGAGTATATTATATAATATATTTATTTAAGTTTTCGATTAGTGTATTTTAAAACCATTTACAAGTGAATTGCAAAATCAAAATTAACTTTAACTTTAAGAAATAATTTTAAACATAAGTTCTATATTTTATTACTATTATATAAAAAAAAATTGTTGTACTTTAGATCAATTTTTGATATTGGAAAAAGCATTTCGATATCATCATAGAACAGCTACAACTGCGTCCATTCGATTTTCATTTTAAATCTTTTAGAAAATAAAGAATTACTCTAATTAATGCTTCAACTATTATATACTTTACATACTTATAACAAACAATTTAATAAAATATTGTAGATTACGAATGTATGCATACATACATATCGATTACAAGTTCAATAATAATAAAATAGGCGTAATATTAGTGGGTCAATGTCATTAAAGCATATTTTTTCTAATCGTGATAGTGTGTGTTAACTTAGGGCTTAACAAAGAAAACACAACAAACTTAAGAACCATACAAATACTGGTGTAAACATTTAAATAAAATCCTAAGATCACTTCTCTTCGTTCAGTTACAAAATTTGTATGTGTATGTATATAGAGATATATGTGACAATCACAAAATGTACATGGGGTAGTGTAAACACACGTACGAGCACCAATCAAGAGAAGTTATTGCACATTTTTTCTATGTTGAAATTTCATTGCGGTTTTGTGTGGCTGCGGTTGCATCTGTTGAACTCTGCAGCGACCATTTCTGCTCATCAGCACTGGCAAATATTAAATAGATGAAGTTGCCGCTAAGATTTAAACTTGCTGCCAGCCAAAACACTACACGCCATTGAGCCAGAGTCTCATTATGATTAATAATGGAGCCAATAATGTAAGGTGCTAAGAAACCACAAATATTTGCAGCTGAATTTGTAATACCATACATGGTGCCCGCGTACTGCGGGCTGAGAGATATATGATTCATTTGATTGCCCGCATAAACAGCACCACCGAAGGAACCAACACCAGCCAACATAAATGTAACCCACTGCCAACTGCAGCCCACATAACCAACCCCAACAATACCTAAAGACGGGATAATAGAAGCTATCGAATTCCATAGCTTGTAAGAGTTTAAGGTGGATATGTAGCGTTTCTCCAGCAACCAATCAGCCAGCGTAGAGCAGCCGATACCCATCACCCACGATGTGAAATAAGGAACGGCATTCAATAAAGCATTCGACTGAATGTCGTAGTGTAAAATGTTGCTCATATATGTGGGCAATTCGGTCAGTTGAGTGTAGAAAGCCCAACTCTGACCACATTGTGTTATGAGGATGGCCCACAGTGGCAGAGATGTCAGAATAGAGCACCATGGTATACTGTCTGTTTGTGTTGCAGCAGCATTTGTGGTATTTAATCTTCGTCTCGGTTGCCGTATCAACCGCATACTATTCTCAATGTATTGTCGTTCCTTTGTCGATATCCAAGGGTGCATGGATGGCTTGTCATAAACCAAGATCATCCAGAAAATGAACCACACTATGCCCACCACACCGAATATGTAGAATGATAACGGCCAGCCGCCCAGTAATTCAAGTGAACAAAGCCATCCAGCCAATGGCATGGAGATGACGGTGCCAATATTGGAGCCAGCATACACTATAGCAGCGAATTTATTACGTTCCAGCGGTGGTATCCAATGAGCCAGCATAGCATGCATGGCTGGGTACGTGACACCTTCACCCATGCCCTCCAAAATACGTACCAATACAAGGAATGACAAGTCCCAGTAGGCAGCTATCGGCGTTAATATTGTAAATATCGCGGTTATGAGGACACCGTACCCGTATATTAGTTTGCCGCCAATTAGCTCGGCCATCCGACCGCCCGGAACTTGCGTCAATACATAGCCATAAAAAAATGATCCCAACACTAATCCCTGAGTAGCTTCATCCCAAGCAAAGTCCCCACCCGACGGTAATATTGTCGTCTTGTTTTTCGCGCCATCTGTGGCACAAGTGTCGTCCACCGTTTTGTTGCTATCAATTTGAGGTATTGCACTTTGATTTACCATTGCCACTATCGCCACCGACAAATTCACACGCATAGCATAGACCACAGCGAACCCGAGAAATCCCATTAAACCAAATATACTGCGAGCCTTTGGGAAATCTCCGTCTTCTAATTAAAAACGAAAATGATGTAAATACATTCAATTAGTATTAGTAGCGCATGAAATTTTCTCAACATAATGCGTAATTTACCATCACTGGTCGAAATGAGGGGAGTGTTTGCACTATCGCCCAAATCGTCATCTTCGTAGTCATCTTGATCGTTGTCAATGGTGGCTACAGTACTTTGGTATAAAATATTTTCATTTTCCTGGGCATTTTTGTAGCCTTTTGCTGGCGCATTTTGTCTATTCATTGAGGTAGTTGAAAATAATACTTTTCTTGGTCGTTAAAGCGCACAACATATGGTTTTAAGCAAATAATGCACTTTCACAGTATGTATATATAATATTCAGGTAAAGAGCCAACGTATAATATTTATTAAATTGTAAACAAAAAATGGTTGGTAACGGAATGTCTGCTGGCAGCAACAATAGAATCGTGACTAAAGCTACAAATAACCAAACAAACGAGCGAATGAGAATACATGAAGAAACTATATCCGTACACAAACACATACGCAAACATACACATGTATCGGGTTTGCCTTCGTTTCATTTAGTTGTTAGTTTTATCAGGGAAATGAATCATCTTCTCTCTCATGCATTTAGCGCCCTGTTCTACATTAACTGTTCATTACTTCATTAAACGAACTGTAAAGGGTGTTTAGCTGAGAGAAATAATACCAGACCAGTTTTAAATTTCATAAAAATAAAACTGCTCTTTTATTACAACAAAAACAAAAACAAAAATACATATGTTGATAATGGTTAATCATTATAAAACAATAAAAATTCATGGAATATATGTTTTCAGTTTGCGAATATACTGCCAATGGGAAATATTACATTTTTTTCTATGTCCTCTAACAAAAGCCTTTCATAATGATAACCGTTACAAATAATTGCAAATGTTTTAGAAGATAAGCATTTGGATTGTATTGTTGTCAACTCAACATTATGACAATTAATGTAAAAATTCCTTGATTTCAAAGCTACAACTAAGTCGTAAGCGAATGCATGATTTTGATGCCATATGGATACATTAGCAAATGCTAGGGATTCCTTCTGTATTAAACTTATGCATTCCTTAGTGGTCCGAAAAATATGCATAGTTACGATTCCGCTATGGTTGTCAAAGTGTTCATGATTTAAATTATACACAACTCTAGGTATTCCATCCGTTTCAATATATTCAGCTTTAACCGGAAACGTAGTCTTAAAATGCTTAAACAGCTCTTTAGTGGAAGAGTTGAGAGGCTTTAGAAGAGACTCTAATTTTTTAGTAAAATTTTCCTTTATAGATTCTTCAATTAAAACTGTGGCTATTGCATTATTTTTGAATGGAGCCTCCATTGATTTTGTCAAGTGATAAAGAGCAGCATTTATGTCACTGTTGGAAAATACCACCAATACAGTAGGTAACGTGTTATCACTTGTACAAATCTGAGCCGAAAATCAATTGTTAAATTTTTATAATAATTTTTCTTTTTTTATATGCAACTTACTTGGGACTCACTTTTACGTACATCCTTGTCTGGTTTATCATAGTCTATATTATTTAACATATTTAGCGTTATTAAGGGGCCTGACATATTCGGCAGTTCAACTGTTTAAAACAAAAATTGTAATTTAATAGCATACTAGTCATTTGAACAAATTTATTATGTATATAATTAATTGGATAATGGTACTCAGCTGGTTTTTTAATAACACTGCGTTGCTTAATTAAGTACGAAATTCGATTTTCTTGTGAGATAATAAGCATGCATGCCTCATTTATTTCCGGGTAATGCTTTTTTATAAAAGTATAAATCAAACATTTGTTTCTCTTTCTCTTATCTTTCAACCAATTAAAGCTCAAAAGTTAAACTCTTTATTGCTTACAAACAAATCTAATTTGACATTTGATTGCATCAGTGCCTTTTATATATGCACGCATTCTGTCTGTACCTTTAATTATGAAAATTTACTTTAATAAAAATGTGCAATTAGTGTAATCATCCATGCAATGAAACATTTGATGGTGCGACCAACAAGTGTGTTTCATATGTTGCGATTGTTTCGTAAGATTCGTATATATACGGAGAAGAGAGAGAGCTATTATACATATTTTTTTTATATTAATTTAAATGAATCGTAAACAAAATCAGATTATACAATTTCAACAAGTGAACTGAAGGAGAAGTGTTTTCATTATAAATATTTGAATTTAATTGTAATCAAATAAAGAAAAAAAACCACAGAAAAACTTAATTATAACGAAGAACCCCAACATAAATTAAATAATAAGTCAATAAATTAAGAAAGAATGGCTGATTTAAGTGAAATTATGGGTTCAGCATTTGTGCGCGTAAAGGTATAAAATTTTCTTACAAAAATCTAATGGAATGAAAATGAGGGAAGCGAATTACTTTACAATGAGCTAATCATTGTATGACAATAATAATGTCAATAACAACAATAGTGCATAAATACGTATGTATGTGTATGAAATGTTCTTTGTAAGAAAAACGAGATGAAGATGCACAGCTGCTAGTTGTTATTTTTGAATTTTGACCCATTTACATATAAAAAATTATTGAAAATTTTTATGTGCCTTTTTATCACTCGCTCACTGTTGAAGAAATTTGCAAAAAGACATTTGCTTCGTAATTCTTACTACATACTTGAACAGCTGCATATGTTTAATAATAAGCTCAATTTTTTTATTTATCCCCCCCTCAGAGCTTCACAACATTGCTGCCATATTTAGGAGATAAAAAAACAGAACTGCTGTGTGGTTAAATCGCTACTTGAAAATGCTGTATTGTTGCAGTTGTAGGGCTTCTAAAGTAGATTTCAAAATTGCATTATATGACATACTTCATTTTAAATATAATAATCAGCGGGTGGTTGAATTCATTGTGGATAAGCATAATAATTTTGTACCGTACGAAATAAGCGTAAAGACATCAAACATTAAAAAAAAAAAAAAACGCTAAAAAATGATTCATGAACTCAAGGTTTTTGTTTTTTACTTTTGAATTTCTTTAATTAATTATTTAAGAAATCATACATAATTTGTTCAATTTCCTTTTCTTTTAGTTGGTCGTATTTGTTCATTTCATTTTTGTATCAAATGCCATGATGGGTATGTGGGGTCATGGTGCCTATGAATTTTATAATTTCCTATTTATTATCGCCATGTTCTGGACTATGCATAGCAAGGAGTCAATCGAAGCAATACAAACGGTAAGTGGGCGTCTCTTTCAAATGTGTGTGTGCCTGCAATCACAACCTATAGCATGTTAATTATTTCCATAATTTTCATTTTCATTTCAGTTATGAACTTTAAAAACGAATATACCATATGTTAGTGATTTATATATATAAGGTCAAGAAAATGTTCTTATAATATATTAATGTTCTACTATAACTAACTGCGGTTTATAGATTGCGTTTATACTACACTGTGACGTGCATTTCAAAAATTTCTACATTCCTCTCATACCCACAATAAAGCACTTCTTAAGCTACACATACTTGCAACGTTCAATTAAATGCCGTACAAGTTGGTTAGTTGTATGGCCATTTGAAAATGTCATGTTACGTGGCCAGTATTTTATGTAGGCCGCTTTATTCACGCAATAGGGAAATTCCCTTTAAATCTTTAATGCTTAAGAATAAGGAGAAATTTTTCTTTAAGCATTTACTCTCAGAACAGAAATTTTTAAGTTTTTGAGAAATTCCAATAACAGCAAATGACCGATTAATTGTTGTTAATTATTATTTTTAAAAAAACAAAAAAAATTTTTTTATTCAAAAATTTCATTTAAAAAATTTTCAGGCTCTTGCAATAGACGCTCTTAGCATTTTTCTGGATTTAATCAACATCATAGTAATGTTTCATCTTATGAGTGAGTATCATTATGTACACAGCCTGTATACTAAATGAAACCGTTTTATTATAGATGGATGGGCTATAGCATTTTCAATTATAAATCTGATGCTACGTCCCGTTACCGTTGTATTGCTTTATCGGGAATTTAATACACGCGGGGGCAGTATACAGGGTAGTTCAGTATTTCCCACCACACAGCAGCGCAGCTATCAAGATATAGATCGACCAACACAACCGGTACCTACGAATACACCACCTGGTCCAAATGTGGCCAGTATATTCTAAGTCAAATGAAATGAATTAATTACTCTATGTATGAATTTAGCCTCATTTATCGAAGAGTGCAACCAAATATTGAATTGTTTATACTGTTATACTGGAACAGGAATCTATGTATGTACTTCCACATTTATATGTTATGTATAACGAAGATGAAAATGGATAATAAAATTACCGTTACCGTTAAATCGTTACCCAAATACAAATTGAAAACCTTTAAGGATGGCTCCCAATCATCTGGCATTTTACGTACCTGTTGTTGATTTCGGATATTCTCAACATCAAAACATTTATATTTTGGTAATATCTTCTCTTTTTTTTTTTTAACAATATTATATTTTTATAAATTACTGTTCACATCAAACACAAAACAAAATAAATACAATCAATTTATTAATGAGAAATTAAAAGCCCTCCTTAGCTGATCTAAATTTATAAGAATTATTTTCACCAGCTAAACAAGGCACCTGCACCAAATTAAAGTAAATCGATCCCATAAACTGTGAAGCTGAAGTGTTGGTTTGTTTCAAGCACGTATACAACATATCATCACATATACAATGAGATCTATAAACAAATAATAGATTATCGCGTTTAAAACATAACATTTAATAAACTTACTTTGTGTACAAGGAATCATTGTTTAGATCATAATTGCTTTGGTAGGCTTTTAGTTTCACAGGACATAAATCATGTTGACGACAACAACGATCCATGTTTGTTTCGGTACCCAAGTCATGATAGGTTTCTGCTATATCACCGGTACCGCACCATTTTGTACCTATAAAGCAACCAATCGTAAAAATAATTGCAAAAGCTTTTTATAAATAATAAAAAAAAAGCTTTGTTTGGCTATATCTGGGACACCCACCATCTATACGATTTTGAAAGCATCTCGTACCGGAAACAATATTTATTGAACGTATTTACAAAGTGATTGGAGAAAAGTTTTCTAATGTTCGTAGGAAATGGATTCGATGGTTATTATCAAAAATATAACGATTATTAATGATTTATAAAGTTTATAAATCAGGAAAAACGATTCAGAATTAAAAAACCCAAAACCCAAAAACCTTTTTTGTGATTCGTAATTTAAATTTATGCGAAAGAAAAGAAAAGAAAACTCAATTTAGTTTAGGCCAAATCTTAAATACTCTCTACCTCTCCTACGGTGGGCGTAGCAAATATATATATATTACGCCCTCTAATAGTGTATATATTACGTATTAGCTTGAAAGTCTAGTTTTATGGTTAATATAGTTTTTATAAATTATGGGCGCGTCTTTTAATAGACCACGCCTATTTTTGGCATAGCGGTATATAGGATAACTATAAATTAGGAAACCAAATTTCAAGTTCATAGTTCAAGTTTTGTGGCAAATATATAGATTTCTGTTGATTGTGGGCGTGGTTCTTGATAGATTTTGCCCATTTTAAATAGCGATCTGCGCGCAAAAAGTAAAAGTGCCAATACTTCAGCTCAATATATCAGAATTTAGTGTGAGAATGCCTACAACAGACGAATACACGGACATTGCTGTCTAAATCGATTCAGTTTTTGATACTTTGTACGGTCTCTGACATCTCCTTCTGCGTGTTGCAAACGGAAGAATAAACTTAGTATACCCTCATCACTAAGATGGATGGTATAATAATATTTTTCACACATACCTGGTATAATGCCACTCAATATTGTTAGGGGACTTTTTGGAAAAATCGCCTCTAAATTGAAAGCCTCTGTATTGCTGTTGGGGTTAGTGTTTGATTGCAAAGGCTTTCCATTTTGTAATGATTCTTGAGTAAGACGATCAACACGTTCACATTGATTCATTAATTTAATCATGTCTTTAAATCCAATCTCTAACGGTTTATTGTATTTGGAAAGAGTTTTTAATAAATCGTCTCCCTCAATGTCGTTACTTTAAATTGAAAAAACAAAAAAAAAAAAAAAAGATGAAAACAAAAAAATATATTTAATTTTTATTAAATACTTACTAAATCTCTATTAGTTCACAGCTTAATAGTAATTTTTGTGGTCCCAATTCGACCACAGCCACCGTAGCTTCATGATAATAAATCATAATGAGAGAATCATTGGATAAACGTTGACCACTAAGGGGAATATAGAATTTTTGTTGACATTTTTTTTTTTTTTTATAAATTTTGAATTTTGATTTAGTACCTACTCACCTGTACGTTTTCATTTGTCGTGCATTCCGCTGGTCAATGATTTGTTGAGTGAGTGAGGAGAGGGTTGGAAGTCCCTGTAAGCTGGGTGTTAAATTAAATGGTAATGTTGGCTTAGCACCAGCCAACTTAAGAAAGCCCATAACGACGCAGCTCAGCAAAAAAATCAATGCCACGCTTCGTTTAAAATCAATTGCGGCATTCATGTTGTTTCACATCGATAATTCTTTTTTTGTGTATTATTTAAATGTAATAATAACGGACAAAACTTTATACAAGCATTATACACAGCGAGTAAGAATAAAATTAGTCGCTCTAAAATTACAAAATAAATGGAAATGCAATCTTTTTAATATCGACCTTGCTAACATGCACACAAGCACTTATTTTCATTATATTGTATTTACTTTAACTTGTACACGTATTTCATATATGCATGCATGACACTACATGCTGAAGGTATGTTAATTATTAATCAGTTTTTTTTTCTTTTTTTTACCCACAATGAATGTTGAAATTCTCACTCTTTTTGTGTCGGACGAATGTGCGTTTTCATTTGTTATATAACATTTGTTGAGTTTGTTTATTTCTTATTAATATTAGCTAGTGCTAGTACGTTCTGTATTGATGATGATTTTTTTTTTTAAACGAAAAGACTTTTATAGGAAATATTTCCCGTTGACTGATCCACTTCAACTAATTATAGCATAAAGTGTGAAATTATGTAAATGTAGGGTATGAAATTACCGTACTAAAATATTTTTACTTGTTTTTTTTTTTTTTTTCTTATTTACTTGGCTACAGTTTAAGCTTTTAATTCTTACGTACTTCAAATCATTTATCTTAACACAACTTTTGTTTACATTTTAGAAACAATACTTCAAAGTATCCACTATAGTAATTTTTTTTTATATATATATAACAATTTTATGAGTTCGTTGTTAATCATAAATATAAGAAAACTTGTATTGTTCCAAAAAAAAAAAAAAATGGACTTTTAACATTAACTGACCTACACAAACACTTTGCTACATATAATTAAGCTACAAATCCGCACACAAACACAATTATTCAGTATGTAGTTTAATTATTTATGCATTTGTGTTTGTGTTAAATAACCGCCAATAGCACAATGCCCTGTGACTAATTAACAAATTCACAAATATTTCGTAAAGGTAGTTGGTTTTATTTGTAGAAAGAAGCAAAGATTGCCTTTGAAAGATGTAATGTTCTATTTTTGTAATTAGAAGTGGTGTGATTCTCTTTGTTATTAGCATCCATTACAACTATTAGACAACAACAATTATAGCCAATAATTATTGTACTTTACTTCCACTTGGGCCTTGAACTT
Source organism: Crataerina pallida (assembly GCA_949710015.1). Classification (NCBI taxonomy): domain Eukaryota; kingdom Metazoa; phylum Arthropoda; class Insecta; order Diptera; family Hippoboscidae; genus Crataerina; species Crataerina pallida. Next base: position 24,791,335 of record OX453291.1, read on the forward strand.
CCATAAAACAATGTTGACTAATTGGTTTTATATTTTATTGCTCTCTATCTACACAGTAGTAATCCGACGGTCACGTTCAGGCTCATAAAATGTTTATATACTACCATTAAAGTGAAAGTGTATTCGGTGGGTGAAATCTCTTTCTTTTTTTTTTTTTTTTGTCTACATATATACAACAGCACAACACTTAAATGAAACGACAAAACTTTTTGTTTAATATTAATAGATAAACTGTTTTTAAGCCCCGAGGTTTCTTTTAAAATGTCACAAATGTAAAATGAAAAAAAAGAAAAACGGTAAATACATATTCACTTCACACATTTAATAGTTATGCTTAATTGTGTATTTTTAAAGGGCATGTTTAATTTCAATTAATTTTACACGTTAACTCAATATTTTAAGTTCACAAGTCACAGCTTCGTACACTAAAAAGTTCATATTTTCGACAATAAAACACATTTTATAATAAACTAATTAATTTTTGGGAATATTAATTGGTTTTACTCATAATAAGTAACATTTCAGTTACTTGAAACAACGTGCAAATAATTTCATGCAACAAATTATTACCCGCTGCACTATTTTATATCGAAGACAATTATCGGTTTACGGCACAAACACATACATACGTACAGTTAATTTGATTTGCTTACCACCACAATAGACAACGCATACAACGTGACAAATTATATTAAAATTAACTACAACACTTTACCACATCATATAATGGCATAGTATTTAATGTATAATATACAAAATACGTGTTGTGGCAAAAAGGCAGAATATATGACGTGAAATGATTTATTTATAAAGCGCGACTCAGACAATTATTTGTTCCGTTACGTTAAGTGTTTAAAATACAACTAAATGGCTTGGTTTGATGGGAAAAGTCACACAACATAGAAAATACCGATATATGTACCTGGTGAAACGCTGATTGTAAAGCAAAAAATATATAAAAGAAATAAAAATATTGAGAGCTTATGGCGAAAGAGTTTTTTTTTTTTGGCCAGACCATGATCAAACGTGCTTGGCTTTGATAATCTACAGAAAAAAAATATAACAAGAAAAATACAATTGAACAACAACAATAACAACCACAAGTTAAAAACGTATTTGAAAAGAGGCAAAATCAAAACCAATACAAATGCGTAGGCGAATAATAAGATACTGCTCTTAATTTAGTCCAAATAAATATTAAATTATAAATAATAATAATCTTCTTAATATCACTAGTTCAGTATGTTTATATAAATAAACTAAATTAAAATATGAAGATCACTGAAGATGAATATGACAGTCAAAAATCAAACGATCGTTTTATGTACTAAAAGCAAGGCGGGTAAGTACATGTGGATTTTTTTAAATTCTATAAACAATACTAATAATAAACATAATCTGTATACTTTAAAATAATATGAAACATAGTAAAACTTTTTTTAAACAAACTAAGCTCTACGCAGGGTTGTAAAATATAAAAGTGACAACTAGGGAAACTAAAAATTATGTCTATTTGACATTTCGACATAATGTGTCAAATTTTAATTAATAATTCATACATTGTAGGCCTTCTTTTGGGCGTTGCAAACGCAATAACACATTTAATGTGCTGCCTTCTTTAATGTGGATGATATAAAAAGACGTTTACCTTAATACAATTGTGTGTAAAAGTGATAGTATTAAATATGAAATGAAAAGTGGTGAGCCAAGCCTGTTTTATATATATAGTTGCAAGGGTTGCATATGTGTGTGCATAATACGTATATGAACATAAACATGTTGCGATATAATTTAGGCCGCCTAACAATTTAAAAGACAAATTAAAGCAAGCTGTTGAATATACTACACTACTGAAATTGAAAGGGTTCTATATTAAATTAAACAAATTTAATTTTAATTGGAAATGTCCATTTGTAATTATAGTATAGGGGGGGGGGAACTATTCTTTTCAACAAAAAGGAAACATTGTGCCGAAATGTCGATTAGACAATAACATATAAACTCCCATTAAATATGCTCATTTAACCTTCACCTATAATGCGGGGTATTTCAATTCCAATCATTCCGTAAACATATTTATAAGAGAATGCTTTTGTGGAAGTAGAATGTTACACATTCCTTAATATTCATTAATGGATAATAAAGTGTTAATAATATTAAGCTTAAACCACATAAACTTGTTGAAGTTTCTTTATCTGTTATTTTTAATATTGTGTAATATGTACTCACCTAATTGAATCTAAATTATCATATATATATATATACAAATTTTTTTAACATACACATTAAGAAATATATTCCATATTAAATAAACCATTGCATTGACTTTATTTATGCAATGCATGTATAAGTGTACATATTAATTATAGTTAAATCCAAAATTAATTAATTTGCAATAACAACGCAGCAATAATGTAAAACAAGTCACATACTCAGAAAATTTAAATACTACAAATCCATATAAATATAAACAGCATAAAGAAAATATGCTTTAGAGAGGGAATTTTTTAAACAATAATAATTTTTTTCATTAGTAACCTAGTTAGGGTTTTAAAAATATATATATATATTTCATTTAATGGATATTAATATCAAGTTTCGGCATTGTAGAAGTTTTAATATGCATTCAATAAGTAGGCGCGTAAGTATTTTTTAAACTCATGCAACATGAACAGGAAACGTTACTATTTCAATAATGCCGGAGTGTTAAAGTATTGTTCTTTAATATAATCCAAAGGACACTCCTCATTTATAGCAGGATAGATGAATTTCTGAAATGCCAAATAAAACTTTTTCCATTTCTCTCCGTTTGTTAAATGGAGTTGTAATATATGCTTACATTTAGAGTTAGATTTTGACTACGCAAAACTTGCCAATTTTCCAAAATGTGTGCATATCGAATTAATTTATCATATTCCGTTAGCATTTCATACACATGGCATAGGCCCAAGTAATCATATTCCAGACCAGAATACGAATTACCAAAAAGCCGCAGACCTTTATCGTAAACAATGAAAAAATATTTCTATATAAATATATATTATATACATACTAATTTGTATGCTGCGCAAGTAAAGTTCTTCCGCTTCACGATACTTTTTCATTTGATAATTATATAATGAGGCTAAATGTCCAATGGATAAGCCCACCTCGTAGTCGTAGGGACCCAGCAGTTGAGTTTTTATTTCTATCGCTTTTCGATGCATACGTTCAGCTTCCTAAATAAGATTATATGTATAATAATTGTTTTATTTTTTTGTGAAAAACACGGCTTAAATTTATATTTCATACATGGAACCTATTCATGGTTTGATAAAGACGCCCCAAATTGCCGTAATGTTTAGCAGTCTGTACGTTTACTACACCAAACATATCTACAGATAATTGCAATGCAAACTTGTGCAGTTCCTCAGATTGTTTTAACAGGCCACCATCGTCAATGCCTTCGGCAATTTTATCTAATGCAATCTCTTCCAACAATAGAGCCTTTACACGTTTGGCAGATGCTAACTTTAAATGATCAGTTGGCAATAAATCCTTCATTATGTTGATAGCCTTTTCAACGTGATCGCGGGCGGTTGTAAAATGCCCTGAACTATATTCATGAACGTAACAAGCGTACGCCAGGTCTTCATGGGCAATAGCTACGCGTAAGTTGCGATTGCCAAATAAATAGCGTTTTATGGAAAGTGCTTCCGAATATACATTAACGCTCTGAAAAGCTGAATCAACATTCAACAGGAAAAAACCATAATCAAGTAAGGTGTCAGCGTATTTTTGATGGTCAAGTCCAAAAACTTTCCTAGAAAAATTGCCTCTTATGTATTTGTGATTTATCGGTACATATTGATTCCTGAAAACTTACTCAGCTCTTTGTTTAGCTTGACAAATTAACATATTGGCTCGCTGGAAGTCTCGCTTTACTACACAATTTCTGGATGCCTGGCGTAGAACATCAATAATAATCCTATAATATTTATATATATATATGTAATGCCTATCATTAACAAAATGGCGTCTTTTGTAATACTTTGTACCTCTCTGGTGTTGTATCGTCCAGGTTACGCATGGCCTTCGCACTCCAGGACAGACTATGTGTGTATTCGTGCCGCGCAAAGTACATTTCTGAGATATGGTTGTACGTATTGGCTAGCAACGGTTTAGGTATCTCCTCCACTGGTATCGCTTCTAATAACATTTTAATCAAAAGAAAAGTACGATCTGCCGATTTAAAATTCCATAGCGATGCCTCAGAATGTAAAAGTCTTGAAAAATCAAAACGTTCAATAATCACGAGAAGTAATGACGATTTGTAATTCATCATCCCTACCTTTGCAAGCAGTCCAATTGTAGAATTTTCATTTTAGGTTCCAGAGATTGTAGTTTTTCATTTATTACGGTTAAAATTTTTATACTTTCCGTCCACCAGCCAGCTTCAGAAAGGAAAGAACCCAAACGCAAGCCAAAATGTATGGCTTTTAAACTGGGGCAATCCTCTATATCCCCCAAAGCAATGGCATCTGTTTGCAGGAGCATATCATTATATTCTGAAGTACATGATGGAGTGAATGGTAATTTAGTTTTTATTGGTGTTGCCTGTTTAGATGCAATGTTGTTGTGCGTGCGTTTCTTTTCTTTAAAGCGCATAGTAAAATTTTCTTGCAATTGAGATGCCAAAGGCTTGCCTTTGCTCATTAGTACAGTTAAACAATTGAAGAGTTTATGACGAGCCGAATCAAAGCGCAACAGTCGTTCGAATATTCCCAAATCTTGCAATTGTTCAAATAACATATTGTGCAAGTGCTCCTTTTGCAACATCTAAAATAAAATAAAAAACGTGTTTAACTCATTTAAGAGTATTTGTAACAGAAAAACAAACGAGATTTTATTAACAGAAACTTCACAAGTAGCTGGATTTTATTATCAGCTATTTCAGCACTGGATGTTATTGATTAATTTAAAAATAACCATCAGTACTTTCATTAAATATGTGTACGCATATACAAGGCAAAGAGAGTTAAAGATTGGCCACCTTATACTCATACACACATACTCATAAAAAAATTCTGGAATCAATTCCTTTCTTCTCCTAGTCCTACTTACCAATTCATAAACATCGATAAGTACCTCTGAGGGCATACGTCGAAGATACTGGGCATGATTCAGGCCGCTCTGACAATAATCAAGTTTCGATACAAAGAAAACAAGGCATTTATTATAGAGTGTTTGATCTCTTTTTTGTCTCGCCTTTGTCTCCATTGCACATAATGCTCTGTTTTACTTTACTGCGCCTTCTTTATTAGTACAAAGGATCTTTGTTTGACTTCATATAAAACTTTTTTTTATCACCTTTTTTTTTTTATATTATAAGTTTATGTAATGTGGGTATTAAATATATTAATTTGTACCAATAATTACAAAACAAAATATATCCGCTGGTTTACTGCTTCAACCAAATTCATAAATACCTTAAATGATTTTCTTCCAATTTTTTTTCGTGTATAAATTTTTGCTTCATATTTATTAGTTCTGATACTTTGTGAAAAAAATTAGTTCGAATGTAATATTTTCATATAATGTTTTATTTCATAACGTTCCCATTTGATAGCTTTACAATGGACAACAATTGCGGAACATCCGTGCCGTTGTACATTGTATTGTTAGTATGATGTTTTAACGCAAATTTATTTAATGTGTTGTAGCCCATCTAGGTAATTAAAATAAAACATCTCTTCAAGTGTAAATAAAATGTATAATAACTATTCAAATGAGAGAGTATAGTGCATAGCTGTGAAAATATAAACTTTGAAACTTTTATGAAGCGGCTTTAACTTTGAAATGCATTATTTCATATACGCACAACTTTACTTTTTTTTACTGGGTCCATAAACGAAAACGTCCACTAACACATGTGTGACGAATTACCCTCCTTGATTGTTAGACTTCGCCTCTGTGTACATTAAGGTGAGTTGAATAAACCAAACATATTAACCTTGGTATTAACACAGTTTATTTAAAAATGAGTTTAAATGATTATAAAAATAAGTTTTATTACATTAATTAGTTAGCGTTTCTATTATTTTTAATTTATGTGTAAGTTGGTTAAAAAAAATCGTAAATGTCACTGTCTAATTCGAGCATAGGGAACTCATTGGTACTCCCATACGTCCACCATTGCCGCAATATATTACGTATAAGAAATGCACGGGTAGTTATAAATTCGAAAAAATGGAAAAATAACGCACCTGCAAAAATGAAAATTATATGAAACCATTACTAAGCATTTGCTAAACTAAATAATTTTTTGAAAGCATAAACTTGTGCTTCACTTTTTTTCATGCTAGGCACGGTGGTTGGTAGGTGCAATTAAAAATGAATACATTCAGGGCCTTACTTGAAGTTAGTAATGCACACGAAGCTACAAGTACTTCCGACACTGATAACTCCTCATTCGGGCTTTGATTAATGTTCTCCATGCAGAGTAACACTTGTTGTAACACCACATGAGCCAAAGGTATTAATGAAGCACTGAACAGTATGTGCTTTAGAATGTTGCCCAAACAGCGTGTACAAAAATTATGGATCATAAGCTTTATGTCTGTTTTTTGTTCTGGCAGATCGAATGTCTCATTGCAAATTTCACAATGATTATCGCGCCGATGCATTATCCATCTCTTAAGACATTGTAAATGTACGAAACCCTGCAATATTTCCAATCCTTTACATAGCTGTAATGTTTACACAACTTTCATAATTTAACAAATACGTACCACACTACCTTTGCAATGGCAGGGACACTGCAATACTTGCATATCACTGCGATTCCATCGACAAATCCTACATGAATTGCCAAACTCATTGCATGATTGTATGGACTCGATCGATTTCTGTTCAGGCATTTCATTGATTCTTTGACTTAACGGTATTGCATCACTGCTCCCCACCACACTATTATATAATCTTATTGCCGTTGTCTCTGACAGCGATTGAATGGGGAGACTATGAAACATTGTTTTTAGAAAATTTTTTAAAATAAAATGAAATTATTGAATTGTTTGGTATTGAAGAATAGTGGGTGGATGATTTTGTCGGAAATTAAAACTGCAAATTTTTCACGTTAACAACAAATTTTGAACATTTAAATTATTAGATATAAATTTTGGGCTTTATTTAACCTTTTCTGATGGTGTTCTCAAAGTTTGCATGATAAAATAAATTGTCATTATTGTCATTGGATTATACTTTATTATCTCTGTAGTGAAATAATACTTTCATCTTCACCCTATGAATGGTGAATAGAGTGATCGTAAAATTCTCAATTAATTCAATTATTATACAATTATTATATATTTTCTATTATTATTTCTATTATTTTTCGGGGATATGTCTGCAATCAAAAAAAAAGTAATAAAACAATTTGAAATCTTTGTTTCTGTAGTTAGAATTTATTTTTATTTATTATTAACAATTTCCATTAGTATAAATTAGATAAATATACGTTTGTATATTCCTTTAGTATTAGTTATAAAAAAACATATAGAGAACAACAAAAACCTAATATATAGCATAAAAAATTTTATAACAAATATTTGAAAAAGTACATAACAGTTGACTTTAGCTTTTATCAATTTAGCCATAAATATTTCATACATACATACGTATTGACCTGTTGCGTTAGTAAAGCTAGTAACATAAAATAAATCCGTAACCATACTTTAGTATATATGGTACATTTTGAATAGTATGTTTGTTTTAATGCAAACCATGTCCCACCTGCTTGATTGATGCATTGCATCAATTTTAAAGAAACCTTTAATAAAGAAACAAAATGTACAAAAAGATTTGCTTTTGAGACCAACAACATATACAGCAAGACCCTCAATTCGTTATTTATATATATAATACTCTATAATTTTAGTATAATTAATATATGTAGAAAAAAAAAAAAGAAAACTTAGTAAACTCTTCTTATAAAAGGAATTAAAGAAAACAATTAGCAGAGCCTGATCTTGCAAACGATTTGGCTATACACTCTATACCCTTTTTGAAAATTGACAATTCCGTAAACTTTAACATTAACAAGTACAATAAAAATATTTATAAGCGATGCCCGCGTAATGAATAGTATTGTAAAATATTTGATGATAATGATTGGTGGCAAAGAATTATTGGCAATTACGAAAACGGCGGTAAATGCTTTGCACATACACAAAAACACATTTCCAATCAGGACGTTTCATGGCGACCATATCTTCTACATCTAGCAGAGGTGCTATGCCAGCTTTTTCACTATTAATGATAACAATATATGAGTCAGTTATCGAATTATTGTTCACACTAACACTTACTCTGCCACAGTGAAGGCAATTTCAAAATTGTTTCGTCTATTTTCTGCAGTTAGTGCATTATAATCGAAGGCATCGGGTAAGAAATGATGTATAAGGGCGCAAAATGCTAAACCATCCGACCAGCTCGTACTGAAATTTGTTATTTGAATATTCTGGAATGAATTAATTAACAAATTATATAAATATTTTTGAGTAACTATGCAGATATTTGAAACATTAATAACAAGAAACAAAAACTGAAGCCTTTGCTGAAATTGTTTTTTCAACAATTATTGTAAGTACATTATCATTATGGTAGCGTTAGCTCTTCGAATGGTTTTAGTCTTAGCAGATTTAAATAATTATTTATGTAAAAGCAGAATAATCAGTATCTAGCAAAATCAATATTAGTTTCATAAGGGTTATTACAGATTCAATATAGGCTCACACATCTCGCAAAGTTTAATTTGTTGCTGACAGTTTTTTTTTTTGTGCACGATATATTATATTCGGTTATATTCGGTTATGTTTTGCATGTCGGTCTTAACTGATCATGGCTTTTTTTTTAATCTTTATTTTTTTTTTTTTAAGAAAAAGAACTGAAGTCAATAACCACAACATATAACAACAGATTATGTTATTATCAGAATTAAGCAAAAACAAAAAAAAAAGAAAAAAACACAAAAACGTGTACGTGTTCTATGTAGGGGATACCTCGTAATCCTGTGTTTTTGACTGACACCACTGCAAAAGTTGTTCCTTAACAGTGGCGGCGCGTGTATTTAGAGCTGGATCGACAAATTTTACTAATGATGAGGTACCAAAAGCTGTAGAAGAGGTCGAGGCGCTAGGATTGCGCCCTGGTTGGGACGCCCTGCTTGTTGTTGGTAATCTGAACAACAAATGGTTGGATTTTTTTTTGAATGTAACAATTTTATAACACAGGGCTGTTTTAAATATAGGTTTTATTTTTTTTTTTTAAATATATATTTAGGGGTGTCCACTACAGGTGCTGTACTATAAGAACATTCGTTGCATATACTGCGGTTCCTTGCAATATATTTACATTTTAATATATGTGAACAATTTTAATACTATAATAAAACCTAGTACAACCTACACCTTTGCGACCAACACCGTTTTTTTTTTTTATACAAGCACAAGTCTATACAAGTTATATAAATATTTTAGTTGCAAAAGTGCGTCTGTGACCATGACTGATATACAAATATATCTACAATATTTATTTAATACAAAAATACTTAAAACTTACTTTGATTGTTGGGAGTTTTTAGCATCTAGTTGCTTAAATTTAGTAAAAGGTGAAACGGTTTTATTGCTGGAGCCTCCAGTCACAGAACGTGTTGTAACTATATATATAACACATGGAAATATTTTAAATCAAAACCAATTTTTTTTTTTTTTTTTTTTTATAAAAAAATGTCACCTTTTCTTGTTGTTGTCATAATTGTTCCATCTTTTGATTTTCCCTGAATTTTTTCCGTTGTAGTTGTAACTTGTTGTTGTTTATTGTCTACAGAAAAGAATTTTAAATTAATTTGTCAGCTATCATTACGATTTAGTAAATAGTATAAAAAAAAAAACATTTTGGTTAAAAAATGAATTGGATAACAAATCATGCATCAAAATTTTTTAAAATTCAAAAAACTGTAGCATGACTCTATATACAGTACAGTTGAAATAAAATACCACGTACTTGCTTACAAAAAAGAAAAAAAAATAGTATTTGCGAACGAGTATGATAATGAAGTCGAATTAAAAAATTCCATCATCACAGTTGGTACAAAAAAAGTTCAAAATACAAAAGTCATAAATTTTTATCAAATATTATAAATTTATCAAAATTCAAAAGTAAAAAATACATAAAATAAAGGGTGACCCAACACTACTTGTGTTTTGGTGATAAAAGAAAGTAAAAATATTACAGCATTGGTATGCACTGGTTCCTGGAATCAATTATGGAATAGCAATGAGTGGCTGACGATGTTACGCTTAAAATAGTCAATATTGCAGCATTTGGGATTCAGAAACTCCACGAGTAATTGCTGAGTAGTAAATGCATCCACATCTTGTCAATGTTTGAAGGATTGGTGCGACAAAAGTACTTGACATTCACTGTTGCAAGAGAACCTTGTATCTGAATTGCAAGATGTGGACATTGAGGATATATGAGACTGCAAGAGACTGCTACATATTACGCAGGCTCAGAAATAATTCAATTTTTGCATGATTTCTTTTTCCCTTTTTTCTTCTTGAAACGCTTTTGACAGACATTTCATAGTTGTTCATAGTTGGTAGATAAAGTTTCATTTAGTCCATCCATCGGCATACTGAAACTGTTCGGAATCAGATAACGGACACGCCCATAATTTACAAAAATTTCTCAGGTATAGATGTAAAGGATATTTAAGTAAAGGTCTTAGCCACATATATTTTTCTTCTTATTATGGTGAATTTTTACATGAACACTTATGTGTAATAAAATATTTCAATCTTTATAATTTTCAAAATCGGTTTCAAAAAGCACTGTAATGAATTTAAATGCAAAACATACACAAACAATAACTTTTAAGTGGATTAATAGATAAAATAATTCCAGTGGCATACATATATATGTATGGAATTGTTAATGATATTTGACTGGGCAGAACGGCAGGGCAAAAAGTTAAAATTGCAAAAGTTGGAAAAAAAAAGACAAAAGCTTGATTGGGACACAGGAATGTATGTAAAATGACATATTCGGATTTTGTATATTAACTCACGATCCAACTTATACAAATCGGCGATTTTTTCGTCTTGACTTGTAAGTAGTGAGGCCCGGACTACAGCATGTATTGAATCAGCCGGTTGTGTTCTATTTTCAATTAATTAATATTTATAAACAGAGGACATGAAGACATTCTTTAATTGATCATTCAATTCGGTGCGTTCCACCGTTTTTTTTTTTAATTTATAACTACTACACTAAGTATTTATGTTATCAGGTTAACATCTCTTGTGATGGGTCATAAAGTTATTGTATTTTTTAATAACACATTTCGTACATCCGCGCAAACTTATGATCTAATTCTTTCAAATCTTTTTATACAATTAAGTGGAATGTTCGTAGCTGCCAGCATTTAAAATTATGCTGATGAAAAGACGGCAGTAGAACTTTTAGTAAAATTTTAATTTAAGCGCCCATAATTAATTGCTCAAATGCCTCTTCCACATTGGACTCGTCGAGAAGGTGTACATTTGGTATATGAGGCATTGTAGCACTGCGTGACAATATTGGCGGGCCAGTATTTTGAACAGATACACTCGAAATCATAGACTTTCGATTGGCTGTCATCTGTTGATTTATATTCGATTTTCTCAATTGTGTGGTCGTGTCGGTTCCAAGTTGCTGCTGCTGATGTTGTTCTTGTTGTTGATGTTGGTGGTGGTGGTGGTGGTGGGAGTATTGGTTCAATTGATAAGTGGGCGACTTATGACCAGTAAAGTATGCAGCCACTGTTTTTTGCTTTTCATCAACAACCGCCTTATCAATGCCAGCCTCGTACATTTTAGGTACCGCCAAATTGTGTCCAGATTTTGTTCGCCTCAGTTCATTCGGAGAAATTGTACGACCAGTCAAGTATTTAGCTGGCGTTTTTGTTATGTGAGGGACTTGAAATTGATTTTTTTGTATCCAGGCGTCACTTACTTTATGCGATGAAGTGTGAGTGGTCGTTTCCTGCCGTTTGGCTAACGAGGTGAAGGTATTTACATTATTGTATACGATGTTACGCGGTATATAGTCATCTTCTGGTGCCTGTGACGAGGGCGGAGTTTTATTAATTTTATAATTCTGTTTTTTTTGGCTGTAAGCGGCGATGGTTAAAGGATTTTGATAAGCATTTGGTGTGTAATGATGCCGTTGCGGTGGTCCATAACTTTTCATAACTGTTTGGCTTTCATCTTTGGGTAAAGATGATTTTACTATGTCTGGAGTATCCAAACTGGACGAAGTTAAATATGTCTGACTAGACATTTTGTTCGATTTTAAGACCAATGCTTCACTGGTATCATTCTTTTTTAGTACATTCATGGAATTGTTGAATGGTTTCTTTTGTATCGCCGGCTTTTTCATGTTGTCTTGTAAACGAGAATTCGTTTCAGATTGTCGATGATTATTTTCATAAGATCTTTTAGACTGATTGGATGAATCGAGCACACGGGATTCATCGTTTAATAAATATTTTTTATATTTTGAATCACTTTTAGTTTCAGTAGGGGAAGTACGTATAATAATGGGACTGGCATTATTGTATTGTGTTTCCATTGTAATTGAGTGATCTTGTGCGTTTTTTCTCATTTGTGTTATATTTGAATAGTTGGGCGGATATCTTTGAGGAGTGCTATCATTCGTTAGATTGAAAGTTGCGCGTGGCTCTTGTGTCTCAGAAGTATAGTTAGTTCGTTCCGGTAACTTGTCCACATCATCCATCTGTGAATTTTTTTCACCATATAAATGATTGGACTCGAAGTTTAAGTGTTGCTTACTCTCACTTTGTGTGGTTTTATTGATATTTTTCATTGCCTTAAGAAGATTTTGAGCAGATTGGGTATTTCTATCAAAGAACTGATCGTTGTCGCCAACATGGTTGGTACGTTTTTCTACTGTAACAGCCTTTTGCGTTTGCGGTTTACCCATCACTTTAGACACTGCATGATGTTCAGTTAATATTTGACTCTGAGTGTTGTCATCAGCACATACAGAGTTTACACTAAGACTGGATGGTGTACTGAGAGATGAATTGTAAGACGTGTTGTGTAAGTCGGCGGGCGAATATAATGGATTATCTGCGGTTAATACCAAAGGTATAGCATTCGGATTGGTAAGGGAATCTTCACGCGAGTGATTTCCGACAAGTTGATTGTCACTTACCACCGCACTAGGTAAACAAGGGTAACTAAGAAACGTAGGTTTACTGGCTGCACCATTGTATGTGACGGAAATATTTATTGGCGCAGGTAAATCTGTTAAATTGACTAAATCATGTCCTCCATTTGATGGCATAAGATTTCCACTATTATAATATAAATCAGCAGTGTTAGGTAGAGAAGGTCTCTTCTTAAACTCCTTAATATTTTTCATATTATTCGATGTGTTTGAAATATTAAAATTCTCTGTATACGATACGTTTCCTTTATTAGGCTTATTGGGCTTAAAAACTTCAGATTTAATGTTATCTTGTTTAGGTGCCCAAGGCAGAATTGGCACGTAATTTGTTGAAGGGGGCGGAGACGTTACAAAGGAGTTATCTGGTTTAGTATTGATGCAAATACTTGGCGATATGTTATCACCTTTTTGATGCGGGGCATTATAACGACTGTGAACAGGAATTGGTTTGAAAATCGGTTTTTGATCACACTCAATGGTTTCTACCCGTTTAAATACAGAAGAAGGTGCATGCTTAAATTGATTAATGGCTATCGGTTTGTGAATAGCAGAATTATATTGCGGTATAACTAGATTTTCGGGTTTTCTACGTGGGACTTCATTATACTTAAACTGATTATCATTTGCTGCGGTTCCCTGATGTTGTTTAACAAACTTTAATCTATTATCAGTCGGTATGTTTTTATAATGTGTTCCTTGGGGCTGCATAGTTGAAGATTTATTCCACTGACCTTTAAGCGCCATATGTCCGGGCATTTGTGGTGGCTTACTGGCAATAGCCTGAGCACCTACTTCAAAATTATTTTTAAGAGAACCAAATTTGTTGCTCCAATTAGATACGGAACGGGTACCAGACCAGGCTAAGCCTGGTTTATCGTTGTGTTTATTTATGAAAGCTAAAAATTTTCGATCATTTTCTGTTTTGGCTTCGAAAGGAGGTATAACTTTCGTTGCTGGTGGTTTGATACCCACTTGGAGCGTTCTCTTAAGGCCCAGGCCCATTGAATGATTTTTGTCTTCGTTCTCGAAGCTAGCATCATATTCAGAAATACGTTTTTTAACTTTAGGTATATCAATAGTGTTGGCTCTCTTCATTAAATACTTCTTATTATTAAACCGTTCAGATTCTTCACCAAAATCATGCCCGTTTAGTCGCGATACCATTTTAACTGATAAAGGTTGGAATATGTTATCTATTTTGTTTTGCTTGGAAGCAAATTGTACAGAATAATCACCGGAAAGTGGTCGTGGATTACTCATTACATTTATTTCGGAACTGAGTGTGTCTTGAATTTTACAATTATTATTAGAATGGGATGGTTTGTGAGCATCTCTTATAATATCTGTTTTATGTTGAGTTGTTTCTGGGTCATATTCATAGGTTAGTTGATCATATACAGGATTTGTCACAATTGGGGACCATGGTGATAAAAACTGACTAATATTCGGCGATACCGGGGTCTGAGGGCTTTGTGGCATATTATCTAGTATAAATTGTCTGGCATCTGCCAATTCTTCGCGACTTACGCCTATAGTATGTCGACCAGTACGACCTCGACGTTTAGCGAAGCGATGTCTATTTGAACGACCCGCATCCATCTCAGGAGATGACGATTCATTAACAGCCATTTGACCATTTTCTAATTCAGACATGGCCGCAGCTATTTCAGCTAATTTTTCGGGCGACTTTAATCCTGCTTGAAGGCGCAATACCAAGTCCAGTAGTGCCTTCCGTTTTTTGGTATCTATTGTTAAATCTTTGCCTTCTCTGAGAGAATGTTCCAAACGTTTCAGAGCAGTAGTTACTTCATCGATAATACTGGTATCGTTTGTAATTTGTAACTGATCACATAGCCCAGCAGCAATCAAGCGCAAATCCTCACCGCTTTCCGTTCCGGAATCCTCTTTTGCTGGTACCCCCAATTTCATATGATTTTCCACTGAATTACTATTTGTTAGCACAGAATTTCTATTATCTATTGTAACGTGTTTGCCTACAGTGGACATAGTATTTTCCGGTACAGAACGTGCTGTAATAAAGTATTATTAATGGCTACCAATATTACAAGCATATAGATTTTCATTTTAGCATATCAGTACCGACATTAATTAGGTTTTTTTTTTTAAATATTTTTTTTTTTTTATAAGATTATTCCTATTTAGATGTTACTGTTAAGGAGAGTGCCAATGCTGGGAGAGGGTTAAGGGTTTGCAAACTCACCCTTGTCAGAATTTACAGTATTTTCTAAAATCGATTGCTCATCTACTTGTTGAGAACACTCTGCACTATTATTTATATGAACTATTTTAAGTTTTATTTTCAATTAGAAGAATCGTCCATTTAGAAATTATTTTTAATTAATCATGTAAATAGTAAAGCTCACTTTTGTTATAAGTTTTAGTTTCTTTATCGTTTAGAATCTGTTCTGTATTATTAGTATCATCAATTGTATCCTCATAAATGCTGCTGCCACTACCATCCTCGTCAAAAATGCCGACAAGTGGTGATTCCCTTGTCTCGGTACTTTTCTCTAAATTATTAAACAAATTGTTACGAATAGATGATTAATAGTAATGGAAGTAATAATTTCTTTTTTTTTTTTTTTTGATAAATAAACAAAAAAAAAAAAAATTTTTTTAAAATATTAACATTGAATTTTGACACGGTACCACCAAAACAGAATTTCTATGCGTATGACATATGGGGAAAGTAACCTCTTTAATGAATTGACGGGCACATGATATGGCGAAAAGACGAATTTTGGGATAGGTGAGACAACAACGACAAATCAAGGAAATCCTCAAAATGAAAGAGGATAAGAACGAAAGAAATTGAAAAGCTCCATTTATGATCATACATATGGATGCATAAGTACCTATGTAGTATTTTGAAGATATCTGTTTTATACCCTCTGCATCATAATAAGTCTACCTTACAATTGTTATCTATAAAATATAACATAAATATAGAATTTATTATACTTAATGGAATCCTATATAAATATTTAAATTCATAACGGGACTTTTACATAAAGCTTTGCACGGCTGACTCCTAAGTTTAACTTTTTTTAAAAGACTTTCAATGGCATTAAGGAGTGAGTCAGCATTTATGTTAAAGTCCCTTTAGAAGAATGGAATAAAAATAAAACGGGTATACCTTCGCGTGTAGCCATAAGTTCCCTTAAACGTGATCGTATTTTGCGACGTTCTTCGTAAGTTTTGGCTTGTTCCAACTAGAAAGACAGAAATAAAAAAAAACGAAATTAATTTCTTTTTGTTTCAATCTTTGTGTTTTTATCTTTGTTTTAACTGTTTATTGTTCTTAACAAATGACTTGTTTTTATCTTCCGTGTTTTTGTTCTTGTTTACTTACCAATTGCTTCAATATATGTTCGTCCCAGATATCTTCTAAATCACACGTTGTAGTGCGAGTGACTGATGACGCAGAGCTTCCACTTTTTGTTTTCGTTTTGCGTGTTATTTTAACCTGTAGAAGGTTATTAAATGAAAATATTATTTCCTTATGTTTATATATTTATTTTTATATTGTATATTAAAATAATTAATATTAAAAATTAAAAAAATAATAATAATATGTTTTTTAATTATTTTTAATTAATTTTTTAAATTAATTTTAATTATCTATTTTTGTATTGTATAAATTGTTGATTGTGTCAAGTTTTCAATTTTCATGTAAACAATTTACTTGTAGTATTTTATTAAGCACGTGCCTATATATGGTTAAGTGTACATGCACTTGCCTATTATTAGTACATTGGCCGTCCTTTAAATACAGTGGAAATCATTTAAAACTTACACTAATATAACGGTTATATTTTAAAATTCTTCAATCGTTATAAATGATTTACGCTATAGTTTTGCTTGTGAATATTTATGTGTAAGGGTACAAATGCAGATTTTTATACCCAGAAGATATTTTTAGTTGCATATAATTAATCATACGTTCATTCACAACTAAGTGAAGTCAAGTCATAAACAATTGAAATAATTGTGATTAAGAGGAGAATGAGAGAGAGAGAGAGAGAGAGAAACAATTAATTGCAAATAAAGGTGATAATGTGACGTACATTTGCTTTTATTTGCCAAATTTGCGCAAATAAATATTTGTTAATAGAAAACAAATAAGAAAACTAAACAAATCTTAAATACCCTCCACATCAACAATAGTGGGCGTAGAATATATTTGATTACTCCCTTTAATAGTTTGGATATTACGTATCAACTTGAAAGTCGTGTTTTAAGTGGAGTATAGTTTTTTGTTAATTGTGGAAAGGATATATGTACCAAATTTCAAATTCATAGGTCAACTTTTGTGTTAGATATAAAGATTTTTGTCGATTGTAGGCGTGACTGTTATCCGACCATGCCCACTTTTGGGATAATTATAAATATTTGTACTAAATTTTAAGTTTATAGGTCAACTTTTGTGGCAGATAAATGGATTTTTGTCGAATTTGGGGTGAGGCCCTTGACCGATTATGCCCATTTTATGTAGCGTCCTGTGTACAAAAGCTGAAAGTGTATGTACAAAATTTCAGCCCACTGTCTCAAAATTCACGACCATGAGAATGCCAACAACAGCCGGACAGACGGACGTACATTTCTAAATCGACTCAGTTTTTGACTCAACAAGAATATATATACATGGTAGGGTCTCTGACGCCTTCTTCTGGATATTGCAAACGAAATGACAAACATAGTATACTCCCCATCTTATATGAAGCATATAAAAAATTAATATGATTAAAAAGAAAACATGGACACTAAATTAAAACGCAAACCTGAACAAATGTATACAAAATTTTTTCAATAATGCTTGTGATGTACTTAATTGTTTTGTCTGATACAATTAAATAAATATATTTTATTGCATGCCAGCTTGAAAATTCTACTATACTGCTTATGATCATTTCTACCTCCACACAAAACACAAAAACTTTGCGAATAATTGCCTATTTATATACGCGCAAATAAAAAATAAATGCTCTTGTTTTAATGATCCATACTGAAAACTATTTAGGTCTCTTTCCCAGAATTCTTTTTAACAATCCCATTCCATTTTAAGTCCTGGCAACGAACCAAATTTTTTATAAAGTTTGTTACAAGTTATCTGCCGTTTAAACTTACACTAAATATATTTTATGTTGTGCGTAAATATTAATATGTATGTATATAATAATTAAGAGCATGACACGGTACCATATACTGAAATTCCTGAGAAATTCATTTCATTTCATTTTTTGAATAAAATTGTTTTTGATTTAATTTTGGTTTATCAAAAATGTAGCGATCTTACAATCCAATGATAAATATGTATATAGAAAATATGAAAAATTCCAATCATTGAATATATGTTGTTGTTCTTATTAGTACGTTAACATCATTTTTCTAATGACATGATAATAATTTCAATGCTTTGCATTAAATCGTGTACTACGAGTAATTTCTCTCCAAAATACATGTGTTTTATTAAAAAAAAAAAACCCTACTCCTAAAAGCATCTGTATACAAGTTTTTATTTTTGAAAAGAATGAACAAATGTCTATTTTTATCTAATATTTAGTATTTACGTATGCAACAACCCAGCCCCTATCCCTTGTAACCTTTTTTAAAATGTGTTCTATCTCTAAGCAGATATCTAAATACACACACGCATATACATGTATATAATTATATTTCTTGGAAACACATATACTATTAATTTCCACACTTTAACATAATACGTATTTTATTGTATTTACTGATTAATAAAAAAAAAAAAAAGCTGCTTTGACATAATTTAAAAAAAAATTATTCTTACACAAGAACTTTATGCAGTTGATTTCACTATTAGATTATAATAAGATTACGCGAACATTTATTTAATTATATATTATACGTTTACAGGTGTGTATATATGTATGCGGACACAAATGAAAAATTTATTTAAAATTTTGACCGCATTGTAATTTTTTGCAGAAGGTAAACGTGAACGGTTCCGAGTTTAGGTAAATACTGAAAATATTTTCGAATTGAAAATTGAAAAAATACATGAATTTTAAAACAAAACAAACACAAAAACATAAAAAAAAAAAAACTGCACCACAACAAGTGTTGGAATCTACGGTATAGACTTTAATAGCACGCTCTCATATCTTGGCTGAAATGAGAGCAATACCATATGTTTCCGCAGTCGTTTTCATACTTTCTTACAAACTTGTAAAGATTTCTTCACATACCCTTATATACATACATATTTTACGTAGAAAAAATTTTGGATACCTTGTCATTACAATTTTAGTGCAAAACGAATAAATTTTCCTCACTTGTGACACTAATGGTGATGGTGATGGGGTGTTATTGTTTCCGAGTATGGATAACTTACCTCTTGTTGTTGATCGTCGTTTGTATTAGTTCTGAGGCGAAAATCAGCAGGCAGACCCGCTTCAGCACCTTTCATGATTACACTTGCACCAATGAATTTATTTAATAGAGCTCTAGCTTCTTGATCATCAGCTGTATCGCCTTCTTCAACCACTACAATGAACACATAATGTATTATTAATACAAAATCTATAGGAATCAATAAATGTATTATTTATCAAAACTTACCATGGTCTGCATTACGCATCAACGTTAATACATCACCCATACCGCTGATTACCTTTTGGCTAGAGTCTAAATTCGTAAACGATCTGGCAGAGGTAGAATAAGCTTCTCGTGCTTTGCTTCGTTCATTCTCAGTTGTCTTGCGATAGCTTTCAAATGATTCGTGCTCGTCGTCACTGTAGAATGCTTCAAACTTTCGATTTGATTTTTCCGTAGTTGAAATATCAAAGCAATCTGCATTATCATCGATTCTCCAAGCATTTTCATTTATAATATTTTCTTGCTTTATTCTTCCGCTAAATGTATCTTCATCAAGATAGGTCGTAGATGACTTTAGAAACTTTTGTGTATTCTTTTCATCGGTTTTTGACTGCATAATTTATTATAATTTGGAAATGTTAACTTTATATCACAATGAAAATTCTAAACCTTACCAATAAATACAATCCAGTATTAGGGTCCGGAAGTTCATGTTTTCTATCTTGACCACTAATTTCTTTTAATTGATCAGGATTTGTAGAATAATAAGTTTCTTTACGCTGGACAATTGGTTTGGTTTTATTGTCTGAGTAATACTTCTCTTCGATCACACATCCAGTGATTTCTAATATATATCATTTATCAATTTAAAATATACAAAAGTTTTATAGTGTTTCATTACCTTCTGTTACATTACTGGTCATTGGCTTCTTCTTTAAAGCTTTTATACCAAAGAGGGGTAAACCATTTTCATCGGTGGGCCCAATTCCGTAACTAGAAACAACCGAATCCTGTTCAATTCGGGTAGTTTTCTTCACATCCTTATGATTTGTTATGCTTTTCGTTTCTCTAGGTTGAGTTCCTACACCTGTAGACTTTCGTGTGGTACTGGATCTTAAAATATTATTTCGGTTAGCCCATATTGGTGTCGAACTATTTATTGTGGATCCGGTTATACGTTTTTGTTTTTCTTCTACATTCAGCCCCGATCGTTGACGAATACTTTTATTATTAAGAGTTGTATTTCCAGTATTTTTAGTGTGTAAATATATCTGAGATTTTGAGTTTGGACTCAAATCACGATCTTTCATTGTATGATATATTTTCCCTTCAGGGCTACTATCACGTGAAGTTTTTATATATTCTGGCCTCAGATTTTTCGAGGTAGGGCTTGAAATTCTATCCTTTTTCGTATGATATTGTTTTCCTTCAGGACTACTATCTCTTGAAACTGAACTTACGCACTGTTGACTGCTTGACTCTGGACTAAATTTATACTCTGTTGTTTCTCTATGTACCTCAGGGCGGCCATCGCGCGGAATTTTGGTGGAAGTGTATTCCGTAGTTTTTGTGCTATGGGGCCTACCTTGTGGACTTGGACTGCGTTTTGATAATGGGTTTACATCATAAGCAGGTTTTGGTCCAGATAGTCGTTTTGGAATTACTTCAGAGTGCTTCTTTTCTATCTGTGTTTCCTTGGTAAATGTTTTTCTATCAAAACTGTTACGGTGAAAAGCATTTTTTTCCTCAAAATCTTCGCCTTGTGAACGTTTATTATCGAAAGTGTCATGAGCATCTATTGTTCGAACATTGGTTGAAGGGCGATTATACGTGTTTTCAGGATACTTGATCGGTGTTTGTTTTGGAGACCTATTATTGGACGTGATTTTAGGTGACACTTTCGGTTGCTTATTAATGTCTGGACTATTACTACCACGACGATAACCACGTTCAGGTGACAAAGACGATGGTTTGCTTTCGTATTCATTAATTCCACTTTGTCTATAATTTTTGTTTATAATTTTTTCATTTCCAACATCTTTTGTTAGTACAACCGTTCTATTTGTTTCAGTTTTTCTATAATGACTGTCATTGCTTGCATAATTCTGATGCGGTCTCTTTTTTGAATAAGTATCCACCTCTGTTTCTGCTGGAATTATCTCTTTTTTAATTCGACGTATTTGTCCTCGAATTCTACGTCTTAACTCGTACGATGTAACAGTTCGAAGCAGCTCTTCCAGAACTTCAATATCATATATTTCTTCGATATTAATATCTTCATCAATAATTACAGTTGCAGTTTTAAGCGTACTCTGAGGTATATCAAACTTAACAGATGTAATGCGATCGGTTTGTCCTTCATCTTCAGGGGGCACTTTACGTGAATAATTTGATTTATTTATTTCCATTGAATCCCTTCGAATGTGTTCAAGCGAACACCTCGTGTGATCCATATAAGAAGGACGCCGCCCTGTAGTTGGGGTCTCCGGCTTTTTCGGTTTATCGGTATTAGCGATATTGTTTTCAAAAATATTCCTACGAGCCGTTA
This sequence comes from Crataerina pallida, assembly GCA_949710015.1. Lineage (NCBI taxonomy): Eukaryota > Metazoa > Arthropoda > Insecta > Diptera > Hippoboscidae > Crataerina > Crataerina pallida. The sequence goes on from OX453291.1 coordinate 24,813,527, forward strand.
CCAGCTTTGTGGAAGACTTTGGACTTGTTTTAGGTTTTGCTGTAATTATTTTACCTTGATCATCAGAATTAATACTTTTTACGTTAGGTGTCCTAACGATGGAGCTTTCTGTTACTGTATTAATTGGGGAAATTGTGTTTGAAGATAAACTAATGGGTCTAGGTGAGCGTACTTCTGGGCTTTTTGTTATTTTTCGATCAAATGGTGCATTGTTTTCTACAATGTTGTGCGTGTCTTGTGACATTATTGTAAAATCGTTATCAAAAGTATGGCATTCTAGGTTAGTGGGTACATCACCCGATATCCTACGTGCTTTATTATCAATATTTAATGGACTGGTTTTAACATGAACGTTATCTACTTCAGCGTAACTACTTGAATATCTCGTATCAACTTTCGAAAAGGAGTCGTAATCGTTCGTCACAGGTTGATTGGGTGCTGAACTTCTGGCGGAAGGCTTCGTAAAGACGGAAGGTCTACTTAAAATTTCTTTTTGACGTCGCATTTCTATTAAATTTGTATGATTTGCCGTATGTGGTATTGTTTCTTCATTATCATCATTTTCGCTTTCGAATTGTTGCACTTGATGAAACTTTGTGTCACTATTAATTTCATTCGATTTAATTTCTATTTGAGAAGTGGACATACGCTTTGAAATACTTCGTACAAGTTCTGGTGATTTTTGTGGGGCGGAAGGCCCTAATTTAGTAGCAATATTTGGATATGCAGTGGCGGTTTTTGACGATTCAAAATCATAGTCAAGGCGATTTACGTTAGATCTAGCAATGTCTTCTGCAGATTTTTGAAATTTATCAACTTTTTCATTAATCGATAAGAGACATTCATCATCTTCTGAGACTTTAGTGCTTTTATCATATTGTCTATTGAACGAAATGGAGCTCTTAGGTTTTTTAGTTTCATCTGCTGATTGTATAAATTTAGATACTTTTTCTTGCACACTTAAAAGGCATTCGTCATCAGACATGTCTCTAGAAGGTTTTTTTTCTTGCTCTACTATATAGGACGTTTCTTTCATATTTTCAGAACCTTCTAAGTGAACTTCGGATATGTGACAGCCCACAAATTCGTTTGTTTCCTCTTCAAAAATGGGTATGGTTTTTTCAAACGGTTTTTTACGGGGTTCATCTTCGGGCTCCTGAACTAGGTCAGGATAGCGAAGTTTATCTACATCAAAGTTTGCTGGCACTGGAGTGGGTACAATTTTATCAGGAGATACCTCTCGTGAACTTTTTGCATGCTGAATGTCAATAATAACATTTTGTGTCTCATCAGTATTTAGAATATGATCATTTACAGCGAGATTGATAGTTTTAGTAGCAAAACATTTTTTGGGATGCCGTTCAGATGGTGAATGTGTGGCATGCTTCCCAATTGGTTTCCCTTTCGTTTTAATAATATTTTCACTGACCGAACGTGAAACTTTCGCATCCTTCATATTGCGCACTACACTGGGTAAAGGAGCTGAATCTTTTCGTTCTGTTAAGGTATTTTTTCGTATAGGTCCTGAGATGGGACTGGGAGATTTTTTAACACCTGACGGAGTTTCTGGACCCTTATGATCTATAATAATTTCGGTATTAACGGATATTGTGCTTGACCTGCGACGCTCTGTGGGTCGACTAGGAGTGGTTTCTGATGACGAACCTGTTTTATTAATTCGCTCAGATAATTTTGGTGATTTGCTTTGCGGTGATCTCGACTTGAGCTTGGTATCCGTAGGAAGTGTATTTGATTTTCGAGATTGTCTTGTGTCTGGAGCTCTTTTTGTTATTTTGGGTACCGCTGGTGATTGTTTGGGTCGATTATCACTTTCGGACCCATGGATACTTTGTCGTGTTCGATTATAGTTGTGACTATCTTCGTATATTTTATCATAGTGCTTTTTATGAGATTCTATCGTTTTTACTTTATCCGTAAATTTAGTTAATTTATTTGATATTTCATCTACCTCTGGAAATGTTTCATCCTCAAGTAAAATGTCTTTTTCAGTTGGATAATGTACTTGGCCAATTGGCTTGTTGTCAGATGATAAGCATGATGGTTTTTGTGTATCACATTCTTCATCAGTCGGTCTTTCTTCATTATAATCTCGATTTTGTGGTTTTATTGCTTCATTTGATATTGTAAATTCTTCTAATGGTGCACTGTAAACTTTGCGTGAATCAACTTGTTTGTTAATTATTGTAGTTGTTATTTCATTGTCATCATCACAGTCCTCAATTTTCACCTGGTATTGGGAGTTATCGCCATCAAATTTCTGATCTTCCGTTTCATTAGGTTTTGATTGTTTTTTAAAAGTTCCGTGCACAGATCCGTAGTCCTCCATACCTAATATTTGACGGCACCGCTCCTCAAAAGTTTCTCTACTAGAAACACCTTTCTTACGATAAGTTGGTGTTTGGGTAGTTGTTTCTGGTGCTTTAGATACACTTGCGCCATCTAAAATTTCAGGCTTTTTTCTTTCCGATTCAATAAACTCTATATTAACAGTATGATCTTTCCTAGTGACTAACGGTTTAGAATGCACCTTTTCATAGTCATCATGTTCATCTTGTACAGATGGATGTTCTGGAATAGATCGCTCTGGGGTTGTTTGAATTAGATATTCTGTGTTCGGAGCGCTTTTTATATTAGACTTAGGAACTTCATCATCGGTTTTATATAATTCAATATGTTCGCTATCTATATAATTCAATGAAGTTTTTCCTGTTTCATTTGTAATTGTTTGAAAAGTTGACTCACTATAAAATTTAGGTTCTGAGGAAGACATTTTGTTCTTCGTTATTTTATGCTTTTCAAGAGATTCTTTTTGTTCTTCTTGTTCATTGAAAGGCATTGTCTTTAATGTTTGAGGTAATTTGTTTACATAATTTTTTTTATTTTTCTGTGTTAGATTTTCACGTGTTGGTGATTTCGAGGGATTGAATTCATATTTTACTTCAGGTTGCCTCTTTTCAGGCTTAGATTTAGGTGTATTTGTTGTGAAAGTTTGAGAAGTCACATTTCGGGGAGAAGTCTTCCCAGGGCTTCGTTCCCTTTCTACCTTTTTACTTATTGGTTCTCTTTGATTATATATATCATGCTGTTTTTGCTTATTAGATGGGTGTTTATCTTTTACAAGTATTTTAGAATCACTTTCGAACTCTTCTTCGTTGTAGCCGTTTTCTTGAAGAAATACATCTTCATTAATGCTTTTAATTGCACAGTTTGTCTCAAATTCATCTCTTGTGGAAATAATTGTTATTTTAGGAGCAGTAGTTTGTTTATTTTGTAATTCCGGTCTTTCCACTGAAATTTTGGTCGGAGCTAATATAGCAGAATCATAAATTTTCCGCAAATTTTTGTTAGGATGATAACTTTCTTTCGGATTAGATTCTCTATTTGGTTTTGTTTTAACAATGTTTTCTTTTGGACCGCTCTTCGCACCAATCGATGTTCTTCGAGGTTTTCTAGGCTCTTGTGGAATTTCTTTTTGATTCTTGGGCTTCAGTTGTGTTTTGGTAACGTAGGTTTCTTTATCTTTATTGGGTACGTCGACATTCTTTTTGGGCTTACGCCAAAATGCATCAACGTCTTCATGGATTTGAGCGTCTTCGGAAACAATCGTATCTAAGAATTCTTGTGACCGTTGGTCGTGTACAATGTCAGTGGTTGTTTTATGATTTGTCCCGTTTAAAACAGTTCTACGTTCGATATTTTTAAATTGCTGAGGTGATTCAACTATTGGTTGAGTATAAGGTTTTGATTGGTAGTCGCAATCAGAGGGGATCTTAGTTTCAGAATTAGTACGATCTTTACTATTTGGTGCTGATGAGATTGATGGCTCTTCTGTAGGAATAGTGTATAATGTACACAAATTTTGGCATAATACGAAAATCAATTTTACTGATTAGTAAGAATATATATAGTATGTTAATTCTTTCGGATGAGGTCTAATGAAATTAAAATCAAAAGTTTAGAACTTTTGGAATATCAATCACATATTGATATGTCATGCATTTTAAAGACTACATATCGATCGTTAAACTTGTTTAGTTATTCACAAGAAATATTAGAAAAACATGAGTTAAAGGTAGTAAAAATTCTCTTACCGGTTTTTTTAATAGTCAGTTCGTCAGTCGGACCGAGTAGGTAGAAAGTCTTTTTAATGCATGGTTCCTCGATAAGCTCATTGGGAAGAAGTGTGGCATTGTTTTCAGATATTGTGGTTTTTGAAAAACGTGTAGTTAGTGGATCGTTAATAGAAATTATGGAGTTGACTGGCTTAGTATTCTGGTTATCTGAAGGACATTTATTGATATGTATTTAGAAAGAGAAATAAAATCTTATTTCGTACCTGTTTTGGGCCGTTCTCTTAATGTAGTCCCACCCCTAGGCGCTTTTGTGGTTTGAGGGCTAATTACGTTTTTATTATGACGAGATTTCGTACTTTGTATTTTAGTTGCTTCATTTGAAGTAAAACCTTTATTGGTTATAGGCAAAGATTGCTTAGGTTGCATAGGTTTAGAAGGTGTTCGTTTAGTAATCGTATTGGTACTAATGCGACTTATTTCAGATGGTGCCGAACTGTCATGGGAACTTTCGCGCATATCTCGTTTATATGTTTTATTAGAGGAAATGCTCGTTCGAGGAGTATGTCTTTGAGTGTCCGTATAACTGTCCCGTCTACCCTCCAATGGAGACGAACTTCTTAAAGAAGATGCAAAAGCTCGATGGGCTGCATCAACTTCTCTCTCTTTCTTAATAATTTTTTGCGTTATTTCCACAACGGTAGTTGCAAGTTTCTTTGTGTCGCTTGGGGACTTTGATTGTGAAGGAAATCCCTGAGTAGAAAAGTCTGCTTTAGCTTTTCTTGGTTCTTCGTACGTTCTTGGAGAAGATATTGGTTGAGGGGAAAACTCTTTATCTGGGGTAATTCTGTGGTTTTGAGTTCCTTCATAAGTTCTTTCGGGATATTTCGTTGGAAGCGAAGGTTTTGTAAGAGAAGGCAATTCTCGAGTGGAAGATTCAGGAGTACTTCTTCTATTTGAGGGTTCTAAGTAAGCATTATCCGGATATGTTGGGTGTGTTTTAGGTTTTACTTGAGACGGAAAACCCCGTGTGGAAAAATCGGGAGTTTTTTCTCCATTCTTGGGTTCTTCATATCTATCATATGGATATCTTAACGATGGTGTTGGTTTTACTTGGGATGGAAAACCTTGCGTAGAAAAATCGGGAGTTTTTTCTCTAGTTTTAGGTTCCACATATCTATCATCTGAATATCTTAGTGATGGTGTAGGTTTTACTTGAGATGGAAAACCTTGCGTAGAAAAATCGGGAGTTTTTTCTTTAGTTTTAGGTTCCACATATCTATCATCTGGATATCTTAGTGATGGTGTAGGTTTTACTTGAGATGGAAAACCTTGCGTAGAAAAAGCGGGAGTTCTTTCTTTAGTTTTAGGTTCTTCATATTCATCATCTGGATGTCTTGATGATGTAGGTTTTACTTGAGATGGAAAACCTTGGGTAGAAAAAGCGGGAGTTTTTTCTCCAGTTTTAGGTTCCACAAATCCATCATCTGGATATCTTAGTGATGGTGCAGGTTTTATTTGAGATGGAAAACCTTGCGTAGAAAAATCGGGAGTTTTTACCCTATTCGTAGGTTCTCCGTGAGTATCGTCCGGATATCTTGTAGTAGCAGGTCTTACCTGAGATGGAAAGCCCTTTGTGGAAAAACTAGGAGTTGTTCCTTTACTTGGAGATTCTGTGTATGAATTATCAGGATATTTATTTGAAGGTTTTAATTGAGATGGAAAGCCTTGTGTGGAAAAGTCTGGAGTGCTTCCCCTGTTCAATGGTTCTTCGTGTTTAGGATAATTCATTGAAGATTCAGGTTTAGTTTGAGATGGAAAGCCCATTTGACTATTTTCTGATACGATTACTTGCTCTTCATTCAAAGTTCGTTTGTTTTGAATAGTTTTATGTGAAGTAGAACTTGTAATGCTTTCCACAATATGTTCTGAGGTTTTCGGAATTTCCCTGTTAGGAACTCTTACCGATTCTAAAGTTCGTCCTGTTTGTATGGGTGATCTCCTTTCTGGATAGGCTTGATCACTAGTAGGAGGCGTTTGACGGAATGGCTCTTTCACTACAGAATATCCATCATTTCTGGGTATACCATCCCTTGGTCCACCTTGCGGATATTGTCCATTTTGTTTTACATCATCCGATATTATTTCGGTTTGCGTTATGTGCTGAGAATTCGATTGTTGTTTAATATTACGCTTCTTTTCTGATGTAACAATAACAATTTCGTCTTCATCAGTGGGTATATATCTCTCCGATATGTTGGTTCTTGGTTTTTCATCAATGCGTTTATGTAAATCGTATGGTCGGGAAGTATCGGTTCTATTATTATAGGGTTGAGGAGACTCTGGGGTATAATTAGACTTCGGCTTTCTTTGATCATAGGGTTCATTTGAAGCAGCATAAGGGGTACGTCGAGGAGACGAGTCGGGTACTTTATTATTTGCAGGAATAACCCCCTCTTCATCATATTCGTGAGTAGTTTTTGATGTGGTTTCGGCTATATATTTTTGATTGGATTTCTGCGTTGTGGTAAATTTTGTTTCCACATTAGTTAACTCATCTGAGCGAATATCTTGAGCATATTTATTTACGGTGTTCACGTTATCTACATAATCATCACGAGAAGTTCGACGCTGGGTTGGTTGTATAAAATCTTCCGCAATATTTACTTTTGACCTTTGGTCTTTTACGTGTTGGTCTTTTCTTGAACTCGAAACCGACTGTACACTTTGTTTAGTAGAAGTTGGGGTACATGGTTCTTCGGTTTCATAACGTTTATTGCGAACAATGGTTCCGTCCGGTAAACGTTTCACAGTAGTGATCATTTTTACATTCGGTTTAGGATACTCAACGGTATTAGAAATGATTTCACCCGGTTGAGACATTAGATATTGTACCTGTTGCTGATATTCGGGTGAGGCTTTATCCATGTCGACATAACGTTTATGACTCTCGTGTGTTTGTTGAGTCTCAATATTTTGCTTTGCAATTTTTTCATTGCGTTGAAGCGTCTGTCTTTCTTCAGCTGTCATGTACTGATTTTGGTTTTGTTGCGTTTGAAGATGTTCGTGTACATCGCTTCTAAAGTAGTGGCCACTGGGAGACTGCTCCTTTCTAAATGGTGCAACGTCTTCACTTATATTAGTTTGTTGATTTTGCCGAAGATTTTTTTGCATCATTCGATTAATATTTCTTTCATCTTGATGGAATTGGTCCCTATGCGTGTCAACCAAATAACGACCATCTGGGGAGTATTGACCATCATAATCCACTGTAGAAGATGATTGCACCACTTTGGAAGAAGATGATTGAGTGGACGAACTGGTATGAACTTCTGTACGATTAGAGTTCTCATCTCCACTCACAACTTTTTCTTGCAAATGAGTTTTGGAACTTTCCGCTGTTTGTTTTACAAAATTCTTATCATCACCCTGATGTGAACCACTGGAGCGTTGTTCATTAAAACCCTGAAATTCGGCTTTACCTCCTTTAATTTTTTCGATTCCTAAAATTGAAAATGACCACAATCTGTGTTAGTGGAGTATAGAAGCTTACGGCATTTCCCTTATTAAATCTTTTAAATCGGCAAATTGGACAGACAGACAGACTTGCTTAAGTTTTATAAAATTTCTTAAACCTTAAAAAATACCATTAATTACTTACCATCTGTTGTCGCTACAGTTTCTGTGTGGTAGGCACGTCCGTCAGGACTAACTTCTGCCGAAGAGTGCACATTCCAGCCGCCAGTGTTTGGATAATTAAGCGCCATCGATTGAAATTGTACTTCATTGGGACTTATTGAATCACTAATCTCTCTTGCTTTCAAATCATGAAAGCTTTGATCTATCTCAAAACCACTAACTGGATGCTGTGACATTTTACCAACTGTATACAAATTTTCTAATTGTGATTTTTTAAGTTTATTAAGTTTATTAAAATGTTTTTGAAATTCGGTTTCCTTCCGATCGAAATCGGTAAAGTCTCGCCACTATAAATAAAATAAATACATTTCTTATAGTTCTCATAAGATAAGATTCACTGATGAGGCTTCAATTAATTTCAAAATATTTTTTTTTTTTTTTATTATAAATGACGTCATTCACGAATGCACGCAGCACGCAATATTGACTCACACTGACTTTTAAGACTGAGTTGAATGTTTAACACACATACAAACACACAAACTATGTGGACTACAATATTTGATTTTTGCCTAAAAATAGTAATGCAAACAGATTGTTTTGTTCAAATTGTTGTTGTATGTTGTTGTATGTGGATAGCAATTCAATCAGTTCACTCTTCTTTCATTCAATCATTTGATGACATTTCGAGGTCAATATATGCGACCCAACAAATTTGGTAATCATCACGGCAACTGTTTTATGGACAATTATTGAAAATGGAAAATTAAATAAATTAAGATTGATTTATTTTAAATGAAAATAAAAATCACACCACAGTCTATGATTTTAGCGATGACGTCACTATTTAATAACTGTTAATATAATGTAAGTATTCATTCTATAACAAATACAATACAATGCAATGCACTGCAGTCACTTCATTTCAAATCGTTACCCTTTATCACTGTAGGCGGTGATAGAGAGAGCGAGAGGCAGAGTATAACTTCATTTTATTAATTTATTGTTAAATGTGTTTATTACCATAAATTATTTATGTTTTTTTTTGTTGTTGTTGTTGTTGTCGTTTTTTGTATTAATTTCCTATTCTCCGTAATTACATAAACATGATCTAATTGTTTGAATAGAGAGCTTGCTAGCTTAACTGATGTACTACATACAATATTGTATAAAAAAAACCGTTGCATTGCATGTGGGCGATAAAGTCTGTTAAATAAATGAACGGTTCGTTCGTTTACGTTATTTTCTGTTAACACGATCGACACTAATTTTGCCATTAAGAATATTTAACAATCTTATTTTTACGATAATAATGACTACGTATGCCTTCTACTTCATGTTAAGTTTAGTTATACACAAGTGAATATTTATTGTAAATCTTGTTCTTTTTTAAAATCTATATTTCCCTGAAAGGTTACATCAATATACCAAAGATAGGCATGTACATGTAACACTTATTAAAATATTTGCAATGACTTAAGAGACCAAATACGTGCATGTTCTGAATCATCTTAGCCGATCTTGATTGGGATGAAAATATGATCCAGTTCATGTATGTCTGTATGTACAATAAAAAAAATTGTTGTAAAAATTTCTACCATCCATATACAAAAAGTGGGCGTGTTGTGAGAGGATTACAGAGATGTTCATAATTTACGAAAAACTTTGTGATTATATAAAATATATAATAATAAATCATTTAATAGTCGTTAAAAAGGAGCGCTATGCCACACCTATAGCTCGATAAATCGATAAAATCTATTTATCTGCCATAAAAATTTACCTATAAAGTTGAAAGTTGTACAATTATGCCATTCATGGATGTGTTAAAAAGGGGTGGAATCGGCTAACACCGACAAACCTGCTATTTACAAATATCCTTATTTGACGAATAATGTGACAAGGACACTATTAGAATGCATATTTAGGCACCTGTCGTGCCTCCAAGTTGTATATTAAGATGGAGGGTATTAAAGATTCAGCCTAAACTGTACCTAGTTTTCTTAGTTATTCTATAATCGATTTTTATGAATATTAAAGAATAAACAATTTTTTAATAAGTTTCCTGTACGTTATATCTTTTCACTGCTAAATGTAAATCCATAGAAAATTGGATGCACACAGATTTTTTTAAATTAATTTTATTATAAAGGCATACAATTAATATTAAAATACTGTCTTTTTTTTTTAACAATATTATTTCGTAAAATATAATCTATATTAATTTTTTATAAATATTTTTTTTTTATTTTTTATATTTTTTTAATTCATTTTGAATTTGATCTTTTTCTTTGCAACACTAACCTTTATGTAATATTTATGTATGTGTTTAGATATTTATATATGTTTATCACAGTTTTAATTCGTTCACATAATAGCATACAATTGAATGAAATCAGTAAGAAATCAAAATTGAAATAAACTCATACATCCTTTTTTTAATCAATCGATATGAATAATATTTATAATGTTTCAATTAATCGATTCGATATTTAAATGAATTCATTTATTTGATAGTTAACACAAATTGTGTTTGGTAGATGATATAAAAAGACGCTCGTTTCGTATGAACACCAAAGTCCGACTGAAGTTAAAATGTTTCGTCTAAAGAGCAGAACTCAATTTATTTGTTGTGTAGATCGATGCATGGTAAATGTGACTGTGTTAGGGTGACTGTATACATAGCAGCTTAAACATGTTTTTGGTAAAGCTAGTTTTTTTTTTTTATACCTACCACCTTATACCTAAAAGTGCATACGCTTAAAAAATACTTCTAATAATGAAAATGAAATTTCTGATATTTTTTCACATACTATATAACATTTATATAACATCTTGCTCTGAGTATCGATTTTTATTAATAACAATATTGATTAATTTTTTTCAATAATAATTTAATTTTTTTTAAATTAAAATTTAAACAAATATTAATGGAAACATTTTGTAGACAGTGGGGAGCAATTTCAAGAACAATAATATCGATATATTTTTTTTCCACAACTACTCTCTTCCTACATGTACAGCTGTTCCGATTCGTTGCAAGCCGCGTTTAGTTAATTTTTTTATTAATATCTATTATTATTACACTGTGCAGTGTAGATGTATAAAAGCAATACAACCTACAAGAGTCGTAAACACTTAAAAATCAATCTATAAATGATTCTAAATACAAGGTGTCACAAATTCGGCTATTTGATATAACTGATGATTTCCTTTTTAAAACATCTCAAAACAGTAATATAACAAAACAAGGTAGATGACAGAGACATACGTACATATCTCCATATATATGAAGGCAATCATTTGAAAAAAGTGCATATTTATAAAAATTATGTGAATGCATTAAATTTTTAACATTTTCGTTATATGTTTATATAAGCGCTTATGTATAGATTATCAAAAACTTTTTATACCTTCCACCTCAGTGAGGAAAGATTATATTAAGTTTACTATTACGTTTGCAACACTCAGAAAGAGGCTTCAGTGATACTACTCTTGTGCTGCATCAAATTCTGAGCTCATCTAGACAAATCAGTCCGTGAACTCTATTGTTAAATGTCGTAAATTTTAAGCTATTAAACTGAAATTTTGTATAAACTTATTGCATTAGGCAAACTTAGTTGAAAGCCACTCCCACAATTGACAATTACATCCGTTTATTAGTCACAAAATGCTACCAAATCTAAATTCGTTACACATGTTATCGATATGCCAAAAATAAAAATGATTGTATATCATACACGCCCACAATTTACAAAACACATTTCTCGGAATAAAATCCTACTACTGGAGAAGGGACTGGATGGTATTTAAGATTTGATTTAAGCCAAATTTAGTTTTTTTTTTTTACTCGTTTTTTATACTTTGTTGATTGTCAAATATTTTGATTCAGATTACACATTAATATGGTATGTTCAAGGTCAGTGGTTTGCAATTTAACTGTCTACGTATAGCATATACGTTCTAAATGTACATTCAATGCATGTTTCAATGTAATCTAATTAATAGCAAATTGGAATTATTTCTGTTGCTTCATAATACCAAAAAATTATCTCCACGTATCCTATGAAGTACATTTTATAGTTATTTTATGTTAAATATTGATATTAACTTGATATCATTTCCGTTGATATACTTTTTTTTATTTTCATATAAATATATCACCTATAACATTTGATGCTACAATCAAATCTTATTAATTAATAAAATTATTTCATTAAAGCTGTTCTAAAATACAGCTAATGACATCACAATAACACAAAAACCGCTCATATTATTATTCATATATATAAATATTTTATATATATGTATAAACTAAGCTCCGTTTGTTAAAACAAAAAAAAAAAAATCGTAAAAATGATGTTCAACCCACATTCAAATCTTACCAAGTCTGTCATATGTCTCTTTCACAGAAAATAGAGTCATGCTTCAAATAAAACACCCCCACATTTACACTGTTTACAATTAATTACCTCAAGTTGCCTTAAAAGCTGAATGAAACAAGTGAGAATATATCATATATTAATTTCATACAATTGATTATATTATGAATATAATAAATTTTCGCCTTAATCATGTTACTTTTTTCAATCCTCTCCATCTGTTTATCTGTCTCTCTTTGTCTGTCTGTAACAAGTAATGATGACAAATATTTGGAAATGAAATTGCGTGTGTCTGTGTTATTGAAAATTGGATAAATACTTTAACTAGACCCATTGAAAAAATTTCATGTTTAATTTTTTTTAAAAACAATTTAAATGTGAAAATGTTTTCTATAAAGTTGTAATGCATTAAAAATTAAAATTATAAACTGTCATGTATAAATTATTATATAAACACAGTGCAAAAGTTAACATATCATTTTTTCAAGAGGTTTGTAATACCCAGAAGAAAGCAGCGGTATGTCTCTCCATCCGTCTTTGTGTTTGGCCATGCTAAACATTTTCTGGGTCACAAAAATTGATTTACATTACTTTAATTTTTGAAGAAATATTGGTACTTCTAGAACACAGAATGGCATTGAAATTAAGCAAAATTGATATAAAGACACGCCCACAATTAAACAACAACTATAAAAGGTTACGTTTATTTTTTTTTTTTTTTTATAAAATTTTTAAAGCAAAATATAACTTGTTTACTCGTTTATTTTACAATTCTATTTAGAATATTTTGTGTCCTGGAATGTATGTTTAAATATTATTTTCATATATTATAACAGTACCTCATTTCCAGGCGCATTTGTTAAACCTCTTCTGAACTCCATTATAAGCAAAAAAAAAAAAAAATCTGTAAATAAAATAAATAAATTGCAATCAAATCGAATAAATATTTGTATATATATTATAATGAAGAAAAAAACTTTAGTGTAATGTTTGAAAAATTGTTTGTGAAACTAAAAAATTATTAACAGAATTATGAGGCAGATGCATTCTGCTGAGACTTTTAAAACTCTCTGCCTCTCTCTCTCTTTAATTATAATTAAATATTTAAAATCTTAGTGAAATTATTAATTTTTTAAAAATTATACTAATTGCTGCTTAAGTGAATTTCGTCTCGACAAATTTTTAAAAGTGTTCTAAAAGCTACCAAAGTTTTTCCAAATATTTATGATTTCTACGTCGCAGCGTAGAAAGTTGACTTCTACAACAGGTGGATTTTTTATAATGGATCAGGGATGGATCATGAATTTAACAGATGATGAAAATCTATTTATAATGAATCCTTTTTTAGTTTCTTTGTGACTAATAAGGTTGATGTCACATTGGAAACTTATCAAGTGATGTAAGAAACTGGTTACTCCCTGTCGTTAATAGTCAAACTACTCTATTAATTATATAAAATATTAATTTAATCGTAATGAGATATGTTTAGACAGATTAAAGTTGCATTCATCAAAATTGTTTACACAAAATTCTTACTATTAATATGAAAAATACAAAAATGTAACCTGAAGCAATAAACGTTTTTTTTTTTTCCTTTAATAAAAATCACATTGAAACATTCGATGATGTCATTATTATATTTTTGTGTTCAACTCTTTCTCTGTTGTGCTTCAACAGCAACAAAGTAATACTTATGATATAATGAATAAACACAATAATGAAATTAAGATATATAAAAAAAATAAATGCTTTTTTTTTTAATTTAAATTTGTTTTTACACTTTGTGCAATGTAACAAGTTTTCTCCAGGTCACCATAAAAGGAAAACTTATACAAAACCTTCATTGATTTTTCATGTTGACATAATTTGTTTACTTTTTTTAGACAATAAACTCGATCGTCATATACGAGTATTTTGTTGCTGTATTGTTTGCTTGTAGACCGAGAAATACATTTACATGTGAACATTAACACATCCAAATATTTCCATTAACCTGTACAATACGAGACGTAATTCTACCAATAATTTACAAAATTGATTAATTATTCTAACCGTTATGTGTCATTTTTGATGTTTAAAATGAAAATTTTTATAAAAATAGAAACAAAACAAAGTTGAAGGGTTTTACTATAAAATTAATTATAAATAATTGGTAAAAAAAAAATCCAATTATTTATCTGATCACCGCTTGCATACATCTTTATTAATATTTTTTTAATGCAGGTGATAATAATTATTAATGAATTTAGGAATATCTACAAATTATAAATTTAAATCTTACAAAGTGTACATTCTTAATTAGCATAATCTGCATCATATTAGATAAATCCGTCCTTACGTCAATCTATTGTTGGCAATTTCATGTTCGTAAATCTTTACATATTAATAAAATAATTTTAAACATATGTGTACATTTCATGTTTCTTTATAAGGATTTATATGTACATTGGGCTAAATAGGTCAAAATCCACGCCCACAATCGATAAAAATCTATATATATCTGCCATAAATATTTAGCAATGATCTTATGATTCATCGATATGCCAAAAAAGGGTGTAATTGGATAATAGATATGACAAAAAACTCAACTTATGTACCGTTACATAATATGTACACTATTAGGGATCGTACTTATGTACCTGCCATGTTCACCGATTTTATGTAGATGTGTCAAATTTAGTTTATATACCCTCCACATAAGATAAGTGATATACTAAATTTGGCAGTCCATTTGCAACATTTAGAAGGAGGCGTTAGGAGATGACCCTACGAGGTATATTCTGAGCCGATTTAGACATGTACGTCCTTGTGTCTATTTTTGGCATTCTCATGGACGTAAATTTTAAAATATTGAGCTAAAATTTTGTACAAACACTTTTAGTTTTGCTATTTAAAATGAGCAAAATTCGTCAAGAGTCACGCCCACAATCGACAAAAATCTACATATCTGCCGCAAAAATTTAGCTTTAAACTTAAAATTTCGTAAATATATTTATAGTTTTCCCCTGTATCGATTTGCCAAAAATGGGCGTGGCCAGATAACATACAGGCTTACAATCAATAAAAGTCTTTATAGTTGAACTATTAACTTGAAAATTGTTGATTATATTTATATCTATCGAGGTGCCCAAAATGATCAATTCGTGTAGTTTTCTCACTTGTTTTACTGTATTTTAAGATAATTCCTTCACCCTTATATTAACGTCTAGCAGTTTAAATAATTTAATAAATCTAGAAAAAACAAACTACTGTTTAAAGATTGTCAGCTTACAAGTGGCAAAATTAAATATTAAAACAAAAACACTAATTGCAAATAAACAAAACTAGACATTGAAAGTGTAACGGTGCATTTAGATAAAACACGAAAATGGGAAATATTTAATTTGTCTACACCTACAATATAAGAATGTACAAATAAACAATAAATTATACAAATGTACAATAAAATAACAATTAGAAGTTTAATAAAAATGATCGCGTGCAAGTCTCGTTTTAATATGAAACTGTTTTCAATTAAAGATTATGTTACGAATTCAATTTAACAACAATTATCAGTGATTGATGATTTATGTGATGTGTGTGCATGTGGTTTTTCATACAAAAATTAAAACCACACACAAAGGTGTCAAATATCCTTTTAATAATAATAATAACAATCTTTATAAAACACTTTTTATAAAATATAACATAAAAACATATGGAATAACATAAATTTTATTTATAAAGATAATTACCGTACAGAACAATTTAATAGTTGATAAGTTTTAATTATTATTCGTCATTGTATTAAAATCACTTGTAATCTCTTAAACACTTTTGAACTGTACTACGTAACGTTAACGTAATTGTTGATCGTACAATGAATGAAAATAATATATCGCCAAAGGTTTTATTAAAATTTTGGCTACCGGTCACATCACACTTGTATTTGATGACGCCAGGGAAAACTAGTTTATCCTAGTTATAATAAAATGTATCAAAAAAATTAATGGTATAATGGATTTGGTAAAGCGTTTGCTTCCGAATTGAAACCAACGCAAATATTTGAGAGGTGTGGTAATGGGATTTATTAATAAAAATGCGAATATATTCTTAGTTTTTCAGGTTCAGAGGCAAATTTTCAATTTGAACTGCATAATACCTGTTGCTTCAGAAGTATAGGAATCTTAGGTGTTAACGTAAAAACGAAACATGAGACACATTTTTATAAGAATGTAAATACAAATGCACGTAAAGGTTTGGGTGTCTGTATGCGTGCTGTAGGCAATTTTAGTAGTGACAAGGTCAACTGCCCAGTTCAAAAATGGATATGAGCAAGTTTCCTTATTACAGAGTCGTGAATATGCGGGAAGGAACACATCATTGAATGCATCCTTCATTGTGCCCTTATTGTGAATTACACACAATTACACAAAACCTAATAAGCATTCACTTCCTTTAGTCTCTTCTTTTTAACCCATAAAAAAACCTCATAAATATTTATTTATAATGCTGATTTATTTGTATGTATGTGTATAAAAGATATTCTTAAAATTACATTAAAAATGGAAGAACTTTATAAATGCTTGGTTTGAAAATTTCATTATTTTTCTTTTGTCATATATATATATATATAATTTAGTCGAGGTTTTGCATAAAGTTTCTTATAAAAATGTAAACATACAAACGGATAAATTTTTCTTTTATAATTTGTTGCTTTTTTTTTTTTTTTCAATAAATGAATTTTTTGTTACTTTATAATAGCCTAACGATTACAATTACATTTCTATAACTATACGGGTGTCTAAGAAAGTCTTTAATTAAAATTTAAAATCTATATAAAAAATAATTGCTAAATCATAAGTTTATAGACTTTCAAATGGTTGCAGTGGAATAATAAGGGAAGCACTTTAGTGTTTGTAGTATTATACACACATACTTATATATATAACTAATCTTTACAATGGCATTGAAGTTGGTTGTTGTGGGTGTTGTGTGTTGTGTGAGGTGTGCGTTTTAATCTGTTACTCCTAAATGTATTAATTGTTGCATGCAGCGTTGCAAATAGGTTGGATCAGGAAACATATTAAATTGTGTTTTATGATCTACACTATTCCATATTACAACATCTTCTCTACCCGTGGTTACCGAACGGCCAATGGAGAACAGTAGACGTCGATCGAATGCAATTTTCAAGAAACGCAACACTTTTCTACCCAACGGGCAATCTGGTAAATAGCAAATGCGTGGAAATCCAACTGCAAAGAATGCTCGACCGGGATGAGGATGTTCAGATGTTTGCAGGCCAGAAATAATGCTGCAACCGAGAGAGAGAGAGAAAGAGATTAATTAAATGAAAATATATTTTTTTAAGAGCCTATAAGAAATTCTCCTACTCGTAGATGATTTGTATAGTGTTTTGACCCTCATGACCTGGTAAACTCTTATTCATTATACTCCAAGACATAGATCCGTCTGGTTGATTACCGATTTTCTCTCCGTAAACAATACCGCATACCGGACACTCAATAAAAAGATTCTAAATAAAAATTATGAAATATTATCTAAGAAATATTTATCTAAAAACTGGCCTTTTTCTTCTTCTCACCTTATTTATTTGATTCTGTTGAGCGATTATCATACCATTCAGACATTGCAAATGCATCAAATGCTGGCAACGGCTGAGAGCAATGGTTGGATTTTGAACGCTATGTATTAGTTCTTCCATGCACATGGGGCATGGTTGAGCATGCGGCCATTGCGGCGGTTCAACCACTTTAACAAAACGAGAGATCATATCGCTGGCGGGATCTACACCTACAATTAAACCGGCCACAATTTCTTTTTGTTTTTGATGCATCTGCCTGGACGTGCTGGCTGATGTACTGTTGGGCAGAGGTGGGGGAGCCGGTGCTCTTTCCATTTTAGTTGTAGGCAGTGTGGGTATAAAGACGTCATCACTTCCAATGGAACAGTCCAATAAATCATTAACGGAAATTGCAAAATTATGACTGCGCAGGCTTTCTTTACTTTCATGACTCAAATACGTGGAAACGGTATCTACACTAGGTCTTCGATGTGATTTTATGCTGTTCGAATCAGTATCGGAAGCTCTTGTCCGAGAACGCGACCGATGCATGCTCATACGTGTGCTACGGCGCAATGGTAGTGAATTTTCTGAGCAGCGGCTGTGATGGCTACTCATTGATGCGGTCAGCACATTTTTCGAATGCGCAAAATGCTGGTTACCGGTTACCGGCTGTGTGGGAATGCAGGAATTCGCTGAACTACTATTATTTTGGCTACATTGCTTTGCACTATGACTGCTGCCGAAAATGTTGAGATTATTGAATATTTGTCTTAGGTTGGTTGCTGACAATTCACCGCTGCGCTTTTGTGTTTTGCGCATATTATTGTTTGGCTGCAGGGAACTGTGACCCGACTGAAGTAGTGTTGTTATGTTGGCAGTATTAGACTGTTGCCGCGCCCCATTCATGGGAGGAAATCGCTGTTGGTGTTTACTATCCTGCGATTTTGCTCTGAGCTTTGGAAGAGTATTATTGCGTTTAAGTCCAAAACAATTTTTCGCTATTTTTAATGTAAAACCTGATTAAAATGGACGCATTTACACGCATTGACGAAACTTACCCGAGAGCTGAAGTGCTTGCTGTGGCGTTATTTTAACTAAAGGATAGGGCGCTTGTTGAATTCGCCGTACATTACGCACTGGTCCGTTGGGTTGTCGGATTTGCGTTAGATTACAAAAATTTATGGTATACGGTATGCCCAGGATATTAAGTAAGTCTAATGTTTGCTCTCCCTAAAATATTTTCAGTAAACATGAATTTTATAAGTTTTTGAATTCGCCTGATTGTTACACACAAACCTTAGACCAGAAGTCTTCTATAATACATTGCACTTTCATGTTGTACGAGTGCCAATCATCTGCTGAGGAGCCAGCCCATTCCCATTTTGTGCCTTTACCGGCTGGTGTACTGGGCAAATAAAATTTCCTTCGCACACCCACTGTAGATGGGCCTGTATCTTCCTCCATCTCTTGGCACATTGTCCTTACATTAACATAATACTTCTTCAAATCCGGATCAGCATCACTCAACATTACTCGTGTCAATTTTTTGGCATGTGCACGCTCCAGGTGTTGAGAAACAGCGGGACTGTATGGTAACCAATTGCCACCACGAGATTCATACTCCCACACAACAACTGCATGAGTATTACATGGCGTACTACCATTGCCATTCATGTTGGATCCACCGATTCCATTTGAACAACCACCAACATTATTATTAATGTGAGCCATTTTCATTCATTCATCTAATTTATCTTACAACATATTTTAATAAATCATCATTTTCTTTTTTTATTTAAATATAATTGCAAATTCAATTAATTAATCATGGTATAGGATGTGCACCAATTATTCAATTCGTGAAAATTCAGACAAAAATCACGAATAAGCATCACAAAATAAAACACAACAATTGAAAAAAAATGATAGAGACCACATTCGATTTATCATATTTACTTAAATTCTAATTTATTTATTGATGCCACTAGATTGTACATTAGAGGTACAAGTTTTCCAAAAACACAACATCAATTGAATATTAATTTTTAATAAAAATTATTAAATTAGCATCACGATCACCAATTATATATATGTGATTAAGTGAAAGAGACAAAAAGTGCATATATTTGTAAAAACCCAATAACAAAAGCAGGGTTGATAGTCAGGGAATTTTTTATAACAATGCCTTGATAAGCCTGTTAAAATTATATGTGAAAATAGCCAAACGGAATGAAACAAAGACAATCTAATGTGAAAAAACAAAATTTTTGAAAAATTCAGCGTCAAGCTTGAAATGCGGTGTTCAAGAGTTTGGTCAAAAGTCTTTTATAATTTCTGTTATTGGATCTAAAAATGTGTGTGGATTCGTGTTTCTTTGTTCAAATAAATAGAAAAAATAGCGTCGTGGTAAATGTTTGAAAGGGAATATTCGTATATGTTTATTGTTTAAATTGTATTGAAATTTTTTCAACTACGTCACGAGTATGCAACAAAAAACGCACAATACTTACCCCAAGGAAAAATTAAACTGTATAAGTAACATTTAATACTTTGCTCAACTCGTATATGCAAAAAATTACATATAATGTCTAATTTGAAAATATGTCCATATGCTGAGAAGTGTTACCGGCGTAATCCAATACATTTTGGGGAATTTTCTCATCCACATTGTAAGTTATTTTAATGTTTTAATTCAATAAATGTGTTGTGGAAAATTGATTTTTTAATGTAATCAAGTGGATGATATATATAAAAATGGCTTCGACCCGCAAACTCAGCAGTACACCATTCCGACTCATTTGTTAAGCAATTCTGAATTGATTCTCCAGCAATTGCAATTATTGGAGAAACTTTATCCAAAGGAAATAGAAGACTGCACGCGAAAAAAGCATTCTCAAGCAAATGGAGAAAAACGTGAAAAAAGTGAGTCCCCAACCCCGGAAAGTTCAACTTCGGCAGCAGCTGCGGCTGCGGCCAAAGCCGACACTTCAAATTTGGCAAAAAAACAAAAAAATACACCATGTATTAGAGATTACATTCCAGTAGTGGTGGAGAAGGGGCAAATGGCCAAAAAACTAGAAGCTGCTCAACCTTACAATTTCTTTTTAACAGCTATAACCGATTCCAAATTAACTCATAGTGAACCTCTTACAGTGACCTTACAAGGTAAACCTTATTCGTATACGTATTAGTGTCAAATTGGTGAACTTTATGCATTTTTCTTTTGCACTAGAAATATTCGATGAAAGTCTGGGCAAATTGGAAAGTTCAGTACAAATTAATTTTATGGTTGATATAGGCTGGCTGTTAGGTCATTATTACTTTGCCGGTATTTTGTACGCTCTACATGCAATTATTTTTCGCGAAAGATTCTTGAAATAATTTTACTTTACAGGCATACACCTCTACTGGTGTTATATGGCGATGAGACGCCGGAATTACAAAGTATATCTAAACATAAGCCGAATGTTACGGCAATTAAAGTTGCTATGCCTACACCTTTTGCAACTTCACACGCTAAAGTGATGCTGTTGAATTACAAGGATGGATCTATGCGTGTGGTAATATCTACGGCAAATTTATATGAAGACGATTGGCATAATCGTACTCAGGGTGTATGGATAAGTCCCCGCTTATCGGCTTTGCCCGAAAACGCTGACACAGCGGCTGGTGAAAGTCCTACAAATTTTCGCCAGGATCTGATGCTTTACTTGGTAGAATATAAAATTGCTAAATTACAACCTTGGATAGCTCGTATACGAAAAACAGATTTTGGATCCATTAAGTAAGTGCTTTCTGTGTGCTTACCTGTAAAAAATAATGCATATATACATAGGGAATTGGCACTCTTAGTGTATTCTTCATAGGGTCCGTACCAGGGGGTCATCAAGAGGGTCCCCGCGGACATTCTTGGGGTCATGCTCGAGTTAGCAGTGTTTTACGCAAGCACTGCACATCTATTTCTGAATCAATACCAGTGGTATGCCAAAGTTCCAGTATTGGTAGTTTGGGTACCAACATTCAAGCTTGGATTCAACACGATTTCATCAATAGCCTCAAACGTGATAGTGCATCAGTGGGGGTGCCATCACTTCCCGCTTTCAAAATGATATATCCTAGTGTTGCTAATGTCAATCAGAGTCATGACGGTATGCTTGGTGGCGGTTGTTTGCCATACAGCAAAAGTACCCATATTAAGCAACCATGGCTAAACAAACACTTACATCAATGGATTTCCAAGGAGCGTTATCGATCAAAGGCCATGCCACATATTAAAACCTACACGCGCTTTAACCTACAAGAGCAATGCGTTTATTGGTTTTTATTAACATCCGCCAATCTATCCAAAGCAGCTTGGGGAGCGTTCAATAAGAATGTAAAAATTCAACCTTGTCTGCGTGTAGCTAACTATGAGGCGGGTGTTTTATTTCTACCACGTTTTGTGGTAAGCTTTTTTTATATGTTTGTTGTGCGGGAATACATTTTAATTCTTTGTAGACGGGCGAAGAAACATTTCCTTTAAATGCAGAGCGTGATGGCATATCGCCGTTTCCGATCCCTTATGATCTGCCTTTAACGCCTTATGGTTTTGATGATTCGCCATTTTTCATGGACTATTTGCATTAAAATATCAATTCAAGGAAAAAGTATTTTTGGCATTTTCCTGTTACCACCACAAGTACTAATAAACACGCAGTCACGTTACTGTAACAAAATCTTCAGAAACGTAGTGTGCACATATTTTGGTATGGACTAAGATCACAACTTATATGTATAAGTAAAAAATATTTGTACGATTGCTCAACAGCGTTGATGAATACAAAAAAGAATAAAATATTACAATATAGAGGTTAATGGAGATAAGCATAAATGTGAAGTTATATACAAGTGCATCTGTCAGTAAAACTTGAGACGCAATGTTGCTAACATACCCTACAGGTTAAAATGTAAGAAAATTTTCTATATTTAACATATTCCTCTCACACATGAACACCGTTTTGCTGCTTGAAATTTACATACACTGTTCATACAACAATAGAGAGAAAGTTCCATTTCATTTGTTTGATCAAAATGTTAATTAGCAACGGTTTATGTTTTCAAATATTCAAAATCATTATGTAGAGGATTGAAACTGGTTTTTTTTACACAATGCACAGCCATCGGAATTTTCACTGACTTGAAATATACATAATTCTGTGGTGATAAGTAAGTTAAAGACTGTGCACAAAGAAAGTGATGGCTGAGACAAAAATAAAATTTCCATATAAAATCAAACCTGTCGATTTTCAATTAAACAAAGAATTATTAAAATATTTCTTAGGTAAAAGTACATAAAAAGTAGAATAATTAATAAATTTTATATGTAATGAAATAATTTAGGTGAAAAGACGGGTTACGTGCAAGTAGGACCCAATAACTACTTTTTTCCATTTAAGTACAAAACTGAAGCAGAAAACTATTACAATTTTCAAGCTCGCCCCAGTGATATATGGGTTGTAACTTTTCCTCGATCGGGCACCACCTTTACTCAGGAGTTGGTCTGGCTGTTGGCCAATAATTTGGATTTCGACAGAGCCAAACAGCAATTCTTAACCGAAAGGTTCCCACTTTTCGAGTAAGATATAAAAATGATCTACAAACATTGACTCAAATGCCTCGCATTATAGATTTGATTTGCTTTCCCATGATTTGCTTATAAAACAACTGCTGAGAGAAAATGCCAATAATAAGGAGAATCAAGAGTTTATTGAGAAACTATCTCAACCTGTATATGAAAAGTTAAATAAAATCCCGCTCAACCAACAGCGCTTCATTAAAACACATTTTCCATTTTCGCTATTGCCACCGAGTGTAATTGAAAACAAGTGCAAGGTAAAAATTATGATAAATAAAAAACTAATCAAATTGAAACATGAATGCGCTATACTGTAGATTATTTATGTGAGTCGTAATCCGAAGGATGTGGCCGTATCCTACTATCATTTGAGTCGTTTATTTCGCACTCTAGACTACAGAGGAGATTTTGAGCGTTTTTGGAACTACTTTGAACAAGGCTTACGTATATGACTTATTATCCAAACATAAGACATATGAATGAATATTTTTTAATCATTTCATAGATTCTTGGGCGCCATTCCATAGTCATGTAAAAGAAGCATTAGCCTATCGCCGTAATCCCAATGTGTTCTTTTTACAATTTGAGGAGTTACGTTCCGATTTACCAAATGCGATTCAAAAGATTGCAACATTCTTACAACTCCCACCCGTTACAGCCTTTGAAGTGGAAAAATTACAGCATCATATGAATATATACAATTTCGGAAAAAATCCATCGGTTAACGGTTCGGAATTGGCTAAAATTGGTATGTTCAATAAAATTGAAGAGAGTTTTGTAAGAACGGGTCAAGTTGGAGGCAATCGGCAGGAATTTTTACAATCACAAGGACTAAATGAAAGAGCTGATAAATGGTTGAAAGATAATGAAATAAGATTATAAACTTACATATCTAATATATATAAATATATATGCATTTTATATGTATATAAAGTTGCTTAAGTTCTTCTATAAATTAATTTGATTTTAAGAAAACTCTAAAGGCAAACTCATATGAACTTTAAAAATAAAAATGCAGCAATACACGATAAATAAAAAAGTATTGTAAAAATTCTGGAGGGTAATTACGTAAGCGATAGTGATGGTACGACAATAATTATTTTTAAATTTTCATTTTCGTGAGCGATAGAAAGCATCATCGTCACACTATTATCGTACTTTTCTATTTGCGTAACCTTATAAATCGTCATGTACCATCGCGCAAACAACCGTTATCGTGCGATTGCAAAATAGCTATCGTTTTATAATAATATAAATTAAAAGAAAAAAAAAAGGAAAAGATAAAATTAAAAGAGGTAAGTAATACATTACTAAATTGTGAAGAAATTAAATAAGAATTGTAATTTCTAGGAAAAATGCATAGAAATATTTTTCTTTTTATGCTAATGGAAAGTGAAAGAGAAGACATAAAAAGGCACACAATGCAGAGAAAAATCCTGCGTAATAATTCCAACCCTCTTAGTTTGCCTATTAGCATGTCATTAAAAATTGATTACTTTTGATCAACATATCTATATATTTTATTATTTTCTATTTAGATTTACAGAAAAATTTCGCGCCTCAAAAGACGCTTTTACTTATATATTAAGTGAAATGGATGTTGATGACGGGTTAAGGAATGCTTTCATTCCACCCGTATTAAGGTTAGCTATGACCTTAGAAATTTTGGGGTCTGGGGGATACCAGTGGCTAAGTGCATCCAATTATGCTGTTTCAGTAGCACAAAGTACTCTTTGTGCAATATTGAAAGAAACCACTGAACAATTGGAACATAAATTGTGTCCAAAGTGGATTATTTTCAACATTAATAATGATACAAAAATATATTTCTGGGAGATCTTCAACAAATTTGATCATTTGTTCTAAATGTTCTTTAGTAACACACCTATATAAATAAATAATAGTTATAACCATATAAATAGTTATTTTATTCAATATAAAAAGTGAAATACCAAAGAAGAACAAAAATAATATATAATTGACGAATTTTAATTGTTTTGTTTACTAAAATAAACGCCATATGATAAATTCTGTCATTCACAATGAATAATAACACGACGATAAGAGTGATGGTCTTATATGAATGAAACTAAAACTAGTATCGACTACCATCATCGCAACTACGACAATAGTTTCAAAAGTTATGTGATCACCCTCCTGAATAAATACTATTACTACTAGTAATACTATTACTAATAGTGCTTCTGCTTCTAGACACTAATTTGTAGTTTTTGCTACTTTTAAAATGCAACTCTGAATAAAAAGAAAAAATAATAGCTTGCGAATTAAAATCTGCTTCAATCTCAAAATTTTATTAAATTATTTACATATTTGCAATACAATACGAGTAGAAAGCTAAACGATAATAATAAAATTATGTTGCATGGTTGGTATTGCCGAAGTTTAGCAAATGAGCAAGCGCCTCAACAAATCAGTCAGGCGGACATGAACGATGGAAACGATGATAGTGACATCGATAGTCAAAATAATGGTGAGCACAGGGGCGCAAATGCTTCTGTGGATTACAAGACGCAGTACCGTTATCTAAAACAGAAATTAAAATTTCTTATTTATGTAAGTAGAGTGTTAAATACCACGAAAGAGAAAAACTCCAATTATGAGAATATTTATACGGCAGGAAAATGAATTCTTTCAAGATGCCTTGCGTTCCAATCAGCGACGTTTACTAAAGGTGTCACGTGATAAGGCATTTCTCTTGGATCGCCTACTGCAATACGAGAAACCGGAAAACTCTTCTTCAGATAGTGATGAGACCGAAGAATCCTCAGACGATGAAACCCAAAAGGAATTGAAAAAGTAAGTATAATAAATAAGTGGAAAACATATTCGGACATATATAAAAAATTATCATTAAAGGAAAAAAATGGAACAAACTGCCAGCAGCACTGCAGGGGGTAGTGGTTCAACTAGAGGGCGCAAAAAGAAAATACCACAAACAGCGCCAATAAGTGCTGAAGTTGTCAAAGTAGATAAACCAATGACTAGCCAAATGGCCTCTCATATAGAGCCTCACTTTCAAGAGCAACACCATCAACATCAACTAAGTCCAGCCGAGGTAGAGCGTCAATTATCTAGGAGACCTATAATTGACATGATGCCGGAAAGAGCACCCGCCACTGTACCCGCCGAGATGTTTAGCAATGAACCATCGTTGGATAGCGAGGTTAATGAACAAATCATTGATGGTTCAACAACACATGTAGCGGCCGAAGAATGTGTGCCCATGGAATACATTAATTAAAAACGCCATTTTTCTAAATCTATGTTTTTTTTTCTTATATTAAAATTTGCTTAAATTCTAAAGCATAATATTCTAATCTAGGGTTTGTACTGTCCCACTGCCAAGAGTAAATTCCGACGAGTAAAGTGCAAAGTCATAAAGGGGGTGGACTTGGTGGGGAAAGCTCTTAATAAATATGAATCTCCGTCATTTAGTTCAGGGTTGTGCGATGAATTGGAGTTTTGTGCTAAGTAGTCTTCGGTGAGTTTGGCAAAATCCCAAAGTGTGACATAACAGTCCAAGCCGCCTATGGCTAGAATCGTGCCGTCGCGACTAAAGCACATTGTATGAATGGGGCCGGTGTGACGCGTTAATGAAGTAACCAGCTGCCCATGCGATAAGTCCCATATGTTAACGGTATGATCAGAAGAACCGGATGCTAGGTAACGGCCACAGGTGGAGAAGTTCAAAGCATAGATTGTACCCTTGTGACCGGTCATTAAGCGAACCAGCTGTCCATTTAGAACATCCCAAAGTCGTATGGTCCTGTCACTGGAACCACTGGCAATGTAGTTGGAGTTTGGATGAAATTGTACACAATCCACATCGGACAGATGGCCGGTAAATATGCGCAATGGCTGATTCGAATCGGTGGACCAGAGGCGAACTGTTTTGTCGTAGGAACTAGTAGCAAAGTAGTAACCATGAGGTGAAAAGCGAACATCCCATACTGGAAACAAATGACCCTTAAAGACCACCACACAAGTCCAAGTGTGCAACGACCACAGACGTATAGTTGTATCCTCTGAGCAGGACAGCAACATATTCTTTTCAGGTGCAAATGCACAGCGATACACTGGACCACTGTGCCCGTAAAAAGTGCGAGCTGCTTCCCCTGTCCGATCGTCCATCATTCGCACCAGTACATCCTCGGCATCTTTGTCAATATCTTTCAGTTGTTCGGCCGATTTCATTTCGCGCAGTTTGGATGGTGTTAACGACCACACTTTCACGCTGGAATCCGTGAAACCTACAGCCAGCATGTACGAGTCTTCTGATATCTCCGCACAAGTAACGCTGTTGTGCGAGTTTAATATGGTGTACAGACACACCGACGGCAAGTTCTCTTTACCAAGCGACACCCGTTTCGAAGCTTCCCGCAATGCTTTTAGCTTTTCCAACTTGTCGGCATCTTTCAGTTCGGGTAAAGGTATTCGATCCATAGCGGGTGCGTTAGGATCAGATTTGGATTTTTTCGGGAACAAGGGATCTTTTTTAGGTTTCTTCTTCTTCGGCTTATCCAAGGCATCTGGATCATTGTCGTCGTCTTCCTCAACAACAGCCGGTGTGGGCGTGGTTAACGACTGAAAGTCCACTTCTCTAAGTAAACCATAGTAAACGCGAATTTTATTATCTTGCCGCCTGGCTTCGCCTATTAACGAACCCGCGGTGGCGTTACATTGAGCCTTGCTTCGCGCTGTGCCCTCATATGTATCGAAATATATATATTTAGCCACAATGTCGGCTATCAATTCTTGCTTGCGATCCTGAATGTGTCTTTTGAATAGGGAGTGAGCATCGCGGGACATTCGAATTATAAATTTGTCACTTTCCATAGCATTGACAAAATCATTGTTTTCCAACTCTGAACGTTTGGAGATTAAAAGTAAATTTTGCAAGTCGTCTCGATGATAGTAGTCAAGGTCCGGGCCGTATTTCTCCACGAAAGCGCGAGCCGGCTTAATGTAGTTTCCAGCGATTAATCTAAAGTAGATTTGTACCAATATTGGATATAAAACCATGAAGAGTTCATGCTTGTATATGTCCAATGATTCATCAACAAAATCACGTAAATCACCGTAAGCGGCATCATACAATTCAGGATCACTTCCCTTTGTGGCGGCATTATTGGCTTCAGTTGTCTCACCTAAAGCTGACGTTAACAATGTAGTAATTTCCTTGTCATCCAAATCGTCCAAATCTTCCGAACGTATATTAGCCTCCTGACAAAGTAGCTCTTCCGTCTGTTTTAAGTTGTATTTTTTAATTAGTTTCAACAGAGCCAACAAATCGCGTTTGTCCGAAGAGCCATTTCCATTGGCCGGCACTGGGGAATCTGTACCATTTACCATTGCGT
Organism: Crataerina pallida; assembly: GCA_949710015.1. Classification (NCBI taxonomy): domain Eukaryota; kingdom Metazoa; phylum Arthropoda; class Insecta; order Diptera; family Hippoboscidae; genus Crataerina; species Crataerina pallida. The sequence continues at coordinate 24,842,200 of OX453291.1, forward strand.
TTAGACTCATTTTTCCCAAATTATTTAACAAATGTAATTTTTTTTGCCGATTAAAAGAATTCTTTTTTGTTTATGTTGTTTACAATAAGTACAAATGAAACATTACAAAATTTCATATGTAATCTTCTTCTTCTACACAAACTAAATACACATTCCAAGTTGTTTTATTTAGTAGTTAAAAATTGTTCAAACGTATCGGAAAAGCAGAATTTTCATTACAAAGCGAAATGGTAAATGACTTGGCTAAGACAACGAATGTTTTGTTATTCTATTGAGTGATAAGCAAATGCGAATTTTTGCAATTAAAAATTATTATTAAGAGCCGATAATTTGCATTAAATAAATGCGAAATTACTTAAATAAATAGAAGTTTTAGTAATGCGTCTCGAAAATTACAAATCAACATAAAAACAAAGTTAATTTATGAAAATTCACATATCAAGAAATAGAAGCCGATGTTTTTTCACGAATTGAAGTAAAAGGGATTCCCAATAAAAACAATAACAAAGTGCATTGTGGTGAGTAATTGAAAAACAAGGTACAAGTGCACGAATATTAAGATACGGCCTTACAGGCATAACTTAAATTATCAGAGCGATTGAGTTAATTTATTTCAGTTCTTATCGCAAATTATCTGCAGACATTTTGCAAAATGCCAATTTTATATTCGGTGATATCCCGCGTCACTACAATTTTGGCAAAATATGCTGAATGTGTGGGCAATTTTGCCGAGGTCACCGATCAAATCATCTCTCGCATAGATTTGGAAAATAACAAATTAACATACTCTCATGGCGACTACTTGATACACTATATATGCGAAAATAAACTAATTTATATGTGCATTACAGACAATGTGAGTGCATGTGTTGTATTACTGTAACGGTGCATATTTTATAAGGAAATGTATTTTCGGTTTTTCCAGGAATTTGATAGGTCACGGGCGTTTCTATTTTTGGTTGATATTAAGCAGAAATTTATACAAACCTATGGCCTCCAAGTGGCCACAGCTATAGCTTATGCTATGAACACAGAATTCTCTAAAGTTTTGGCCGAACAAATGAATTTCTTCAGCCAGTCACGCGAAGTGGATACTATAACTAGAGTTCATGGACAAATTGATGAGTTGAAGGATATTATGGTAAAAAATATTGGTAAGTTGAAATAGCCAGCCTTGTTATCAGCACATTTTTATGTGATTCACACCAATAATATACAATTTATGTGAATTTCGACTTTTTTTAGATAACCTTCGAGACCGGGGAGAAAAATTGGAATTACTTGTTAATAAAACAGAGAATTTAAGTAATAATGTGAGTAATGTGATGGTTTCAAATCGATGATAGTCATTTAATGTAATGTGTGTTTGTGCATTTTCTGCAGTCTGTGGCATTCCGTAAAGCTTCACGTAATCTTGCTCGACAAATGTTTTGGAAGAATGTACGACTCTACGTAATTGTTGGATTAATCATCATTTTTGTTCTTTATGTTATTATTAGCATGGCCTGCGGTGGTCTAGCCTGGCATAAATGCCTTCATAAGGTATAATTCAATTCCAATAAATAATTTTTATACATACATACATTTCATATATACTTTATGCATAAAAAAAAATAAGGTTTTATTTGTATTAAAAAAGATTCATTTTAAGCGTGTTTAGTTGAACTTCTTCAAGAAGCCACATTACAACATCATTTTCCATTTCATTTTATTTCATTTAAAATTTTTTTATATGGAAACGTTTAGAGTAGAGTACATGCATATATATAATTATAATCGTATATTGTAAAAAGTATTTAAGTGTGATCGAAGATAATAAGATTAAATAAAACTGCAATCATTTGATTGAATGACTAAATGTCATCTTCCACATATATAACATCATTCAATTTAATGGAACCGTGTTGACGTATGCCTAAATGTATGCCTAGGGCTGGGCTGGGTAATTTGGTAATCAGGCGATACCTAAGTGAGCCAAGAAGAGATCATTTATTTCTTTTGTATTTTCAAGATTTGATTATTACCCTTTTAAAGTTTTCAAGGGCTCCCCATCGGGATCCCGTTCACCAGTCTGCACATTTATATTGGGAAATATACAGCGAGTGCAAGGTGCCACCACACGAAATACAACATCATCACCTATACGCATCCATTGCCATTTGTCTTCGGCATACGGTACCGGTGTATCCATCTTCAAGTGGAAATTGCCACGAAATTGTAAAGCATCTACCGGTCGTTCCAATCGAACATTCAAATTGTCTACCGATGATAAATTCATTAGCATGTAAGAGGTGGCATCATTAAAAGCACCCTACAAACATACATCCAACAATATAAAAAATATTTGTATTTATTTCTTTGTAAGCTTACTGTGTCCTCTTGCGTTATAAATGGATAATTGGCCAATTCTTTTACAATATTCTTGACTGGCTTCGGGTAGGGATAATAAATGAGCTTAACACCGTTATCCTTGTTTAGTAAGAAACGTGAAAACCATTCGTCATACTTTTTACCACATAGCATCCCATCTACTTGAACATCCCATAATGTTGTATGAACATCTTGACCGTGAGCTTCGTCTATCAATTTTGAAAAGTCCAATACTAATGTCTCCATGCCGGCTGCTGACAATTGCAAACGTCCATCAATTAATTTCGTTTCAACTAAAACCATTTTGGGATATCTCCGTGCTGTCACTGCATCATTATTCTCATCAATCAACATGAGGATACGATCACCTATGCCGTCGCACCGCAAACCCAAATTTCCACATTCTAATACATGTGCTGGGGATAGTTGTAGGGGGGCACACGATTTGACCGGAAAAATATTGATCTGTTGCAGGACACCTACACGACGCCATTTGCTTGGCATAGTATACCGTTTCTTATAATACAACTTGTAGTAGAGATAAGATAAGGTGCCAGATATCATGGCCGCTCCCATACCCACCAACCCCATATGTATTACTCTGTCGACTGTCATAATGCAATTTTCTCTTTGCAAAGATTTCGATTATTTTATAAAAATATTGCGAAATTTAATTTTGCTGTAATGATTGTTTATTATTGTAATTCTTGTTCGCCGTTTATCGATCCACTTCCAATGAAGCACAAAGAAGTATAAACTAAAACAGAAATCTTCGCGTAGGTTACTGCTCTCAGTTTGTCTATCTTTTCAGACAATTGTTATCAGTATCAGTCAAGTTAAATAATATAAAATAAATTATGAAATGTTTTAATAAAAAACAAGCAAAAAAACTATATTCGACTGATATAAAGACTTGATTACTCAACGTCGCTGCACCAAAGCTACCCGAGGTGTAAGTTTTTTACATCATTCATCATCAGGAGAGTCACAGAACACTAAAAACCGTAATAATACTTTTACTTTTATTGTTTATTGCTGTACCTTATACACACGCATTTACGTGATTATTATTAGCTTCTTATTAATATTAGTTAAGTTGTATTTTTAACTACTCAATCATACATAAGCACACACACACACACACACACACAAAATTATATATGGGGTTTGTTGGTATAACAACATAAAATTGTTAAGCGAAGACAAGAGAATTTTAAACTAATTTAATGCGCAGTTGATATATTATTGTATTATATAGAAATTCTGAGTTAGTCACAAATTCAACAACCAAACTTAACCAATATTAATGAGTAAGATCTCTTTCGAATAGCCCTTCATTTCCTGTAAACCTCACGTCAACACAGTTCTCGGTATTTGTTCGTGTAAATCAGTCACTTGAAAATTTTTTCAAGGTTTAAGAAAAATTAAAAGCATAAATTAAGTGAAATATTTTAATGCAAATGTAGTGGAAAATATTACAAAATATCCTGGTATAATATAATTATAAAATAATTGTATTTAATTCTTGAAATTATGTGAATTTATAACATATTTAACAAAAAAAATCGGGCAGTATATGTAAAAAACTGACGTATTTAGTGCTCAGCCGTTAGGACGTTACGTTCATTCGCGTAATTGTACAGATTATTTGAAAAATTTTAAAAAAATCGTTATATACATATGGTGTGAAATTATAAAATTGTATAAAAGTGAAAAAATGTGTATATGTACAAAAAAGTTCAAGGCTTGGCAATTCGTGTAAGTTCCTTTTCTTTCTTCTTTACAATCGTTAATCACAGTACCTCGGTCGTGCGTGAGAATTTGACAAACATTATTCTGTTACATAGATTTTATAGAGAGTGCGTGAATGTATTAAATATAGGAACTCTCTCATTTTAAAAGCAAAAGAACTTTAGATCGTTTTACGCGTTCAGTGTGTTTTTATATGAACATTTTTATTAAGGAAATTTTCAATTTCATTTCATCATTGTTATCATATATGTATTGGTAAGTTGGGTAATTTTATAATATAAACTACCATCTTTAAGAAGAAGAAAGAAATGTACTTTTAAATTAAACAAGAAAAAAAAAAAAAAACTATTTGGCTGTGCCGAAATCTTGGTTTGCAATTATTTATGATGGGTGGGTATAATAATAAAGTTTGCTTGTGTATTTTCAATTAAAAAACACCTTTATTTTATTATTATATAATATATGCCGTAGTTTCCTATTCATCTGATGTTATTGCATTTCGTTATTAATCAACTATAACGATTAGCAAACAATCTTACGTACAAAAGAATGCCGCTTTAATGGGACATGTTACTTTAGTTGGGGAGTTTTGTATAATTTTGAATAATCACACATACTTATTTATACAATATTGATATAAATGCACGTCTGATTGAGGATTAGATAGATTTGTGCATACATTGTCATCATTATATCTCCGTGGTAAGCTGATAAATGAACAGTTATGGTTTGTTGACTGTCCGTCAATCGCTGCCAACTGCTGTTGAATATTGATGTTGTGGTTGTCTCGGCTTGTCTGCTTATACACCTGATTTGCAAATGTTGTTGGTACTGTTGAACATAGAAAATGTTATGCACCGGCCCACTTGCCTGTAAAATTTAGGAGGTTCGGTTAGTGCAGTAGTCAAACTGATGTTCATTTTCAACGCATTTCCGTTTCGAACAAAATACCACAACCAGTATATGCTTGTGTATGTTGTATACATAGAACATTTCTAAAATGTGCATAATCTGCATTGTTGTTGTCATTCTAGTTCCTTAACGTTTGCGATATGATGCAAAATATACGCTTACATATTGTAATGCCCCTTTAATATGAAGCGGAAATAGCATAAAATTGTTTCTTTTTTTATCTTCCTCATCATCACTTATCTCCCTTTAATAACATGTGTTCTGTTATGCTAGCAAGTAAACCTGTATGTGTTGTATGTAGTGTTGATAATAAAATCAATAAAAGCCCGTTTATAGCGTAATGTAAATATATATGAGGGGGTCGTTCATTGGATTTATCTTTATCTTGATTACGTGGTCAATAATGTGACGACCATGTGCATATCTGCATATGTGCAACATTGCCATCTCATATACTTTTATATACATATATATATGCACATATAATGTCATGATGATACATTTGTAATGGTTGCTACCCCTTTATATGGAGAGCATATAAGTGTGAGTACAGTGCATCAAATGTTTGTTGATTAAGTGCGTGTAGGACAAAAGCTCGTTAGCTTCCGGTGCCGTTTTTTTCCCTATCCCCACTTTGTTTATAAATACGGATATCCACCAGACTGGCGAGTTTGTCTTAGTTTGTCTCTACAAGAGGTATGAGTAACAATAAATCTCGACTCGCTAAGCCGTTTGGTTTGATTAAATTACGTTGTTAAGGATAGTAATGAACATATTGAAAAAATGTCAATTTGTATTGAAAAATTGGTTTTATTTTATTTTTTAAATTAAAACATCTCAAATGAAAATAGAAAAAATCATTTTATAATTTTATATGACTTGATTGTTCTCCCATAAATTTCAATTTAAAAAGTTGAATATTATTGAAAAGTTTTTACAAAAAATTTATCATTGCCAAATGGTTTTTAGATTGACCAGACGCAGACAAATTTTTTTTCATTTAAAAAAAAATTGAAGAATTTTCATGTTTAGAAAATAACAAGTGAAAATAAAACTAAGTTTTGCTTAAGTCAAATCTGAAATACCCTTCATATCTACATAATAATAATAGGGGGCGTGGCAGGTGCATTGTTATGCCATCTATAGTTATTACGTCGACTTTTACATTGAATGAAGTATTTTGCAGATCTTGAGTATGTTAGCATATCCGTGGATGGGATAGTTATAAAAATTCAACTTCATAGCTTAATTTTTGTAGTTGATATGTAGATTTTTGACAATTGTGGGCATGACTCTTAACCAAATTGGCTCAATTTCAAATTTTTGTGTCAGTTATATAAAATTTTTTGTCGACTGTGGACCAGTTTTACTCATTTTAAATAACGATCTACATAAAAAATTTCTGCTCAATATATCAAAAATTTTTTACCGTGTAAGAATAAGTGTAAGGTGTAACAAAAGTGCTGTTGCTACAGATGTTACGAATATTTTCAATGACGTTTTTTCTAAAAAAAGAAAAAAAAAAAATTAAAAATGCAGCAAAACTTTTTTATTCGTTTGAATTAACCGTTTTCAACTGGAAGTTGCTTAGTCGTACAAGTGTATGTATGTATGTATTGGCAGAAGCACTCGCATTTATATACTCAAGAGGACGATGGAATATACACACATGTATAAAACTACCGCGATACAATTTCTTTATGAAAAAAATATTTGCCAGTCATTACGCTTTTGTTATTATTGTTCGTGTACATGTAAGTTTATATTTTTTTAATCCAGATTCAGACAGACATAGACATGTCTGCAAATGAATTTATCTCTTTGCTAATATCATCTCATCTTGATAGACAGACAGACAGACAGTATCTATGAAACAGTAAGCTAAATACAAACGTATGTACGAATAGAAGGATTTTTGCTTTTCTCTCTTGTACAGACTTTATACAGATGTATATAAAATAACACTAATTGGTAAATGTCAAAGAAATCACATAAACAGAAACTATAAACAAGTGCTAGTACACGCCTTAACATGTTTTAACTTTATAAGAGTTGAATTTTGTTTTTGTATTAATGTACTTTTGACAGGAATCGTTGCAGTCTATGATTTCTGCTGAAAGCTGATTTCCCTTTAGTTTATCTTGTTGTGGGTGCCAATTAAGTCAAATCACAGTCAAGTCATTTATGAAATGAATTGAAATACACATTAACTGACAATACGTTGTGAGTAAATCGATATTTTTCTTTTCTTTTCTTTCATTTAATTGACCAATTCTCGCCCCATCCCCCAATATTAATACTTTAACAAATTGAAAAATGTGTTTTAAAGAATTTCTTTTGAAGTTTTAATTTTCTCTAGAAATTTGTATGGAGAACAATTTTACTCATACAACCAAACGTAAAAAACACAAAAACACCATCAGGCACTTTAAAACATACACAACACAAACTCTTATTGAGGATGTGTGCAGCAGAAGACAGAAGAGCAAAAGAAACGGTAAATGGAAGTAGAATTGTATTATGTTTGGTTGAGTATGTGTGGATAATAGCATTGGATAGCAAATCAACTGTACATATTTTATGAGCTGCAAGCTACTTTCTGGCAACAGTGGTGTTGGTGGTGTTGGTGGTATAATAAATCAACTTGTAAAGCTGTTAAGTTAAAATGAGGATCAATGTAATGCAAAGGAAATTTCCTGTTTCACTGTAAATAAGCCTCTTATACATATATACACGAATATTTTTGCATGTATAAGTTTATGATGTACATTATCTGGTTTAGGTAAATTTTACAATAAGTTTTTTTTTCTTTTCTTTATATCCTCTACATAAGTATACGCCCCGTATACTAACTTTGTCATTCCGTTTACAACACCCACAGACGCTAGAAATATTATATATTTTTGATCAGTATTAAAAACTGAATCTGTGTGTCCATGTGACTGAATGTTGATGGCATTCTCACGGACATCGATTTTGTGATAATTAGCTGAAATTTTTTACGAAGATCTTTATATAAAATAAACAAAATTGGTCAAAAGCCACGTCCACAATCGACAAAAAAAGTTTATATCTACCACAAAATTTAACGTATGAACTTGAAATTTAATATGCATCGATTTGCCAAAAATGAGCGTGACTGGGTAACAGGCAGGCCCACCATCAACAAAAATTGATCTATGAACTTAAAATTTGGGAAACATAATCTCATCTACCGATATGCTAAAAATGGGCATGGTCATTTAACACACACACGCCCACAATCGATATAAATATTTATATCTACGATAAAAATTGACCTTTGAACTGGAATTTTGGTGCATAAATATATGCATATATAGTTATTCTCTTCATTTATATGCTAAAAATGGGCGTGGTGCAATAATAGACACGTCCACAATTTACAAAAAACTATGTTCCACATAAACCTCGACTTTTAAGCTGATACGTAAGCACATACCTGTCACGCCCACCATTATAGATGTGAAGGGTATTTAAGATTTGGCCTAAGCCAAATTTAGTTGTTTTACTTGATTTTACTTACTTCTCTCTTGTACATCCACTAATGAGAGATGCAGTCGTCAGTTTGTGAAGACATGAAATCTTATCTGATTCTTACAAAACTACGAAACTAAGAAATTTCAAATGAAACTCAACTCAGTATCTAAGAAAGGACATTTTTAAAGATTACTTTCAAGAATATTAAAGAGTTTGTCGGAAAAAATATTCTAAAATTTTTATAAAATTGTAATTTTTCTATTTCGGCTTGCTTTATATGTAGTATTTATAGCACATGCTTTGTTTAATAACTGGAAATAAATTCTGCAATAAGGAAACGTAATGGGCGTCATAAAATCAAGTTATGAATTTTTAAAATAAAGTGCATAACAACAGTTATCCATTAAATGCAATAAAAGGCAAATGGGAGGAAAATTTTACCAGATAAGAAAATAAAAAATAATTTAGCTTAAGCCAAACCGTAGATAACCTTCACATATATAAAGAAAATGGGACCTGTTTGTAATAATTATTAAGCTTCAACATAAAGAAGTTTCTTTTTCAAAATCAGAAGGTGTCTGTTATCCGTTTCCAACCATTTTTAGAACATTAACGACAAGGTTCAATTTAAGCAGCTAAGAAGTTGAAATTCGGTAACTAAATTAAGTCTCTTCATTAATGTTTTAAAAATAGGCGGACGAGCCCAAAATTTATAAGCCCCGGACAGATATGTGTAAATCCTCTCAGTATATACACGGCAGAGTTTCTGATGCCCCCTTCTGGCTGTTGTAAACGCAACACCAAATTTAATATACATCCATCTTATGTGAAGCGTACATATACATATGTATTGTGTATGTATGAAAACGTTCGCTTTCATTGCGAGTGAAAGTAAATAAAATATATACACTAACATTATTTATGGCATATAATGAAATGAAATTAAATGTATGAATGAATAAATGTTTGTTAGGTTGCCATGGTTGGATGGTTGCCGGTTTCGGTTGGGGCTTAGGTTTTCTTTCTTCTCTACTGGTAACTGAAACTACAAAAAAAAAAAAAAACTCTACATGTATCTAAAAGATAAAAACTGCAAAAATAACAAATGAAATAGAATCAAAATTTTATCCTCTTAATTTCGTAGCTATATACATATATACATTATATGACTTTTCATTTTTTTTATTTTTTATATGTATTGCACGTAAGATTGCCTTGTTTCTCACACAAGTCTTTGAGTTTTGTGCGCTCAAAATGCGTTTCTCTTCTTCTAACCTAGCATGATATATATTTTATTGTTGATAAAATGTGTTTATATATGTGTGTGTGCTCAATAGCATAGTAATGCTTTTATTCTGCTAGTTACTCTACGTATTTAACACATATACACAACTCAACAGAAACGAAAATCGTAATAAAAAATATTTTATTATACAAGAATATATGTATGTATGTATATATATAAATGTTATAGGGGTGGTATGGTACAAAACAGTTATATAAACATTTGTATGGGTTTTTCGGTTTTCCTTACTTAATTAAATGTGTGCCACTTCATTTCTGTTTTGTAGTGAATTTTATATAGAAAATTATAACAAGTAAAAAAGTTATATTAGAGGCCAAATATTAAACACCCTTCACATATACATGTACGTAATTATAAGTAGGCGTGCCCCTAATTGTAGTTTTAATATAATAATAAAAATATGTAATGTGTCCGTTTACAGAGAGAATTTTATGTTAATTATGGCTGTTATCTCATCTCGCTCATCTTTACATTTAGATTTAGATAGATTATCTTATATCACTACAGATAATAAGTCAAAACTTTGTAGTTCATTTTTTTGGGGGCGTGGTTGTTAACCAATTTCGCCCTTTTAAAATAAAAACAAGTGAAAATATTATAGTCGGTCAAGCTCGACCATCAAATACTCTACCATTTCCAATAGAGATTCTCTTTGGCCCAATACATATGCTTTTAAAAAATATCATTGAAACATTTAAAAAAATGCGCATAAATTTACATGGACATACAGACGGACATTGGGATTTTGATTTTGAATGGTTCGATATAAGTGAAGGTGGGTGTGGCATTTGCCACGAACTTTATATACTTTTTGCCACAAGTGATGCAGGGTATAAGGAAACTATGTTGGGAAACTAAACATTCAGATAAATATTTAAATTTATGCGAACATGAACACTTTCAAAAATAGACGTAAGGACACGCGGACTTTATTAAATGAATTAAAATTTGATTAAAATTTTTAAATATTCACCATCTTGAGGTTAAAAAATAATATTTGTGACTGGCAATCATGTTTATAAATTATGTGCGGGATCTTAAAGTAAGTTTTAAGTAAAGAAAAGGTCCTTTTTTTCGTTTTTCAAAGCATGTCCTTTAATAAATTCTCACCCATTTTAATAACAAACAATAACTTGCAGCTGTGAGAGCACTAAAAGACATACAAAGACACGGACATATGGAAGAACATGTCTAGGTCAACTTAGATTTTAATTGCTGATCAAGATTATACGTCTCTGATGCCTTCTTCAGAGTGTTGTAAACGCATTAACAAACCCCATCTTATGTAAAAGGTATAAAAAATCACATGACATTTGAATTATTTATTAAATTTCAATATCTAAGGTAGAGCTAATCTAAACTGATTCTAAGTCCTTTAAGGCACTTAATAAATTTTACATTACCTTACATTTACATTTACGTTTTTTGTCTAATATTCAAGCATTTCCGATACAATGGCACTTAATAAATCTATAGTTAACATATTTTTGTTATGCATATTTCAAAAGATTGCATTCCGTTATATAGTTTACTAGAAATCCAACAAAAAAAGTTTCAACCACTGTAAGGCTTTTAGCTCAAATTAGACGATTAAAGTTTGCATTTTATTCTTTCTTTCTCTCTCCTCCACCTATTAAAAAGTTTGCCTTGTTTTGTTTACTTATTCATTTTACTTCCATTTAAACAATTTTCTATGAGATGTTTATGTCATGTTCAAGAACAGAGCTGCTGCATGTGTGTTTTATACCGAGATACATATAGATTATAATGAATTCTGTTGTTTTGTGTTCTCTTCTTTTTCATTTTGCTCTTCGTTTTCTTCTTCTACAAAATGCAACTGATTGCCGATGGCTCTTTTCGAAAATAAAAGTTTCTTTTTATTGTTTATGTTTTTCGTTTATTATTATTATTTTTTTATTTTCCTTTCGCAATACAAAAGACAAGTAAGTAAATAGAAAGAATGTAATATTGTTGATATTGTAGTGGTAGTGGTAGTGCTGGCTGTTCTTATTGTCCATGAAAGAAAAAAAATAAAAATAAATAAAGAGAAAAACAAGGAAGAAATTGGGTTAGGCCAAGTCGTAAATACTCTCCATATCTACATCTACACAGAAATAGTGGGCGTGCCAGGTATATAATTATGTTTTGTATGGATTATGCATCAGCTTGAAAGACAAGTTTTTAGACGAGTTTTACGTAAAATATGGGCGTATTCGTTATCCAACTGGGCTCACTGATGTCATATGGCGCTATTATAAATTTTTTTTACCAAATTTCTTCATTGATTAATTTTTATGGTATATAAATAGATTCTTGTCAATTGTGTTTAATTATCAATTTTGCAGATATTAGAAGTGAGAGACTGTGAGAGTGCCAACAAAAGATGGACATACAGACATACACGCTTAAATCGACTCAGTTTAGTTGCTAATCAAGAATATATATATATTTTGTAAAGTCTTTGCCGCCTCCTACAAAAGTGTAGCAAATGGTATGACAAATTTAGTATACCACCCATCTTATGTGAAGGGTATAATAATAATGAAAACCTTAAAAAAATATATATGATAAGCAAGCAAGCAAAAAGTAATAAAACTTTACAAATTACTTTTCTTTATTTGTTGTTGTTGTTATTATTATTATTGTTGTTTTTATTGTTGTTATTGTCAGTGAGTTTATATTTTTTGTCATTCGCACCTTAGCAAATAAGATATATTCATTTCACCGTTTCGTTTGAAACAGAATTGTTGTTTCTCAAATGCTTTAAACTTGATTAGAAACAAACTTGGAATTAATATTAAATTTGAAAAATGAAGTAAATGAAGTAAATTAGGGATTGCAATTAATACTTTAGGTATATTATTTATTGTGATTATAGCAATTTCCAATTAATTCTGCATTTAGTCTTAATTTATTCCGAAATAAAATGTGAATTTATTCAAAAATTACAAAAAATATGTACAATTGTGAGTCTACTTGGAAATTAATGCAAATCAAAAGTGTATTTCAAATTTACTAGGAAGCTGAATGGGAAAATCTCATTGGAAAAATTATGTGTGGAAGCCTTCTTCAGTTGGCAAGCGGTTTAAAAAACTTAGCATACCCTCATTTATTCACGGTATAAAGGGTATAAGAAGTACTGTTTGACAAGCCGCATTTTAAGTTTTATAATTTACAGACTTTTCAAAATATTTGCACACACATAAGACAGTTAGTTGGTGGATGAGCAGAAACGAAAGGGATGCCATATGTTGGCAATAAAAAAACAATGTTCGATTTATTTATTGTCTATATAGATGTGATCAATAGAAAAAGTACTACATCAGGATAGTTGCTGGTTTTATTGTTGCTGTTGTTAATTTGTCTCTTAAGACTACAAAGAACTACGAAAAGTATTTGATGCTGGTATTACACTTTTATACAAGTTTTATATTACTCTCTTTATTTGGTCTTCCAAGGGAGATATGAAAAATGACACCAAAGGGAATTTTTAACAATTGCTGCCAATTGTGATTATTATGTGAGTATTATGTGGTGTGTGGTTAACTAAGTATGAGTTGAAGAATTGAATGGGTGCCGCTTCCACTTCCATATTGAAACGGAAAACTTTAATTGCATGCAATAAAGTATAAAACCCACATAGCTTACATACGATACACACACAAAAGCTTTATACACTAAACTGTGCCTTACTTTTTTTGCATTTCTTTTACTTGGCCTTTTGTTAAGTGAGTTGGTTGTATGTATGTATGTGTGTGTGTGCAAATGAAAAATGAGAAATAAAATTCTTATTTAACCCTAGAGCTATGTAAGAGTATAGAGACGATGTAAAATTACGCAGATCCAAAGCTCCAACCACAAGACAGGACAATCTAAAGTCAAGAGAGAAAGCAAGTCTACGACGGAGTAGGAAGAATGCGTATCTCTCTACACACACATATGTATATACCTTCATACACAGCCTGCCGTTTGTTTAGTTCCTTTTATTCAAGTGTATGTGCGTGCATGTGCAGTTTGCCAGAATGTTGTTACTGGTCGTGTTTGGCTACTGACAGTTGTTTGGTCAGCGTGAAATTATTTTAATGAGTTCAAAAGTCAAACAATTTACATTACGAGTAAAAGCAAAAGCAGAAGCAAAAGCTTTCCCAAACCAAAACTTGTGCTCTTATGTAGGCATGTATGTATGTGCGTTTATAAATCGGTTTTGCTACGTTATGTTAAATATTTCTTACTCAAAGTCAAAGATTATATCGCACTCACACATACACTCTTATATATAATTATATGTAGGCATGTGTGTGTGCTAAAAGATATCTATACACTATGTTTGTGTTCTGGATAATGAACAAGCAAAGAGATTTTCTATTAACATTCTTTATCATTCATCTCTCTCTCTCTCTCTATTTCTTTCATTATAGATTGTACTCTACTCGTTCTAGTTAAACGTTAGAGGTTTTTTTATAAGAGTTAAATTAGTTTGGTTTATTAGCCACAGAAGCAACATCAATTAGCACCACAAAATATCACAGAAAAATGATGTTTGCTTTAAACAAATCTGATTGGATAGTTAAAGGAAATTTTTAAAGCATTGCCAGGGGCAACCATCAACCCACTTGATCACTCTCTCTTTCTCTCTCTCTATCTCTGTTAAGGAAATTAACGAAGTGTGCTGTTTTATGAAAAATTTGCGGTAAATAAATTTTTGGAAAGTTCAACTTTTTCAACTCCACTCCATTGTTGTTGTTTTTCTTTTAAATTTTTTATTATTGTTGTTGTGGTATATAATTTTTCTTATGTTAGAGTGTTCTTCAAAGTAGGAAAATGTTTTTAAATATTAAATTATAAGAAATTTTTATGGAATCAGGTCTTTTTTATAACTATTGTATAAACAGGTGTTAGAAGGAGGGGGCAAGGTTTGCTATTCCGTTTGTAATAGTTAGAAAAGGACATTATATATTATATACATACTCTTGGTTAATATCAAAATCTCAATCCTTGTGTCTGTCTCTTAATGGAGTGCTTGTAGTTGAAAATTTCGAATTATTCAGCAAAAACTTTTTATATAAATGTAAAATTTTTGTAGGTTTCTATTTAAATTGAGAAAAATGTGTCACCAAAATTCATGAACCCTTGTAACAATGTGCCAAATATGGGCGTTCTCAGTTAACAGAAACGTGTACAATTGAGAAAATCATGTTATGAAAGTTGACATTAAACACTAATAATTCGCACTAGTAGAAGGCGTAATCAGCATAATCAGGTCCCTGTCAGGCCCATATTTTGCTTATACTTTGTAAGGTCTTTAAATTCTACTTCTGATAGTTGCAAACGCAATAACACATTTAGTATACCCGTACAAGGTACAAAAACCACAAAAGATATAAAAATTAAATATATAATAAAGTGATACAAAATACAATAAATTTTCAATTAAAAGTTACAACAACAAGTGTATACATAAAAATGGGATATTTTAATAGATGGTAATAATAATCTAACCTTAGAAAGATAGCCGAATAAAGAGTTTAAAAAGTATTTGTTATTGTTTTTGGTTGTTTGTAAACAAACCACTACCACATTATAATGCTCTATTTTTTTTTTTTTTTTAACTAACCACATTTAGAAATATACAGCACCCACCTCAACCCTTTACCAGGCTTTTTTATACATATGTATGATGATATATAAAACACTTCAAATTAACTGTATTTGTGCTTTTTAATGGAAAAGCACAAAAAAACCAAAAATTATTAGAGTTTTGTAATATTCGTGTGTATTCTACATTTCCATCTCTATATCATACGTGCAGCTCGTTTTGTGGCTAGCGGTAACAAGTAACTCGTTAGCCGTTTGGTCTTTGACGTTTGATGTGGTTACCTTTCGTACATTTAACCAAATAAGATTACTCGTATATATTGTAAAGTATTGTTTGTAAAAGTAGAAAATACCATGAAGATGGACTATATGATAAAAGAAAAAAGAGACTAAACATTATCACTTTCCTTCCTCTGTTTCATTTATTGTGGTTTAGTGGTATAATGTATAATACATTGATTATTATTGTTTGAACGAATTTGAAAGATACATATGCATGGGGGGCGGGCGTTTTTTAAATTTAATACTTTAGGGAAGTTCAAAATTTGAACTTTTGTGTGGATTTGTTTATGATATGTGACTTAGTGGTGTTATGGTTATTAATATTTTTTGAAAAAGTTTGCTAAAGGATAGTTAATAGGACCAATGGGATCATGTTTAAAACCTCTTTCCATAAAATATTAGCAAATATTCATAATTTTTCATCTTTTTTGAAAAAAAACTGGTAAAGAATAGTTAATTGGCTTAATACATGGGTTCCCAAACTTTTTGAATTGCGGAGCCCTTAATAATAATTAATAATTTACACGAAACTCCAGTCATTCAGTAATGATTAATGATATTTGGGAAGTATTTTGAGTTGGCTCACGAAACCTCAAGACTCCGCGGGGCACAGTTTGGCTTAATATATGATTATGCACACTTTGGACCCTATCAGACCATTTTCACTAAGTAACTTGTATGTGATAATGACTATCGTTCACTGATATACTAAATTAATTAAAGCATCATATGTGTAAGCTTGACTCACCATAACATTTTCACTTGTTTTTTTTTTTTTATAACTTTGTTCTGCAGCTGTATTTGAACCAGCTTCTTACAACAAGTAGAGGTTACTGAGATAAAGTCTTAGCTAACTCATCTACGAAGGGGACAATTTCTATATAGATAAATTTTGTTAAATATGAATCTATTGGGACCACTTCTCATTTGATTTAAAGAAAATTATTGCTTTATCTACTTTAAGTGAACTTGGATTAATAAAAAGCATTTTATAAATTAGCTTTTCTTTCATTTATTAACTCATGCATTATGTAGAGTATTACATGATTGCAGCATTTCATTTTGTTGCATTCTCCAAAGAAATAAGTAATTGGGTAAAATGTAAACTAAGTAATAATAATGTCTAATAAAGCACGATGATGATGATAATAATATCTACGAGTAGTAATTAACATTTAAAAATTTGTATATATTTTCGCTTAACAATAGGATTCAACTGGTGGATTTCTGTTTTTGTTCTTTGTAAATTTCTTTCGTTTATTATAAACTCACATTATCCATGTATTCAATGATTCAGTTGCAGAGACACAGTTTACCAGACATTTGACATTTGTGTTTGACATTTGGTTGCTTTTTTTTGCATCTTAATGATTGTTTATTCTGCTTTCTCTTCTTCTTCTTCTTCTTCTTTTGTTAATGGTGTGTGATACAGAAATTACCACAAAAAAAAAAAAGAAAAACATTTTAACTAAATAATAAAAATGTAGAAATTGTAATTTTTTTTTAATTTCATGAATTTAAAAAGAAAACAGAAGAATATAAAAATGTGAACAAATAAATTTATGCGTAAATGAATTGATTTTTTTTTGATATTTAATTAAAATCTAAGTGGTTAGTTAGTCAATCATTAAGATAAAATCAAAATCGTTAAAAAAAGTTTGCCATAAATGCCACGCCTACATCAAAAATGTCTCTCTCTTACTCTTACATATATACATATAAGATAGATCAAGTTAAGCATTTTTAATGTGAATGGAATGTAAGAGCATAAACATTTTTTAAACAACAAAAACAGCAACAACAACTTCAATGGTGTAGTAACGATGAAAACTTAATTGTAACAAAACTGAATGCTGCACCTAGTTGTTGTTACAATTAATTTAGTTATATAAAAAATGTTTGTTGTTATTGTTGTTGTTGATAAATAATACCAAAATCGACCACCTAGAGTTTTATTATATCAAAACATATGTAGCTATATATTAGTAATTGCGGTTAGTGTAAGCCGCACAGTATTGCTACCTGTATTCAACAGCATACTTGCTAGCTGGCTAGAACACATTACCACTATAAAAAAGAACATGATCTCTCAATGCGATCAGTAGACGGTTGGCTTCTACATATATATATATATCAGGTGTAAGTGGTACATATTGATTATAAAATAAGTGGCGAACGCATTGTAAACGAAAGAAGAAACGATAAGCAGCAGTAGCCAACTTCTCTCATCTTTCCATCTCTGTCTCTCTCTCTCTCTCCTGGGAATGTTACTCAATTGCTTTTGGCAACAATAGATACCAAGTGAGAAGATATTTAGCATTGTATGTCAGTATGTAAGTTGATGTCTCATGATACATGATTGGGTAGCATTTTATTGTCAATAAGCAAACGAACAAAAAAGAAAAATAATAAATAAATAAAACAACATAAACATACACACAAGCCAGGCACAATACTAATCGGTAAACCTAGTGGTAAAGTAATAAAAAAAATATTATAAAAAAAAACAAAAAATTGACTAAACACTTCAGCAACAGTGCAGAGGCTAAAGCAACAACACAACAACAACCAACGATCAATTTTAGAGATCGTGTCAGATTAGAGAAATTTATTAACAAGTGCCGCAGAGGGAGAATAAAAGCGGCGGCACACACCACAATAAGCCAGCAACTGAGACTTTTGATTTAAACTTAATAAATTTTATTTTTCTCGTTTTTCTTTTTTTTGGTTTTGTTTTGTTTTATATTTAAAACATGGTCATGGTCTCAATTTGCAGCACAGTGTTTTTTTTTTTTTTCACCCATAAACTTGTATAAAATTTTCCACAAACATATGAATTAAAACTGAAGTTTAATGCTAGTCCGGGCAAGCGATCGATCGGGTGGTTGTGGTGGTAGTAGTAAAAGTATCCGTTTTGGCTTTATGCTTTTAAATCATTGATAAAACCCGCACTAAGTGTGTGCTGATGAGACAAACCGACCCAACGTTCAGTTTAAATAATACAACACCAACAATGTGTGATATAATAATATTTGTTGTTTTTGTTGTTATTACCATTTTATATTGCTGGTGGGTTGTTCGCACAAACATAAATAAATACCATACACGCATACAGATATGCAAGCACAAGGTTACTTGATTCGTATTTTGAAGTAATTTTATATTATTATGTCGATTAATCACATTTAATTTGGCATAAAGTATGTGTGAAAATCTTTTATAAGTAAAGAGAATTTATGATGCCTGTGATTCTTCTCTCTCTCTCTTTCTTTCTCACCATTGCCTTTGTTTCGTTTGCTTTTAATACCAATGCCTATTGAACTGTAATTAATTTATCTTAATACCTTGAAAAGAGACAGTAAACATGAGATTTGATATGTTTAACCAATCCAGGTGTACGTACTGGGCTTTTATGTTCGTTTCTATTAAATTATTGTGGTTATTAATTGCCTTTTTGCTATCCATTAATTTTGTGTGCACGTTTTATTAACGCAACTAATTAATGGCATGCAAAATCTATCAATATATACAAAGTTTTAAATTAATGAAAAACTCAAATTCGGTGTCAAATAAGGTTTTTCTATATGATAAGTATTTTTGTTATATGACCTTGCCCACTTTTTGAAGTGAATGTATTACAATGTTTGGTAATGAATAGTGTGTAGAAGTAGACAAGGGGTAAACTTTAACTCCGAACCAACTTGGTCCCATCACATAAATTCTTGTATTGGTAAAGTTTACGGTAAGCAGAGAGCGTTACGGCTCACCTAGTTTTATACTCCTCCAAATATACGTTTATTTTTGAGTCTGGTTTGATATATGTTTATGAAGTTTCCTCAAACTGGGATATCCCCACAAGCAGACCAAGCAAGATATACAATTCTATTCTTAGGTACGTAATTAATTTAAAGAGATGTGATAGTTTAGGAGCAGACTTTTACTTTCGTTTGATAATTTACTAAAATTTGGAACTCTAATCCTGTTTCGCCAAACTGTTATCCTTAGAGAACCTTTTTGACACAAACACAAACAAATTACACCATTCCGACTAGCACGACTATTTTATGACTGAAGGCCAATTTTTTATTTATATAATGCTGTGCGCCTCTGGAGCGCTCTACCACCCGCCCATCAATTTTTAACTGACACTAACGAATTTAAACTCATCATTAAATTAAATAAAAAAATTATTATTTTTATTGATTGTGAGCGTGGCATACAAATAAATGTTTGAGATTGTAAATTTTAACATTATAAGTATTTCAAGCACAAAATTTTTATTTAAATTAAGCGAATTTGATTAAATGCCACGCCCACAAGTAATAAAATATTTTCTATTAATCATAACAATTATTGCACCATACATAACTAGAACGTCTATTGACGTTCCCTAAATAAACAATGTTGTTATAGACACGCCCACAATTTAAAAAAAATCTACTGAGCGCATAATTCTATTTGTATCCACGTATACGAGTATAGATGTGAAGCACATTTTAAGATTTGGCCCAATTTTAACTTAGATTTCTTGCTTATTAATAATGGGTTATGTTCAATCACAAAACGTGGAGACATATGAAACCTTACGTCACGTCTGACTGATTTTGAAACTTATTAAATTTTTTTTGATTATACTATTTTTTCCAACTAATCTGTAATCCGAATACATATGATATTGTGTATACATCTGTGTCTCTCTGCACTCTCATATGTGTGTAATGTGGTCAAATAATAAGAAAATTTCAATTGCTTGCACCTGTACGTTGTCTATTAACATGTATGCATGTAATAATGCATATGTGTGTCTAGGTCAAAAAACCATTACTTTAGTTCAGTGGCATAACAACAACAACAAAAATAATAACAGCAATGATATGAGCAAACGATAATAATATAGAAGAAAAAATATTGCAAGTAAAAAAAAGGTGAATTTGTAATTTTTCCTATTTTGAGCGTTTTTGTTTTCTTTTTATCAACAGTACAGGTATAGGTTTAGAGTTTTATTTAGCTTGAGCCAAGCCCTGAATGTTTATATATCTATAATATAAAGAGAGACTATAGGATAGGAAATGTTATATTTTACCTTCACAAACGAGTTCTTTTCCATACACAGTTTATTGCAAATTGTGGGCGTTTGTCGTCGACCATGCCCACTGTCACCATATCTATTCATTAGTACATATATGTAAACATGTTTGCAAATGTAAATATTTTTGATAATGAGATTATAATAATTGTGGGTGTGGCCGTAAATTAATTTGTCAGTATATTGTAGGTGTCTGACCTCTCCTTCTGGGTGCTGTAGAGAGAATAACAAACTTTGTATACTTCTCATCTTTGCTATGGAGGGTTTTCACAAGAATTCCGACCATATGTTAAAAAAAAGCAAAAAAAAAACACTAAAAACTTATTTTAGAAAGCTAGTTAAGTAAGTATTTAAAGCAACTGTTGGTATGTATGTATGTATGTATGTATGTATGTATGGATACATTTAGATAACTATGTAACTATGGGTAAAAATATGGGGTCATGTCGAGTAAGTAGTGCGAGTGTAAGTATGTGAATAATTGTTAATTAGCCCCAAAATGTTGGATAGAATAAGTGGTAAGCTAACAACAACAACAACAACAAAAAATTCAAACATATGTTGCATCAGATTGGTTTCATATATGTATCAACAAGCATACATCTCCCCTAACATAGCATGTGAGCCATATTTGGATATTCATACATAATGTTTCGTATGAGAATATGTTGATTTTGGCACATTAAATACTACTATAAATGGCCAAAGTGCCAAATGTCAAGTGTTTACACAAATATAACTGTGGACACATATTCATTTAGCCAAATATAAAATATTCACATAAATACTAAACATATAAGTACCCACCGGAATACTGCATTTTATTATATTTATTTTGCAGCTAATGACAAGTAACAGTACAGCACACACATGGCCAAAGAGAAATAACAAAACAAATTGCTAATGTGTGCATTGTTAGTGGTTAAACATGAATATACATGTAGGTACAGTTATTTCAAATACAACATGAAAGTTATAATGTTGTGTTTAGTTGTCCACGGCTATCTGTGTGTGTGTGTGTGTGTGTATGATAATTTCAAATGTACATAAATTTTTTCTTTTTTTTATTGAATTAATCCGCTCTCGCTTTCCTTTCATGTTTTAATTTTAGATAATTTCACTTTTTCACTTATAAGCATGCAAGTGTTTGAGTGGAATTATTTTTTCGCTAGAGGGCACTTTGTATTATCGTACATGTTATGTTGTCTATACATCTACAATATTAAATGTACAAAAGGGAGACTTTATGCTCTCTGAGTAATATATACAATAAATTAACATGCAAAAATTCGTTAATTACTTTGACAACTTCAAAGGATGAAATGACATAAAATGTTTAGCATACGATAGTATCGTACTCACCTAACATATTCATGTAAAGTTGTTATAATTTTTCATGCATATTAAATATAATGGATTTTTATATTTACGACATTATAATGAACTATGTTGGGTTAGCTATGCATTCATTTAGGTAGAAACGGTCGTGTGTTTGTGTGTGTGTGTAAAATTTCAATTATAAAATTACAATTATGTGCAGACAGACAGCCGGACTTTCTCTTTATTTGAATTAAGTTCAATTAAGTTTTTTTTAGTACAAAGTTCCTCTATTAAGGGGAAATTCTAAATAGTTTAATATTTGATAAAAGAGTGAACAAACACGCCCATATAAATGTGAATGGTATCTCATATTTGGTTCAAGCTAAATATAGCTCATTGTTGTTGTTATTGTTGTTATTTTGCAAAATTATGATTACATAAGATATGGAATTTTACTTTTTACTTTAGACAGCATAATTTACATGCACATGCATACATGCATACGTGGTATGTGTAAACGAGGGTAATTACTGTACTTTTTATTTTTTTTTCGAAAAACTTTGAATTACTGATGAAAAGATTTAGCTTAGGCCAAATCATTATTATCTTTTACATAGTGGGCGTGGCAGGTATCTTATTACGTCATCTGCAGTTAACGTTTACGTAAATCAACTAACAAATCCAACTCTATACCAACTATTTGTAAGTTGTGGGCGTGTTCGTTATCAACCCTACCAATGGGTGACGTGGACACCTGGACACATGTTTGTACTAACTATATAACATATAGATGAAAAGCTTTAATTTCATAGCTCAATTTTTAGGGCGCAATCGATTTTATCGATCGTCGATTTATAGATTTTACCCAAAAAAAAAGTAACCAACTTTCTAAAACTAAACATAATGGATAAACATTTCAACTCAATACCTTAAAATATAAAAATGTTTAAACAACAGAAAGATGCACGGACGGGCAAGATTAGATTGATTTAGATCAAGAATATATATTATCTTCTTCAGTTGTAAAGGCAATATATAATAGCGGAAGACAAGAAAAATATCTAGGACGCAGCTGCAAACAGATCATCAATCTAGCAACAACAGATTTAGTAAAGTTTCTGTCTTAACGATTTTAAATTTATTCAAAACGTGTTATCCGTAAAGTGTTTTCTTTAATATTTGTTAACTAAAAATGCAAACATGGGCGTAGATTTATATTTACATCGACGATGACAACCATAAATTCTTTATTTACATAGAGAATAATAAACGTTTAACGTTTAACGTTTAACGTAAAACATAACTGTCCGAATAAAATTGATACTTTGCAGGCACTTTCCAACGCATTGAGGAGGGATAAGTGTTATTAGTCTCTATAAAAATTAATTGTTACTGGTTTTCTTCAATCAAGTGAGAATTTGCCAGAAGTTCACAAATCAAAGAACGTCTCTTAATAAGCACTGCTCAACTGCATAATTTTTTTTTGTTAAACAATATTTCTCGAAAAATTAAATAATAAAAATTATTTTAGTAAAAAAAAAAAAAATTTTCTTTATAAAGAATGTAAAACTTTGGGAATCACTGATTCTTTTATATGCACTTTATTACAACCCAAGAGTTAGTAATTCAAATTGTCAACTATAAAAAACCAACAATTGTTGTCATCATCATTTTCATCCTCATCTTCAGAGTCATGTTGGTCAGTGTATATACAAGAAGCCGTTGCAGCGAGGATGAGGGAACTGTTAACTTTCAATCGATGTACAATATATTCAATTTATATGTACACCGGGTGTTTTTATAAGCTCCATATAAAATGGGCGGTATATTAAAATTGTCATTCCGCTTGAAAGGCCCAGAAGGAGACGTCAGAGATTCTTTCAAGTAAAATCAAGTTGATCTAGACATCAATGTTCGTGAGTGCGTGTGTTTTTGGTATTTTTGCTATCGTAAATTTTGATATATTCAGTGGAAATTTTTTAAAAAGGGAAAAATCTGTTAAGGGCCACGCCCCCAATCGCCAAAAATCTAAATATCTGCTACAAAAATTGATCTATGAGCTTGAAATTTGGTCTGCTTATGTGTAATTATGCCATCCATCGATGTGCCAAAAATGGCCATTGTCGAATAGCAGAAAAAATTCAACTAAAAAGCTGAACGTAATACATACACTATTAGAAGTCTTAATCATTTACCTGACACGCCCACCATTTGTATGTAGATGTGGAGGGTATTTAAGATGTAGCCTAATTTGACCATATTTAGTTTTTTTACTCGTCTGCGATATCTTTCTGTGTAACAAACTACTACTTGCTTGTATGGTAAGTAAGTGGAAAGTGGACAAAGTGGACGAATGTATTATGTTTCTTCTGATGAGTGTATGTTTGGCAATGTTTAGCATTACCTTACAATGCTGTTGTTGTTGACTATTTTTATATATATTTATTTCAATATTTATGTGTTTAAGCACATGTACAGTTTTGCTTAAAGCGTTCAAGTCAATTTATTTTTGTAACCATTTATTCTCTCTCCATTACAGGAAATTGTTCACTTTATAACAGCAACTGTTAGAGTTTAGAATAAATAACAACAGTAGGATTTACAACATAAACAACAACAACAACAACAACAATAATAATAATGACAACGACAACAAGAGCAGCACCAGTAGCAGTAACAGTGGTAAGTTGAAAATAAGAACAACAATAAAAAAAAAACATGTGGTTTAGCATCGACTTTGATTGGGAATTGTTACCAAATCAATTACAATAAAAACAACCGTGCATTAAAATATTGAACAATATAAATTGAATTCTTCAAGTGTTGTTGTTGTTATTATTATTATTATTATTATTATCACATTCTTTTAATTTTCTATATAAACTATTAACAATTTTTCATATAATCATCATTAATATTCAGTTAATCTTGTTGTTGTAAGTTGCATTGTACTAAATATTTTCCCATTTATTAACATGTTGTTCAAGTGTTATGTATGAAAAACACAAAAAAAAAACAAAAACAAAAAAAAGAGAGAACAGTTTTGAATAAACATTCCAATGAGTTAGTTGCCTTTGTTTTGTGCTTGTTCTTGTATGTAGTTTAATACTATATCAGAAAGAGATGAAATCTTTCTAGTTACTTATATACAGTTTTAAACTCTTGTAAGACTCATTTAGCAGTGTTTTCATAACTTTCACATAAGATTAAGTCTATACCGAATTTGTCATTTGCAAAATGAAAAAGTAGGCGTTAGGAAGCTTATAAAGTGTAAATATGAAAATCTGAAACGATCTATGTAGAAATATCCGTTTGCATGAGTGGCAATTGGCATTCTTACAGCTGAGATATTTTACTGAAATTTTGGCACAATTTTTATATGCAGAATATTTTTTTCAAAAAATTGATCTATAAAGTAGAAATTTGGTATACATACATACATACCACTTCGTGATGTGCGAAAAATAGGCGCAGTGAATATTAAACAAGTCCACAAGACCACCAAAACTTTTGTTTGGCATACAATGCAACTTCTTAGTTATCTTATCATAAAATATTATCAAATATTTGCCACGCCCATTATTTGTATGTAGATGCTAAAAATACTTAAGATTTGCATAAGAAATGAAGAATTTAGTATACCTTCCCCCCTATAAAGAGGAAATGTACAAAAAAATGTAAACAAACGGCACCAGATAAACCATAAAACATTAAAATATGAGCCCTCATAAAAATGTTTATTTCTTTTATGATCATGATAAACATAGTCAGACATATCGATAAACTTCTAAAAATGCTCACATACACTTAATGGGAAGTGTTGTTTTTTCTTCTTCTTTGTTATCAATAAACATCTATTTATGGATGTTTAAAAACATAGAAAATAGATAAAGTTTTTTTTTTTTCCAATTTTAATCACATGCACAAGGAATTAATAAATATATGGAGAGTTGTTGATGATGGGCGCCATCAGCACTGCGCTGCTATCATCTAACGGTATAAAAACACATAAGAAAACTAAATTTGATTTGGACCAAATCTTAAATATCCTACACATTTATATAGATGGACGTGGAAGATCTATATTTTCCAATCTTCTAGTTTTACGTGGAGTATGGAGAAGGTGCACCAACGATCGAAGTACGTGGCGTTCTCTTCTGCAACAGGCCAAAAATCTACATAGGTTGTAATCGGCCAGGCATGATGATGATGATGGTTTTTTTTGTAAATTATGGGCGCGTTTGTTATCCCAGCACGCCCTTTTTTGGCATATGGGATAATTGCAGATATTCATAACAAATTTCAAGTTCATAGGTAAAGTTTTATGGCATTTATATATAGATTGTTGTTGGTTGTGGGCGTGTCTCTTGACCGCTTTTTCCCATGCATTCTAAAACTAAAAGTGTCTGTTGAAAATATTTGCTGAATATTTCAAAAATTACAAAAGTTACGCCCCTGAGAATGATATAAACAGACAGACATGATAGACAGAACATTCATATCTAGATCTACGCAGTCTTTAATACTGCTCAGGAATATATATATATACTATACTGTAGGATCTTTGACGTTTTCGTCTAAGTATTACAAACGGAATGTCAACCTTAGTATACCTCAAATTTTATGGGGAGGATATAAAAATTGTGCATACCAAAGATCAAGCTGTGTACGCGCAGGTTAACCGCAGGCATTTAGATAATTTCAGGTGATAATTTGAACAATTTTATGACGAAAATCAGTTGAAATTATATTAAAATTTTTATTTCTTTTAAATACTTTTTTAAAGAAATCTTTTCCCATTATAAAATTTATTAATTTGAAAGCAGAGAAGTGTTTTTCTTTATCTTTTTTTTTTTTCTATTTTTGTTTCTTGGGGGAGCTTTTAAATACATTAGCAACACACGTGTGTTCATTTATTATTATGGCAATGTGTTGATGATTGTTATGATAATATTGGGAAAGGCGACAATAATATGGAAAATGATTACCTTTTCTATTCATACTTTTTTTAAAGAGCACGTGATAAGAATTAAAAAAAAAAAAGAAGGAAACTAATGATTTATACCCATCACCATATAATGTGGGTGGTATGTTAACTTTGTCAAGGCGTTTACAACATGTTGAAAAAATCATGTCATCATATAATTCTCAATCTATCTAATCGTACCTAAATGTATGGCTGTCCATTTGTTTGTAAATATTATATCGATCGTTCAAAATATTTTCTAGAAGGTTATGTGCTAACGCCCTTATAAAGTTTTAATACAAAAATATGATTTATTAATAAATTTTGATTTAAATTTGAAAAAAAATTTCTGATAAAAAGTATAGAATTTGTTGTTGTAATTAAAAAAAGCAAAAAAAAAGCTATGAAAACCACGCCCTTTGTTACTGGCCAAATATTTTATTTTATTTTATGTCATATTGAGATGCAGGGTACCCATGTGTATGTTGTAAACCAAATATAAATTCTCTCATCTCTCTTTTTACATGACACTGTTATGTGTGTTGTTCTATAAAGCGTCAAAAATCGATTTGTTGGTAAATGTCAAGGGAATAAATTACTGTTTTATTTTTTTTTAATGTTTTTTTTTTTTGGAAGAAAGCAAAAGCAGCGCAACGCATGAAATTTGCGTTGCAATATTTTTGAGGGGGGGGTGATAGCATCAGCATTTGAAGCTTATGAAGCTCATGTTCAAAAGAAACACAAGCCGGCCTATTGTGTGTTGTAACTGATTTATTATGAACGCAGTGAATCTAGTCAGAGGGGAATAAAAATTGAATATTATACCGTTTTTTGTTATTTTCCAACTTATGGCAGCTTAAAAAGTTACAATAGTTTTATAAAATTCTTTACTGTTTAAGTCAATTATATATTAATTTATATTACAAGAGAAACTATCCTATCGATGGTCATGGTTTATGATTTGATTTCATGTATTAAACAGCTTCTATGGATTAATAAAATAATTAATAAATAAAGATTCTCCAACGTATACTAAATCAAATATCATTTAACAATCTCGTTGGTCCCTGCTGGACTCGATTGACCTTTAGCTTATCAGCATACCACATAATAATTATAACAATTGTAATAATTTTACAATTTTACCCCATAAATCTAAAAGCCACTAATCTTCTCTCAATCATTACATAAAACATAAAGTTAATCATGTAGCAAATATTAATACGTGTATATATGATAAATGGGTAAGATATGTGTTATGTAGGCTGTGTTATGAATGATTAAATAAATTTATTAATCATTTAAGTTTCATGATGAATGATTTATAAAATCTTCTGCTTAATTTTTTTATTTTTTTTTTATACAGTTTTATTTGTTGTTGTTTGTCTGTAACCTTTGGCAAAAAATTTTGATAAATATTATGGTAAATATTAATTAAAAATAAATAGCTATTTATCACTGGTGTTCAACATCAAGCAGCGTTATTAAACGTGGATCAGATAGATTATATATGCGTACATAAATCTTATAGTTAATGTAGAATAATAAAAAGAAAAAAAAATTAAAAAAAAAAACAAAAAAAAAATCAAAAAACTAACGAGAAAATAGAGGTCAAGGCTTATCAAACTTTATCAACAATTTTTTACTTGACTTGTTCAACTACTTATCAAACTAAAAACATAATTTTATGTAGCAGCAGATGAAGAAGAAGAAGAAGCATGATTTATATATTTAGTGTAAAATATAAAAAAAAAACTTTATTCGTTGTTACCTACTAAAATAGGAGACGTTGTATTGAAGTATGGTTGAAACTTCTAGATAAAGCAAAGCTTTTTTTATACCCTACTTTATTAAGTGGTATTTGTATGTATGTTTGGAATTACTAAACGGTAATGCTTATCTGAATCGATTTAGTCCTATACGTCTGTCCGTCTGTCTATCCAAGTGAATTTGTACCCAGATCATCTTTTTCGATGAAATTTACGCCCTTATCATGAGATTCGTGTGGATCGAATTTTTACTCAATTCGTTAAATTTGGTATCATAATATATGTAAGAGAGAAACATTCTACAATCGTTAATACAGAATGCGAATCGTTAAAGCAGTTGATACATGTAAACATGTATTTCGTATTATAACTGTTTTCAACGAATCGTATTGCGTGCAAAGTATTTCATTTTTCATCCGCAATTAAACAACAACGGATTGCATATTTTTTGTAGTTTTTTCGAAAAAAATAATAGATAAAATAAAGCAAAGCAAATAAATGTTTAATTTGTTTTATTTTTATGTTTTAATTATTATTATTATATTTATTTTATAAAATTTCATCTCTTATTGCGTTTGCTTCTCTTGTAAATTTGGAGATGTGTTAAATGCATTTTTTTTTTTTGGGTATTATTTTAACCTTAAAACTGTTAAATTTTTTTTCTTTTTTTAAAAACACAATTTCTTTTGTATGAAAAACACTTTTTTCTCTCTTCTTCTTCTTCTAACAAAAACTGTTAATTAGAGCAAATTATAAACAAAGATAATGCAGTGTAATCGAGCGAATGTTATGATACCATCTTCAACGAATGCGAAGCGAATGCATATGAGACTCATTCGATCCGCACGAATATTATGATAAGGACGTTAGTATAAGAATATGTTTTGGCACAAAAAGCTACCCTATTAATAATGTACTGAATTGGGACATTTTTAGAACTCTTTCCCATAAAAGGTTTTTATATAAAGAAAATTTTTACACAATTCTTAATAAATAAAATTTGGTGACAAATTTCAATACGTTTGGGCCATTTTTAGAACCCTTTTCCATATAATGATATTTCACGAAGACATCTTTGTGACAATTTCACGCATTTACCACAAGCAATTCAACAATTCAACAACATAGCCGACTTGTTTTCTTATTTTATTACATATTTTTTTTATGCTTTTAATTTGAGTGACAATCATCTCAGAGGATATTTTTACTATTATTAGAAATTGAAAATCATATGTTTATTATTAGGCAGGATAATATGTAATTTGTATGTTATTAAAATATATACATGCATGTGTGTATATGTGATTATTAGTGTTGTCTATATTTAATTGATGTTTATTATTATCATTACTAATACCGACACACTCGCACAGACACAAAAACAAAAACATGTTTTACAAATAAATTGACTAATTTTGTGAAAATGCAATCAATTCAGTTATGCTGCACACATATCCAATCACTTTTATACAAGATGTCTCGTTTGTATCGTTACAAATATATTGACTTTTTTGATGACGTTGTTAATGAAAAATCATGTTTTTAAACATATGACACAAACACTCATACATACGTATGTAGGTACTTTAGATTTTATAATATGATAAAATGTTGAAAAGCATTAAAAAAGTTCATGCTGATGGCTCTTATATGATTTATACGTAATAGTAGATACATCGATGTTATACAAAATGTATAAAATTTTAATCAATCGTTTATAAGAATATCTGCTATAGACAAAATTCAATCCGTATGCTTATTGTTGGTTTAGATTATTGACTGAATTTACTAGAAAATTTAGAAAGTAAGCAAATCAATTGACTGCATGCAGACAACAATAAATGCAATATTAATTGTCAATAGTACAAGGAGAGAAAGGGAGAAGGATGATATTTTTATACCCGGTGCATATATGGAGGAGTATACTAATATTGTCATTGCATGTACAACACCCAGAACAAGGCGTCAGAAACCATACAAAGTATATATATTCTTGTTCAGCATCAGAAACTGAATCGATCTAGATATAGATAACCATGGGTCCGTCTGTTTTTGGCATTATCATGGCTGTAAATTTTGAAATAGTGAGAAATTTTGAAATTTTGTACAGACACTTGGTTTGTGCACGTAGATCGCTATTTAAAATGGGCAAAACCAGTCAAGAGTCACGCCCACAATCGACAAAAGTCTACTTATCTAGTACAAAAATAAGGCTATAATGTTGGAATATGATACAAATATTTATAAGTATCCCATCTATTGATGTGCCAAAAATGGGCGTGGCTGAATAAAAAATACGCCCATAATGTACAAAAAAATCTTTATAAAGCTTTAAAATTCGATTTTCAAGTTGATGGGTAAAACATATACCATTAGAGCGAATAATTGTTACGCCCACTTTTTATATTGTGTTTTGGGGAGGGCATTTAAGATTCGGCTCAGGTCACATGTTGCTTTCTTACTTGTTCTTCTTCTACGTTCATAAGCATTCACTTGTTTTTTCATTCCATTGCATTCGTCTTGTCAAAGTTTTTGCTTTAGGCTGCATTTTCTAATATATTGTCTTTGTTAAACCTTGTTATGGATGTGTGTGTGTGTATGTGTACGTGCATATATCTACAACTTTGGTTATATATTTCTCTGTTAATTCCTCTTATTCGATATTCAATTTACTACGAGTCTCTCAGTTCATATATATTTTATATATGAGCTGATATACTGTAAATGCATTGCATGTGTGCGTATGATAAAGGATGTTCGCAGACACAATTTGCTTGACAGATTATACAAATTTTCTGCTAGAACAATAATAAATTGATATTACATTTTAATCATGACTTGTGCATGACTATGTGCACACAAACTATATGCAAATCATGATTACAACATACAACACATCATCCTCCCACAAACGTTCAAATACGATTTGTGCTATTGGCTCTTGAAAAGTTAGTCTATGAGCTGTGCTCTGGCAGCAGTTATTCTCCTCAAATTGAACGCAATACCGAATATTGATATTAACGAAATTTTTTATGTTTGTGTTGTATTCTGTGTTATGTTAGAGTTCTGTTCACATTCAATACGATTCAGTTCAATGTATGCAAGTGACGTTGCTCTCTCTTTCTCAATTTTAAACTTATACTTATACTTGTATACAAATTTATATACAAAGGTTTGTTGTGTGTATGAAGCAATTTATGCATTCATGCAGTGTCATGTCACAAGTCATGCGAATACACAGAGACTTGGAGATTAGATTCGGTTATTCGTATACAATTATATGGAATAATAATAATTGCCATAATTTAACGGATATTTGAAGTGGTTACCGAGAGACATGTGATTAGTTTCACTACAATTATGCACATATTTGTTTATTTTCACATAAGCATGAATATTTGAATGTTAGACAGGCAGACTCTCTATGTAGATGTTGGAACATATTATGTTTGCAACATTTTTGTAAACATGTTAGATATAAAATAAATACAAAAAGCTCTGTCCGTCTATATGTCCATGTAATTATGTACGAAAGCTATAAATGGATTTTTTCAAGACTCGCAAAGGTCTTTCACAATAACCTTCATGGATTTTGAAGGGCTTTCGTCAACGATCTTTTGCATTTGTTGGACAAATTGTATATTTCTAGTAGTGTCCGAATGTTTCTCAAGTTTTTTTTCTCTTTTACAACAGTTTTTGCATCTCTCGCTGTTGCTCCCAATTCACAACGAATCTTAGGTTTCTATGATGGGGTGTAATTGAAAAATTGGAAATTTCGAAATCGGTGTGTTTCGCGCATCATGCGACGATAATTGCATATCTCTTCATTTCTTGTATTACATTGTAGTCCTCCATTGAGGACCTGGCAAGAAAACCAACAAACAAAATTGTCCTCCCGAAATTATATTCACACATGTGTGTTTGAGTGTTCTCAACCTGGAATTGAGTATGTTTTGAATTTTGAAATTTTTTACTAAGTTGGACTTGGACCACTTTCCAAATAATACTTCCCTATTGTGTATTTAACAGTGTTGCTCCCCAATAAATCTTACAACAACAATTTCTATCTCATGTTGATGTTTTACTTGTTGTTGTTGTATTGTTCATTAGTTATTGTTGTTCTTATATAGCATATGTGTAGCTTTGTGATATAGATGCCTATGGATATAGACGTGTGAGTACCTATATGGTTTTTAGACCGTTGTTGTGCTTTGTATGTATAAGCAACAATAAGAAAAAAACTAGCAAACATGAAAATATAATTCCCTAAGGATGCATACAAAAGCAGAAGAGAGAGAGAGAGAGAGAGAGTTAAGATGTATGAGGGTTATTCCGGTTTACAGTTTTTTATGGCTACCCTGCCACAAGTACATACGATTTCCCATTCGTACTCAAACTAATTTATTTCAAAGAACTGTGAATGTAATTACGTGTACTTTAGCTTACACTATGTATCAAATCACTCTTTGTCAAAGAGACGATTGTATCCGTATTGTATACACATTTTCCATACACTTCATTAATATCGACTGCCCTATTAAGCCAGAGAATATACAAGAATATCTATTTATACAAGTACTCTAATAATAACGTTGGCCATTTTTTCAGTCCTACTGCACACGTTCCATAAGTGCATAAGCATGCAACGCATAGTGTTAAATGTAGTTTTATTGAATTTGCCATTTACCCTCATCCAGTCACATTCACACACTGCCCATTAACGATGAATTCTCTAGAGATGTTTTAAACATTATCATGTGTGCATTAGGTAAAGGGCAGATGGTTACTTGTGGGTATAAATTTTTCTTTTAGTATATTTTCAACCCTATAAGAAATAAGAAGAAGCATGTAAAGCACCTAACGCGATTATGCATTTGTTGTTTTAAAAAGCAAACGAAAGGAGTAAATTAGTGATTATAAGAGGAAATTAAAAACAAGTGAAAATAATATAGTCGATCAAGCCCGCCTATCAAATACTTGATGTATATATAAAGACCTCAATTATAACAGGATCTTATATGGGGAGGGTTTCTAAAAATGGTTCAATCCGGTCCATTTTCATTATAGTTCCTCTTTGGGCCAATAGATATCCTTGTACAAAATATCATCGAAATAACACAAAAAATGCAAACTGTAGCTTGAGCAGAAATTTATATGGGGGGGGGGGGACAGACGGACATGGTTAAAACGATTGAGATTTTGATTCTGAATCGATTGGTATAACTGAAGGTGGATGTGGCATTTGCGGTTCAGGAGTTACAAACAACATGGACAGAACACTTATTCGAAATGTCGAACGAAGCAGCCAAGAGTTTCGGCTTGCAAAAGCGATGCAAGAAATACTTTATCGCAGCTGATATCAGAAATATCTACGTTGCCTATATTCGACCAAGCTAGAGTATAATTCACATGTGTGGGAGGGGCCCTACAATGCAACCTTGGAGGTCCTCGAGCAGCGTAGAGCTCTGGTGGTCATCAGTTTAAAACGAATGTTCATAAACACTACTCTTCCTGCTATTCCTTTCTAATCGCCACTGTACATGCACCTGAGTGGATGGTTATATAAAAAAATAATGTTATTGTTGTTATAGCTGTTATTTTAAATAAAATATTGCAGACGCTACCAAAAAAATATGTTTTTTTTAGAGAAAAAGATCTCTGAGAGTTGCCAATACAAGAACTAAGTGAGATTATATC
The DNA here is from genome assembly GCA_949710015.1 of Crataerina pallida. NCBI lineage: Eukaryota > Metazoa > Arthropoda > Insecta > Diptera > Hippoboscidae > Crataerina > Crataerina pallida. The sequence continues at coordinate 24,876,753 of OX453291.1, forward strand.
CTCCACCCATAACATAAACTCTTAAAATGTGGACAAAAAAGTCAAGTACGAAATCATGATATCACATTTTAAGAAACATTTTTCAACACATTTATAACACGTTTAAAAAATCGACCTCAATTGCACACACACAATTACACCTAAAGCCATGCTTACACATGGCTTAATCCCTCTCTTACTTATTTCAAATATGTTTACAATGTACTCGTATATGTGCTCCTGTGTCTGGCTATGCTATGCTAGTGATGCATTTTTTTTTTTTTCTTTTAAGGTAATTTAAAACGATACATTTTCGATTGTCAGTTAAGCAGTCAAATATACTTTTATTTTGTTGCTCTATGGGATGTGTGTCTCAGTTTTTCAGTGGGTAAAAGTGTGACATGTATATTCTCTCTCTATCTTTTGGTCTCTTTGGGTATGCATATATGTAGGTGACTGTAAATTGTTGCAATAATACATATGGGCTCGTATGTATGCGAAAGAGTTTACTTGGCTCTTTGGATATATTTATGTCTGTGTGTGTGTAATAAATGCATTGTTCAATTTCCGTTAATCAATTTCCGTTACGCAAAAGTAAAGTATGTGCCACATATCGAATATGTCAAAGAAAATACCTCTTTTCCACTAGATTAATTTCGATCTGACTCATTGACTCTCTCTGTTTCTCTCTCTCTCTCTTTCTATATGTTCCTATAAGAGGTTGTATGCAATTACTATGGCATAATGCTCACTTGAGTGACAACGACGGATTTTAATATCAATCATTTTTATCTTGCAGTTGTGTGTGTATAAGATATTTGAAGGATTAGCATAATTTACGAGCATATAATGATGAGTTTGATGTCATTGATTTTATGATACGATTTTATATATAACCGAATGGACATACATACTTATACAAGTTTAGGCAAATCCTTATATCCTAATTATAATCTCAATCATAAATACTTAATATGATAAAAGTATATGTAATGATACCGTTTATAGGTTTCAAACTAAACATCTACTCAACGTAAAAACTTTTGTTTTAATATAATTTTGTTGTTGTTGTTGTTATTATTCAATTAAACAATTTTTCTCATTCCCATGCGATCATAAAATGTCAGCTAATACTAAAATCGGGGTGGGTGGGGGAATTTTGAAATATTGTAAAAACTTTGAGAACAAAAAGAAAAAAAAAATGGAAGGGAGTAAAAATGTACAAACATTTTTAAATTGAATTCGCGATATGGTTTTATAGGTGCATGTGTGTGTGGATTTTTATTGCATCTGCCATTTTTATTTATTCATATTGTGTATGCGTATGTGTGGCTTTGCATGACCATGAGAGTCAACACTTTTTATACAGTTAGTTTTTTTAGTTTTCTCTTTTTTTTCACTTGTTCACAGGATTACTTTAACTTACACATATTCCATGCATATATTGGTATGGTTGTTTGTAATTGTTGTTGTTGTTATTCTTGTTTAATAAAAATTGTAAAACACAAACTAATAAAAACAAGAACAACACAATGGTAAATATTATGTATATACATAAATGTATGTATGCAACTGAACATTTCTGCCACATGTAGGACAACAAGTTAGTAATTGCGGGTACATGCATGCAAACATAACAATTTTTGAATAGTTTTTGTTTTGTTTTTTATTAGACTTTGAGAGAGAGAGAGAGAGAGAGAGAGAGAGAAGAAGTTATTAATGTGTAAAAACTATTGAGTACTGATAGTGCTGGAGTAATTAAAAATTTCTCTACATAAATAGGGCGTATACTAAGTTTGTTATTCTGTTTGCAAAACTCAAAATCAAGGTTTCAGAGATCTGACAAAGTATATATATTCTTGATCTATAATTAAATCAAATGTTGATCTAAACATGTTCATGCATATAGTTGTAAATTTTTGTTTAGATATTTTTGGTTTGTTTCTGCTTGTAGATGGGTATATAAATTCGGGAAAATTGATTAAGAGCCACGCCCACATTCGATAAAAAGCTACCTAATACTTACAAAAATTAAGCTACAAGATTAAACTTTCGTACACCCACTTATTTATGGTAAGCTTTTATATCGATGTGTTACAAATGGACATGGTCGCATAATATATAAACTTCACTGCCTAACTTTAGTTCAAGTATATGAACTTTATTGTTTATACATTTCGTTTTGATTTTAGGTAGAATTTTGTACAGTTTTAAGTAAAATTTTCCACACTCTTCCATCGAATTAAATGTCGCCGTATGGTATACAATAACAATAACAGTGGATTAAGGGGCTGGCGCCATTTTTATTCAGTCATGTATTTGAAATTTGAAGTAAAATTTAAAAAAGGCTTAACATGAGATTTTGTTATGTCAGCAGATTACATTTTAAAAAGTTATAATAGCAATAACTTTACAGCATAGCTCCACGTGTTTGAGATCAACTGTAGATATATAAAATATCTTACTTATATATGTACATATATGAGTATATAGCAACATATAAAGTTGCAGTAAAAAAGTTGTATAAAAACAAAGAGTTTCTCTAGTTATAACAATTTTCCAAGTAGTACTTGCCAGAATTTTTCTTTTACCATTATTGTTGTGTTTCTTTTTATATCTTGCCATACGGTACAGTTTTTTTTCTTCCAAGCTCCCATAAAATTGCATCTACTATGATATGTTTTTTATAACTTTCTTGTTATAGTCGTGTCGGTTATTACGTAAAATCTAGAAGGAGGCTTTAAAGAATTTAAAAAATGTATCTCGATTGGAACTGTACATACTCAGTTGATCTAATCAATTTGGTACATTCACTGATAAATGCACAGATTTTTTCGATTGGAAAAATTTCGATTCCTATCATTTGCTATAAGATTGGTATTAAAAATTGTGCAAAGTTTTTATACTTTCCACTTCAATGATGAAGGTATACTAAGTTTGTTTTTCTGTTTGCAACACCCAGAAGGAAACGTCAGAAACCAAGAAAAGTATATATATTCGTGATTAGCGTCATAAACTGTTTCGATTTAGACATGTATGTCCGTGTGTCCGTGCGTCTGTCTGTTGTTGGCATTCTCACGGGCGTAAATTATGAAATATTGAGCTGAAATTTTATACAGACACTTTTAGTTTTTGCACGCAGATCGCTTTTGGGAAAAATCGGTCAAGAGCCACGCCCACAATCGATAAAAATCTATTTATCTGCCACAAAAATGTACCCATGAAGTTGAAATTCGGTATGAATATCCATAATTATCTTATCTACGGATGTGCAACAAATGGGCGTGGTCGAACACGCGCATAATTTACAAAAAAAAACAACAAAAAAACAGCGTAAAGTTTCTCTTGCAAGCTAATATAAAACATATACACTGTGAGAGAGCGTAATCATGTACTTGCCATGCTTACTATTTATATCAACATCTGGAGGGTATTTAAGATTTGGCCTAAGCCAAAATTTAGTTTTCTTACTTGCTTTTTTTGTTTTTTTTTGTTTTTTGTTATTATTTGTGGACACCATTAAAATGCTGGCTCTGCAAATACACGAAAGCGTGAAATGCGACTGCAACGGAAGCGGAAACATAAAACGTAATCTCTCTTCTAACAAACACCAACAATACCAATAACAACTTGAAACATAAAACGGATTTAGAAGAAAAGTATAAACGACCATCAAAATAAGCAAAAGAAGAAAAAAAGACATAAAAAACTATAAAAAAAAAAAACAACAACAACAATTGAAGAATAATATAGAAGGTAAATGTTGTAAAGGCCAAGTATTTTAAGAAGAAAAAATCAGTTCAATATGAATAAAATTTACAACCATGAGAATGCCCCCAACAGGCAGTAGACATACGGACACATGCCTACATACGTTTAGATTTTGATAATGATACTTTGTAGATCCTTGGAATGGAATGACACACTTTGTATACCTAACCTAGATGGTGGGATTGAGAAGATCCTTCTAATGAGTTCTTTAAAGCATTCCCTTTCACCCTGTATTGTTAGATGGATTAGTTAAGATGAAATTTTGCATTCTCAATATAACAAAAAGTATGTAAAATTTTTATTGATTATTATTGCGATGATTCATTACGTGATAGCGTTCAAGACAAAGAGAATACTTAAGCGTTGGTAAGAATGGAAAATGATATTAAAACGAATGCATAGAAATTAATTAAAATATTAATTATGCAATGCTAAACTGAAAAAATGAAAATAATATTCAAATTCCCTACAACAACAACAACAACAACAACAACAACAACTAAAGCAATAGTAAAAAGCTTTAGTTGTTATATCCTCAAAAACAAAGGCAGCCGGGCCCTTCCACTCATTTTCATTTTAAATCAAACCAAAGAGAAACACAAAAGAAAATATCAAATGTATGCAAACGAAATACCCTACATACAGTCAAAGTATATACTTTTATATGTTACATGTGCAAAAATTATTTTAATCTTGGATTTGTTTAGTTCATGAAATGATTATTTTTTAATTATTTTACTGTTAATATAAGAAAAAATTAAAAAAAATTATAAATAAATATATAGAGTAAGTAAGAAATTTAACAAATTTTACAAATTCATTCACTTGTTAGCCACCCAACATAAATTGAAGCGAATAAAATGAAGAACATTTTATGCAAAAATAAACCAGAAAATAGTAAAAAGTGCAATAAATGTTTAAAAAACAACAACAACAACATACTTATAAAGGAAAATGAAAACAATAACAATGAAATGCAAGGCAACAACGAACACACACACATACATACATACATACATAAATTTTCATATAGGCAGAATATATCTTACCGTTACCGAACCTAAACTCTACTTCACTTTTACCATTAGCGTACCGAGTTCAAAAAACCAACCATCAACTGTATAAATAATAATTACAAATATATGATATTTCGGGTAGAAGTGTATCTAGTGTCGGTGGAAATGAAAAACTGCAGCCCTAGAAATTTCTGTTTAACGAAATACGCAAAAAAGAAAAAAAAAAAAGAAAAAAAATTTTTTTTTGCTTAAATCAAATTTTAAATACTCTTCTTATTTATATATAAAAAGTGGGCGTGGCAAATACATGATTATGCTTTGAGGATATGAGGTGTGCATTACGTATCAGCTTCTGCGTTTTTTGCGATTTTTTTTTTTTTTTTTGGTAAATTGTGAGCGTCTCTGTTATTCGCCCATTTTTGACAAATCGATGAATGGAGTACATATCAAATTTCAACTCCATAGGTCAATTTTTGTGGCAAATAAAAAACAGAAGTTATGTACAAAAACAACAGACACGAACATAAACATCGATTTAGCTTTTTTTTTGATGATCAAGAATACTTTGTAGTGTTGCAAATGGCATAACAAACGCCCCATCTTATGTGCAGGGTATAACAACGGGTTAAGCGTTGGTCAGAAATGTAAAAATACTGAAATACTAAGCGGAAGTAATGAGAAGAGCACGCCCGTAGGAAATATTAAAATTGTAAATTATAAAAAAAAAAAACCAAAAAAAAAGAAGCACTAATGCTTTGGTTACGAAAAACACGGATAAAAAAACAACAACAGCGGGAAATAAATGTGAACATTTACAGCATTTATATACTCATGAACGCAAATGAAACAACCGAACAACCGAACAACCACTAATGGGTGGCAGTGAAATTAGTAAAAGTTCTTTTGGGTGGTGGGTTGAGCTGCTTTATATACAATTTTTATACTGCAATAATTTTCTAAAAAAAAAAAAAAAAAAATATGTATGTGTGTGTATAGTTATTACAAAATTAAAGTTGTGTTAGAGAATTTGTACAATTTTTCTTTTTTTTTCTTTTTTTTTTTTACGTTTTGCAGTTATCATAATTTTAATTTTTTCACTTTTATCGCAAATAATTGTAAAACAGAAGCTGAATTATATGAAGATTGTTGAAAAGTTTATAAAATTATTTTTGAATTAAAAACGTAAAAAACGTAAAAAACGTAATTATTAGTTATCTTTAATTGATTACAAAAAAAAAAAAAAATTATAATAATAATAATATAAATAAATAAGCAAAATAGGTCACGCCCACAATTGAAGAGAATGTCATATTGTTACAAAAATAAATCCTTAAAGATGAAATTTACTCAACGTATTTACAAATATCATTGATTTACAAAAAGTGGGCGTGGTTGTTTATGTTATTTTAACCACAATTTATAAAAACCTTGATTTGGTGCAGTTTTCGATCTTAACAAATCGTTCAATAGTTGTTGAAAGAGAGCCTTACTGTATACATGCCATGCCCACAATTTATTTAAAAAAATTTGAAGAATATTTAAGTTCAAATATCAATTTGCGATTCTTAGTTTTAGTTTAGTAAAAAAAAAAAAAACGCTTAAAATTTACTTCTTCTTGACTTTCTGTCCCTCTTAGGGTGGACATCTTAATAAATTTATTACAATTTTCAAAATCAATGAAAATGTACAATATCAAGACTCTTAACAGTCTTTCGAATGGATATTTACATTTTTAGACTCATACACGGACGGACAGACAGACCTGACTGAGAATTTAATATTAACGACTATATAACATACACCCTAAACTATCGCTAAAGCCTTTTTTTCTGTTGTTTGAAATTCTTTTAGAAAATATTATTCATTTCGATTTAAACTTTGTGTAGGTTATATAGCTTGTGTGTTGTGGCCTATCAATTTTAATAAACTTTTTGAAAAAACATATTGCAGAAAGAAAAATATAACAACAATGCCAACTTCTTGGCCAAACAGCCAAAGGTAATAAATTTTTACTAAGTATTTAAAGAAAATAACATAATTAAACAGGAGAGTAAAATGCTTTCAACAATTTCAAAGATGTGTAATACTTATCATATATGTATGTATGTATGTATAAGATAGTGAGTGTAGCAGTAAGAGTGGCAGCATTTCATTTTACTGCATGTTTGTAATTAGTAAAGAAAACACTCAATTACATGAAGCTACACTTAGGTATAGTATATATGAAGATATATGTAGAAACGGGCAGACATGATGCATTTTCATGCCAATAGAGTGTAAGAGGAAGTTAACAGACAAAGTCCGGCAGGAAGACATTGCCTTTCACGAGTGTTGTCTTAGTTGCCCAGCAGCAGCAGCAGCAGGTCAACATTATTATTGTTGGTCTGTGCAGTGCAGTGATTTAGGCGCCGCAATACCAACTGAAATTCATTAAAACTACTTCTATTTACAACAAAGATGATAACAAAAAAAAAAAAAAAAAAAAACACGAAAAATTTACTATTAACAGAAGCATTCGTTTAAGTAAATGGATATGAAATGAAAATACCGGTTGATGATAGTTCCCCCAACGACGACGACAACAACGAGTATAAATATACTCGTCGTATATGTATTGCATGGTACTTGTGAGAGAAGAGGCATACACTAAAAACTACAAAAGAAACCAAATCAACTAAATAAAACAAAAACAAAAGCAAAAACAAAAAAAAAAAACATAAATGAGAAATAATAATGGTTGTTGTAAGACAACATAATTACAAGAGAATTTTTGTAAACATGAAGCGTACAATGCGACATATGCACACATGCACACAAACACACAAACACCCAAAGGCATTCATTCATATGTGATATATAACAATTTAGGATATTTTATGAATCTAGCATTCTTTTCATTCATATATTCACATAACATTAACGCATGCTACCAAGATTCATAGCCTTTGAATTAGTTGTAGCGCTTATATGGCGCAATAAACTATAAAAAATTATATTGGCGAGATTATATATTATATTAGCAAAATGTTAATGAGACGACACGAATGCTCTCCACTCAGCTCAATTTCAATTCAATTCGTACCGTGTAGATGGTACTACTTGGTGTTGACAATAATGACCACAGTAACGATGATGATGATGATGATGACGACTCTTGAACAAATGAATTACTGTGTTGATGGAGTGTTTAGTTCACACAACGAAAGCATTAATAATTATTTAGCTATTCTTCGTTTACTGCATATAACATAACTATAGAGCAAACTAAACATTGGCATTGGCTAAAACAACAATAATCACATGTTTTAAATAACTTAATTTTTCTGCAGAAAACTGCTCTGGAGGTAAACAAATAAATTGTGTCTTTGGTTATAACAAAAACAACAACAACAACAACTTTACAATGATTTCGTTTTTTCTTCTCTTTTTATTATTGCACAAGATTACAGATATAAAATGGCATTTAAAAAAAAAAAAAAGAAGAAGAACTGATTCTTAAAATCAGTTGTGCCGATAATTTCTTTCCGCTTTTTCTTGTAACTCGCCGTTTTCGAGGAAGTTAAAAAATGGCCCGTTTAGCTCAAAGGTAAACTATTTTTTCGGAATGGCATCCACAAGAGATGTTCGAGATGTGGGCAAAATATATAGAATTAAATGACCAATAAATAAATTTTAACTATCCATTGTAAGTATCGTGTTTTCTGTAGCGAAAAAACCGGAAAGGAATTACCGACACAGCAGATAAAAGCAAATCGATTGTTGAGTTACATTTTATTCATATTCATTTCAATATTATTTATATACAAATGCAAACATATCTAAATTTTATTAAAAATGAGTTTTTATACCCTCCACATAGGGATGGTGGGGGATGTACTAATTCCATTCCGTCATTCCAGTTTAAAACACCTGACCATCAAAAACTGAGTCGGTATAGGCAGGTACGTCTGTTGTTGGCATTCTCACGGTCGCAGTATTGAGCTGAAATTTTGTATAGACACTTAGTTTCTCTATGCAGAAACGCTAATTGAAATGACCAAAATCGCTGAAGAGCCACACCCACAATCGACAAAAGACCATTCATATTTTGTGTCAAAAATGGACGTGATGGCATAAAAGACACGCCCACAATTTACAAAAAAAAAACCATACTCAACAAAAAACACAACTTGAAGCATAATACATACACAACTAGAGAGCCAAATCATTTATCTGTCACGCCCACACTTTGTATGCAAATGTGTAGAGTGTTTAAGATTTGTCTAAAGCCAAACAGAGTTTTCTTACTTGCTATATAGTAGATTACGTTATTCCAAATACGTTCCACGTGGTTTAGGACTGTATAGAATTACAATCAATTATTGTAAAACTTTTCCATTAAATTTGTTTATTAAGCCTAGTACTCCATCGTACTCCATCGAATTTCAATTCATATATAAAAGTTTGTTCTCAATTCATAATTATATATCTCATATATAAACGAAGACAACTAAATGTTTTCTTAGCGTCATATAATATTTAATCCATAAACATTAATTTTGTGCACTATCTATATACTCAGTGATTTCTATGTCAGATGTGAGCGGATATTGTTGTAGCTTGTCTTTGTTATTCAAAAAGGAATCTTTTAAATCACAATTACTAAATTGTATGGCTAGTATACATTTACGTTTCGCCCATCTTCGCAAAATATCCACTTTTTCAATATCTTTATGAGATAAATCCATTTCCATTTTTATGGCCAAGTTTATTACGAAATATCTCAAAGGGGCTTTAACTAGATGATCAAACACGTTTTTCACGACAATACTTTTTTCAGCAACGTATTGTTGCCGAACTGAACCAATGCTGCTGCTTGTGGAATTGGCACGTCTAATACCAAAACGTTCGTAAGCAGCATGGCCTGGTGGATTTTCATTGATAAGTTGCTTATTGTCAATGTTTATTAGACTTTGTTTGGGTCCTTGAGCTTTATTGGAGTTATCGATGAGTGCTTGTAATCTCATTTTTTCAACAGCCAATTCGGTACATGAAACAATTGATTTGTGTAATTCGTTATTAACGTGCCTAAACTTTTGTTCCATTATTACAAGTTTATTTGTCAAGTCAAAAACTTCCATGTTTTTCGCTTGTAGCTCCTCATCATTTGCACGCATTCTAATTGACATGTTTTCTAATTGCTCCTGCAGATTTCTCATATTAACATCTGCATCCGTATATTGCTTTTGTAAAGAAAAAAAATTTGCTTCACTTTCGTCAGCTTTGGCTAGACGATCCCTTAGCACCCTATCTTCTTCCATATATTTGGAATATTGTTCTTGAAGGCGCATAAAATTTATTTCACAATCACTAAAGCGTTCCGGTAAATCTTCATATGTATCGAGTTTGTCTTGTAACTCTTTAATAAGTGCTTCCTGTCTGCCGCTTTCCGAAAGGTTTAAGTAGATTTTGTGCGTTTGCACACCGAAATTTTGACACGTAGGACATGTACGATTACTGTTATTGCAAAGATCAATCGTTTAGATTATTTTCAGAAAAATTTCATTTCAATTTACCTAGTCAACCACCCTTCCAAGCAATTTTGATGGAATACATGACCACAAGTCGTGCTATAAATAGAATCCGAAAATGTATATAGCTCATGGCAAATAGGACATTCCATAATTTTGTTTTGTTTATTCGTGTATATGAAATTAAGAAAACCGGTCTTCTTTTTTTTACCGCTACGCCAATTGAATGAGAACAATCACGAGTACGCGTGCAATGTAACACAATTTTTTAGAAACTTTTCTCTGTAATTGTTGGTACGATCAGAATTACAAAATTCACTCAACTTTATAAGTATATCAACTAAAGCGAAAATGGGGATTCCTCTTGCTATATACCAGCAGTAAAGTAATCGTTCACATGATTACTTAATCCAATCGGTCATATGGAGCTCTCAATACCCTATTTATCTTACGTTATGTCTTGTATTATATGATCCTATTAATTTTTAAATAGCATATTGTTATTTTTATTCTTGGAAAGTAAATTGAGAAAGAATTTTTTATTTCAAAATATATTATCTGTATACTTAGACTAAGTGTGTGAATTAAGATAAAATATATTTCTTTCTTATTTTAATAAAAGTGATTATTGCTACAAACACTACAAAGAAAATAAACTTAATACACCCTCAACATATGTAGTGCAACGTATAGAAGCACAAAAACTAGAATGAGAAATATGATCATATTTTATTGAAAGAAAGAAAGAGAGAAATATATGGAAAAATGTTCATTAAAACTATGTTCCAATTCTACTCGTTTCGCTAACAAAATGCAAGACTAATTAATTAATTGCAAGCCCGTGAAGTTATCAAAGAGAGGATTTCGTCATGTTATGAAAGAGAAAATTCCATAACCATACATTAGTAGTGAGAAAAATCGTAAACAAATTGATTATTTTAATTAATAAGCAAAAAAAAAAAAAAATACAACAAAATCAATGGTAATGGTTGTTTAAGGTTTTCTCTAAGACATATATTTACTTTTTTCTTTCCTTGCTTTAAATTGATGCTCAACCGTGCAGTCTGTTTGTCTGTATCCATTGATTGCATTTTATAATTTTTATAATATCTAATATACGAGTATATATATTTTTTATTATTTATGCTTTTGTTATTGTTGCTGCAAGTTCAGCTCTTCTACATACAAAGCATTTTGTATAATAATACGTGCGAGTAAGTAGATTGTGTTTTTTTATCTCCTGTATACACATTTATGATGAATGTTATTGCAAGTATGTATGTATGTACACATGTGTGTATATTTTTCATATTTCACTGGTATGGAATAGTATAAGAAGAGGCAAGTCATATTTAAGGGTATCTGGTTAGTGATGGTTTTCTTCTTTAGTTTCTCTCTCAAAATGATCACAATTACACAGTTAAGCAGCAGCAATGCTTCTTATTGTTACACCCAACATTTACATTATATAATGTGATTTCTTGTAAACCAATTTATACAATCGTTTTGGATGGAACAATAGTTGTACATTTTATGATATGAGTACGGTGTGAAAGAACAAATGTGTTTAGATTTTGTATAAATATTTGCTTAAGCTATGTCTGTCTATATATACTACAAATTATAGACAAATACTAAGGAGATGAAAACATATACTCGTACATTTGTGTGCGTAATTTCTTACATACAAGAAATATCCTTTCAATGCTTGATTGAATTTTATATTACTTGCAAGTTATGCTTTCTGTTGAATCGTCTCATTCTCTTTGCTTACTTTTGCTTTAGACTTGAAAGATTTCAAACATTTTAAGTAAGAAGCATCGCCACCATGTGTCATCAATTACTCACGTGACTGAACAAATACAATATATAGGTTGATTTGACCGCCAACAACAACAAAAAAGGCGGATAAAAAAAAAAAAAATGCTGACAAGCAACATAATGTTGTGTCAACAGTCACGCATTTACTTATTTTAACGTATCGTGTCCTGCTTTGTATTCAACCCCAGGCACTCCTCTACACTCTTTGTTCAAAACAATTCATCTCTTGATGATTATGTGCATTAATGTCGTTGAACCCCTTCCCAATTCACTTGTCACCAGTTAATAGTCATATTGCGTGTACGATAAATAAAATGTCCGTCTGATTATACATGTATGTGCAGTATTAAGACAATAACCAAATCAACGCTCTAAGTGGTTTTAAATTTTTTTTTTCATTTTGATGACAAATACAGACATTTTACTGCGACCATTTACTATTTAAGCGGTAGTGCTGGTGTAAAGAAAAGCTTTAGGAAATCCGTTCACAAATTATCACAAGCATTAGGTTTGATTACCGGTTGTCGTTTGTTCATACAAAAGAAAACCTTCGACATATACTTACATACGTACATACATACATACATCATCATTATTAGCCGTATCTATGTAGGTCCCTGGCCTGTTGCAAAAAACGTCACGGGCTTCGGTGGGGGCGGGCTTCTTTGGCGCGTTTTCTCCAATTTTATATACAACTGTTTGCAGGGCATTAAACACTTGGTCCCTTTACTAGAGTTTCGGTCTGGCTCTTGCGTGACGTTCTTCTGGTTGCCCGCCACACCATCCTAGCTGGAACATTTGCATCCACAGGGCCGAGATGACCTAGCCATCACCTACATTTGAATCTTTATGCAACGAACTATGTCAATGTCGACCTAAAGCTCATACAGATCAAGATTCATTGTGTGATTCGTAACTCATCGCCAACTAGTACAGGACCAAAGACCTTTCCGAGAATTTTTCTTTTGAAATATATACACACATATATTTTACGTACTAACTAGTGGATTCTAAAACAATTTTATTAAAAAAAAAAAAAAAAAAAAAATTAAAAATTGCAATTTTCTGCCATATAAAGACTTTTTTATAATGGGACCTTATATGAAAAGTAGTTCTAAATATGGTCAGATTTAGTACATATTCAATAGGATTCCTTTTTGAGCTAAGGTTTATCTTTGTTTTAAATTTCATCGAAATATCAGACTAGCAGACAGACGGACGGACATCCACACAAACTTTATATACTTTATGAGCTTTATGTACATAAGCGGTGCAGGTTAGAGAGAAGAATTGTCTGTAAAGAAACATTTCGCAATTTATTAATTGGCCGTGACTTTATTCTAATTTAATTATTGGCAATCACGGTAAAAAGGCTTATAGACTCCTGCTCTAAAGGTATTTGTATAATAGCCAGTGCAAAAATCTAATTATAATTGTTCTGAGATGGCCAACAAATTTATCTAATCATATAACATTAATAACACACCCCAACTATCACATATTCATAGAGATCCAATTTACTTAATAAACAGTTGCGCAAATAATATCACAAATGTAAACGTTTTCATAAACAACAATGTCATATTATCCGATGCATTATTATCTAATATAAACCTTTTATTATTATTATCACGGCCAGTGCTAAGTGACGTTTGCAAAAAAAAAGATAATAGTTTCATATATTTAATGCATTCTCCGATATAAGTACAGATAATTTGCACGTTCAGTTGCAAAGAATAGTTCTTCATGAAGAGAAGATGTCGGAAAATTTTACAAAAATTGTCTACGCTGAAGAAACTAAAACATGGAAATCAATTAATTATCCGTACAAAGATTTTACTCAGCGTTCTTTGTGCGAAGTTTTGTGGAATTCTTTACAACGGCATAATCCAGATTCGATTTTAGAATATAATTGGGATTTGCAGCAGCCCAAAAAAGCTGAAGAAATTTTTGAACAAGGTATTATGGTAGCGGTTAATTTACAAAAAATGGGCGTAACAAAAGGGGATGTTGTGTTGATGTTTTCCTTGAATAATAATTGGACATCCGCCTTGACTGTGGGTTGCCTATGGATAGGTGTATTAGTGAATTTCTTCGAAGTACAACTGGAGGCTGGTATTAAAAAAATAAAATAAAATAAAATAAAGAAATTTAAAAAGAAAAAAAATCATTCATATATTGCAGACGACATCGATGTAACATTTCAGATTTTAAATCCCACCATGATTTTGTATAAGGAACAATGGCAAACGAAAGTCTTAAGTGCTGTGAAACGTCATAGACCATCGAACCTAAAACATTTGCTAACAATTGATGGTTCAGATGCTGTACAGAATAGTATACACAGTGTATTGTTAAGATCTTTGTCTGCTGCAGACAGAGCCCAATTTCAATATGTAAAAGTTGAAAATCCTGAAAAGGAAATCGCTTTATTATTACTTACATCTGGTAGTACCGGTCCACCCAAAGTTGTGCAACTTTCTCATTCGGTGATCTTGCACGGCCTCATGGTATGGTATAGTGCCATTGATGATCTTAATATTGTGACTCAAGATCATGTAATCATGTCATTTAGTCCATTACGTTGGATTAGTCAAGTTCAAGCGATGTTAATATCTCTGATACAGGGTGCCAAACGTGTTTATATCGGAACAAAGACAATAAAACCAGAAGAAAGCTTGGAAATATTACGTAATCAATGTATTACTCATTTATTTATTACGCCTTCCTTTCTAGAGGCTGTTCTGAAAAAGATTACCGTAGCACAGAATGATTTTTGTTTTAGTTCGTTAAAAGTTATACAAATTGCAGGTGAACCGGTTCCCGATGAATTGGTGGAAATAACACGAAAATATGTTACACAAGCCAAGGTATATTACACCTATGGTATGACTGAAATGGGTGGTTGCATAACTAATGACATACAACATAATGGTGGCCAAATATTACCCGGCATAGAAATGCAAATACTGGATGATAATTTAGAAACGTTAACGGTTAATGAGTCTGGCCAAGTGACGTTTAAGCTACCCCATCCCTTTTTAGGCTACAAGGCTATTAATAATGCACCGTATTTTACAAGTAATGGCTTTTTTATTACCGGCGATTACGGTTACGTAGACAATAATAATGAATTGCATCTTTTGGGCCGTTATAAGGATTTAATTAAAGCTGATGATTTAATTGTAAGTTGAAAGATTGGAAAAGAATTGTAGGGATTTTTTGTTTTTTAAACTTTTCAAATTTTTCAAAAAAATTTATTATACTGTTTGCAACATTTTCAAAGACGCTTCACAAATTTTATAACGTACATAGCAGGAGATGATCTAGATATGTGTTAAAAAGCTGATATTTTTAACATTTAAGTTTTTGGTGCAGAAAATTCTTTATATTTAAAGAGGAAAA
Organism: Crataerina pallida; assembly: GCA_949710015.1. Lineage (NCBI taxonomy): Eukaryota > Metazoa > Arthropoda > Insecta > Diptera > Hippoboscidae > Crataerina > Crataerina pallida. Next base: position 24,892,255 of record OX453291.1, read on the forward strand.
ATCGTTCATAATCGAAAAAAAAATGCAGCCATAAAAATTGAGGAATGAAGTTGAAATATATAAAAAAGGCGTGGTCAGATAACAAATGTCTTCATAACAAAAGAGAAATCTTTTATAACTTTTAAATCTTTGATAACCTTTAAATCAGACATCGGCCACGCCCCCAGTTTGACACAACTTATCAAATTTATCTAATTAAATATGATTTTCAAATTTTTTTTATATGCTAATAATTGCAATATATACATAAATCATTGTCATTTCTAGCTTATACCATTTAAAGTAGAAAGATGGATGAAAATAATGCCCGAAATACAAAATGTTTATTTAACTGGCTATGATACGACAACACCACACAATGCCGAATATAAAGCGGCCTTGTTTATTATTCTCAAGTCGAATATATCTTTATCTGTAAATCGATTAAAAACGAAAATACGTGAACATCTGAAAGCGAATTTAAACGAAAGACAAATAGATATAATACGTGATATACATTTTGTTGATAAAGTACCGTTAACGAGTTGTGGTAAAATTGATCGTGAAGGTTTACGCCAACAAGCTATACAGTTGGCATCATACAAATAATAAATTATTTGTTACCATATGGAGAAAAGGATAGATGGCGAATATTATTCTAACATATAACATTATTAAATATTATATATATACGAGGTGTGTTAAAAAAATAACGAGAATTTTTATTTTATGAAAGAAATATTTATTTATTCATCAATATCTATTTTGTCCCCTTCAAAGTAATCCCCCTCGGATATAATACACTTGTGCCAACGCTTTTTCCAATCCTCGAAACACTTTTGAAACTCGATCTTTGTAATAGCTTTTAGCTCTTTCAGCGATTCGCTTTTAATGTCATCTATGCTTGTAAAACGACGGCCTTTTAATGTTCTCTTTATTTTTGGAAATAGAAAAAAGTCACACGGAGCCATATCTGGCGAATATGGAGTTTTGTTTTTGGCCAAAAATTCACGAACAAGCAATGAAGTGTGAGCAGGTGCATTATCGTGGTGCAAAAGCCATGAATTGTTTTGCCACAAATCCGGGCGTTTCTTTCGGATTGCTTCACGTAAGCGGCGTTGAACTTGTAGGTAGTACTCCTTATTGATTGTTTGACCTTGTGGCAAGAATTCATGATGCACTATGCCATTAAAATCGAAGAACACAGTGAGCATAACCTTCACATTTGACCGCACTTGTCGAGCCTTTTTTGGTCTTGGCGATCCAGAATGCCTCCACTGGGACGATTGAGCCTTAGTTTCGACATCATATCCGTAAACCCATGTTTTGTCAGTAGTTCTGCATCGTTATTAACTTCATTTACCGACTCCTGAGCAACTTCCATTCGCCGCTGTTTTTGTTCGAAATTCAACAATTTTGGAACGAATTTTGCTGCCACACGTTTCATACCCAAAACATCCGAAAAAATTTGATGGCATGAGCCAACTGATATGCCAACATCATCAGCGACTTCTCTGATTGTGATTCGGCGATCGTTCATAACCATTTCTTTCACTTTTTTCACGTTTTCATCAGTTGTTGATGTGCTTGGTCGTCCGGGTCGTTCGTCATCTTCAACGTTTTCGCGGCCATCTTGGAAATGCTTATACCACTCGTAAATCCTTGCTTTACTCATAGCAGACTCACCATATGCCTTTGTTAACATTTTACAAACTTCACTACACTTTATTTCATTTTTTACGCAAAATTTAATGCAGGTTCTTTGATCCATTTTTTTTCACTAACGAAAATCGCCGAGCTCGAAAAACACGTCTCACGTTAGCGGCTGCCACTTAAAAAGTAAACAATGAATATTGCTGAAAATTTTATCGTACTTCAGGGGCATGTGTACCAACATAATAAAAAAAACTCTCCCTCCAAACTCTCTCTCCAAACCCGCAAAATTTAAAAATTCTCGTTACTTTTTGAACACACCTCGTACTCGTATATACAATATTTATAATGTGTAAAATTATGTGCTTCACCTTCTACTTTATACATAACTTGTTATTAGTTTAAGCGTCAGCTGGTGTAATAAATCATAATTCTAAGATAAATGAATTTTTTAAATAAAAAAAATCTCAACCACATGTGTTTTAATAATGTGAAGTGAAAATAATATAATCAACAATCAATTCTTTTATTTGATATTGTAGAAGAAGAATCGTCAGGTAGGATATGCTAACACTGCAAGACTCTAGCGGTTAGAGGCTATATTAAAATTTCTGCTTTATTAAATTATTATTGTTGTTGCTTAGGAATATTACACATTAAATATGAATTTGACATTTAGTGCACTAATGAATTCAGCAGTTTGGCCATGGCCAACAAGATGCAATGCTTTTTATAATAAAGTGGCCATTAAAGCCTCCCCATGTAACATACGTTAGATTTTCATTAAAAGTTTACATAAATTTCACACTTAATGGTCAGCAGAGTGCAGTACAGTTATGTGTCCGAACATATTCGCCATTTGAAATGCTCTATTAACTATTTCACGAATAGCTGGCCGTAACATTTTGTTTGATGTCCATATATTCTTTATGCATTGCAGACGGGTTGAAGTTCAGTGAAATGGTTTTAATGTGATATGTGTGTGTTAATGCACAATACTTGTTTGGATAAATAACTATTGACGCTGTTGCCGATACTTAGACTCAAATATTTACACTTCATAAGATTGAAGTTATGTGTGACCATACTAGGCAATTATTAGATTAGCTTTCTAATTAGAAATGTTATTTCCATTGTAACTTTCATTTAAACTTTTATTAAGCATATTGTTAAACTTAGTTATCATTGATCGTTTCAAGTTGATGGTAGATGTGTAAAGTTATACATTAAAGGTACTACGCCCACCCAATGTCAAAATGTTTGTAACACTTGTAACTTTAAATAACAACAACAATAACAACAACAAGTATATATAATTTCGATCAGCATCAAATTCTGAATCGATTGAATCATGTCCGCCTATACATCTAAGACTGTCTATGGCTAACATTCTCTGAAGATATCGACTCCAAATTTGGTCGAAAATCTTGCTAGAAGAAATCTATATTATTAAAGACCCTACAAGGTATATATATTTTTAATGAGCCTTAAAATTTGACATATGCGTCCGTGTGTCTGTCTATTGTTAGTTGGGCCCCGCCCTGATACGGAGTACCGGTATAGGTGCTTCGTCCAAGGATCAAGTATCATAATAAAGTCGTAGCAAATAAAATAAAACGGGACACCAGCTCGTGGGTAATAGGATACCTGAATCTGGGAGACCTCTAGAAGTCGACAATCCTACCAAAGACTAAGTTTGGTACCGCAGGGTACTGAAGTCTCAAGAACTAAGGTTCTTGCCAGTACGTACTCTGGGGTAGGCCCCCTTGTGGGAGCTTCGCGGGGCCTGTAAAATCGCTGGTAGTGTATGGCAAAAAACCCTGTCACCAAGGGGTGAACTTACATGGCCTATTGTGTAAGGTATAAAGTTGGGACCTCCTTCGGGGGGGCGCAGGGACGCTTAATTCCCTACAAATGTCTAATAGAGTCTCTACGACGGGTATAGACGTAAAACACAAACTTAATGTCTATTGTTAGTACTTTTACGGTCGTAACTTGTGAGATATTGTGTAGAATTGATCGATTGTCAAGCCCAAAAAAATCGACAAACATGTCTTTAATTTATATAGAGACCTTTCCTAGGATTGACAAAAATAGACTGAATCACATTGATACCAGACATGCCCACAATTTATAAAAACTCAATTTTTTTATACAGAATGCAATACATGGAAGTTGAAAGAATCTGCCCTATTAAAATGGATAATCAGTTACTAGCCACGCCCACCTTTTTTATATATATAGAAATAATATTTTTTAATACCTATACGGTTAGTTTTTAACATGTTTTCATTAACCAAACATTTGATTTTTCATAGTTTTGCAAACAGTTTGTAACTGAAAGTCATTAAATAAGTAAATGATGGTTTACGGTGACTCGGAAGTGCTATAAATTTGAATTGCTGTTGTCACGTTATAACTAGAACTTCAAAAATTGTCCAGAGATTTTATTAAATTATATAGAAACACAATTTCTGGCATGTTTTTTCTATTATTACACCCCCTTGACTTGACATGACTGTTTCATATATTTTCAACTAAATGTTCGAAAATATATTTTAGAGGACATGGCTACTAAATGTAAAATATAAGTAAAATCAAATGAACAGCTCTACTGATAAAATATCAAGAGGTAGCTTATAAAAAAAGTTCCCCTCTAATGATTTTGTGATATAAATAAAATTGATCAATTTGAAATGAACGACGAATGTTTAAATAAATATATGTACAGATGTAGGTAAGTGTTGATCATTTATTATGCATGATAAAGGAAAGTAAGATAATAACATAAGTTGGACCTTTTTTCTTTTTTTTCTCTTCTACCGTTATATACTATCGAATGGCAAAATTATAAATCAAATGTAGAATTGGTAATAGCACACGCTCAATGGCTTGTCTATATGAGGAGATAATAAAATATGCTATAAAATTGAATGGGACGGCTGTCTGTGCATCTGTCACACAAGTTAGATGATTGTGAAAATGTGAAATTGGGTTGTAGGTATGATTATAAGTAAGTGTTATTTGCTAAATGGATTAACTCCACATAAGGATATTTCATTGAAATTGTTGTTAATCAATCGGTTTAATTAAATGTGGGTGTGGCTTTCATTTTTCACGTTTACACAAGTTCAATATATTCTTTGCTGCGAAATTAATCGGTTTGTATGTTTTTTTTTCTAAGATAATCGAACAAGTAAAAATTCTCCTAAAGGTCTTTGGTCCTATCCGCGTTGGCGATGAGTTCTGACTCATAACAAATCTTGAGCTGTATGAGCTTTACGTCGACATTGATATAGTTCGTTGCATAAAGACTGAACGTCTGCAATGGCTAGGACATCTCGACCGTATGGACGAAAATGCTTCAGCTAGGATGGTGTTCGAAAGGGAACCGGAAGGACGTCATGCAGGCACGAGGCAGGCCGAAACTACGGTGAAGGGATCAAGTCTTTGATACCATGCAAATACTTGGTGTACAAAACTGGAGAAGGCGCGCCAACCATTGAAGCGCGTGGCTTTCTCTTCTGCAACAGCCCAAAGTATATTTTAAAATGAAAAGTCCACAAAAACCATTTTGTTATTTAATAAATTTTCTTCTTACAAAGTAATTGTAAAAAATTAAAATGTTAACAACGTTAACAATTATACCGAAGTTGACATTACACACTAAACATTTTCATAAATGCCTTCACACGTAACCCCCCTCCCCCCCGATAACTGAATTTTTTATAATCCTTTCACCGCCCGTAAGCGATTATATTGTTCATTTTTTTTCTTTTACGCTCCTTTCATGTAGAAGTATATTAAGTTTGTTACTTCAATGGTAACTCGCTTAAAAGTATCTTTAATTTGAATTGATTTAGGAAGTGTCTGTCCATGTGAATGCGTATTTTTAAAACGTTCAAAATGGTAATTTGCAGTTAATGAGCTTAATTTTCTATAAACATTTATAGTTTCTGTAGATAGAGTGGAGCAAACACGCCCATTTTTTAAGAAAATCACTTACAATCACAATTTTGGGTTTTTGTATATATTATTAGCCTTTTCATTGATGCGGCAAAAATGTACAAGGTGGGGCAACAGACACGCCCACAATTTCTAAAAAGAATACTAAGAGTCACAATAGTAATGTTATAAAAATAATGATTGAAAATAGGCAAATGTAGGGTATTAAAGATTCGGTTTAAATTAATGTTTTCTTTTATTTTGTGTTGATTTCGATTTTTAAGTTGCAGTTTAACAAATTGCGTGAAAAAACCGTGAAACCGCGAAAAGCCACACCCACACTTCCAATATAAATGTGCAGGGTATCAAAGATTCGACTCAAACTCAAATATAGTTGTTTTTTTTTACTTGTTTTCATATTACGCTCTGACCACATGTTCAACAGGACTTTGATTAATTGCCGCCACAATTGGTTTCAATAGCAAAAGCTTTAGGGTTTGTGGAGAGAACAACGAACCAAATGTAATGTTTAATAAAAATCAAAAGGGAAAAAAATCACAAAAAAAAAAAAGAAAAGAAAAACGAAATAAATGTGAAGGAACAATATGTTGGGTATTGTGTGAGTGTTGTTGTTCAATTTTGGAAATTAACATTACGTCAACATGATAAAGGATTACAATGCGAGGTTATGTCCGCGTGCGTCACTCACTCGCTTTAACCAAAATGTATATCAACTATCCATCCATCCATACATACATAGACCCATTGAGATGATGTGAGCTCGTCAGCTGAAGCAATTAAAGTGTGTGGTATGGTGGGTATGTGAGCAAATAACCGTGTGTACTCATGCTTTAACAAATCCCTTTGCTAGCGTAAATACCCCCCTGTATACATATGCTGTGTCTACTTTATGTTGGGTTTAAAATTTAATAGAACATGTTAACATTTGACAAGCGAACAGATGCATATGAAGGTTGCTGTTTTTTTTTTTTTTTTTTTTTTGTTGTGTTCATGTTTTCTTCATACATTTGAGTTGTTTTAATTTAGCGCAACATTGTAACAAACATTTTGAAGGCATACACACACAAACACATATTGTACATACATATACATACATACATACATACATGCAGAAGAAGCCAAAGGATATTTTTATTTGTAAATTATATGTGAAATGAGAGAGAGAGAGGGAGAGAGTTTTGGAAAAATGAAAAATCAACTCAACTCAAGTGAAACAGACAAAATTTAATTTTCAAAACAATTTTTTTTTTTTTTTGTTATTTTTTATAATTTTTCTTCTTTTTCTATTCATCAATTTATTGATGTTCACTTTTTCGTCTGTCTACAACAAACATTTAAAATAAATTATCAACGATTTGAAGGAAAATCTTTCAAACTCTATTGTAATTGTTGACACGATTTAAGCCATTTTTTTATAAAACAAAAAGTCAAATTTCCTTTTTTTTTTTGAATAAATTATTATATCCTTAAAAAGGCGCGTCAAAATATAAATGAATTATTATATTTACCATAGTCTTCCCTTCTGGTGGCAGAATATATAATAAAAAAAGTAAGAAAACTTAACTTGGCTTAGGTCAAATCTACAAAAGTAGGCGTGGCATATATATATATATATTGTGTATGTATTACATATCAGTTTGCAAATCTAGTTTTATGGTGAATAGAGTTTTTTGTAAATAGTGGGCGTGTTTGTTATGCAACCATGCCCACATTGATGTATAACCATAAATATATGCATCAAATTTCAATTTCATAGATTAATCTTTGTAGCATATATATATTTTTTTTAAATAGTGGACGTGGCTCTTGATCGATTTTGCCCATTTTGAATAGTGAATCAAAAATTAAATATGTCTGTACAAAATTTCAGCTCTATATCTTAAAATGTACGCCCGTGACAAAGCCACCAAGAGATAGACATACGGACACACGAACATACACGTCTAGATCGATTCAGTTTTTCATGCTGATCAAGAATTTATATACTTTGTAGAGTCTCTGACTCCTCCTTCTGGATGATGCAAACAAAATAAAAAAATTAGTATACTTTCCATTTTATGTGGAGGGTATAAAAAGTAAAAAACTGTCCATTTTTGGGGTAATTGTGAAAGGAATAAAATTTGTTTACTGAATTTAAATTCAATTTTTGTTTCAGAATTTTATATATTGTGGTCGTGGGCTGATTTTTATCTCACTTAAAAAAGCAATAAGAATACAGTCACTTGAAATGTAGGCAGAAAACTAAAGATACACAGACGGACATGTCATCAAGTTCGAATTTCATGTTAATTAAGAATGTGAGATACCAGTGTATAGCATATGGAATAACAAATTTAGTATACTTAGTTTTCTTATGTGTGGATGATACATATATCAAAAGGTATAAATCTAGTCAATGTTGCAAGTGTCCCAATCACATGTAATGAACAAAAAAAGAAGAAAAAATATTTCCTATGTCATACACAATTGTATTTGAAGTGGTATCAGAGTAACGCCAGTTGTTGAGAAAAAAAAAAGAAAAAAGAGAACAAAAGTCTCATCCTTTTATAAAGATGTTCTCAATTGCGTGTATTCAGGCTTCAATAAGCAATGGCCGTTTGCTTAATAAAACTTCTCCTATCAAAGTGTGCGTGTTTATGTATGTATGTGAAAAATCAGTGGAGCAGATGAAAAGGTTCATAACACTTCAATAAATAGAGAGGATTGACTGTTTATTGCTAAGGCTGGCGTCTCTAATGGTGAAATAGTGTTTTTTTTCTCCTCTCTCTAAAGAGCAAGCATATAATAATTGTATTTTGTTGTTTTTGTATTGTATATACTGGTTCGTTTATACAAAATTTTTCAAATGAATGATTGTTTAAACATAACCACAATTTATCAATATCTTTTAAGAGTTGCAGTAGTTTTTTATATACACACAATGTGGACAGACATGTTATATATTCAACTGCATTTTCAAATCAAGTTTCGGTGAAATTTTACATATGTGTATGACAAAAAAAATTCTCCAATTCAAACACTACTGGCAGGCTATCTATGAAAGCTTCCGAAGTTATCTCACACATGTACCAAAAAACACCTTAGCATCAATAAATTATAGGCATAATGGATACTGTCGCAGCAGTTTTATTTTAATCAATAGAATACAGAGGAATAGACAAACGAATGAATGGAAAGCAGACTTTTGCAGGGTATCTTACTGAATAAAAATATTGTAGAAGTAAATATTTGTATTTATATATCCATACACTTATAGTTATAAACACGACATGTGTATGAATTTTATAAAGTTTTTACTCTCAGGTACCTACATTATCATAGGATTTTTTCAAGTATTGTACATTTTCTTTCCTGCAATACTTATGAGTATGTACGCTTTATGTTTAATTTAACTTTCTCCATTAAAAAACTTTATACTGTCTTCTTATTGAAGTAAAAAAACCTATACTAGTTAAAAACTAAAAAAAAAAAAACATGTTTTCTTAATCCCCAAAACATAATAATAAATATATTTCTAAATTGCAGATTTTCTTATCCCAGGAAGTTTTAAAAAAAAACGTTGTTTTCAAACCCTTCATATAAGACGGGCGGTATGAGAAGGTTATCATTTTGTAAACAACACTTAGAAAGAGGCGTTTGGTAAAATGTGAATCGATGAAAATATGCCTGCGCGTTTATTTTGGAAGTCTGTCCTCTATATGAAAAGCTCTTAATTTTAAATTTTCCTATATGGAACAAATATTATAGGATAGACTTTTTTATTTTTTTGCCTTAACCACGCCCACAATTTACACAAGTCTCACTATCAGCCACAAAAATGTAACTCTTAAGTTGCAATTTAATACACATCCGCATTTATATATATATTTTATATCTGACAAAAATAGACGTGACTATGTGGCAAGCCCACTGTTTGTACACAGATGTGTACAAAGATTTTTTTTTAATTGAAATTTATTTCATTTTATTCTTCGTACGGGTGTGTCAAAAATAAAACAAGTCAAATAACGGGCCCGCTCACATATTATCAAAAAGTACCGTTTAACAAGTAAATTGTTGAGTAATACATACTTTTACTCTCTCTACACAGTAAAGTAACTGTTAGGGTGTTTAAGATTTGGCTTGAGCGAAATTTATACTTTTTTTATCTGGCATTCTTGTTTATTTGTTTTATTCTCTAGTTAAGGAGAGTTTCATTTTTTTGTTTTTTTTTTGGCATTTATTTTACGTAGAAAGCACGCAGAAAGCACTTTCATTGACAGCATTTATTTGGTTAAACGAAAAATTTATGTTTCTTTTCTTTTTTTGTTTTTGTTTTGTTTTTTTCAACCTTGTTCAGATGTTTATAAAATAATATGTAACGACTCATTAAATTTTTACCAAAGTTTTTATTTTTCTGCACAATACCTATTCCAGGCTCTTTATTTTTGGAGTATTTAAAATAATATATTATTAAAATTAACAATAACGTAAATAAAAGTAAATCCTACTTACATGTTAACTATTCATGGAGAAAAGAACTGTACATGTACATGTAACAAGTTGAGCATGCAGAAAGATTAAATAAGTTGATGGTAGTCAGTTGTCAGTATTTTGGTCATTTGTTATAACAGTTATTTCGATTTCTATACTTAAATTCTTATCTCTGGTTCTAGTTGTGACAGCAACATATTTAATGTTTAAATCCCTTAACTTCAGTGGCAATATATACATTAACTCCAACCATTTCCATTCATTTGTTTCACCCGCATTTCTACCATGCACCACTGCACACTCTTCACTCTATGAAGCTACAAACTAAAAAGTGTACTAATTTAATACAAAAAATTTCTATTCAGTTAAAGTTGAATTTTAGATACCTTTGAAATTCGTATCAAACAGTATACGAAGGGTTTTCTTTTTAAAAGTGCTCTAGGATCACTTTATAGCTTCTTTGGTAATCATATTTATTTATATGATAAATTTTCTACTATTCGTGTTTTTGAAAAAAGTGGACCTTGGACCCCCTTTCAAAATAAAGCAATCATATAAAATACACAGGTTTTTCTTAAATCTTAAGAATCCGTTAATAGTGATTATGCAGCATGTGAATTATGAAATAGTGTCCCATGACGTATTCCTAGATGTTATAAAGCTACTGATCCTTAGCATACCCCTAATAAATGGAAGAGTATATAAAATAGAAAAAATATAAAAGAGCAAAGTCTTATAATTTTTTTTGTTTTTGTTGAATTTCATGGGAACCCAACCATATGAGTCAAATGGGATTTCCTCGTACCTATAAAAACTTGACCAGTCTAGTTATGGTCAGTCGTCTTCTCCCAAAGTTGTCTGATTTGTAATAAAATTATAACTGTATGTATGAATTTTTCTATAGCTCGCTTGGAATTTCAAAACAAAGTTTATTATCTCTCTTTCTCTCTCTCTCTCTTTTCACTGAACTAATAATAATAATAGTATTACAGAATAAGAAGAGAAAGAACTTAATGGTCAAGCGCAAGTTTTTCCAAAAAAAAATATATAAAAAAACTCCATACAGGAAATTGATAAAGTTGTTGGGTGGTTGAGTGTCCAGTTGTCTGTATGGCTTGTTGGTTTAAGGAAGTAAAGCTGATGAGGGTGTTTGGTGTTAGATGCTGCTGCTTCTTAGTTTTTATTACAACATTTTTTTTTCTATTCCCGTCTTTCTCTCTTTTAAACTATACGTATATCAAATAATTTAATTTTACTATGACTTCATTCCAAATGAGGATTTATACTTTACAAAAAGTTTCGGTTATTATATTTCATTAAACTTATACAACCAAGTTATGTGTATGGGTTGAAGTTCATATATACAGTGGTGGCCATATAATTAAGAACCATTACTATTCTCTCCTTCGATATAAAGTTTTGTTCTTAATTATTTTGTCGCCATTGTAAGCTGAACTTTATATAAAATATTTGACAACTTTTTTAAGTCTTACTTATTATAATCCATTTTTTCGCATGAATTTGAACAGACCATGTTAAAGTTTTAACAAAAATTATTAGTGTTATGAAAAAGTTTAAAAAAAAAAAATACAAGCAGACTCTCATGTTGAGCGCAAAGTTCAAATAAATTTTAACTTTTAACTTTCATTACACAAATATACTGAAAATATTATTAAGTAGTTGCTAGACTTTTAAAACTTATTAAACATTTAATTTAAAATTATAAACAAAATAAGTTTATTTGATGTTGATGTTATAATATAATATGATTTTTATTGCACAAATAATATAAGTTAGATAAAATCTATCAATTTTAATTTAATTTAATGTATTTTTATACCCTCCACATAAGGTGGAAGTTTGCAACACCTAGTAGGAGACGTCAGAGACCCTACAAAGTATATATATACTTGATCAGTGTCAAAAATTGAATCGATATTGATATGCATGACCGTCGGTACGTGCGTCTATCTGTTATTAGTAGTCGTAAACGAACGTAAATTTTGAGATATTGAGCTGAAATGGGCCAATTCGGTCAAGAGCCTCGCCCTAAATCGGCTGAAGTCTATATATCTGCCACAAATATATAACTATGAACAAAGAAATTCATATGCTAAAATTGGGCATGGTCGGGTACAAGACACGCTCATAATTAACAAAAAGTTGTTCTTTATGTAAAACTGGACTTGTAAGCTGATATGTAACACATACACTTTTAAAGGGCCAACAGGCCCACTATTGTAAATGTGGAGGGTACATAAGATTTGGCCTAAGCTCAATACAGTTTTCTTACTTGTTTAAAATATATTCAATATAAATAACAAACGAATAAAGATAATAGGTTTAAACCGGTTATTGCATGTGCTGTGCTAAGGTGTGGTCGTGGCAGATATACATTTGGATCCTGCTTTATTGTACGTCCAAGTTTGAATTATGCGTCGAAGAGAGCAAGAAATTGTCGTCGTTTCTGTTATAAGATCTTATCTTTATCTTCTACTAGATAGGTGCAGTAAATAGGTCCACCTCTAGTAGCTCTATTTTCATCGATTATGAGCCTGGCACTTGGCCGATTTTGACCAATTTAAATAGAAATCTATTTACAGATACTATTTGTATGAAATTTTAACTCGAAATTTCTGATTAAGAATATATATTGTATAGAATGTCAGAAGCCTCCCTCTGGCTATTGGGAGCAGCATAACAAACTTAGTGCACCCTCTCACTAAGGAGGCGCTAACATATAATCAAGAGTAAACTAAAATTATGAAAGAATTTTGCTAAATTCTTTCTTTAATCAATTATTCAATCGATTGTATGGTAATGTAATTAAGCTGCTCTATAAGATAATGTTAAAAAAAAGTTAAGTAGAAAATTTTTTTTGATTACAAAAGAAAATTTATACAATTAAGTATTCAATTGTTATGTTTTTCTAAAGAAAGTCTTCATTTCTTCTTCTTCTTCTTCTTCTTCTTCTTCTTCTTATATTTTATGAAACTTATAATTGTAACTGTAAGTCTAACAATATAATACTTTAAAGTAAAGTCAAACTGCAAAAATCCTTGTTAAATCATGGTATGTAGTTGAAGTTGTTTGAAGTTGAGGTAGCTGGCTAGCTTAAAAAAAAAAAAAGGAAAAATGAAGAAGAAGACAAAAGGATCAACTACAAATACCATGTGCAATGTTATGCTATAGTACAATATAATATAAAATAGTTGTATAATAAAATTTATTAAGGAAATAATCCAACAGTTCGAGTTGACTTCTAGTCTTTGCTTTTTTGCTTTGAAAAGAATACAAAATCTAGAATCGAGAATCCGTTTCGTGTTTATTGGCAGGTGTTAACACAGAAACTAATATGGCAACGTGTAGATATGTTTGTATGTTAGTATTTTGTACAAGTTGAAACTTTGCAGAAAGCTGATTAAATATTAAACAAAAACTTTGAAAAAGCATTTAAAAAAAAAAAAAAATATTTTTGTAAAAGGTTTATAGACGATAAAGGAATTTCTATCTATTTTTTCTATATCTAGCAACATGTTGAACATAGCATAACATATATTGTATAGGGTAGGAAAGTTTAAAATACTTGGGCATACCGGTGACTATTCTATTGGAATTGTTTTGTTAACATAATCCTTGTTATGTTTAAACATGAAATTTGAAATATTTTTAGATAATATTTCGACTATGTGTGAGCTACAAAGGGCACAAATGCAAAAGTTGTGTAAATGTTGAAATATTGTAAATTTCGGAAATTATTTTAACCAACAAAGGAAAGTGCTTTTCTTTAACGTTCGCATGTGTATGTAGATGAATTTTAAGAAATCAAATTAAATTGTTAACTTTATGCAGATTTGACTTTATGCAGTATACTAAATTTGTCATTCTGTTTGCATCACCCAGAAGGAGCCGTAAGACAGCCTACAAAATATATTTTGAGCAGTATCAAAAACTGAATCTTTTTAAGGATGTCCGTGTGTCTGTCTGTTGTTGACATTTTCACGGGCCTAAATTTTAATATATTGTGAGGAAACATTGTACAGACATTCTTAGTTTTTGCATTTTATAATAAGGCCAGTCTTCGATGTGGTAAAAATGGGCGTGATCGAATAACAGACGCGCTCAAGATTTACAAAAAACCATAGTCCACGTAAAACTGGACTTTAAAGCTGATACGTAATACATACACTTTATTAGAGGGCGCAATCATATACCTGCCATGCCCACTATTGTAGGTGTGCAGAGTATTTAAGATTTCGTTTCAGCCAAATTTAATTCTCTTACTTGTTATTTATTAAAGGAAAATATTTATTATGATTTTTTTTTTTTAGTATTTAAACAAAAAAAAAATTATTTTCTCCTTCTTTTACATTCTTATACGGTATTTACGTTTCTTGCTTTCCTTTGGCACATAAATAATTGTCACAAAATGACTTTTTAAATGTTTATGTGGTTGAATAATGCCTCCGGTGTGTTATCCTTTTCTTATCACTATAATACAATTAAAAATTTAGTGAAATGTTTTCATAGTAATCTAAAGCATTTTAATTTACTATATTGCAATAATATAAAAACAAGAAGAAGAACATGGTAACGTGGTTTCTGCAATTATTGGTCGTTACTGTTATTTATAACTTACTCGTTAATGGAAGAATTTTATGGGAAAAGGTGATTTTTTTTCAAGTGATAGGAAACGTTTACACAAACTTAATGAATAGAACTTCACTTGAGTGTTTTATTGATTAACAAGAAAGACAATTTGAACTAAAAATTAAATATCCTTCATATCTACATACAAACAGTAGGCGTGGCAGATCCATGATTATAGCCTTATAAAGTTAACAAGAAGCTCTAGTTAAATATACACCAAAAAAATGCATAATTAGTAATTTTTTGAGATATTTTATGAGTTTATAAACTAAATCCGCTATCCAAGTCATTACATCTGGACAAACACTCATTGATTCATTACTTGATTCTATATGAGTGCTTTTAACTGGAAATGTTTATTTATGATGTTGAGAGTAATCAGAATAAAAGAGAAACTGCTATACTAGCTACATGCAAAAACTATGCATACACACATACATTTGCACAATTATTGTTTTAGCTGGAGAGCATATTTCACTTCAATGCTTGTGTGCATAGATGTGATTTGTGTTTATATACAGGCTGAGGAGAAAACATGGAAATTCTCATGTAACGGTATAGGTTGAAATTATTCGAAAAAAACCTCAAATATACAAAAGCTTTTAAATTGAAAGAGGTACGGAACTTAATCCTGATGTTGTTCTCGACACTTTTCTATTTTTTTTTTCTAAAAATTTCAATCCATGACTTTTCATATTGTTTCCTCACCCTTTGTATAAGTGTGTATACAATAAAAAAGAAGAACATTTTTGAAAATTTAATTTGGTAAAATCCATTTTGGGCCACATATGTTTGGATAATCTCTTCACTCTCACTTGACATGTTTACTCTTCCAATACGAAAGGCAGCATATTTTTAATTTATATATTATTCTCTTTATTATCTATGATTCCATTCATGTACTCAACTTTTATAGTCTAATATTTTACATGCGGATATGTGTACACACCATTTGATTAGTTTAACAGTTATATATTGTAGAACAATACAAAATGGAAAAGAAAACTTTTTGTTGTATAAAATACAAAAAAAAAGTAATTGTATGTATTTATCGCATGTACATGTTTGCCTGGTGCTATGTATTCCCAAAATAACAGATATAGAAACTAAAAAAAAACCCTCATACGTACACACTCACACAATCTCTAAATGGAACAACAAATTGCCAACACCTTTTACTCTACAACAAGAAATAGAAAACAAAGTTATTTATTCATCGATAAAAGGGCACTACTACATTATTATAGGTTTTTATACACGTATGTGTGTATATATATGTATCTGTTTAATGAATATTGTCGCTTAGAGTGACTTAAACTGAAAAGTTATTTATTGAAATTTTATATATTTATAGGTGATTATATTATTATAATTTTTGTGGCTAAAAATATATATATGGGCGTGACGCTTAAGCGATTTCGTCCAATTTAAATATATTCCTAATGGAATTTTTTAAAAATTACAAAATTTCATCTCAATATTTCAATTGATTTACGAACGTAAAAATTTTATTAATATAAAGACTGTTTTAGATTGTTTCCTATTTTGATAGTGATATAAAATAAATACAGTTTTTAGGATCTTTGGTGCGGACAAACGTAACAGCAAACTTTTCTTATATATGGAGGGTACAAAATATCATTTTTTTTATGGACACTTAAAATCATATTTAAAAAAAGGAAGCAATATTATACAAGCCACGCCCCTAAATTTATATATAAATGCATCGAATATATGAGTTTCTTATATTATTGTAAATTAGTGATAATTGTAATCTTTTGCTATTTTGCCCAACCTTATGCTCTACTCTACTATTGTAGCATAGTGATGTAGTTGTTTGCATAACAAATCTAATTATAGTGATTTATGTCGGTATAATATTATATAAATTTCTTCAAGTTACATTTTACAACTGCAATTTAATCTGGAAAGGACCAGCAAATAAAACCAATGATAAAACAAAATAAACTCAAAGTCAAATATTCGGAAAAAAAAAAACCGCATTTGTACAAACAACTAATGTTGCAACAACAATATAAAGAGTCAAAAAAAAAAAAAAGAAAAGGAAATATTAAAATTTATAGTAAAATTTCATGAAGCATGAATGTGCAGCATGATCGGAATATTAAAAGAGAGCACAGGAATGAAAAAGCTAATCATAGCAAAAAGGATAACTGGGAACTGAACGATAAAACAGTTAACGTGCATGCACCATGAATTGACTAAAGTGGATCCAAGTGAATGGAAACATGTAACAGCAGCATTAGCATTATGTGGAATAGCGGAATAGTCTGGTTGGCCATTGGATAACTTTGCAAACTTCATTGAAAATTTATTCGATTTTAATATTCAATTTGTACTCGTGAACAAACAGTTGTGCTGTTGCTGCTATCACGGAGTCCTTGCTCCATATATATGTATATATAATTTTTTTTTTGCTTTTTTGTGGGTACCAAAGTCCAAACATTTACTTTATGTTATTCTTTAATGCCAATAGAATTTGTTTGAATGGACTACTTTATAGTTTATTCTCATCTCTCGTTCAGTATCATGAATGAATGAATCATTCATTCTTCTAAAATGCACAGACACACACACACACACAGTAGCATTTTTATAACTCAATAGAATATGAATTCCACTGAATCTATACATTCTTACAACTTTTACTTGGCTTCATGTGTATAAGTATGTGTAAGTATGTGTAAGTAAGTATATCCAATCAGTCATTCATTCAATTTCATTGATTTCGCAACACTTGTTTTAAAAAAAAGAAAAAACTGTTTGCCAAGGAACAACATTTAGTTCCTTTTTTCCTTTTCTTTTTAGTTATTCTGTGCTTTGTATATAAAAATCAATTGGCGAAAAAAAAAACAAAAAAATACCAAAAAATGTTGTAAGATGTACAAAAATAAAAATGAAAGAGAGTGAGAGAGAGACCGCGTTTGTATGTGTAAAAGAGTTGAGTGTATTTTATTTGTTCATAAAAATTTATATAAAATTTTTCAGAACAATGCAAGGGGATAGGAGTGTAAGAGTAACCAGTGCAAATATCCTTAAATAAAGTCCCTCACTCATCCATCCACATCCATCCGCCATTGCAGTAAAAATAACTTTTTATACAGAAACAAAACAACGCTGCTCTCGTCAGTAAAGTAAATGTTTTATACACTTAAGCAGTAACTGTAAATTGTATGTATGTACATACGTTTATACGGCTGTAGAAGTGCGTTCTGGTATGATGTACAAAAACAAAACATAAAAATAAAAATAAAAATAAAAATAAAAAATACTTTACAAAGGATGAAAATCAATTTAATAATAATTTATTGGATTTTTGAAGCGAGTTCACATAGTTTACATTATTACCCTTGTAAAGTGTGTATGTACGTATATATGGTGCCTCATAAAAGAGCGTAACTTGCTATAATTTATACAATATTTTTTTTTTATGAACAAAAAACTCTCTTGTGATTATTTCTAAATATTAAAAATCTCTATTAAATATCATAGTTTTTATACAAGTATAATAAAATATATTGTTTAGAATAGTCACTTAAAAATTTGTAAATTACTTTCTTTTTGTTGCTTAGTTGTAAAATTTTTACACTATCACCCCAAATGCATTGAAAGTCTATCAAAGAGTTTTTGTTTCGATTAAGTGTAAAAGAACGTTGTACTCCGTTTATTGAAGTTTATTGTCAATCTCTATGAAAAGTTATGGGAAATAAAAAAGAATAATAAGAATTGATCGTAAATTGTTCACTTTGTCTTCTCGCCATGTAATATACAATGATATCAAAAGTAACCAGTAAAAGAAGTGAGAAAACTAAATTTAGCTTAAATTAAATCTTTAATACCCTCCGCATTTGCTACGGTGGGCGTGGCAAATATATATATATATATATATATATTGCGCCTTATAATACGTATCAGCTGGCAAATCTAGTTTTGTGATGAATATGATTTTTTGTAAATTGTAGGCGTGTCGGTTATACGACCATGCCCATTTTTGTCATTTCGCTGTATGGTATACCTATTGATATGTATACCAAATAATTTCATGGGTCATATGGAAAATGAATACAATTTTGTCTGTTGGGGGCGTGGCTCTTGATCGATTTTATATATCAAAATTTACGATTTTGAGAATGCTAAGAACAGTCAGACATACGGACATACCGGTCTAGATCGATTCAGTTTTTGATGATGCTCAAAATATATTTTGAAGGGTGTGAAGGATAGTCTGAAATACAGCATGTATACGTCTGAAGTGTTACCAGATTTATAATTAAGTAGAAATAAATTCGCGTGCAGTCAAAATTCGTTATTTTCTACATAATTTTTTAAATTTAAATTTTAAAAACCATGTAAGATTGAAAACGTGCAAAACGAGTACCGTGTAAAACGAGGGATGAGTGTATATCAAACTATCATTTATGCCAAATAAAAGATCTTATGTGACATCAGACCAATTTTTACAAATTTATCTAGAAATCTAGAGACATTAATTAAGAATGTAACAAATTTCAGCTTAATATATTCCAACAATAGATGAACACACAGGTGACCATGTCTAAATTAATTTCCTCATCAAAAATTTATACAAAAGATGTACAAAATGCTTCCATGAATGTTAACTTTGTGGAGCTCTCTCCGTATTGTTTTTGTCGCAACAGTATTACTCAAGTGAGTGTTGAGTGTTGAGTTCTGTTATCACTTTTGCTGCTGTAGTTTTAATTCTTTCTAATGTTCGTGGGTCTCTGTCAGTTATTTGTTTAAATTTCGATCACTATTCCTCTTCGCCGATGATGTTTTACCATGTTTTGTGTATGCTGTCGCTTATGAAACGTTAAACAATTCAGTTGTTTTCGTCATAACGCTCCCGTTAACCGAGCACAACGAATTTCTGCCCTGTTGAAGTCTGAGAGATCACACATTCATCGATCGCTTCTTCATTCCCTGTATATATACTACTTTGTAAAGTGTCTAACATATCAATCTAGGTGTTGCAAACGAATTAACAAAGAGAGTATACTCTGTAATGACTGTAGTTTCGAATACTTTTTCTGTATTTATATAAAATAAATAATAAATTGTATAAATCCTTTTTTAAATTTTAATATTTAATTGTTCTTAAAAAAAAAAAACAAATTGAATTTTAATTTTTTATTTTCAAAACATACAGGCCGTCAAACTAAAAGCATAAACCACAACTTAAAAATTTATATTGTGATAAAACATATGTGAATGTATCGATATGGGTGTATGTGTGTACAAATATCTAAAAATTTAAAATATCTTCGATGTTTACTGTAACATATTATCTCGAAAGTTTTCACACAATTGAATCCTTATGCGGATGTACAGACAAACTGATATAACTAAAGGCGGTTAAAATTTTGGTAGTCTTTGTGATAAATAGAATAAGAAACTTTATTATACTTGAATTGTTTATTATACGAGTGATGTAAAAAAGATATAAATGCACACACTCACACGTATAGTATGTATTAAGTAATTTATTCAGTGTTGCATATGTCTGGTTTGCTGTACACAAGTAATAATTTTATGATAAAAGATTTATAAATTGAATACAATTTAAATCTTATAACAAGTTTTGTAAATAAAGAAATTTATGTTATAAGCTGGTTTTAAGAATAAGAAAATTGTTATTATTGTTGCTCACACTTTTATTTTATATATAAAAATTTACTTAAATATAAGAAGTTTGCATACAATACTTAAGAAATAAGTGCATATCTGTGCTGTACTTATATGCATATGAACAATAAAATTTTTGACTTTTCGCCTCATACTCATTAATTTCACATCAAGTTGTTCTTCCTTTTATTGTTTCAGCAGCAAAAAAGAAAAAACAAACAAAAAAAAAAAACACGCAAATTATAAAGTTTTTATTTTTCAATTACCGTAGGCGTGGTTAATGGACTTGATGATTGAATTATATTCTTGTTACGTTTAAACAAAAACACTTGTAATGGCTGACAGCAGGAAACCCAACAAAACTCACTGTGTGTACATGAAGTAAAGAAAACAAACGTATAAATATAAACTCACTGCTTAAACATATGTTTCGTTTTGTATGTATGTGTATATTTGCAGCTGCTATCTTATTACCGTTTCATGCTCACATTTACATGTACAGTTGTTGCCTCCTTTTATTCGTTGCTTTCACATTGGCCAATGTGTGTGTTTTGCGTGTATGCGTATGCAACGGCCACGCATTCATGCCATTCATTCATTATAATGTATATATATAAATATATGTAACGTATGTATGCTAATGTTTGTTTGTTTGTTCATATAAATGCATTGCCATGCGTTACCCAAGATTGTGGGTTGTAGTGACGTGTAAAATCATCCATTATAGCACAAGTGTATGCATTCGTTAAAGTGTATCCTACACAGAAGTATGCGTAGGTTGTACTCATTTTTTTTTTTACATATTGTTATTATTGTTGTTATTATTCTTTCAGTTGCTGTCTAATGCATTTCTTTCTTGCCGTTCATTTATTGCATGCAATGCATTGTCATTTATTAATGGAATAAACTTATGCAGAGAGTTGCAACATATAATAAAAAAAAAAAAAAAAAGAAAAGGGTTGTTCACTTGACATGTTGTTGTTATTGTTGTTTTAATTGTAGTGTAATTGTTAATGGAAAGTAAGTGCAATAATAACAAGTTTTTTCTCTTTATAAAATATTTCACTGTTATTCACCATATTCACCACCCAAAATGGGGGCGTGTTTATAACATTTGAACATTTACAAAAAAAAAAAACTTTACAGACCTAACAAAGTATAAATTTATTATTAAGTAGTGATTTGATTTAGTCATGTCCGTATGTCCATGGCATACTTTAAGAAATCGTCTCCAATCATGAAATGAAAATCTTGGCAATATTTAGTATTGAAGTCAACAACCTTTTTCTTCTATTTTATGTCTCCTTAAACAAAATATATATATATATATATGTATGTTATTAATGTACTAACTTCTTAATGAAGTCACCAGCTGTTATGGGAAAAATTTCATTTGCATTAAGTGGTAAAGTATCATAAACTCTCATATATATATATATACAGTTAAATAATAATGTTGTTGTTGTTGCATTTGTTTCAAAAAACCATAATTTACTTGTTTTGTAAACGTCCACTTATACATTTTTGCATTCATTTTATGTAGTCGCCTTTATATTGTATAATTTGTGGACGCTAACAGGCTGAAAAGTGATGCCAGAAAAATGTAAATAATTTAGTTAAAATGTAACCAATGAAAATATTGTCCCTGTGGCCATGACCACACACACACACACACACACACACACACACACATACATATATTTTATTTCTGCCTTATACCCTTTTATTTAAATTGCCATTAAAGTCAGTTCTGTTCTTTCATATACTAAACGACCTATATTTACATATGTATGCAATGCATACAGTTGGATTAGTATTGGGTTA
This sequence comes from Crataerina pallida, assembly GCA_949710015.1. Lineage (NCBI taxonomy): Eukaryota > Metazoa > Arthropoda > Insecta > Diptera > Hippoboscidae > Crataerina > Crataerina pallida. The sequence goes on from OX453291.1 coordinate 24,914,464, forward strand.
TACATACGCATACAAAAGCGCCAATTTTATATTGGTTTGTAAAATTGGTAATTACCAAATATGTTTCTGTTATTGTTGTTGCTGAATTTCATATGAACATCCGTTGTCTGTGTTTAGTCATAAAACTGTCTACAGTAAATATCAATATATTCCAGAAATGTTTTTTTTTTTTTTTGCATTGTTATCATCATCATCATCGTTGTTGTTGTTGTTGTTGTTGTTGCTATTGTAATGTAACATTTGTAATGTTTGGAAAGGGGTTTAAAATGTTCAAGTAATGAGCATAAATTGAAAAAGGATTACAAACTCGACAATAAATATTCAACTAATGTACACAATTCAAATGTGCATGTAAAGGCTTTTAATATAATTGAAGTTGAAACGATATGGGCGGGGTGCAGGTCAGCAACGATATCTTAGCAATGATTTGCTGAAAACTTTTCAAAATAAGCAGCAATTTAAAGTAACGAGTCGGTGTACTTGTGTTAATTATAATTAAAGTCGTCTGATAGTTCAGTTTAATAATTGTTACAATCAAACTAATTATTCAATATAGATGTAAAGATGGAAAAATGATTTTAATTGTTATTATTATTGGTATGCAATTATCTTTAAAATATCGTTAAAAAAGAAAAATTTATTGACTCCTTATTTAATTTCCAAAAAATTTTTATATAAAAGTTTAAGTATTTATATATAAATGCATCATTAAGAATCTTTTATCAAACTTACACAAAAACATCTATATATCAATATTAAGAAAAAACAATAACAACAACAACAACAATATCCTTTTATGACAATGTGTTGACATGAATTATGAACTGTAGTCTTATCTACGATACGGAAAGTCAACAAGCAACCACCAACACAACAACACAATGCATTTTTATGCAATCGGCATTCTTATTCATAATTATCGTTTTTTGTATATATTTACACCCTACAAAACTTGTGGGTATATTAAGTCTGTGTAAAGGAAATTTGTAAATTTTACTTTTCTTTAAAAAAAATTATATTTTTATATAAATTTTAATATAAATCAAATGATCAAATAAAGAATGTACTGAATTGGGACCAAATTTAAAACTTTTATCCAAACAAACTAATTTGAAAATAGTTTTTTTTTTTTTGTAAAGAATTTAAAATTTGTTTAACAAAAATTGATAGAAACAAGTTTTTATGGACTCCATCTTAAATATTAACTTTGTTGTTATGTTTGCACCACCTAATAAGAAGCCTTCGAGACCCTACAAAGTTTATGTGTTCATGATTGGCATCAAATCGAAATCTGAGTCAATTTAGACATGTTTGTCTATGGTTGGAACTCTTATTGTTGTAAATTTGTAGATATAATGCTCAAGATTTTACACAAATATTTCTAGTATGTTTAGATTCTTGGGGGGAATGGGGTATCCATGTGGTATATACTTTAATAAAAAATGTAATCAAGTACCTGCCACACCCTTTATTTTATATATTATATATATGAATAGTATTTCATTTTCGGCCTAAGCCAAAATTCATTAAATTTACTTGTTTTTGAATGTATTATATTATCTAGAATATATGTATTTTTTATAAAATATAGAACAAAGAAAAGAACACAAAAATGAAATATTTCAATATGCTGTTCATTTTTCAGCTTTTGTACTCTACTGTCTGTTTCTCTAACCATATCACTGTCACAATAGTTTATTCCATCTTTTTATAAACCAACTCTTTGCATCATTGTATCATATCTTAAGGTTATCAGTGACCATCACATAGTAAAAGGCTACAAAGTGTTATTGTATTATACCCACCACATAAGATAAGGGGGGGTATACTAAGTTTGTCATTCTGTTTGCAACTACCCAGAAGGAAGGCGTCAAAGACACCATTAAGTATATATATATTCTTGATCAACGTCAGCGTGTCTGTATGTCCGTATGGTTGTCTGTCTGTCTGTCTGTCATGCGCACAATCAATAAAAATCTACTTATCTGTTCCAAAAATTGACCTATAAACTTGAAAATTTATAAACATATATATAGTTAATCTTTTCATGGATGTGCCAAAAATTGCCATAATCGGATAAAAGACACGCCCACAATTTACAAAAAAACCATATTCACCATAAAACTAGACTTGACAAGCTGATATATAATTAGTGTTAGAGGATGTAATTATATATATATATGCCACGCCCATTTTTGTTAATGTAGAGGGTATTTTAAGATTTGGTCTAAGCCAAATTTAGTATTCTTATCTGCCCGCCTACTGTTTCAATATCATTTCTACTGTGTTTTTGTTGGGTGTGAACAATAATCACATATATAAAGCCTCCAGATATTTCTTATTCATACTATATAAGTAATTTCGTTTGTATATGCATGTATGTGTATGTGTAGCAACAATTAACAACAACAACAACAACAACAACAAAGTGATGTATATTGTATTTTTGGTGCTTGGTGTGTGAAACATTTTTACAGAGTCCTAGGAATGCAATAAAATATTCATATGATTTCATTTTAAACACACATATACATACATATGTAAATATGTATGTCTCTTATACATATTTCATTTTCGTTTTTCTTTCTCTTTGTTGTTTCAATGTGTGTGTGAGGGGAGAAAAAAAAAAAAGAAAAAAGAATTTTCTTTTATTGTTGAAAACAACACACTGAACTAACTATCTTAACCATCATACAAACAACAATGTGTTGTTATTTTAAGAGATATATCTCTACGTACACCTATATCTACAAAGAAACGATCCAAATCGAATTTATGGTTATATTCGTTGTCTGGATGTGTTTTGAAATGAACCAAAATTTAATGAACGTTTGCGTACAAATAATTATTTTAATGAACGTACATGTCAGCCTATGTATGAATGTTTTCGTTTGTTAAAGTTATGCGCAACCTATAGGGGTTACATATGGTATGATCTGGTTTACTGTCCTATCCTTTTCCAATCATATCTCACTAAGCTTAACTGGTATTTTTTAATATGTCACAAAACAGTGTTTCTTTGCTGTGCTTAATTGATTCTTGCTGCTTGCCTGGCCTTCCGCACTTATCACCAATGGTCACTACCGTATGTATGCTATCTATGGTCTTATTTTTAACAACAACTTGGAATTTGTGAACGTAACACTTCACTCTGCTTACTATTCTCATATTGTCCTGACACAAAACCCATGATGGACAGATATACAGTACCGGTCCGTGCCAGAGCAGTAAAAGAATGAAAATGTTCAAGTCATGCTATTTCACATTCCTGTATGAACGTTGCTACGCATTACAATTCTCCATAAATTTGCGCATTGTCATCTCGCGTCCTCTCTTGTGCCATATGTTTCTATTTTTTTTTTGTTTTGTTTGTTTTTTGGTTTATACCACCTCATCGATGTACTCTTCAATGCTATAAAGAAATCAAATATTACAAAGGAATGAATTCATCGCATCGCCTAATAATAAAATGAAAAAAAGTTTAAAATTCACGATTTTTTATTGCCAGAAAAATACATCAAGTTCGTGGAGTAATTTTAGTTAAATTAACGGCTGTACAAAATAATATTTCAGTCTAATTCAATTATTTGAACTTTCAGATTTTACAGTTAAGCCATCACTTGATGTTTTTAACTACTAAAAGGTCTTAAGTCTTTATCTGAAACTTTAGATGAATTGAAAAATGATAAAATCTAAATCGATTTTATTGTATCCGCACGGTGTTTCCATTTGATATTGAAATGCTGACTTTTGCAAAATTTGACAATTTGAGATTTTGAGCTGAAACACTCAGTTTCTACCCGCCCACAAATAACAAAGAACAGAAAAATTCATAACATTTTCTTTTCTTTATTAAGTTTTTATATTTTTCTAAATGTTTCTAAGTGAAAGTGGGCGTGGTCGGGTATGAGTTAAATACTTAATTAACGGAGAACTTTTTTTTTAAAGCAAAAGTACTAAAAAAGAAAACAATATAAAACATATGCCACGCCTACAATTACATATGTAAATGTGTAAAGGATATAAGTGGGCTAAGTCACTATAATATATAATATATATATGTTGTTGTAAATTTTGCTCATAAATTTAATTATAAGCCATGCCCTCGAACAAACATAAATGTGGTATAAATCCTCGAGAAATTCCAATTCTTTCAAGTTTCTTCTATGTATGCAGGGTATAATAAAGTCGCATATAAACGATTAAAACACTTTGGTTTGTTGGTTTAATTTAAACCTTTCTGCTTGCCCTGATATCCTCAAAGTACAATTTTTAAACATCATCACCCATGCACGTACGTGTATTTTAATGTAAACATGCTGCCTATGCTTTATGCTGATAATGGTTGCCGCAATAAATCACTTAAGCACTCAGTCAGTCAGTCAGTCAGTCAGTCAGACAGTTTTTCTGTCTGTTTGTCTATGGTATCAGGGTGTTTTTCAGGATATTAATTTCTCTTAAAATGTTACATGACGCTTACACTCTACACTGTGTGCTCTATACTTTTGACATTTTGCCATTTCATGGTACCGAGACTGAGACTGAAACTGTTAGAGAGGCTTGCCTGCATCACTTATCTAATAAACATACACAACCCACGCACATGCACACGCACACGCACAACATTCATTTTACATTTTGACATTTAAACTCCAAGTGTGATATTAAATTTTATATATGTGTATGTACATACAATACAAATGCATGTATAACTGTTTGAGGTTATGTTCATTCGGGTTACAGTGCGTATGATTATTATTATTATTATTATTGTTCATACACATTGTGCTTGCTAACGATTATACACCATAACGTACGAGGACTCCATGCTGGTTTCTTTTCTAGCTGCATGGGTATGCATTTATGCAATTGTTTTATGGGCATTCTGTGAGAATGTGTCGGCTGTTGCACAATTTCAAGCTGTTGCAGTTGTTTTATACGACTTTTACGACTTCCATTTGTTTCGGTGGGGTGGGGTGGGGAGGGGAGAGGAAGCGGGCTTCAGTTATTTAACATTGAAATGCATGAATGTATGGTTCAAGCACTTCTGACCGAGTTTTCTTTTTTTTTTTTTTTTTCTTTGTTCTTGGGTGGTAATTTATTATGTATCGTACACACACGTACATACATGTATGAATAAAAGCATGGTTTGCAATAAATTTTTGAATATTTTCAAATTCGCATTATTACAACAATAACATTTTAGTGTTACCGCACACAAACGCATATGCATACGCATAGAGTATAATGTGCGTTCTAAGTGCAAATTGATGTTGAAAACTTGTGCTCATAAATAATTGTTGATTTATATGAATTTCTTAGTTATAAAATAATTGCTATTTTAGAGTGGAAATGTTTAGATGGAAGGGATTTTTTTCATATTACCAGCGTATAGTAGATGCAAGAAATGTTAAATATTGACATTAATGGTTCAAAATGTTGTCTTAATCGATTTAATAAAATGATGAAAGAAAAAATTGTGAATACTCAAGATTATTATTTCTCATATTCCCCATACTTGCTACGTACACATACCACGTAACGTATACAAAAAAAAAAAACCGATTGCTTTTACAGCAATAAGTGAGTTGTTGCTGTACCCTCCTTCAATTTCATGGGCGCATAAACTGCAATGCCTGGATTAAATATCTTTATGTGCCCTGAGAGTTGAGAGCTTTTGGGATACAAAGCAAGAAGAGTGACAAGAAAAGTAAAAGAAAGGAGAAGAAAAACAAAAAAAAAAAAAAGAACGCATCAGCGAACAACTTAAAGTTTGCTTAGAATTAAAATCAACATGGCTGACAATCAGGATAAGCACTGAAAGGGTGTGCAGTGCCAGTTACAATTCCATACAATGCGAATAAACTATAGGCGGCGGCATTGAACGCGTTTTTATATGCTCTTATTTTCGTTGCTACTTCTTCACTTTTCTACTTTGTTTTGTTTTCTTCTATTCTTTTTATGGTTTTTTAAATTTATTTTGTGTGCCAAGATTCCACTTATGTTTACCATATACATGCATATGTGTAACAACTTGGCTTGGGTGTATACACAGATTGCAAAAAAAAAAAAAAAAAAATACAAAAATGCTGAAATATTTTTACGGCGTGGTTCTCCCTCTTTGCTTAAATTGCATACTTTTTTTTTTTTATTACAACTCAGTGCAATTTTCTACTGCGTTGTTTTTTGTAATTTTTATTTTTTTATTTTTTTTTTTTTATGTACTTACAAATATTTTTAAGCATACGGTTACATATGTTCTTATATATAAATACTAGAGATTTGCTTATAATACTCTACACAGTAGGGTTAGACTTGTGTTAGACTTCTGTTTTGATCAGCATCAAATTCTAGACATGTCCGTTCATATGTCCTTGTGTCTGAACACTTTTTTAATTATATTACTAAAATTCAGAACAAATATTTTTAGCAGTTTTATTAAATTGAACCAAATTGATTTAGAGCCACGCCCACTAATAATATAAATATATCTGCTGGGCATAAAAATTATGCTACAAAGTTTAATTGATACAAAGCCCTTCGTATTACAGGCACACCCAAAATTTACAAAGAAATATTTTTTTATACAAAAAAATCTATCATGAAAGTTTAATTTCATACCTGCCACGCCCACATTTTGTATAAAGATATGCAGAATATTTTAGAATTTTTCATAAAATTTTCTAAGAATATCACAGGTGGTGGGATAAACAAATTTTTTCGTTTCAGTAGTCGCCCCTTTTCATATCTTTTTCAATTTCTGTTTTTCTTTTGTTGCCGGTTTTTTAAATTTTTTTTTACTTCATTCATACACTTGTTACTCTTTTTGGTGTTGATTTGTTGTTGTTGTTGTTTTATTATACTATTTATACTTTTGTACATTACACATACTGCACACATTCATAGATATTTAGTAAAAGTCCTAAAGTTCTTCAGCTTGCATATAAATGTTTATGTATGTATTTAGGCACATGATGGTATAATTGCATGCTGTCTAAATGTGTATATATGTATAAAAATATGTTTGTATGAATGCACATCTGCATGTAAGTTTCCACTGAGAATATGAAAAGCAGCACTCTGTGTAAAGCCTCCCTCTCCCTCTCTCACCCTCTTTACCCGTTTCTTTAGTCGTGTGTTTTGACATGCTTTACATTTTCTTATTTTTGTTTTCACTTTTCCGTCATGCTTAATAAACAACAAGAGCAAGAAAAACAAAAAAAAAAAAAGAGAAGATAAAAAAGAAAGATTCTCTTCAAAAGACGTCGAACCCAAAAATATGTATATGTGAGTAAGTACTTTGTTTAACATTTTCATATGAACATATTTTTATGTTTTTGTTGTTATATTTGTTTTATTTTACTTCTTCTACTATGTTATGTTGCGTTTAATGTATATTCCAGATGCCCCCTAAAAGCACCTTACACTTTCAATGCTGATTATTTGTTTTATATATTTTTGTCCTTTTCTGTTGATTTTGTTTTATCCTTGTAAGATTATATTTTTTGTTATGCTTGAATTCTACTCATAATGCAAAAAACAAAAAAAAAAACTTGAAGTTATTACTACGGCAGCATTGAACAAGAGTTGTAAGAATGTTTTTTCAAATTTTTTTTTTATTATTTACCTAAGATTTTAATAAAATACACTGATTTGAAGATTTATTCAGTTATCGAATTTCTAAATTGATTTTTTAATCGTTACTGTAGTACAAGAAAAGAAACTTTGTCCATACGTCCGTTATAATGTTATAAACTTTTAATACAATTTTCGTACTTAATTGGAGATTATTTTAAAATTCTATAGCAGTACAGCATATATCGCATGTAATATATATTTTTGTATAGGGAATAATAAACTTTAACTATTTTTATTTATAATAATTTTGATTTTTTAATTTTAATTATGGATGTACGGACATTTATTTCAAGTTGTTTATCCTCTCACTATCTTGGAATTTAAGTTTATTGCCAAAATTTAATTTTTTTAATTAATATCATTTTTTTTTTATTTGCTTGTCTTTATAAATTTTGCAAAACGATAGCTAATGTCCATACGTCCGCCTTCACTGGAAAGCAATTCTTTTTAAAGTGAACGGAGAGAAAATTTCCAATGAAAGCGGAAGATAATTGAAAAGCAATTTATTATAATTAAACCACAATTAAGAATTGAGCTAATTTCTTCTTCTCTTTGCTTCCTGTCGTAACAATTTAATATTATTTTTAAGTACTTTTCAAAACTAACAGAACAATTATTTTAAGTACTTCTTTACAAAAAACTTATTTACAAAAAAAAAAAAAAAAAAAAAAAAGAAGGAAAAACATGTAAATGCCCAGAAAAATTAATGGTGACACTTTAATTTGGCGTACAACTGATGGCATTTCATTCCACTTTACAAACACGAAACATTAATTTCAAGTGGAATAACACCAAACAAGGTTTATTTATTATTTTAAACTTGATGGCAAATCTGGTGCCAAGAGAGTCGAAAACACAAGTATAATGAAAATATATATGAAACAATAAAAACAGGTAACAATAGATTTAATCAATGTAACTCCAAACTAAAATGGACGGCAAACGCTAAAGCTAACTTATGTAATAACAGATGAGATGGTTGTAAAAAAGTAGAAAGAGTTAGAGTTGCTGGAAAACGTTATATATTAAAACTAATTTCACAACTTTAGCCATTTAATGAATACATAAATCTTGAGGCAATTACAGAAAATTTCTGGCACATTGTAATCAAACGAATACAACTACATAAATCTTTCTAATACCATTACCTACGGATTTCCGTTTCTAGCCCTTCAACTAACTGTTGTCATTGTTATAATACAAATATCATTAAATTGTATGGATGGTAAGAAGGAGAGCTAGAGAGCGTTTGTGTATTTATTAATAAGTCAAGCATTCTATTGTTGTTGTACAAATAAAACTCTAATACTATTAATCCTACTGGCAGATGAAATATGAAAAATGTGCAAGAAGTAAAAAAAAAAAAAAAAAAATGAGATTTTATTTAACAAGATTGATGATACGACGACAATGTTGTGCAATAAACGCTGACGGTTAATTAAACTTGCCCAACGCAAAAGTGAATAATTACTGCACTCCTTTTAATTTATTTGCGTATTTATATAATTATACCAAATATTACATTCGAAATGGACCGACGGACACGTCCATATCAACTCAGTTTTTTAAGCTGATTAATGATTTTGATTTTGTAGACTGTGTAAGATCCACAAGGTCTCTCTCTCTCTCTCTCTCTCAGATAGTGACCCAGCCGCAATCACATTTTCCATAAGGTTTACACATAGAAGAGAGTAAAAGAGAGTAATTTCTTTGCGGCTGCAGCTCTATTGTGTTCAAACACTAAAGGCGAAAGGTATAAAGAGAACATAAAACAAATAAAAAAAATTCAATTAAAACTATATTTAAACGTTGCATAATAAAAATTTGCGTAAAAGTTTCCTTTAATTTTTTCATGCTCAAATAATTTAACTGTCATAAAATACCTTGAAAATGGCTTAACATGTATATTAATGGTTTCGTAAGGATTTGAAAATGTTCATAAAAACTGCATTCACAAACAAAGAAAAAAAAAAAATGAAGAAAAAAAATCATAAAGAATTTATTGTAGTTGGGGGAAAGGTGTGCATGTGTATGTGTGTGTGCGTGCGTGTGTTTAACATTTACACAAACATATTTTCCTCAATACAGTTAAAGAAAAAAAATTCTTATTTCATATACAACTGAATTCACATACACACATATTTGTATATATTTCAAAAAGGATTTTTATTATATTTTAACCAGAATTATTATGATTTTTTTCTTCTTTCTATTTTCTGTATCTTGTTGTTGTTGCTTTATATGCTTTATTCATGAATGCTGGCTAAACCATCACTGCCACTACACCAGCAACATTAATACTGCCAGAATACAAAAGTGAATCTTATCGTTGTGTCATTAAAAGAAAAAAAAAAGAAAAAAGAAAAAAGGAAAAACGGAAGCAACAGGACAAAAACCAACTAACAGCGTTGCACTGAATAACAGAGGACAATAAAGCACAGTCGAGTATCTGGTTATAACTCTATTCATGTATATTCATATATTTTACAATTTTGCATTTGCCACATAAACCGCACACCAACGCTACCCGTTACGTTACATTAGTATTTGTATAGTGAGATACTCTATGAATTTATAAATGAAATATGAAACGAAGAAAAAAAAAAAAATAGGTTCGTGTAAACGTATAAAAATGAAAGAGAAGAAAAGGAAATCGAATGAAAGTTGAAATGAAGTTTGAACGAATTTTCAATACCCTACAATATATGACCCAAGGAAACCAAAAAATTACTCCAAAAAAATTAATAATATTATAATTAAAACTTTAAAAATAAACTAAAACAACAACAACAACAACCATACTTACACACATTTTCTACAACCCAACAATTCCAGAATTCCTTTTCCTTACTTTATTAAAATAAACACAATATACCAGCATTTTGTTCAAGGTGCAAACTATAGCGAAAAGAAAACATAAATGAATGCAAAAAAAAAAGGAATGGAGGAAAGAATGAATGAATGAATGAATGAATGAATGTGAAAATGTAATCGTGCACCTGCACCAGAAACATTTAAACTATGAATGCCAAACGCTTAAACAATCATTGGGTTGGCAGAGATGAGTACAACTGAGAGACTAAACCCCCAGAAAATGTCAAAAGGAAGACCGTAACGCTGCGAAATAAAAAGATTAAAAATGATAAAGACAACGCCGGACTTGGAAATTTAACTAAATCGCCACGGGTGTAAATGACAATAGCGCGACTTTGGTAACGACACAAGAAATAATAAAATATAAAATAAAATAAAATGAAATAAGAAAAAAAGGACAATGACCAAACAATTTATGGCTTCTGGTTAAAAGAACAGAATATCAATCACACGACTAAGAAACCAAGGCAACAAGCCAACACTCCAACAAGCAAGCAGGCAAGCAGGCAAGCAGGCAAGCGTGCGAGCAACCAACACAATTCGTGGGTGGCCTAATGGCCTTACCAGTCAGCTAAACTCAAACAAACCCAACTAAACCAAAGTGAATTGAGTTAACAAAACGGCCACTATTCGTTTTTTTTTTTGTTAAAACTGATAAGTTTCAAATGACTACTCACACACATTTGCGCACACATTATTATTTTTTCATTGCTTTGCTGTTGCTGCTGTGCCGTTGTTTGCCCGTTTTCAAGTGATTAAGGTGTTATTGTTAAAGAAGTCAACATTTCCATTTCAGTTTAACTGACATCAAACAGTTTACCGGATATTACAATACGTTCAATTGTTAACTAGAATTCATTGTCACAAACTTAAATTATATCTTTTTAGTTGTAGTTTTTTTTTTTTATTGTTTTCCTTTTCGACTATGAGGAGTACATAACAATTAAGTTGTTCGGGTGGGGTATGAGTTCTTTTCAAGTTGTAATGGCGGCGGCACACTTCAATTACTGATAGAAAGGAAAATGAAATTATTTTGTTTTTCTTTTTTTCATGTTATTTCTTATTAATGCACTGATAAATGGAAACGTGTGTAATTAAAAATGTATAATTAACGAGGTCCACGTAAGTAAGTCAGTGCTTCTTATAAATAATAATGCGACAACTACTACTTGGGTGAAAGGAAACCTTTATTGGAATTTATAAAATGCTTCCAAACACGTGTTTTTATTCTCTTCATATGAAATGGCAGATACTTTAAGTTTGGTATACTGTTTGCAAATTCCATTCCATTCACCATGAAGTCTAAAGATATTAAATTTGTTGAATGATTATGATTGAGTCATGACCTTGACATACTGGATATACTCCCAGTCTCAAATTGTTCTTAATGCGCAGAAATAGGCTTCAGCAATTCTAAAAATTTTATAAAGGCTTGATTAGGATTAAATTTTGAATAAATTAAATCATATCTGTCTGTCCGTCTTGACTATACATACAATTCTCACGCTCGTTAGACTGGAGCTATCGATTTTTAAGTCACTCCTCTTGATTGATTTAACACATAGGAAAACCAATACGCCTACAATGCATAAAAACTGAGAAAAACAAAAATTTTTTTGAAAAAAGTCATACATATGTGTTCTACAGAAGGTTCTATCATGATAAAAAAGATCGGGCAGACGCTTCAAACAATATGGAGCAGGTGAATATAATCATTTTGTTGTTGTAATTACAGTGTGAAAGACCCTAGATGAACGGCATTAATGTCATGTCACAAAAACATTATGTTTTCTACGACTTTAAGTTAAACCCTGACCATCCTTAATATGAAAAGAATTACAAAATTTTTATTAACCATAATTTTCTAACCGTATTATTCTCTCACCATTATTTTGGCTGCCTATCCTTTACTGTTAAGTATAACACAAATCATACATAAAGAAATTTTATACATTTTCGTTAAGGCAGCGTTAAGTAAAATTAATGATGCCTTAAGGATGCCCACACACACACAGCGGGGAGCTTACATAACCACTAGCTAGGCCACAAAAAATTAAATAAATGTATTTTATTTGTATTTTATTTCCCCAATCAAGTTCTTACATTCGTATTATTTGTGGGGGGGGAAAGAAATGGTTTTCGGTTTGTGTGGGGGTGTACTAATAACAAAAAAGAGAAATTTTATTATGCAAAATATTCATCATGTTTATTTAGTTATACAAATACACCCTTACGGCACAATTTCTTTACCCTCATGCAATCCGTACAATATAATATTTTTTCTATTTATAATGGACTAGAGAACTAAGAGAAATGTAAAGCTAACAAATCTTTTCCTTTTTCTATGGTTGGTTACATTTTTGGGCATATTTTATGATTAAAAGCAAATACAAGAATCAACTGCTGTTGTACTACTTTTTGTTGTTAGTGTTATTGTTATTGTTATCCAACATGATTGCAAAATCTTTCATTAGTCATTTTTAGATGGATGGAAGGACATTTTCTAGCTAACTAGGGAAACTAAACTATACTCTCTAGTATATATATATAAATATAATATTAATAATATCCCGAAGGATGAACATTTGTATAAGGAAATGTAAGTAAAAGCAGAAAAGGAAAATTATTATTATTAAGTCAAATTATTTTTCTTATTTTCTTATTTTTAACTTTAACAATTACCACAGACTGTATGCTTTGCTTAACGGTTCCGGTTTTTGTAGAAAAATGGCAAAAAATATATAAAAAAATTTCTCTCTCATGACCGAAATTATATGATAGTGTGTGTGTGTGATAAAGTGTGTATGAAAAAATGTACTTAAGTGCAAAATGAACTTAACGATTTCCGAAGCAAAACTGTTAATGTAGTATTGGCATAGAAATATATATACTCGTATATACACACATAGGCACACGCACACATACCCGCAGTAGACCTCGAAGCAGACAAAACAGTGAGATGAGATAAGTTCTGGCTGGCCGGGGCAGTCTCAACATTACTGTAGTAAGAATAACAAAACCAAAATAATATGATCAACAAACAAAAACAACAACAACAACAACAATAATAATAATAATCATGCTTATAGCTTAAGATTGCTAATGTAATGATTTCTTTCACTTTGTACTCTAATGCTGTGTTGGTCGTAAGCGCTTATTTTCAAGTGTCATTCTCTCTATACACTAGTATGTAGTCATACTCATACAATGTAAAAACTTTTTGTCAGTTTATGCTTATCACATCGTATACATATATATATATATATATATATGTTGAGTGTATGTATATGTGTGATAAGCTACATTGTTGCATTATTCCCATAAAGCCAAACTGAAACTTTGACATAAGTAGGATAACAATAATAATAACAACAAAGCGCTTTTGTGCTACACTATCCGTCTGTCTGTCTGTCTGTTGCAACGTCTGTAAGTTTACTTTTTCTTAGTAAATTTCTTCAAATATGTTGTAACAGATGCATGTAGCGAAAAGAGAGAGAGAATAGATGAAAAATAGATAAAAAGTTTTCAAACAATTTACAAAGAGTAAAACCCCCTCATACTCTATGTTCTACAAAGTATTTTGTTTTTAGAAAAAGAAAGGTTTCAATTATAATGGAATACCCTTCAATTTGTTACATTTAAAAAAGAATATTTCACAAAGATAATAAAAATTATAAACATACGCTAAAAGAACGGAGGTAGTCATTAATGTTTTTTTGTGAGTTAGAGAGTCTTGCGAAGGTCCCACGAAGTGATGGCTTTGTGCAAACTTGAACGTTTTTTTTTTGGACTTTTAGATAAAACTTCAATGAATTTTCTCAAATATCGGTGAGTGTACAGTCCAATACGACAGACGTGTTCAAAATTCTGTCCGAAAAAACTTTGCAAAGTTTACTATCAAGACAATAAAGCGATTATCGTAAGGATTACATAACAAATAATTGAAATACTACTCCTCATATATAAATCATTCGAAATCATTTAAGGTCCAAGATTGATTGATTACAGATTTCGTAAAAAGCTAACCACTCCGATATTTGCATAAGAACTTTTATTCGATACCTTTTGCCCATCTCGCTTATGTACCTTATGGGCGTTGTTGTAGAAAAAAATTCAACTGCTATGCTATGAACCCTGATCTCAAAAGTTCTGTAATAATTATTAACCTTATTATTTATGTACATTATGCACAAACCATTATGCACAGTTTGTAAAAATGTTTCGTTATTCATATGTTTATTATTTTTTTAAGAGTTTCACGACATAAAACATTACAAACATTTCCCTAAATTTACTAACGTTCCTTTATATGGAAGAAATAACAAAAAAACAAAAAATATCTATAAAAAATGTTGAACTTTTTTTTTTAAACCTTATGGTCTCCTAATGGTGCAAATGCGGCATAATATTAACAAAAATGAGTCCTTTGTTGATTCAAGCGGTTTTTTTTTTTTTTGTCATTCTCTTTCCTGTTATGTAGGTTAACTTTTTTTTTACATAAACGAGTTCAGTGTTCAGCAGTATAAGAAGAAAGTTGTTGCATGTTGTGGTCTGAGCAGACATTCCAATAAGGAAAAAGATTGCCCGTTATAGAGAGCGAAATAACGCCGTTTTTGTGCTGTTTATAATAAAATATTATTATCAGTGTAGTCTCATCTTTTGTTAGACAACAGCTGCAAACAGTAACACATTAGCAACAAATATTGGAAACTGGCTTCTTTTTATAGTAAACTAAGAGTAAAAAAAAAAAGAGAAAAAAAACATATTTGGTGTAAATGTGTTATATGCTAAAAAATGATGAAATTCTTTTTTTCTACGCATATACATATTGAAAGAGAGCAAGTAAAATAAGAAACGTGTTAGTAGTTTTCAAATCTGTTTAAAATTTTCTTATTACATCCCTTGGCAGGGGAAGTATTTTGCAACTCTTCACATAAAAGGAATAGATAAGATAGATAAATAATAGATAAGGTGGTCTTTCTTTCCATTTACATTACCGTCCGTGCATCCATCAATTTTACCACTTTCATGGTCGTAAATTTTGAAATATTGTTAGTTTTTACCCAAAGATTGCTGCTTAAATGAAACAAACCTAATCAAGTGCCACGCCCATTTTCTAACAGTTTCTATCCAACATACTCGTATATAAAAAGTGATCTAAACAACATTTATATAATTTTCTCGGGCATGGTCGAATAAAAACAAAAATCTTTATTTGTCCATAGACTGACATAGAAATTGATGGGTAATAAATATACTTTTAGAGGGCGTAATTAATCATATGCCATGCCCACACTTTGTATTTACAATTTCATCTAAACAACAACATACATGTAATGTTTTTCATTTTTTTTTCCATTCATTATTCAATTCTTCTCCATAGGAAATAAGTACAAAAAAAAAATTGAATTTTCAGAATTACTGAAACACTTTAACTAGATTTCATTGAATTTCATTTTCATTCTATGAATAAAATTCATGATTCCATCGATTTTTTTCACCATCATTATAATTAACCATAAACAATTTGTCAAGTTGGTTATGTGAAATGAGATTTCTGTAATGCACTTGTCAGTATGGACGATTGATTAGAAACAATTCATTCAAGAATTTTCTAATTTGGGAAAAGAATTTCCATTTTTCATATTCTATCATTATCATTATTATTATTATTATTATTATTATTATAAGAGAAGTAGTGTTTGTTGCTGTTGTTGCTATGATGAATATTAATTCGTCACCATTATTAATATCTGTGTCCCTTTTCATTTATTTACTCATTCCCTCACTCACTCACTCATACTTGAGGTCTGTCTTTCCTTTGTTCTTTTTTTTCTCTTTTTCTCTTTTTTTGTTTTTTAATGTTTAATGGCTATCATTAATTTTCCAGACTCTTTTTTTCTTTAAGAGATTAAATAAATTGAGAGACTCTGTTCCTTTTTTTTTTTTGTCACAATTTAATTGAAAAATTTCTAATTATGTATACAAGGTTCTTCTTCCGAACGACGAAGAAGGCGAAGGCGAATATTGTCCTGTCATTTAGTTGGTTAATCATTAAAACATTTTTGGAGTTTTCTTCAATGACTGAAAAGTGAATAATTATTTATGTTAAAGTGATTGTGTTGAAAAGAAAATTAATTTGTTTATATGTATTAATAATTAAGAACTTTGCGTGAATTTATTTAAAGAAAATAAAATAAAATTAAAAAAAAAACTAAATTTGGCTTAAATCTAAATCTTGAATATCCTATACATCAACATATAAAAAGGGGGCGTGGCTGGTATATGATTATACACAAGTCAAATTTTACACAAAACAAGAAAATTTCTAAATTGTGGGTGTGTAGTGCAGTAATTATAGAAATGTTTATGAAATTTTTAACTTTTAGTTCAATTTTTGTGGCAGATAAATAGAGTTTTGGTGATTATGGGCGTGGCTTTTGATTGATTTTTCCCAATTTAAATATGAACCTATGTGCACATATCTCAAAATCGTAAATCAACAATAGGCTGATACACAGACGGACTTCAGATTTTAATTCTGATCAAGTATTTAATAGAAAAATGACGTCAGTTTTTGAATGTTACAAATGCAATATCGTACTTAGTATACTTTTATTATTATTTAGTAAATAAAATGAAAACTAGAGAACAGAGTGCTTCTTCTTTATAATATCTACATATTTATAAAGATTGATTTTAGATGATTAAAGTATTTTCATAGTGACTTTATTACCTTGCGTTTGCTTACTGTAAACAGGTTCAACAGATACGACTACAAAAAAAAAAAAAAACATTAAACGTATTGATTAAAGTTTAACGTCTTTAAAGAAATTTTCTCCACCTCCTTTCGTTTTACTTGTTTTTCTTTGTACAGTACAAAGCGATTATTGTTCTCCACTATGCTGAATTTAATTACAGCCTTTGTGTTCACTGCATTATATTCTTAGTGTACGCCCGGTATTTGTACATGGACGGGCATCACATATTCGTATGTATATAGTGTATACGTGTGTGTGTGTGTAGTGTATGTAATGAAATTGCCACTAATTATAATTATACTCAATTTGGTCAATTAAAAGTGCATATGTGTTATGCGTAATAATGCTTTAATTTTACGGCTGCCCTGCTATTTACTTCATTTTATTGGAGCGCTTTTATGCCCTTCCTCTGGTCTTGACTTGTTTTCTTTTTTTTTTTTGTATCCTTAAACCCATAAAAGATGTTCGGCAAAATAAAAGATGCAAAAAAAAAAGAAAAGGTTTGTCAAGCAAATTATTGGTCATCTACACTAAATGAATATGTTTTCGACTCTGTTTTGTAAATAAATCAATTTTGTTGGTATGGTATGTATGGTATGACCACCAAGACGTAAAAGGTGGTTCAATCTGTGCTGTGTATGAAAACGGCTGGTGGTAATGGTGATGGTGGTGGCAGTGGTGGCTCATATTTCTTATAACGTTTGCTTTCTTTTCATACACATTTCTTTTAACTTTGAAATTTGTTTAAACATCACAAACTTGTTATGTGTTTAATGTTTAAAAAAGAATTGACAGATTCTGGTGAAATTTCATTGGAGCTGTGCTCTGTTATGTGTTATGTTCAAGTGATCTGCATAAATAATATGATCGCATAATCAATTTTTACAACCATTACATATGTTCGATAATTAACGCGAAATCATTTACTTAACATATTTACCACGAACAATGAACAAGTTCTGGGCAAACTAATTAAGTAGATAGTGTTGTTCTACAGCAAGCAGATGTATGTGTATGTATGGTTATTAATACTGTACGATTTGTATGGTATGCTAAGGTTACTGTTTGTAACAAGTAAACAGATTTTTTGATTTTAATCATCGCCTGTTCATGTGTGTTAATGGTAGAAACCTTTCTAGTTGCTAAACTAGAAGAAGATAGTTTTTAAATGGTTTAGAACATTTTCCTATAATTGGTCTGTATTTTACTGCAAAAATATATTCAAATCGTCTACTCAAGTCTCTAACATAAGCACAATTATTGCAAATTTATTGCTAAATATATTTACGTACACCTGAATGATTCCCATGTCACACCGAAATTAGTCTTACTCTGAATATGGTGCAGAATTATGAATTATTATATTTACTTAAAATTTACTTCGAATATAAACCTGATATAATTTCATTAATGATTTCAATGTCAGTGCCATTGTTGGCAGTCTCTGTTTTATGTAGTATAAAAATGTTAGAACAATTAACAAAAAAAAAAAAAAAAAAAAATTAGGATTAAAAGCGACATTATAACGTACATTAGCATTTGTTTTCTGTAGGTATTTCACCATTTGTCTTCTTTGGGTGCTTCTTACAAATGCTCAGAAAAGTGTTGGCTGACAGTTAAACAAAGTGCGTAAAATGTTGTATTATTATTTTTCCTTTATTTCTTTTTGTTGTTGTTGTTAGTACTTTTTTTTCTTTTCTTTTATTTTTGATTAAGCCCCAAAGAATTTACACGAAATATACGGTTGTCGCCATCTATTACCAGCTTCAGTTCAGTTAATTTCACTGTCATTTCTAATGTTGTTGTTTTCACTACTGTAGTGGTTGTTGTTATTGTCAGTGCTGTCGCTGTTATCTCATTGTGTTGTGTTCTTTATGCATTACTGTATTTTTATTTTTTGTTTTTTTTTTTTTTGTAAGCCAACGCAATTAATCTTGAACCGTAATCTAGCTTTCAAAGAGATTTTGTCTAGAAAGAGAGTGAGAAAGAGAGAGAGAGGGGAACAGTTTTACAATTTATATTTTTGTTGAGTTAGATTTGTTTTCTTTCCTTTTTTTTTTTTTTTCATGGATTGAAAAGATCTATAGACGAAAATATTTGTTTTGAAGAAGATTTAAATCCAGATTTTAATGCTACTGTTTGTTGTTTTTTGGACAAAGTAACATTATGGGGAGTTTTACCAGATCGTATGCAACTACAATTAGGAGTCGTCACGTCCACAATTCGTATAGAAATTTATTTATTAGAGGTTCAGGTTGAGAATACAAGAGTGGGGTAGTTATTTATGCCTGTAAATGTACAAGTTTTTTCTACTTTCATTGTCTCTGAAGCATTATCGTTAAAGAATATGACTTTACATGCATGATACTCTATATAATCATTAAGCAGCTAAGCTGGCTCATCTTTTATCCAAGCACTCTTAGCAATCACTGATTTATGTAGTCAATGTTTCTATTACTAATGCTTCGCTTTGATGACATACTCTTACATATCCTTTTACGTGTACTTAACTTTACATATACATACAATCCAGTAAATTTCTTTCTTCTATACGAGATAAGTAGAATTTCTTGATGATTCCATTTGTCATCATGGCATGCAAAACTCATTAATCATAGCGTGTAGAAGGCAAAAGCAAAAGCCATTCACTGCTGTCTATTAACACTACCCAGTTGTCTAGCTATTTATTTAAAACCCACTGCTGCTGATGATAAGACCAAGGATTTGAATAAGTTCTAAGACTCCACTAAAGCTTATGCTTTTTAATGGTAACGAAAAAAAAAAAAAGAGTCATAGCCAGAGAGCCAGGTAGACAGGCCATTTGATATGATTTAAGAAGTCATCATTCCATTCATGTATTCACCAGCATAAATAATTAATAACTTTTACAAAATAAAAATAAAATTACCGCTAATAATAAATGTGAATCTTAAGTGTATGAGGTTGTAATTATAATGATTTTCTTGAGCCTCATACCACACCCATCTCATTTTTTCATCTGAATTATGAATATTAAAATTTGGTTGTTATTAAATGGTAGATAGTTGTTGTAAAAGAACAGTTAGTTATATTCACATGCTACCCCCTGGGCAATATATTGTATGTTGCCATTCGCTTGTAAAACTTCAGTTTCTACCAGCCAAACCATGAATGAAATACAAACAAAAAACAAAAATGAAAGTCTGTTTAACAGTTTCTGTGAAAAATGACCCAACAACCTTAAATATTAAACGTTATATGTATGACAGTGTACGGGGGGGGGTACCCTAAAAGGTAGTATTTCTGTCCAATATGTGAACCGTCTGTGCAGATGATTGGATGAATCGATCAATCGCGCTGTATTTTAATGTTATGATCTGCTCTGAAATATTTAATAAATAATTCATTTAACACACAGCATGATTTGCATAAATTTCGTCAATATATACCAACAACAATAACGACAACATCAAAAAGGTATGCATATGCAAACAACAACACCGCAAGACATCTCTCGACCATGTCCAAAGCCAGTCACCTAACCAGCCAGCCAGCAAGCCAGCCAGCCAGCAAGCCAGCCAGCCAGCAAGCCAGCCAATGACTTAACTGAAAAAAAGCACTAAATTAAGCTGAAAGAAGAAAATTACAACTTGAAAGAGAGAACAGCTACTTTCTTGTTGCAATTTCATCATTTTATAATAATAAAGGCCTATGGAAGCTAAATGCATCAATTATCCATTTATACGCATGCGTAGAGTTCATCCTCCATTTATTATACTGAAATAAAAATTAACTGAAAAACAAAATTTGGTTTCAGTCAAATCTTAAATACCCTATCCCTTTTTATGTATGAAATGTGGGCGTGGCATGTATAAGATTATGTTCTTTTTTAAAAGCTCCTGTTTTTTTTTTTTTTTTTTCTTAATTCTGGGCGTGTTCTTTATGTCATTGAATGGAACAAATATTAATGTGAATGTAAATGTTTTACAAATTGCAAATTTGTTCAGTCAAATATGGGCGTGGCCCCTTTCAAGTAGATATTTCATTTATTTTGACAAGACAAAGGGCCACACGTCTGATTAATAATAACCATGGCATCCCTAAATCCTTCGTCTGCAAACGGAACACTAAACTTTGTATACTTTTATTATAACGTTAACTATATAAAACCTGCAGGCCTTCCTTTTGCCAACAATATGCTGGGCTGTATATATTTTACGGAATATTAATACAATGTGAAGCAGTCGTGTACGTTTTCCTTACATGCGTATACACGTAAATATGCATGTGACGTTTATATCTAAAGACTTTTATATGACAAAACGTTTTAATACAAATAAGTGAACATTTTGATATAATGAATTTAGGCAACACTTTGGATACCCATTCATGTTAAGATTAAGGATCTGTGTTCAGGAGAAAATTGCGGAAATTCAATTAAATTAGATTTTGTGATAAATTATTATTATTCAGATTTAATGTTGGCTACAATTTTATAACAGCCAACTAAACTAAACTTAAATTAAGATAAATTAATATTTAGAAATAGTACAGGAAGCAGCACCACAACAACAACAATCGCCGAAACAGCAATAGAGGCTAAGGCTAAAATTAGTGTAAACTTGGAGCCACTTAAAGTTAAGAATTAAACTAAAATAACCTAATAATGAGTACAAAGTTATATTCTTAGATATGTTTACAACAATTAGTGTAAGGTGTAAAGTGTAATGTGTAAAGTATCAGTTGGAAAGCACCTTTTATCTTATACTGGAAACCATATCGGACCAATCGGAAACAACGTAATATTCGTTAAACATTTTACACAACACCCGAAACGGACTATAAAGTAGATAATTTGTGCGCCAGTGAGAAAATTTCAAGGATACATAGTGCCTTGAAAAACGAGAGGGGATATTAAATGAAATTAATTCCAAAAAAGATAAAGAGCAGATATCGCCTCTAATAATTTTAGCAATAAAAGTAACTCCTAACATATCACGGCATTTTTCCAACGTACCACGACCACGAAGCGCAAAAAGTAAGAAAATTTTTTTGAACTGATTCAATGCTGTCAACATAAATTCTGTAAGTAGGTACCCATACAACAACTGAGTATTCCAGGATAGGCCTAACAAGCGACTTATATAACATCTTAGTGACATAAGGATCATGAAATTCCTTTGACCATCTTTTTATAAAGCCAAGAACAGATTTCGCCTTGTTAACAGAATATTCGATATGTAGATTAAAAAAGGAAGCTTCGAATCTAAAATAACCCCTAAATCATTGAAGCTGCTCATAATTGTTTAATGAATAGAATGTAGACAGATAATCAGACCAAGAAAACGTTAACTTTTTCAATTTGCTTAAATTTAAAAACATGCCATTATTTTTGCACCATTCGGACAGACTACATAAGTTGGACTGCAAGTAAGAAGAATATTCAAAAGAATTGAGAGACATAAAGATTTTGACATCGTCAGCGAATATAAGAACGCGAGAAAATTTAATACAATTTGGAAGGTTATTTAGAAAAGGTAAGAAAAGTAGAGGACCAAGATGACTACCCTGAGGGATTCCAGAAGACTCCAGAAATTTCGCATGATAAATAAGACATTTTGCGAACGACCGCGAAACCAAGCTAACATACGGTTACTAAAGCCAAGCAATTTAAGTTTGAGAATTAGCAGATGATGATCAACTTTATGGAAGGCTTTAGAGAAGTCCGTATAAATTACGTCAGTTTGCATATGTTCAGAAAAACCCTGAAATATATAACATGTTAATACCAAAAGATTTGTAGAAGTCGATTTACCCTTAACGAAGCCATGTTGATATGGGGGAAATAATAGATTTAATTATCGGAGTAAGTCTTTTAATAATTATTAGGCACTAAGTTTAGCAATACCACGATAGTTATTGATAAAATTTTTAAGTTCATTCTTATAAAGGGGAATAATAAAGCTACTTTTCCAACGTAGTGGGAAAGGAACATATAATAAATCCGCACAATGCCGCAGTATACAAGAAGGAACACAATTCAAAGCAAAGTAAAAAATATTGTTTGGTTTAGGTTTAATCTTAAATACTCTACGCAAATAGTGGGCGTGGTTTTTGATTACGGCTACAACTAATGTATATTTAATATATATAAAAAAAAGGAAAAATTTATTAATCAATTAACTCATTTTCAAAGCCTTGTGTTAAGCAACTTTCTGTATATACAAAATATTTGCTCAGGTACTACAGTCTGTCATAATTCTGTTGCATCTATCAAATGTTTTTAAAACTATTACAAACGAAGATTTGTTTAATTAAAATGAAAAAATGTATGTTTCGAAGAAAATTGCTGGGAAAATGTTCTTTCTTTCTTTTCACATAGTTCACGTACACCTTAACTCAACTCATAATTCATTCGTTATATGTGCGCTATCATATTTATTAAATAAACTTGATTTATTTTATTGTATCGCTATCATGCATATAAATAATGCTTGAATGAAAAACGAGTACATTTTCTATTTCATATTCATTAAATAACAAAGAGAAAAATGAAAATTGTTGAAAAAGATTAACTCGCATATTATGTTGCCGCTGTAGTTAAATGGTTAGGGAGTTGGAGGCCACAACATAAAAGGTAAAGAAAAACTTGAAGAGATAGTTTTGCTAGTAAGCTAACCAATGAGTCAAAACCAGACTGCGAGAGATGTACTTTGTATTCTATTCATTATATGGGGGTTGTCTTGCATCTATGAGCTGCCAGGTGGCTCACACTTCTTGGGGTTGCTGGTTATGTGCTTGGATTGTGTATACAATTTAATTGCTGAAATATTATTCCTTATTATACTTTCACTATACTACAAATGCTGCGTTTCCACTATAAGAAGATATCTGCTACCTACCTACTAATACAAAAAAACTTGCTACTAAATTCCGACACTACACTTTGTCTTGTACTGTGCACATGTTTGTATTATGCAACTATTATGAATGCATTCTTCTTATACATATTTAACATTTCCCCCCCCCCCTTTTTTTTTTCAATAGTTTACTTATTTTAAGAGTAGAAAGAAAGAAGGAAGAAAAGAAAAAAGAAACTTTTCTTGCTAATAATAAATGTTTTAGTCAACATAACAGAAGCAGCAGCAGCAGCAAGAACAGCAGCAACCCGTAATAGTGAGCACCTGAGAAAGTATAACATTTATTGCTGTCTATTAAACAGGTAGCCCAGACCGTACACGACAAAATGCTTACGGGAGCAACAGTACGCAGTATAAACATCAACTTGTAGCAACAGAGCGAGTCATCTAGTTGCGCATAATTTAATGATAACAATTATTCTGTGAAAATTAATTAACATAATGCTAATTTGTTTTATTTGTCAGGCGAGAGCATATAAATTAGTCTTTATGGCTGCAACAATAGCAGCAATATAGACACACGTGCTGGCGCATACATGGGGTATTGTCGCTAGTTCTTTGTAGATGCTTATGGGTAAGGTATAAATCTTAAGGTTTTGTTGGGCGCTTTTCTTTTAATTATAGAATTCCCTGTACTCCGGACAAACACACACTTAGGTGGGTATGTATTAACTTTTATATTTATTTAAAATTCTTCTTCTTTTTTGAGATTTTTTCTATATATAGTTAGTACGATATTGTACATATGTTGTATTTAAATTGTAATTAAAATTTTTTATGGTCAAGACGTAGTAAAAAATTGAATTTCTGGTTTTTATAAAATTGCTATATTTTATTTATATACCTTGTAATTATTAAGTCATATGTTTGTGTACACTTTTCAATGAAAGATGATTTCATTTTCATTATTTTCTCATCCATCAATATTTACAAGAAACTGGGTACAGTCTGTACAAAGTTTATATATTATCTGATCAGCATGAAAATCTAAAGCGATCTAATTATAATCGTTCCAGGATCCATTATAAACTTTGATAGAAAACGTTGCAATTTTTTGTAAACATTTTCACAGTGTTTGTATTATGATAGATTTCTATTTCAATTGAGTAAAATTGAGAAAAAAAAAAAAATCTCTTTTTCGGTTGAAAAACTAAGTTATGAAGTTGAAATTAGCTAATTCATGGTCAAATGCCACGCCCCTAATTGACAAAAATTTTTCAATTTTATGTCATAAAAATTGACATATAAATAATGTTGTTAAATATATTTATAATAAGCTTATCCTTGATCAAATGCCACGCCTACAATCACAAATAATCTATATCTAGATTAATACACACGCCCACAATGTACCAGAAAATCTTTCTGACATAGTTTTGGAGGGAATTTCCGTTTAATTAAAATTTATTTTGTTTACTTGCTTCAAATGTATTTGTGTGTTTGTCTGTTGGAATGGTGATGACTTCAACCTTGAATGGAGTTTTTTTTTTTATTATTGTAAAATGAAGCAATTGTTCTTCTCTTTTGTTCATGTTGCACCAAAACAATAACCATAATACATTTATTTACACAACCAAAGACGTTTATCATAGCGATCATAGCTTATATACAGTACAGCGAAAACAGTAGAGTTGTAGGTAACTTAGTCACGTCAACTATAGTTGTAGTTAATATAAGTTGAAGAAGCAACAGCTGCTTACTCGAGCATGTTTCTATATGATATAAACTGCAGCAATCGTCTATTCTGGTTTACACTTGTTGCTGGCGCTACTTCTGTTCATGTTGTTGCTTTATATTGCTTTAATGGTTTTTCGTATTTAAACGTTATGAAACAGATTTCTTTGGCCACCCATTGTTTTTATTAATCATTCGATATTTGTTTTTATCGATTCAAGCATAAATGGAAAATGAATAAATAAATACAAATATGATTTACTTTAGCTTACAAGTTATAATTTTGCTTTTAAACTATCACCTGACTAAATACCAAACAGTTTGATGGCAAAATGAAAAGAAATATCTAATAATTAAATGAAATAAAATGTTTGAAATTGACAAATGTTGCGTATATACGATAAAAAGTGAAATGGACAACCAGAAAATGTGTGACTTATATTAAGGGTAATGGTGGTCGCGGTGACACCAACACAAAACGACCATGCCGCTTATTTTTCACACAACTTTTGATCGCTCACACACAATAATGTGGAGGTAATGAATGCCGCAGAGTCGCACCGTGTGACAACATGTATTAATCGAAATTTATTTTATTTAATATGCATTTTTCGTTTTTTTTTCTTTTCTTTGAGTAATTGACACTTTTATGGTAACTAACTGTAATGGTTAAAAAGCTTTGGCTGCGCTGATTATAATTATAACATAAATAACTTGTAATATTGGTTATTTAAAAACAACAAGAACAACAACTACAACAACATTATTGCAATTTTGCATATTTTTTGTCATAAACAGTTTGTCTCAATTATTGTATATTATATAATATAACAGTTGTTAGATCGGTTATGTTGAACGCAGCACGATTACTTAAATAAAGTTGGCCTCTTGAACAAGTTTTCAAATATACGATACGTCTAGTATATACGAGGTGTGTTCAAAAAATAACGAGAATTTTTGTTTTATGAAAAAAATATTTATTTATTCATCAATATCTATTTTGTCCCCTTCAAAGTAATCCCCCTCGGATATAATACACTTGTGCCAACGCTTTTTCCAATCCTCGAAACACTTTTGAAACTCGATCTTTGTAATAGCTTTTAGCTCTTTCAGCGATTCGCTTTTAATGTCATCTATGCTTGTAAAACGACGGCCTTTTAATGTTCTCTTTATTTTTGGAAATAGAAAAAAGTCACACGGAGCCATATCTGGCGAATATGGAGTTTTGTTTTTGGCCAAAAATTCACGAACAAGCAATGAAGTGTGAGCAGGTGCATTATCGTGGTGCAAAAGCCATGAATTGTTTTGCCACAAATCCGGGCGTTTCTTTCGGATTGCTTCACGCAAACGGCGTTGAACTTGTAGGTAGTACTCCTTATTGATTGTTTGACCTTGTGGCAAGAATTCATGATGCACTATGCCATTAAAATCGAAGAACACAGTGAGCATAACCTTCACATTTGACCGCACTTGTCGAGCCTTTTTTGGTCTTGGCGATCCAGAATGCCTCCACTGGGACGATTGAGCCTTAGTTTCGACATCATATCCGTAAACCCATGTTTTGTCAGTAGTTCTGCATCGTTATTAACTTCATTTACCGACTCCTGAGCAACTTCCATTCGCCGCTGTTTTTGTTCGAAATTCAACAATTTTGGAACGAATTTTGCTGCCACACGTTTCATACGCAAAACATCAGAAAAAATTTGATGGCATGAGCCAACTGATATGCCAACATCATCAGCGACTTCTCTGATTGTGATTCGGCGATCGTTCATAACCATTTCTTTCACTTTTTTCACGTTTTCATCAGTTGTTGATGTGCTTGGGCGTCCGGGTCGTTCGTCATCTTCAACGTTTTCGCGGCCATCTTGGAAACGCTTATACCACTCGTAAATCCTTGCTTTACTCATAGCAGACTCACCATATGCCTTTGTTAACATTTTACAAACTTCACTGCACTTTATTTCATTTTTTACGCAAAATTTAATGCAGGTTCTTTGATCCATTTTTTTTCACTAACGAAAATCGCCGAGCTCGAAAAACACGTCTCACGTTAGCGGCTGCCACTTAAAAAGTAAACAATGAATATTGCTGAAAATTTTATCGTACTTCAGGGGCATGTGTACCAACATAATAAAAAAAAACTCTCTCTCCAAACCCGCGAAATTTAAAAATTCTCGTTACTTTTTGAACACACCTCACACATCAACAACTTCAGTTAAGTTTACATGTTTGAATTTTATTTTTGAATATAATTGAAATATATGTTTAGTTTGGAAAATGTGAATTATGCTTGATAGGTGTACAAACTAATACCTCCCGTTCGGAAACTACCATTTCTAAGTGTTGTGGCGGTGTTTATAAATAGAATGGCTAAACTTTAAAATTGTTAACGACCACAAGACGATGTAATCATTTAATAACTAAAATATACTCATAAACGATAAATTGAACTCATTCCAAGCTGAACACAAATGTCTATGTACGTAAATGCCTTCATACCTATCATACGTAAACACAACATTATCCATTTAGGTGGAAACGTATAACACGATTTTTCCATCATTTAGACATACCAAAGTATGTGTGTATATACTCGTATGTATTTATGTGCATATGCCTGAACGTTATACGCCCCTTGTTTTGTTTTGAGTGCTTAATTGGCTTCACAGTCATTATCTACCCCTTAATATCTTAATAAGTGGGCGTTTCATATCCTTTTAACAGTTTCAGTTTTTGAATGAAGTTATTTTTGACTTTTGGGTATTTTTTTTTTTTTTGTTTTTTTTTTTTAAAAACATTTAGTTGAAGGGTATCGTATGGTATGTATAGGAAACATTAAGTAAAAGCGCAAGTGATTGTATTTCTTTGTGTGTATTTAAGTATGTTTACTTTGAGATCATTTCAAGATTGTAGAGAATATTGTATATTGGAAATGAATTTTATTAAACGACGTATGTAGTATATTCCATAGGCTGTACGTCGCGAACATTTACTACTGGTTTTTTTTTTTAAACTCTCCATCTTAGTGATGAGTTAGTATGTTCTTCTGTTTATATTGCCCAGAAGGAGGCGTCAGAGATTCTACTAAGTATTTTATTTTTGATCAGCGTTGAAAACTAAGTCGATTTAGACATGTATGTCCGTGCGTCCGTCCGTCTGTCTATTGTTGGCATTCTTATGAGCGTAAATTTTTAGATATTGAGCTGAAATTTTGTTTCACATACAAACAATTTTAGTTTTTGTACCTATAACGCTACTTAAAATGGAAAATATAGGTCAGGAGACACGCCCACAATCGACAAAAATCTATATATTTGCCACAAAAAATGACCTATGAAGTTAAAATTTGGTGTACGTATACATAATTATCCCATTCACTGATGTACCAAAAATAGGCGTGGTATAATAATAGACACGCCCACAATAGACAAAAATCTATTTATCTGCTACAAAAGTTAACCTATGAACTTGAAATTTGGTGTGCGCATATATAATTTTTGTATCCATTGATGTGGCAAAAATGGGCATGGTCGGATAGCAAATACGCCCGCAATTTATAAAAAACATATTCACCATAAATCTAGACTTGCAAGCTGATACGTAATACATACACTATTAAAGGACGCAATATATATATATATTTACCACGCCCATTAATATGTATGTGGAGAGTTTTTAAGATTTGGCCTAAGGTAATAAAACACACCCCCCTCAGCGTTTTTAGAGTCCTGCGGGACTCCCGTTAGGTATTACTTCACCGTGATAGTTTGCATTAGCATTCAATCTCCTTTAGAGTCTAGAGGAGACTAAAGTATGTTGTACGGATAATTTTGTAGATTTTCTATTACCCACAACCTAGTATTCCGTTTATTCGCACTCGACATTTATTATTTGTTTTTAATAAGAATCAGGGTTGTCATGTGCAAGCTTGGCATACATATGTATGATGCCGTAAATGGTCTTGGGGAAGAAACTTTTGTTTTTTCAGAATATAAAAATGGAAATAAATTTAAATCTTTGTACAGAATTGTTAATAAAGTTTTTCTTCGTAAACCAATTAATATTTGTCTATACGTCTGTCTTAACTTTAGCAATTTGTGTCACAAATTTTGCACTTAAAAAGTCAATATTTTAAAATCTTATTATAAAATATATTGCATGTGATATATATTCATGTATAAAAAATTTCATGCTTTAATTTTTTTTATACAGATTATGAGTAATTATGTGAAAAATTGCAAAAAAAAGAGTATCTCTAAGAGAAGAATTATATATAAGCATTATATAGAAATGGTGTTCATTTAAAGTTTATATTTTGATAAAATATACTTTTTTTAAAGAGATAATACATTTAATTTTTCTTCGTCTTGTAATT
The DNA here is from genome assembly GCA_949710015.1 of Crataerina pallida. NCBI lineage: Eukaryota > Metazoa > Arthropoda > Insecta > Diptera > Hippoboscidae > Crataerina > Crataerina pallida. Next base: position 24,944,688 of record OX453291.1, read on the forward strand.
ATTTTTTAATTAATTTAGAAAACAAAGAAAAAATGCATGTACGGACAGTTTAACTAATTTAACATTGTTAAATACCTTTACATGACAACTATTTATAAATATGCTTTTAATGCAATATTGTTAATGTTAAGCATTAAGCATTAATACATGTACATATTATTACATATTATTTTCTCACTGTACGTGTATGCTCACACATGGTATATGGTTGTTTTTATTGTACATATAATGAATGCGGGGAATAATAAATAATCTTTTTTTTTTCTTTTTCTTTTTTATTAACATTACGGTTACGTTTGGCAATGTATGTATGTGGGTGGGGGGGTTTAGTGATAATGGTTGTGTGTAAAGGGGTGGAAGTTATTTGTCCAACGAATTCTCCGGGCAACCAAATAGTACATAATGTGGTCAGTAGCTGATTTAATGCCTACATGGAAACACACACACACACACACAAATAGAGTCAACGCCATAATTCAAAGAGAATTATTTTTGTGTGCATATGAGTAAAAGCATTAAGTAATAAACATTATATCTCTTGCGTTTTGTTGGAACTATACTCAGAAGAGCGGTGGATGATATGTGAGAAGGGGGAGACTTTTATGTAACAGAGGGCGTTGACATTGGGGTGTTATTTACATGACACAATGAAATGTTCATTTTCAATGGTTTTTTAAATTTTTATTTTGTATATTTTTGTTAATATAGACATACATACATACATTTGTATTCAGTCATTCATTCATTTTACAAACACACATTCAACGTTTTTTAATCAACTTTTTTTGGATAAACGTTGATATTTATTATGAATAAGGTTTCTACTTATTTTTTATTTTTTTCTGTATATTTACGAAAAACGTTCACGTTTGCCAGTGTTTGCCCATATTTTCTTACTGCTGCTTTCCTTTTGTAAGCAGCATTAAGGCAAAAGTTTCCGTACGCAACACTACTGTTGTTTGATACTTTAGCCACGCTTCTTCTTGATAGAGTCATTCACAGCCTACATATTTACACATATGCCTGCATTTTGTGTTTGTACGTGTGCCTGTGTGTACAATCCATTATGTACGCTATTGTATGTAATTCATGAAAATTAATGTCATTTAACGTTTTTTTTTTGTCACATACTTTCTTCTTCTTCTTTTTTCTTTTTAATATATGATTTTATTGTTATTGTCATGTTTGGTGAATATTTGCGCTTTTATTGCTCGTGAATGTTGTTTTATGGGTTGATGGGGTTTTTTTTTCTTGTCACTCATATTACTGCTGTTTGTGTTCTCTTCAATAAAAGAAAATTTAACTTGATTTTGTTTCATTTCGATAACATGGCCACACACAAACTTGTAGAGTGTATGTACCACATGCGGTATATGCTGTACATGCTGAGTGCTGACCTATTTTATTTTTTTATAAGGTTTGTTTTCATGTGGCCATAACCTTAATCACTGTTAACTGTTTACTATTTTTGATTTTTGTTATTATTATTTTTATTCCTCGTCCGGCCGCCTTTGTCCTTTATCATTCCTTGCCGCCTATTCAGCACATTTTGTAAATTCATTTATTCATGGTTATATGATCGATTAATGGTTTGCTCTTTCCTAGAATTATTGTGTGGTCGCTTTCTGTGGTTTGATCAGGTTGCCTATATACATACGTATGTATTGAGAAATGTTATTGTTATTGTATGGAAATATTGATATTGGAAAATATTTAATAACAGCTTCTCGTCGATTCATCGCTAAATATATTTGTAATTACACACAGCCCCATTATTATTATTGATTATTAGTTATTACAATATAATTACATATATATGTACTTGCGTAAAATCAACGTCCTTCAACAGTTGGTGTTGTTTGTCAACTTTTTCAAGCAACCCATCCATACGCCGCTTTAATAATAATAAATATAAAAGCAATTTATTGCAATTTAATCATAATTTCATATTTATGCATGTATGATTGCTTATGTGTGTGTGTGTGTGTTAATGATTTATAATCAACTGGTTTAAATGCAATAAATGCAACTGCAATAAATTCACGTATAAATGATATTAGTTTGTGAAGACAATTTTAGTGATTTATATAAATTCCTAATGTAATAAATACTCTTAATAAGTACATAAACAAAATAAATAAAAAAAAAAAAACTAAATTTGGTTCAAGTTAAATTTTATATATTCTCTACAACTATATATAAACTGAGGGCGGTTATATTCTACATATCATACGTACAAGACGCATACCGCCTTTTTTTAGGCGTGTATTTTATCCAATCACTTCATTTTGGGTTATTTGTAAATATGGATATTTGAAGTTTTAACTTCAAAACTTAACTTTTGGAAAGTTTTTTCTTATCTCTTTAGGGAGTTAAAATAAATGTTATTACTGGCAGTGGTGTTTATATATTGTAGGCGGGGTCTTAATGTAGTTTTTTTTATATCAGAAATATCTCTTTAAACCGATTAAAAATCCTTGAGAAGCTGTAAAAAGTTGACCGTTTTATTTATTTTTATACAATTGTGGGCGTGTCTTTTGATCAAATTGATCTAATTTCAATAGCAATCAATAATTTGAGTAAGTTTAGAGTCTTTGTTTTAATTTTTGCGATTTCCAATGCTTTTTTTTTTTTTGGATTATAGATAAAATATTTCAAAAATTTCAACTTAATTAAATTTGCAAGATTAATCGTTTACATAACAGACAAATATATACCAACTAGATAAACTGAGATTTCTGTAGATTTTATAACTGATCCAGCATATATGTTTCTGCGCGTTTTTCTCATTGTTGCAAAGAGAATAACAGTCGTACTGTACCTTTTACCTAATGTAATGAGTATGTGTACATAATTTATTGTATAAACACATTTTTGTGTATGTGTATGAGAGAACCATTAATGAGTATACTAGCGGTTGTGTTCATGGTAGTTACTGTATTAAATTTTATTTATGATATTTGTTGATTAAATTTTTACACTCGTAACTATTTGGTAAAAATTATAAAAGCAACCAATCAAACCTCTAACAGTTTATGTGATATATGAGGAATTCTCTCCATGGCAGGGTAAGATAAGCATGAATTTATTTTGTATGTAGTAAAGAGAAGATAGTTTGCACATTTACAACTAACAAAATATAGCCGTGGGATGTATAAAAATTGCTCTCTTTATTTAAAGATAATTAAAGAATAAACCGCATTGTCGCTCAAAGATCGGTGGTTTATCAATTGTGAGCGTGATTGTTAAACGATTTTGCCAAAATCTATTAAAATAAACATTACAGTGAGTACACCTAAGTGCATGCACAATTCAAATTAAAAACTTAATGCCTTATAGTTGGTGTTTTGTTTTCATTAGTTAGCACAGTTCTCCGTTTAGTAAAAACCTATTGAATGGACAAGTGTTTTACGAAATTAAATTTCCTTTCTTTGTGGTATGTTGATGCGTCTTTGTATGTATGTATTTGTGTTCCATGTAATTATACAACAAGCTGCATGAATTGCTGTACATGTGAACATTCATATTATTGTATGCCATCATAAGTGTAATGAGTTTTTGAGTTGATCAATTCAATAAAAGGATGTCGGTAACAGCATACCGACATATCAAATTAACTTAATGACATAATGTTGGACACAAGTTATTCAAGTGTCATTCTTTGAATATGTACGGGTGTGTGTTTGGGTGTGTGTGTGTGGTACGTGTGGCATACCCAAACATATAAAACAACTCAAAAATTCGTCAGTTTTCACATTTTCATCCATTTGGCACATGACACAACTTTTTGGGTAACAATGATACACGTCCTCAACACATAACAATGTGTTTGTCTTTTGAGTTAGATGACACCCTTTCCTGTTAAAATGTTTATAAAAAAGTTTTCTTAAAGTTGGTTGGTATGAATTTATTGTAAGCATGCAAGTATGTGTGATGGTATGCTTTGAGAAAATTTTCTCTTTTCAATCTATTTTATTTGTGTTGTATTTGCTTTTGTTTACTATGTATAGAAGTGTAGTAGTATATGTTTGGTATCTTGGCATGATATTAATGCACATTATTTGGGTTGCTGTTGTTGTTGTTGTTGTTGTTATAATTGTTGTTGTTTACATTTGTCGTTTGTTATAAGTATGTTATGTGTCAAGTGTTTAAGGTCTAAAGTTTACTCAGCAAATATAGACAAATTTTTTTTTGAAATGTTCAAATTCAATTTGTTGTTGTTGTTGTTATTATTATTGTTGTTCCTTGCTACTGTCAACTACTTTTTAAAGGTAAGTTGTTGAAAGCATTTTGTCGTCTGTGAATCTGTGTACTCTTCTCTCCAGAGTTATATGATAACACTTGAGCTTTTGCAGTAAGCAAGCTGTGAAAAGTTTCTCTTCATGAAATTTCCATTTTTGTTTTTTTTTCTATTTTTTGCCTTTTTGTATTCAAATTATTCTCATATATTACTTGATTTACACATTTTTGGGTGCCTGAGCAAGTGGGGCTGTGTGTAAGTTGGTTGATATATTGTATGCTGTGGAAAATGTTGAACATAGTCGAGCAAACTGTTTCTATTCTGTTGGCCACTTCATCTTTACAGTGTCTCAGGAGTTATATGAAACAAACAAATTCTGATCTTTTATAAGCAATATTGAGAGTGTATGTGTTTTTTATATCATGTGCAGTCAGAATGTGTGTATGTGTGTGTTTTATGGTATACATACATGGTAACTTATAAGTTCATGTGCAAGTCAAGCCTCAACTGTATATTACAGAGATCAGTGGTTGACAATCTTTTTTCTGGTAGGACCACATAAATGTTTTTGAACATAAAAATTATGTTATTAAAAAAAAAAAAATAAATAAATCTTTTGTTTTATAACAACTCAGTTGCCAGAAATGAACGAGAATTTTAGCA